>CP139503.1:249181626-249853956 GCA_021014915.2 Artemisia tridentata subsp. tridentata
TTCTCAATTCATCAACTACACTAGTTAGAGGGATTACTTACTTGGGAAATCATTGCTAGGGCTTATCTCTTGATATGAAATCATTCACTAATGAAACTCTTCATCATCAAACTATTTTCCCTCTCTTTTCTTCTCTAAGCCGACAATCCCACACCACTCTTGAATAATATGGAAAATACTAGAACTTCCTGGATATGCAAATACTTATCTTACACAAGTTTGGGCTTATGGCAAGAATAGCCCCTCAAGTCTCATTGTTTCTATTTTGGCCATACTACATATTATAACTTCTTTAATACTAGGCAACATTAGTCCCTTAAGTTATGCATCATAACTTCCAAAACTATATTTCACATTCGTCAACTATTAGATTGACCATCGGGTTTGACCACTACGCCACATTCGTTGACTTGCCAATCACGTAAGGCCTTTGATCCACTTTCATCTACGGTGGGGTCCAAGTACCCGGGAAACGGGTCTAACAATTCTACCCCCCTTATTTAGATTTTGTCCCCGAAATCTCTCGTCTATTTCTGTCCAATACCAAATCACAACATATACATGTCCTTATTCTCATGCTTTCTAAGCCATTACCTTGCAACGATCTAAGTGATCTTGCAAATTCTAAACTCACTATACATAATCATAACTCATAATCCACTAAAAACACACTTCTCATCACAAACTTATTCAAAATTTCCAACAATGACGACTTGTCATCCAAAAATATTTGCCATTTTGACTTTATATAAGTCAAACTTTAACACTATTACCACATCATATACCCATGCACTAACATGACATAAAGTCATATACCGGCTACTTTCACATTTTACATAATACCAACACTTATCTACTTAAAAAACTGACAACTTAATTCAATTTAGACATCAAGTACCATCTAAATGGCACTTTCAAAATCTTTTCTTTGCATTACTTAAGCAATCTTCTTATCAAATCTTGGGAAAGCTCACCAATTAACTTATCAACTTAATGCACAACTCATTCAAGGCGTCTATCTTAAGGTTTCACACATGACCTTTACGCCGTTATAAGTTTTTATTCATGTCTATCTTTTCTTATGACGTCTAACCTGTTTTAGTTTTCACTTTCTCATATCACTATCCGTACTCATGTCATATCGGCTATACATAAGTCCACTCATTTATAACTCTTTCTTTACATAAAAAGGCGTCCCTATCTATGTAAGTAAGGAATTATAAACTTATGGTTCGGCGATTTACAATTTCTTCATTTAAATGAAAAGGCGTCCCAATCCATTTAAATCAAGAAACCATAAACCATCCTACTTATACGCTTCCGGCATAACATTCGTACTTGCTTTACTTTCCATCTTTTCTAGCCTTGGATCCAATGTCACTAACTTTCCATCCATGCCATAAAGGCAAGCTAACCACCATGCCATAAAGGCAAGCTAAACATCCATGCCGTGAAGGCAAGCTATCATCCATGCCATAAAGGCAAGCTAGGCCATCTCAAAGGATGCCAAACACATGCCATGAAGGCAAGCTAACAACCATGCCATGAAGGCAAGCTGGGCTATCCCGAAAGATACCATAACACATGCCATGACGGCAAGTTGACATCCATGCCATAAAGGCAAGCTGGGCTATCCCGAAGGATACCATAACCATGCCATAAAGGCAAACTAACATCCATGCCATAAAGGCAGGGCTACCCCGAAGGATACCATAACCATGCCATAAAGGCAAGCTGGGCTATCCCGAAGGATACCAAAACTAGAGCATTGGATCCAAGCTATATTTACTTTATCATCTTTACTCATTTTATCTTTTATGTACTTTTATCATTAAGTACACACTATCATTTCATTTATTCTCATTGCCTTATGCAATTTCAACTTTCACTGCCATGTTTACTATCATCTAGACAAGTTTCTATATAACACTTGCCCATTTATTATATTTGCATTCTTACAATGCAACTTATCATTCATCCGTCAACCCCAAGTTGACTCACACACTCACTACGTGTCATCTTTATTTTAGACAAGTTATGTATGATGCTTGTCCAATTTAATTTACACATTTTCTATGTGTTCTAACAACACACTTTTACTATTACCCGTCAACCCCTTGTTGACCTTCTTCTCATCTTACATTATCACTTCATTAGTCTATTCAACTTTTACGCATATAAACCTTACTTAGGTTTATTCTATAACACTTTCATTAATCTCATCATACACATTCCAATATATTAACATGATTATATTCATGTTTTACAATTCTTTCTAGCGCACTTCATATCACTTATGACTTCTAGCGCAATCTGTATCTCATTCATCACTTCTACTCATCACACTTAACCATTTATTACTATCACATTTTAATTATCATGTTTTATATGCAACATGATCTCATCACATCTTAACCATACACTTTACTTTCTCATTTAGTTACTCATATCTGAAATCATGCCTTCAAGCATCTAATTGTTATTATATCAATCATGTCTTTCTAATCATCAAACTACAAACATATTTCATTATTCATTTCTTACTTTATCTCAAGCTTTCAAGCATCTATACTTTAACAACACTTACCATACTTATCTTTTCACATATCAATTAAGTCTTACATAATATGCATTCCAATGCATCTAACTCAACTCATACTCTTCTATGCATTCATGCTCTCGAGCACATCACATAAAACTGAGGCATATAATAAGCTACCATAGACTTAACATCACATAAGCAATCATATCATAACACTTAACATTTATCCGACAAGTGTTAAAACATTCATAATCAAAATCAACTATCATAGTCTATGGTTCATACATCGCATTGCACAGGCAATCTATGTCTATGCATCAACATTTTGGATTAACCACAAACACTAGTCTACCTTATAACTAAGGCATCATAACACTTTAATTCACTTACTAGCCCATCTCTAATACCACTTAGCATTCCTACTCACATTCCATCACCATAACTCCATCATACATTCACATAAACGCAATACAAACACCGGCACCAACCGAGGTATACGGCCAACTAATCATTTAAGCATCTCAAGTCCCCATGGACTTATATCTCATACATCAACACTATTACACACATGCATCATCTATCATCAATAAGCTCAACTAGCATAAAACATAATCCGTCTAACATTTAGCAATTACTTTCCGCGAGACTAATACTTACGTCCAATGCTTCTACGAGTGGTTTAAGACTAGGCAACCTATAGTGGAAACCTAATTCACTTAAACCGAAGCTCTGATACCAAGTTGTTACACCCCAAGAACGCTTTGCCCAAAAACTTTAACTTTTACACGAAAACGACCCAACTTTGACCTTCATTCCAAAACTCTTTTGACCATTAACAAAATCCTTAGACATATAGACCTTGAACTCATTTTTAAATGAGACTATACTCAAATACTTTTAAAATGACGGGTGGCACCCTAAAGTGCACTGTAACCTGTACTGTGCACTAAGGACCCCTAAAGTGCACTATAACACCTCCGGTGCACTATGACCCCTAAAGTGCACTATGACACCTCTGGTGCACTATGGACCCCTAAAGTGCACTATTACACCTCCGGTGCACTATGGACCCCTAAAGTGCACTATAACACCTCCGGTGCACTATGGACCCTTAAAGTGCACTATTTTCTTAAAATGACCCGTACGCCTTTAAACACAAAAGTCGACACTTTAGACCTATATTTAAACACATTTAATACACATTGAACCAAAATATACCATATACATTGTTTCCTAAAATTCTTAACCCATTTGACCCAAAACGGGTTAAAATGGACCCTGCCCCAAACACCCCTTTTTCTGCATAACCCATTTGTGCACTTTTGACCCATTTTCCGGAAAACGGCTTCTATAACAAGACATAACACCAAAACTTCCAGAAATCATTAGGACGTCATAAACATCAAATATATGTATAAAATTGGTCATAACGACTAGTGGAAACATGCTTTACAAAGTAACGGGTATTATGCCAAAATACCCGTTTTGACCCATTTACACTACAAACCATCCTTACCAATACCTTTACCCACCAAACTTGACAAATACCATTACTTTAACATATTAAACATGTTCCATAAACACTTTACCCGTTCACAACCCAAAATGGATATATTTACTCTTAAGCCAAGCGCCCCTCTAACTTTACCCTTAAACACATAAAACATACTTTAACACAACGGTTGACCACCAAATCGTTAGGATAACCTTGACATACATTTTGCCACTTGGCTACACTTTACTAAACATTACTTGACTCACGGGGGTACAAACTTTACACTTGAGCTCGGTATCTACCTAAGCTCTACTTTCTTACCATCCTTCTAATATCACATAACCAAGTCTTTATCCTTAGTCCAAGCCTTCCATGATAGCATACAAACCTACAAAATGGTTAGACAACTAAACCATAAGCTTTCGCTTAGTAAGTAAAACGATCATAACATACCATTATACTTCAATCAACACATAAGCATCATATATAATAAACACTTACATACGAGCTTACTACTCAACCTCTCATCTAACACATAACATCAACTTATTCCATAACATCAACTCATCACATAGGCCATATTCATCACATCACTTAAGCATATATCAATCCATAATGACATAAAACATACATAACACACATATGTTAGAAATCCATATAACACATGTCATCATCATTTTACTTACCTTAGCTCCAAGCTAAGCACAATCAAGGCCTCATCATCAACCTTATCATCATCATCATCATCATCATCATCATAAACACCCTAAATCATAACATCATACAAATACTTAACACATAACATAATAATCATAACAATGGTTTATACAACCATCAACTTACTTCTTTCATCTCTAATCATCATATAATCATATATTGATTACATGATAAGCAATCCCATCACTTACTAACTTAAACCCATCATCAACACATCATATAATCATCATTACCTCTTAATTATACTTAAAATACCATTTACCCATCTTTCCCAAGTTAAGGTTCATAAACCCTAACTTCTCAATTCATCAACTACAATAATTAGAGAGATTACTTACTTGGGAAATCATTGCTAGGGCTTATCTCTTGATATGAAATCATTCACTAATGAAACTCTTCATCATCAAACTATTTTTCCTGTCTTTTCTTCTCTAAGCCGACAATCCCACACCACTCTTGAATAATATGGAAAATACTAGAACTTCCTGGATATGCAAATACTTATCTTACACAAGTTTGGGCTTATGGCAAGAATAGCCCCTCAAGTCTCATTGTTTTTATTTTGGCCACACTACATATTATAAGTTCTTTAATACTAGGCAACATTAGTCCCTTAAGTTATGCATCATAACTTCCAAAACTATATTTCACCCTTCGTCAACTATTAGATTGACCATCGGGTTTGACCACTACGCCACATTCGTTGACTGGCCAATCACGTAAGGCCTTTGGTCCACTTTCATCTAGGGTGAGGTCCAAGTACCCGGGAAAGGGTCTAACACTTTGCCCGTTATAGGGTTACAGTACCACTAAATACCACACGGTACCACTAAATTTAGTGGTACCGTGCCAGACAAGGACGCTCCAATTTTTGTTTTTAGTGGTGAAAGTTTATTTGGGGAAGTTTGGAGCTGATTTTGGGGGGAAAATAGTTGTTATGATTTTTAAACTTATTTTTCCAATAAAACATTTCTTTATAATTCAAAAATAACTTGTAAGGTATATTTTTGAAAAAATGTTTTGTCACATTAAAAATGTGAAGTTTGAAACACAAATTCACTTCTTTGATCATTTGTCAAGTTGTAAATTTGTTTGTTCATACCTAGAGTGATTTACGTAGAGACGGGATATTTCTACTAAAAACTTGTTTACGTTAATTTTGGACGTAAAGTGTTTTCACAATTTGTTATCATCAAAACGTGGAGTTATCGAAAGATATAAATAACGTTTTTAGAACATTATTTGCATCAACAAACCCATAGGATAGAAGAAACGTGCTCAGATGTCTAAACCAGGCACGAGGAGCCTGCTTAAGTCCATAGAGTGCCTTAGAGAGTTTGCAAACATGATCTAGATAGATAGAGTTTACAAAGCCAGGTGGTTGCTCCATAAAAACCGTTTCATTCAAATTACTATTTAGAAAAGCATTCTTAACATCGAGCTGATGCAATTTCCAATGGTTTAGCACCGCAAGAGATAACACAATGCGCACCGTGGAAGCTTTCACCACGGGGCTAAACGTATGAGGATAGTCTAAGCCCGAGATTTGTGTAAATCCTTGAGCTACCAAACGCTCCTTATAATGCTCAATAGTCCCATCAGAATGATATTTAACCCGAAAAACCCATTTTGATCCCACAACATTCGTAGAAGTGGGACGAGGTACCAGTGTCTATGTGTTATTTTGATGAAGTGCCTTAATCTCATCCTCCATGGCTTCCATCCAGTTAGGATCTTTGGATGCAGACTTGAAACCTCGTGGTTCGACAGTAGAAGATAAAGCAACATGCAAAGCATAGGAGTTGAGGGCAGCGAAGTCTGCCTGATATTTTGGTTTGAAGATCCCTGCCTTCGCTTGAGTTTGCATAGGGTGAGTATTGGAGTTTGAGGTGTTGGGTGCTATGGTAGGATCAGGTCCGGTAGGTGTTGGTTCTGTATTTGGGATGGAGGTTTCAGGCGCAATGGTAGGGTCAGGTTCAGATTCAATGGTAGGGGCAGGTTCGGTTGTTTCAGGTATGGGTTCGGAGGTGGTAGCGGGTGAAGAATGGTTAAAGGATTGAGGTGTGGTAGATGGATTGAATGGATGATTTGGGCTGGATGATGATGGCGGGTTTGAGGGAGATGGAGTTGGGTTGGCCGTAGATGGGCTGGAGGGTTGGGGACAGAGAGGACAAGTTTGTGAGGAGTGTTTGGGTATAGGTGCATTAAGATTTGAGAGTGGTTGAGTGAAGATGGGCTAGCATTTGGACAAGGTGTTATTGGGCTGGTTGGAGATGTGTTATCAGATGATATTGGGCCAGAAGGTGTTTGGTGTTAAATGTTTGGGTCGTCACAGAAAGTTGTAAGAACTAAATTTTGATGATTCAAAGAGTCACTAGTACCTTGAAAAGGGAATAAAGATTCATTAAAACGAGGATGACGAGAGATAAAAACACGGTTGGTGGCTAGATCTAAACACAGAAAACCCTTGTGAGAAGAACTGTAACCAATGAAAACACATGGGAGACTTCTTGGTTCAAGTTTATGTTTAGCATTATCACGTAAGTAGGGAAACACTTGGCGCCCATAAACCTGAAAATTAGAATAACACGGCATCTGATGGAATAATAATTGAAAATTAGAATAACACGGCACTCGATTAATAATATAGGTAGCCGAAATAAAAGCATCCACCCAATATTGAGCCGGAACATGTGCATTGAACAACATGGCGAGACCCATTTCAACAATGTGACGGTGTTTTCGTTCAGCACGCCCATTTTGTTGAGGCGTGTATGGACAAGAAAATTTATGAAAAGTCCCATTATCTTCAAAGATTTTGCGAACTATATGGTTCACAAACTCGGATCCACCATCGCTTCGGAAGACTTTAATTTTTCTGTAAAATTGTGTTTGCACAAGTTTAATAAAGGCGGGCAAGACCGCATAAAATCCGGTTTTCATTTTAAGTGGATAAAACCACGTAAACCTAGAGTAATCATCAATAAAAATAACATAATAACGATAGCCATCTGTAGACGTAATAGGAGCAGGGCCCCGTAAATCACAATGCACCAAATCTAAAGGAAAGGAAGCACGTTTTTCATTAGAAATAACAGGTAAACGATGTCCTTTGGCAAGTTGGCACAAAGTGCAAATTCCAGGTTTAGGTAATAAAGAAGTGACATTCAAAACACCACATTTGTTTAAAACATAAATAATATCAAAAGAAATATGGCCTAAACGAGCATGCCACAACTCATAAGAGGCCTTATTGGAAACATCAACAACAAAAGCTTGTGGTTCATCCTTAAGCACATAAAGCCCATCAATGCATGTCCCTTGAGCAAGTACCTATCTTGTTTTCCGATCCTGAATATGAAAATAATGCTGAGAAAATAATACATCGACGGGGTGATCGGAAGTCAACTTGCTTATAAATAATAATTTCTTTGTGAGATTTGGAACGACAAGCACATTACGTAGATTAATATCATTGCAAACTTTATAAGATCCCGTATGAGTAATCGGGAGTTGCTTACAATTACCAAAAATAACCATATTATTACCTTTGTATAGAGTGAAATGGTGAAGGCATTATTGGTTTGGTGCCATATGATCGGTGGCTCCAGAATCACCGGTCCAGTCAGGAGTGTCATTAGTAACATGACACTGAGCATGGAACGCCTTCGCTAAAGACTCATCCAAGGCAGGGGCTGGAGAAGCAAAAGTATGAAGATTGGGACACGCAAAGGCGTAATGACCATTGGTTCGGCATAACTGACAGTGAGGTGGTCGACGGTTACAATGCCCTTTAACAACACTACCCCGAGAATAATTACCTCTGTATGAAGAACCACGACCCCGGCCCGTTGAAGATTCATGACGGTGTTGGGCGTGAAACGCGGCTGGAGGAGTGAAAGAACCGTGAAGACTGAAGAAACATCTCGCGACTCTCGGCCTGAGCAACGAGATCATGAAATAACGGTGCCTGTTTATTAGTCCGAAGAGCAGTGGAGAAAACTTCGTAAGAAGGTGTAACACCCCCTGATGAACTCAAATAAGTACATTTTATTATCATCACTTATCCTATTTATTTGACTTGTTTTATTATATTATATATGAGAATTGATACGTTAATGTTTACTTTTGTAATTCTCAGGTAAAAACAAGTATTATGTAAAACTTGGCGATTTTGGACTAATTATGGAGCAAAACAAGCAAGATGTTAAGAGTCTACTGAAATGTACAAGATCAAGATCATTCTGCTCCAGATAAGCCGCAACACACTTCTTACATACGGCGTATCACTATCAAGATTTCACAAGTTACAATCCAAGACAGCAAAGGACATGCGCCGCATAGATAAATGGAGTTACGCCGCATCTTAAGGCGGTGTACGAATATTCCTGAATATATTAATCTTGGACCCCACGCGAAGTTAAGTCAATGTGCCGCATCTACTTATCCTATGCGCCGCATCTAACCCTCAGACAGAAACTATAAATACCCCAAGGCCAGACGAATTTCGGGACACTTAGCTAAACTCAGAAGAGAGAGACAGAAACCTTAAAGCCGAATTCAGACGTATTAGCAGCACAAGACACACCCTAAACGAAGATACAAGAGCTGTAAGAAGGTCCTGCATGTATTCAATTCATTAAGTAGTTTTGTTTTATTGTATTAGTACACTTTAATTCATCAGGATTGATGGGCCGATTCCATGTGACTACGGAATATCATGGGCACCCCTTAAAATTGCTTTCCCATTAATTAAAGTTTATATGTTGATGTCTTTGGTAACTTTTATTAGTGCATTGATAACCTCTGTGTCTAGCTGAGCATTGCTTGGGTCGCCATGCCCCTTCCTCGCCTATTTATTCTATCGTTTCTAGGATAGTGGGATAGACATAAGTGATCATTAAGGGTTTACTCGCCGATAAGATTAGAGCCAACGAGAAAGGGTTAATTATATACACTTCATATAAAACTAGCAATAAAACAAGTGACAAGCTACTTAATTATCAGGACAGATCTTCTTATTGTCTCGAGTATCTATCTGTGTACGTGTGTGCTAATCGTTGATTCGTGCTCATTAGTTTAGTTTTCTATTTAATCATAACCAAACCGTGCCAGTCTCTCAGGCTGAACCCCTTGCGTTAGATTAGGTTGTATAGCTAACTTAGGATATTAAAATACTGATTAGAATAACTAGATAATACGTTCCACTCTTAGTGATCGACACTCTACTTACCATTATATTCATACTGACCGGGTACACTGCTCGTTAAGTGTGTGTGTTATTGATAAGTCGGCTAAATATAAATTTAAAACTTGAGTAGGCATTAATACTGCTAAACCGCAACGACACGCACGCGCACCAAGTTTTTGGCACCGTTGCCGGAGATATAAAAGAATTAGAACAATAAACACCACATCAAGTTTTTGGCACCGTTGCCGAGGAATGAATTGTTATTATCTGTTAATTTAATTAGTATTTTAATTAGGTTTTTCTTTTTAATTTTTAGATTCTAACCACTAACCCTGTTATATATTAGATAAATTGCATTCATTGTATAATTTTCATATTTTCTGTTTTTGTGTGTTTTTATTTTCTTTAATTTTTGTTTTTTTTTTTTTTTTTTTTTTTTTTTTTTTTTTTTTTTTGTTTTTCTTTTTCTATTTTTCTGCATTCTGCTATCGTTGTATTGTGCTGATTCAAACGATACGGCGCATCTGTTTTCACAGATACGGCGTATTGCGTTTAATTTTTATAAAATACAACGCGTTTAATAAATTCGAGTACGACGCATCTTTCCCCAAGATACGGCGTATTCTGTTTTTAATAAGAATTATTTTTTCTAAACCCTAACGCCATACGACGCATCTGTTTTAACAGATACGGCGTATTGTCTATTTAAATTAAAAACAGTTTTCGAATTATTAAACAGATACGACGCATCGATCTTTATCGATACGGCGCATCTTCTAAATCAAAAATCTTGTATTTTGAAACGTAACGAAAATACGGCGCATTAGCTTTTGTTAATACGACGCATTTAATTTTTATAAATATAGTCGATTTTTGATAATTTAAACCGGATACGGCGCATGATAAAATTATAAGCGGCGTATCTATTTTCTGAATCAAAGTCTGATTAAATTTTAACGTACTAAGATACGGCGTATCCCATTTATAGGATGCGGCGCATCATCAGCAGATATCAGCAGCTTTTATTTTACTTTGATTGTTTCACTCTTCTTTTGCACGAGTAAGTTTTATTTCAGGAAGATGGACGATCCGGATATTACAATAGAAGAATATATCAGACTTGAAGAGGAAAGAGCCTTTAGCAATAATGGGATCTACGATTGGGAAAGAGCAAGATATGGTGCACAAGTCATCGAGGATAAAGAACCCACGATGGAAGAATACTTGTTATTGAAGCAGGAAAAGTCAGGGAGAGAAAGAAACAAATTGCCATTTCGACACACTTGGACTTTATCAAATGATGATGATGAAGAAGAGTCATATGATTTTGATGCAATTAGGATTCCGGCAATAGTTATTGATGATGTTATTTCTCCGGAAATTGCACAAGTTGAAGAAGAGTCACAAGTGTTTGATTTGAATGAAAATCCGACAATTGTTTTCAAAGAAGCTTCTTCATCCGAAACTGCTTATGATGAAAATGAAGATGAATGTGGGAAAATGGTGTATAGTGCTATTACTTGTGATTTTCCACCCGAGGTGGAAGATATATTCTCATCATATCAAAAACACCATGATAATATTCCCTCGGATGAAGATAATGAGTATTCTGATATTAAAAAGTTTGATGCTATTGCGTACGATAGCATACCGCAATTACCACAACAAACGGAAGTATTTAGGTGTGGAACGGATAAGCCAGATTTTGACCCAACGAGGGATTTTGAAGAAATCTGGGATTACTTATTTATGGATAAAATTCGGGACGATTATGAAATTGCAAGACCACTAGTTGAAGATGGAGATTCACAAGATGAATTGGAGTCACTTACAACACAAAGTGGTACAAATTTATTTAATATTATTAATCCCGTTACTAATAATCTTGCTAGTTTTCCTAAACAGGTTGCAAAACAAAAGAATGATGAGGTCAAATTTATTACACTGCCTATTGAAGCACATGAAGCACCTGTGATCAACCCGTTTTTGGTGCAGCTCGAGGAAGAATTTGGTAATGAGCTCTTAAACATTGCTATGATTGATGAAGATGATGATTTCGACCCTATGAAGGATATAGAGGAACTCGAACTTTTACTTGCTAAAGACCCTTTCTCATCTTCTGCGGAAGTCAAGGGACGCCTTACTACCAAAGAGACTAACCAAGAAGAAAGGAGACTCATTTTTCCTCAACATACTAATCTTTCAGATAAAGTGGTCGAGTCATCCAATTTATCAACCAAACCGGGTAAGGATAGGAAAGATGTACATATATTGCCAAGGTATGATCTTTATGCATTTCTTCCATCTTTAATAGCAAATTTACACTCTTTTCGTGTTTATTGCTACTATCACCCGCACTTGATCCCAAGTGGGGGGAACAACACCCTATTACACAGTAAATAAGGGTGGAGTCAGGCTCGTGACTCGAACAAAAACAAGCGCTTCGTGGGAGGCAACCCATGCTTATCTTTTATTTTATTTTCTGATTTTGTATTCAGTCTGTCAGACCTGCAGAAGATACGGCGCATCTCAATCCTAAGATGCGACGCATCGCCTGCACTGGTCATATCTTATTTAATTTTCTGCATTTTTATTTTTGACTTTAAAACTTTTTGTCAGTTTATTTAATGCGGCGCATCCCTGGTTAAGGATGCGACGCATCTTTTATTCTGATTCGTATTTATTCCAGGCTCGATACGGCGTATCTTCTTCCATAAGATACGGCGTATCGACTGACCTGATGATTTTCATTTTAATTTTTTCAGTTTTATTTTTACTAACTACTAATGTATTATGCAAGTTTGAACCTTCTTAACTCAGGTGTGTTAAAGTCTGAATGGTATTATAGATTCCTGCATTCTTGTGGATACATCATATATGAAGCTTAAACGTTCTAATCCACAAGAAAGTTGATTTTTGCTCTTATACGAATAATGGAGGATCATACCGAGCAAATCTCAGGGGAGTTTTTCTGTTCTAATTCTTTTATTTTCCAGTTTTTAATCTTTGACACAAACAACGAGGACGTTGTTTAACTTAAGTGGGGGGATTGGAGAATTAGAACACTTACTTGTCCTAAACTTTTTCAAAATATGCTTAAAATATACTTAATATGCTTAAATTTAAAATTTTTATAGCATATTTTTGTTTAAAGTCTAAATTACATAGCTGCACACATAACATTATTTTCAAAAATTGTGAACTTATCAAAATTCACAAATCTATGAGTGTGCCGGTGACTTGTAAACTTTAGAACTTGGCTTGTATACTATTCGAGACCACCATAATAAGTATTATCTATATAATTGGAATGACCTGTCTAAATTGGTAAATTTCTAGGATTACACCCAAATAGCCTTTATATGTTATGTGATATTAACTAACTACACTGGTTAGTTAACCCCCGTATAAACCTTTTGTTACTCTCACTTTTAGAGTAAGATACCCCTAGAAAAACACTCAGAGCCATTCCTTTCGTTTCTTACACCTTTGTTATAATGTTTCGTTACACCCTTACACCTTAGCCTACCCTATAGATTAAAATCCGTGGTTAATTGCTTTAGGCAAAGTGTGTTTCCTTACATTACCTGTGTTCGCGTGCGTAATTCATTATCTTTGGTTAGGTCGGGAAATTGCACAATGCAATTGGTATGAAAGTAAATATTGTATATCTTTTAGTTTATTTTTCGTGTGTTTGCTACTTTCACTATTACAGTTATTTCTGAAAGTATGGAAAAATTATCCGGAAAAATAGTGATAGAAAAGTTGTGAAATTTTACACATATATGTTGATGTCAAAAAAAAAAAAAAAAAAAAAAAAAAAAAAAAAAAAAAATCGAAAAAAATAGAAAAGAAAAAGAAAAAGGAAAAGTTGGAAGTTTGTTTTAACCAACTTATGTAAAGTTTTGTATTAAGTGGTCGATATCACCAATATTTGTTGTATATTATATTTATGGATTGAATGGGAGTTGGCCGTTATGGGAACGCCAACTAAGGTTATTCTTTGATTGAGATCTTGTTGAGTATAATTCGTGTCTACCTAAAGCGTGTGTTTCAAGTGTTAAAGCGTGAGTTATTCAATGATATGAGTCTTATTCATGGGATGGTTGGGAAAGTAATTTACCACACTTAGGATTTTAATTTATCTGTTTTGTTTATTTTTCATTTTACACCAATTTGTATCCCAAATATTATCCATACCCTACATCATTCTTTATCCAAACCTTTGATTTATTGAGATTAGGGATTTGAGCAATCTTAAGTATCGTAGTCGTGGATTCGGCTATGTATTTATGATTTTGTCGCCCTTTTTGATATAATATTATTGGTGAAGATTACTTGGTCCTATCTTTAGCCCATTCGACTTAAGGATTTGAGCAATTACAAGTATCGTGGTCGTGGATTCGATCATGTATTTGTGATTTTGTCGCCTTTTCTGGAATGTGAGATCGATAGAGATTAAGAAGAATGATTAACCCTTAACCAACAAACCCTTTTTACCGCTTTAGACTTGTTATTCATTGGCTTTAGTGGGGGAGATGCGTATACTTGCCAAGCTTATGATAGAATATTCGTCACGACTGGACAGTTAAACGATTAGATTTGCTTTTATCGAAATATTTTGTTTTATTTCTAATTCGTTAAGTGTTTGGTTGTGCAATTATGACAAAAACGAATACATGCTTAAATATAAAAATAAATCCTAATATCTTTTAGGATACATTTTCATAAGATTAATTCTAAGGTTTACTTGGGGACAAGTAAAGTTCAAGTGGGGGGGGGGGGGTATTTGATGAACTCAAATAAGTACATTTTATTATCATCACTTATCCTATTTATTTGACTTGTTTTATTATATTATATATGAGAATTGATACGTTAATGTTTACTTTTGTAATTCTCAGGTAAAAACAAGTATTATGTAAAACTTGGCGATTTTGGACTAATTATGGAGCAAAACAAGCAAGATGTTAAGAGTCTACTGAAATGTACAAGATCAAGATCATTCTGCTCCAGATACGCCGCAACACACTTCTTACATACATCGTATCACTATCTAGATTTCACAAGTTACAATCCAAGACAGCAAAGGACATGCGCCGCATAGATAAATGGAGTTACGCCGCATCTTAAGGCGGTGTACGAATATTCCTGAATATATTAATCTTGGACCCCACGCAAAGTTAAGTCAATGCGCCGCATCTACTTATCCTATGCGCCGCATCTAACTCTCAGACAGAAACTATAAATACCCCAAGGCCAGATGAATTTCGGGACACTTAGCTAAACTCAGAAGAGAGAGACAGAAACCCTAAAGCCGAATTCAGACGTATTAGCAGTACAAGACACACCCTAAACGAAGATACAAGAGCTGTAAGAAGGTCCTGCATGTATTCAATTCATTAAGTAGTTTTGTTTTATTGTATTAGTACACTTTAATTCATCAGAATTGATGGGCCGATTCCATGTGACTACGGAATATCATGGGCACCCCTTAAAATTGCTTTCTCATTAATTAAAGTTTATATGTTGATGTCTTTGGTGACTTTTATTAGTGCATTGATAACCTCTGTGTCTAGCTGAGCATTGCTTGGGTCGCCATGCCCCTTCCTCGCCTATTTATTCTATCGTTTCTAGGATAGTGGGATAGACATAAGTGATCATTAAGGGTTTACTCGCCGATAAGATTAGAGCCAACGAGAAAGGGTTAATTATATACACTTCATATAAAACTAGCAATAAAACAAGTGACAAGCTACTTAATTATCAGGACAGGTCTTCTTATTGTCTCGAGTATCTATCTGTGTACGTTTGTGCTAATCGCTGATTCGTGCTCATTAGTTTAGTTTTCTATTTAATCATAACCAAACCGTGCCAGTCTCTCAGGCTGAACCCCCTTGCGTTAGATTAGGTTGTATAGCTAACTTAGGATATTAAAATACTGATTAGAATAACTAGATAATACGTTCCACTCTTAGTGATCGACACTCTACTTACCATTATATTCATACTGACCGGGTACACTGCTCGTTAAGTGTGTGTGTTATTGATAAGTCGGCTAAATATAAATTTAAAACTTGAGTAGGCATTAATACTGCTAAACCGCAACGACACGCACGCACACCAAGTTTTTGGCGCCGTTGCCGGGGATATAAAAGAATTAGAGCAATAAACACCACATCACCCCCAAAATCTGGCATTTACGGAAGCATTCGGGTCATTGGGTGCTACTAAATTGATAATCACGATACAAGGTAACAAAGAACGGAATACATACTCCATTTTAATTCATTCGACCAAGTAAATTAAGTTTACAACATAGTTTGAGTTTATAAAATAAGGCCCATAAATTCGGTTGTCCCAGTAAAAAACAAGTCATAGTTTAACATGCCACAGTACTTCAAACAGTAGTCTATGACCCTTGCCCTGCCATCACCTTGTCATAATCAGTCAGCTTAAAAACCTAAGAAAAACATGCTAAAAGTCAGCAAAAAGCTGGTGAGTTCATAGGTTTATTAATAACAGTAAAATCAATAGTTTGGACCGTGAGTTTGGTATATGAACATTATAATGCATATAATGTCATATATAAATAGTTTATTACGCTAGCACTAAGTTCATGCAACCGAAGCTATAACAGTTTGCATGCTCTAGAGCATGTTAAATATATAGGCCCGGCAAGCGTTTATCCTAGACACTTGTGTTACGACATGGTATACGTTCGTTTGCCTATCCGGTCAATCCGAACGGGGGCATTACTCTTAATAGATCTATTTATAACATTCGCGTTTCCCAGCAGGAATTGACGATTCATGAGTTTGGGCAAATTAGGACATAATAGGGCTTAGGCTAATCCACGTAATAGTTTGATAAAAATTGTGTTAGTCCATCAAATAGTTTTGCATGTTTCTCACACCAATTGTAAAATAAGTATAAATAGAGTGAGGGCTATAAACTCACCTTGGTGAATAGCAGTCGGATAATACAATAGTTTCAGATAGTGTTCAGCACCAACATGCGACCTAGATTAGTAAGACATGTTTTAGTTCATAGTTTACGTTTAAGACTCGATGAGGTTTTGATAAGTTTAAAAGTTTTAAAATGTTTGTGTTGTTGCTTGTGTGGCAGCATTTAAGTTTGAAAATACTTTTCTAACTGTCTGCAAGTATTGGCTCTTTAAAGTACATAAGTGTATGACAATAAAATATCGAAGACGAATAAGATTCCGATTTGACAATAACCAAAAGACGATAAACGAAAAGTGATTATAAATGATACTAGACTTTTTCGAGATCTTGGGACGTCATTGCTAAAGGCACGTAAAATATTTAAATAGTTGTATATGTTTTGAAATGTAGGAAAATTGTGTGTGAGTGATAATTTTCATTTAAATGATTTGTGATTTGAAAACTTACGTATCACGGTTGTATACAAAATGTTTCGTTTGTCTCGTTTTAAATAAAAATATAATAAGTACATTTATTTAGTAGGGGTCGGGCATGACTCATATATGTATGTTGGTTTCTTGTGAAAACTATGAGTTTCAAAATTTATGTTTATGAGAAGGCCGTTTTATAATTCTATGAAACTTTAGTAGGTTTCTATATATAAACATTTCAAGAGTGAATAATTTAATTAGGCATTTTAAGTGAATAAATATACTTAACATTCACACGTTTATTTTCGATTTGTTTTTATAAGTTGTAATTGTATAAATAAACATGAGTGATAAAGTAAATAGACAAGTTTTGTTATAAGTCATGTTGAGTTATGAAAGATGTCGCATAGTTTTGTTATATTACTAGTCTTGCGATCGAGCGAAGTGATATGAGTCTGTATTTAAGTTATGTATAGATTTATCTAGTGTTCCCGATATGATATTGAGCATTGGTAGTTGATATATAACCAACACACTCTTAAGAATAAGTGGGTTGTGGCCCTTATTGTTTCATACTAGTTCATGGTTAGCCCAACACAAAAGGAAAAACCAATTCTGGATGGGCTTTGACCCACAGACAATTTAGACGGACTGGTATATGGGGGTGAATGGGCTTTGGCCCACTGTGAGAACAAAACAACAACAAAGGGAAGGTACCAAACACTGGACCATATACAGCTTTTGAGAGCTGCTAATTAGAGAACAAAAGAATGGGACTCACTTGTTGGGATTTTTCGACTCGCCTAGACGCTCAACCTCATGAACGAGACACGAACCAACCGCGACCTTATGTGATGGACTAGAGGTCCTTTAACCGAGATCAATAACAACTTGTAAAACCCGAAATTTAACATAACGCAAATTGACAAAAATGCCCTCAAATTTAAATTTTGAGAACTTATGAAAATTATATGAGAAACATTAAGAGAACTTAACCTAAGTATCTAACACGCCAATATTTGAAAATATAAACGTAATACAAATATTTAAAACTTATGTTATACCCAAGTAAAATATTCGTTGCACATTTATTTAGTCTAGTTGATCCATGTATATGTACACAAACGAATACGGTCTTGAATCTAGTCCTGGTTCGTGATTGAGATAAGTTTGGTAAGTTCCCTAAAATTTTGATCTCTTCCCTATTTGGTACTAATCAAATATTCGGTCCTTTTTTTTTCTCCCATCATACCGAAAATATTAAACCCTAGCTACCCTCTCTCTCTAAAATTCGGCACACCCTCTCTCTCTCTCTTGTTTTCTTCCCTATTCGATCCATAGCAGCCACAAACAAGGAGGTTTTGGTGATCTTGGTTGTGTTCTTGTCCTAAGGTAATCATACTCACTCACTTTGCTATCCATTCGAATGGTTTAAGAACCCTAATCGACCCATCCTTTGTGTTGTTTTCTGTCGTACGAATCAAAGAAGAAGGAAGGAGAAATCGTTGGTGTTGATCTTGTGGTTCTCATTCTTGTGTTCTTGATTCTTCGTGCGGTCTACGAGGGTATTCGCATCTTTCTCCCTTGGTTAATCGTTGTATCCATGTTGTTGTTTTGTTAAAAGATTATCACATGAAATAATAATTGTCACATGAAATAACAACTTAAAAGATGAATTATGAATCATATAAGTATACGGATCTGAATTTAAATGGTTATGGACATGTTATTGTTATGTAAGATTCGACCTAAACATGTTATACAATCATCTATAATTGTTTTGTGTCAAGAATCAAGGATTAGAATGACAAAACCCTAGGTATATGCATGAATATATAACACTGCTACTGATCTGGAAAATTATCCAACTTTAATCGGCTGTAATTAAATGATGTGAACGTGTATTTGGATGGTTTTTGAGTCTAGAACTGAATTCAATGAAATAGCTATCTGGGAAAATTTATCTTGTAATTTTTAGAGGCCTGGAAGACCACTTTTTGATTTTTATAAAATTAAGTGTCTAACTGGATTTGTAAGTCTGGAAAAATAGTCCGGGTTTTTTATTTATCATTTTCAAACCAAGACGAATTAGAAGGTTTCCTTTGAACTTGGTAATATTTGATATGTCTACTAGTTGCTGGAATTTTTCTAGATTTTTATAAATTTTCTAGATAAGGTAGAATATCAATTACTTTTCGGGTGTTTTATT
Source organism: Artemisia tridentata subsp. tridentata (assembly GCA_021014915.2). NCBI lineage: Eukaryota > Viridiplantae > Streptophyta > Magnoliopsida > Asterales > Asteraceae > Artemisia > Artemisia tridentata. Next base: position 249,201,159 of record CP139503.1, read on the forward strand.
TGATCCGGTTCTGGAACAGGTTGAGAAAACGGATTTTTCATTCATATATATACTAGTTGATAAAATCTTTAAAAATTAGGTAAAATACTAGGGACATTGAGGTAGCTCTGTGAATTTTGGTGAATTTTATTTTAAAGATTTAACATGGTTCATAATTTATTTGAAACAGGTCCAGTTAGTACTCAAAAGCTGTTAAGACATTTTGAAAGGGTGTCATTTGTTATCTTCCAAAACTAAGGGGTATAATGGGAAAAATTTTAAGAAATGAGGGCTTAATGTGTTAATATGGATATTTGAAGGTCTAATTTGTAATTTGATTAATTATGAGGTCTATATGGTAATTAATTAAAATGTAAGGGTTATTTTGTAAATTATGTTAAAGTATGGGTAATTCGTATAAATAAATATGTTAAGGGTGTAATGTGTAATTTTGGATAATTATTGGACTAATATGTAGATATGAATACTTTAAGGACTTAAATTGTAAGTTTGATAATTATAAGGTGTAATTTGCAATTTAATTAAGTTAAGGGGCTATAGTAAGCTGTGAATCATAGAATGATTAAAATGGAAATTATGGATAACTTTTGGATTAAATGAGTAATTTGTGATATTTACACTTTAAACCTTTGACTTTGGCATAATTGCACTTTGAACCCTAAAATATGGAAAGTTGTCATATTTGACCCTGAACTATTATAACTTGCTAAAATAAACCTTAATTCCATAAGAATGTGTATTTGATAACTCAACCTAATTATGAAAACATACTGATTTTGGAAACCTGCTAAAAATGGAAAGTCACTTAAAATGAGTAAAGTTACTAAAAGAGGAAAGCTACTTCAAAAGGAACTACATTGTGATTAGTTGTACTTTCCTTTAGGTTCTGTGAAGCGGGAGTGGTCCGTTGTCTCGTGTTTCATCTATTCTGGTTGTTTTTGCTCTGCCTTCAGGTACAGATATTCTGCCCTTTCTAATAAGGTGCCTTCAGTCTCTTGAACTCTGATTTGATTTGACCTTGACCTCTTCTATGGACCTTGTGATATGAACCCTGTGATATGAACCTTGACATTTGGACTGTGATTATGACCATATGAACCTTTGACCTGTGACCCCAGTTTGATACCCGAGCCAAAATGTGTTTCCTAGCCATGAAGGTAACATGGCCGTGTCTGTGATGCACCACTGGCATGACTAGTGTGTAGCCCTAGTGATTTGGTTACACCGTCCCCATTGTAATTGTGATATGCGCGCTTTATGTTATTATGGCCAATGTGATTTGTGTGGGGGGCGCATGGATGCATCCTAGGTACGTATTTGTGATTGTGATATGTGATATATGTGGTGACTGAGGATGGGTGCAATCCACTTCTTTCACAAAATGTGGGAGCTGATCACTCCAATGTGATACATGAGGACACCCCTCATATTATCCGGTTACTAAAGATGTATCCCCTCTAGATTGCTACAGGATTTGATATGTGATGTGATATGTGGGCTCGTGGTGGATTACTGTCCTAAACCTTACTCTTTGTACCTTATACTTTCTACTATATCTGTTCGTTTGCTTTGTTTCCGTTTATTATATATCTGTTCACTGGGCTTTTTAAGCTCAGCCGCGTTTCTTTCCCGCGGCAGGTTTTAGTTGGAAGCTGGGTATGGGTGAAGAGAACCTTGGACTTAGAAGACCTTGATAGCTACTCTGGAGTATAGATGACTAGAAGTTATTGTATTTAGAATTAGTAGTTATTGAAATTCTCATTTTAACCTTGTATATTCAGTATTTCATTTGTAACTTTGTATTACTGTTGATGTATGCTTTGTTTGATCTGATATGAAACCATTAATGTGATACTTCTACCCTTGCCGGGTTGGGGTGTTACAATTATGGTATCAGAGCGACAGGCTGCGACTCGTAATACATTTACCCTTGACCTATGAAGTTTGGACCACTAAGTTTCCACTGTAGGCGCTCATAAGATAACCTGTAAGAATTGCTTTAGGATTTCCCTATAAGAACGTAAGTTTTGACTAGTGAGGAATGGGTAGACTATAAGGAGTTTGTTTAGGTATCATTGCTTCCGCATCACTCTGATTCGTGCCTTGCTTTTGGTTAGATCCTGTTAATATCACTTTTGGAAAGTGAAAGCTTATGCTTTGCACCACCTAAGATTTGAACCTGAATAAATCTTGAAGGCATTGGAAATTTCATAATAATTGCCTGACACTATTAATCCTCATCTTCAGATTTTGACTATGACCTCTGATCCTTTCATTAATCTTTTGACGCCTCTTCGGGCACTCTGAGAACCTCCATGACGACGAAGTACTTGATATGTTTTGCTATTTGTCTCTTGCTTTTGATAAGCATCTATGAATCTTCTGACACTATTTGATTTCGTTTCACCCATCTCTGTCCCTACGAGAAGTTTTGTGGTGCTTAACCACGAGCATAAGAATGTTTCCTCTCACTTTTGAACGATAAGTTTTGCTATGCTAATCTTTCTTTCCTTGGATAGTTAACTCCGATTTTATTTCTGCAAGGAATTGGTTGATTGATCACTCAAATATTGACAATTTCCCTTTCTACGTCTCACCTTTAACGTTTGCAACAATTTTGAACTCCCTACCATGATTACCGATTGTTAGACCCTCTGCTATCACTATTACCCTGGAGACTCGTGTGTTAATTTCATGGTTATGAAGTTTTCCTAGAACCCATTTCGTACACCAATAAATGAACCTTACCTTAAGAGTTATTTGGCACCTTGAGTTTTTTGAATATTGATTCCTGTTTGAACCCCCCAAAAAAATTTCCATCGGAGCGTGAAGTATGATTTGACTTGATACCGAGAGATTGTCTAGTCACCAAGCGAAGGTGTCTTTCAGATATGTCCGGGATCATGTAAATTGATTTGAGCAACCGGGAAGAGCAGCAACCGAAGACCAGGAAGTGAGTTTACCTAAGTGTATTATCTGGGCGTGTTTTAGTTTTCGTTCGCGTTAAAGAAGGACGGTGACTGGAGATAGGTACCGATTACAGGAAGCTGAACCGTATTACTGTTAAGGACCAATATTTCGCCACCCTGAAACGACTATGTGTTTGTTTAATTTCAGAGCGCAAAGTTTCCTTCTGATGACTTGATTTTATTCTTGGAATCGCCTTCAGTATTCGAAAAAGACTGCGATGACGGTTGGTGACGCTAATAGTATTAGCTAAAGCTCTGACTGTTTTGCGAATTTGATAAATAATGTCTTCTCGTGAGTACTTGGGCAAATGGTCATTGTATGACTTAATAGTATATTCGGAGACGAGAAAGAACATGAAAAATCATTCTTGCACCTTGTTAGAATTTGACGATCATTTGTACATTCTGGGAGGTTGATTTTTGTTGAGACAACTAGAAGCATATCAGAAGAATTACTTCACTGCATGACCTGGAGTTGACAACAATGGTGGCTACCCTGAAGAGTGAAGACATTCTTTACAAGGCAGAAGTGTTGGCAATGCAGAAGACGAAATCTAGTCAAGACGGCGAACCCGGAGCTGATGAAGACGTGCAGTCTCACTTCCCTATTCACCTTGGTTGTACTAAGATGAATTGAGAGCGGAAGCAGACTGGACGATGAAGGAATTTAAAGACCACGCCAGGAATTCACATTACTCCATCACATTCCAAAAAGAACTGCAGGAGGCTCGGCGAACCAGACACAAGTTTCCGATTTTGGTTTCACTTCCCGTTTGAGGGACCAACGCAGACAGATTGACCGGACTTGAAGAGATTGGATGAACGGATTTCGAAACAGACCCTTTATGTTTGGAGAAATTGATTCTATGAAGGCCGAAGTTCTTGGCAACTAACTTCCAGTTACCGTTGACCCTCTAAAGTTTCGTTATATAGTAATAAGATCCTCTTATGAGTTAAGTCCCCTAGAAGAAATTCCGTTTCGTGTTTAATTTTCGTATGTTCGGTGACGGCTTTGTTTTGAGAGAATTTGGCGTATTATGGAAGATATGATGCTTGTGACGGCGTGCCTTACTGTTGCTAGGCAATCTGAAATTCTGATACTCTTGCGAATAGTTTTGTTTTTTTTGTTTGACTATGACATTTGATCTTGTTGACCTTTAAGACTGTAGAAGTACTAGGTGGACTAAGATAGGTGGTTTTGATTACGACTTGAGATAAAGTATGATCATCATGAAGGCATATTTATGTGGTGCTAGTATTATGACGCCTGATCAACGTGATAATACTTACACCATATAACGTGCACTCATTGTGACCATAGGATATCTTGGGAAGTACCTAAGAAGTTTAGAATTTGATCTCCGTTGGATTATCCGTGACTAGTGAGACTTTAGGTTCATTCCACCTATGCGTTTAATCTGCTTTCACCGTTATGCGTATACTCTGCCTTTGTTCATTAGATGTCTGGATGAGTTGAAATTCTCGATTTGCATTCTGTTGACCTCAGTTATGAATCTTAAACTCTTTGAAGAACTCTCTACTGTTGACACAGTTAATTTGATCCGAAATTTAGTTCGTATTTCCGTATAAGCTTTCTTGAAGATTCACCCATCATCCATTTATGATTGCATGGACCTTCTGATCAAAATCAACCCAATTTGTCTTCTTCTGAGAAATTTGAACCCACCTTGTTTTGATTGGGTCATGAGGAACTATTTGGTGTGAAGATCCTTTTGAAAGAACCTTCCCGGGAGTGAGAATGCTTGTGATGATCTTTTGCGACTCTCTATGACTTCGTTCAACCTTGCGACTTCAATTTTCGAGGACGAAAATTTTTTTTTTAGAGTGGAAGAGTTGTAAAACCCGAAATTTAACATAACGCGAATTGACAAAAATGCCCTCAAATTTAAATTTTGAGAACTTATGAAAATTATATGAGAAACATTAAGAGAACTTAACCTAAGTATCTAACATGCCAATATTTGAAAATATAAACGTAATACAAATATTTAAAACTTATGTTATACCCAAGTAAAATATTCGTTGCACATTTATTTAGTCTAGTTGATCCATGTATATGTTACACAAACGAATACGGTCTTGAATCTAGTCATGGTTCGTGATTGAGATAAGTTTGGTAAGTTCCCTAAAATTTTGATCTCTTCCCTATTTGGTACTAATCAAATATTCGGTCCTTTTTTTTTCTCCCATCATACCGAAAATATTAAACCCTAGCTACCCTCTCTCTCTAAAATTCGGCACACCCTCTCGCTCTCTCTTGTTTTCTTCCCTATTCGATCCATAGCAGCCACAAACAAGGAGGTTTTGGTGATCTTGGTTGTGTTCTTGTCCTAAGGTAATCATACTCACTCACTTTGCTATCCATTCGAATGGTTTAAGAACCCTAATCGACCCATCCTTTGTGTTGTTTTCTGTCGTACGAATCAAAGAAGAAGGAAGGAGAAATCGTTGGTGTTGATCTTGTGGTTCTCATTCTTGTGTTCTTGATTCTTCGTGCGGTCTACGAGGGTATTCGCATCTTTCTCCCTTGGTTAATCTTTGTATCCATGTTGTTGTTTTGTTAAAAGATTATCACATGAAATAATAATTGTCACATGAAATAACAACTTAAAAGATGAATTATGAATCATATAAGTATACGGATCTGAATTTAAATGGTTATGGACATGTTATTGTTATGTAAGATTCGACCTAAACATGTTATACAATCATCTATAATTTTTTTGTGTCAAGAATCAAGGATTAGAATGACAAAACCCTAGGTATATGCATGAATATATAACACTGCTACTGATCTGGAAAATTATCCAACTTTAATCGGCTGTAATTAAATGATGTGAACGTGTATTTGGATGGTTTTTGAGTCTAGAACTGAATTCAACGAAATAGCTATCTGGGAAAATTTATCTTTTAATTTTTAGAGGCCTGGAAGACCACTTTTTGATTTTTATAAAATTAAGTGTCTAACTGGATTTGTAAGTCTGGAAAAATAGTCCGGGTTTTTGATTTATCATTTTCAAAACAAGACGACTTAGAAGGTTTCCTTTGAACTGGGTAATATTTGATATGTCTACTAGTTTCTTGAATTTTTCTAGATTTTTATAAATTTTCTAGATAAGGTAGAAAATCAATTACTTTTCGGGTGTTTTATTTGATCCGGTTCTGGAACAGGTTGAGAAAACGGATTTTTCATTCATATATATACTAGTTGATAAAATCTGTAAAAATTAGGTAAAATACTAGGGACATTGAGGTAGCTCTGTGAATTTTGGTGAATTTTATTTTAAAGATTTAATATGGTTCATAATTTATTTGAAACAGGTCCAGTTAGTACTCAAAAGCTGTTAAGACATTTTGAAAGGGTGTCATTTGTTATCTTTTAAAACTAAGGGGTATAATGGGAAAAATTTTAAGAAATGAGGGCTTAATGTGTTAATATGGATATTTGAAGGTCTAATTTGTAATTTGATTAATTATGAGGTCTATATGGTAATTAATTAAAATGTAAGGGTTATTTTGTAAATTATGTTAAAGTATGGGTAATTCGTATAAATAAATATGTTAAGGGTGTAATGTGTAATTTTGGATAATTATTGGATTAATATGTAGATATGAATACTTTAAGGACTTAAATTGTAAGTTGGATAATTATAAGGTGTAATTTGCAATTTAATTAAGTTAAGGGGCTATATGGTAAGCTGTGAATCATAGAATGATTAAAATGGAAATTATGGATAACTTTTGGATTAAATGAGTAATTTGTGATATTTACACTTTAAACCTTTGACTTTGGCATAATTGCACTTTGAACCCTAAAATATGGAAAGTTGTCATATTTGACCCTGAACTATTATAACTTGCTAAAATGAACCTTAATTCCATAAGAATGTGCATTTGATAACTCAACCTAATTATGGAAACTTACTGATTTTGGAAACCTGCTAAAAATGGAAAGTCACTTAAAATGAGTAAAGTTACTAAAAGAGGAAAGTTACTTCAAAAGGAACTACATTGTGATTAGTTGTACTTTCCTTTAGGTTCTGTGAAGCGGGAGTGGTCCGTTGTCTCGTGTTTCATCTATTCTGGTTGTTTTTGCTCTGCCTTCAGGTACAGATATTCTGCCCTTTCTAATAAGGTGCCTTCAGTCTCTTGAACTCTGATTTGATTTTACCTTGACCTCTTCTATGGACCTTGTGATATGAACCCTGTGATATGAACCTTGACATTTGGACTGTGATTATGACCATATGAACCTTTGACCTGTGACCCCAGTTTGATACCCGAGCCAAAATGTGTTTCCTAGCCATGAAGGTAACATGGCCGTGTCTGTGATGCACCACTGGCATGACTAGTGTGTAGCCCTAGTGATTTGGTTACACCGTCCCCATTGTGATTGTGATATGCGCGCTTTATATTATTATGGCCAATGTGATTTGTGTGGGGGGCGCATGGATGCATCCTAGGTACGTATTTGTGATTGTGATATGTGATATATGTGGTGACTGAGGATGGGTGCAATCCACTTCTTTCACAAAATGTGGGAGCTGATCACTCCAATGTGATACATGAGGACACCCCTCATATTATCCGGTTACTAAAGAGGTATCCCCTCTAGATTGCTACAGGATTTGATATGTGATGTGATATGTGGGCTCGTGGTGGATTACTGTCCTAAACCTTACTCTTTGTACCTTATACTTTCTACTATATCTGTTCGTTTGCTTTGTTTCCGTTTATTATATATCTGTTCACTGGGCTTTTTAAGCTCAGCCGCGTTTCTTTCCCGCGGCAGGTTTTAGTTGGAAGCTGGGTATGAGTGAAGAGAACCTTGGACTTAGAAGACCTTGATAGCTACTCTGGAGTATAGATGACTAGAAGTTATTGTATTAGGAATTAGTAGTTATTGAAATTCTCATTTGTAACCTTGTATATTCAGTATCTCATTTGTAACTTTGTATTACTGTTGATGTATGCTTTGTTTGATCTGATATGAAACCATTAATGTGATACTTCTACCCTTGCCGGGTTGGGGTGTTACACAACTAGCACACCCCTCGGTCATGCGAACTGAATTAAAGCCAGCAACACAACACTCTCTTGAGTGTCTCATTGTTCAGCAGCAGAAACAAACGCACTCTTATGTTCTAAAATTCATGAATACTATAAGTGCACAAAGGTGAAGTAGGTTCCTTTACTTGCCAACTTTAAAACTGATATAAACTTTTGGCTTATGAATTTCTTATACAAAGCAACATTGATTAGGAAAATATGTTCATCCAATATTCCAATTGTTTGACTTTGCCAAATATCTAAAACCCTTCAACAAGGGTTAAGCTCTCGACACCCTTGTGTCATTTGAGCCGTGGAGTACACAAACCACCCATGTGGTGTTTTTGTTTGAACCCATGTAAGACAACCCTATGTGGGTGCTTCCTGCTGTGAATCGGACCCAAAAGAACAAAGCCATTTGGCTTACTAGTTTGTTATGACACCAAGAAATGGGTCACGACTCGAAACCAAAACAGACCCTTGTTACTAATGTTTGAACCAAGCTGAAAAACTCACATGACATTATTACATAACACAACAAGCAAACACCTCCGTGGTGTCCTTGTGATGAGAATCAGACCAAGAGTAAGGCTAATCTACCCTTCGTGGATGGTGACTGGCGAGAGTATACACAAACGAGTACACACGTTAAACCATGAACCAGTGACTCATACACCCTATATGAGTCGAAATCAAAACAACCAATACCAACTACAACAAGACTGATTCAAACTACTTAACTAAGCTAAACCCAGTTCAAAGTGATGTTAAGATCAGTACCTAGGCCAATGAGAATAGCACTTCCAATCCGAGCCTAAATTATAATTAGATATTTAGGTTTATTAATCATTAGCCACACAAGAACTTTAACACAAAAGACTTATTAACCATATCATGTAACCAGTTTCGTAAAATTAGAAATTAACCGATTCACAATCCAACAAGAGAATAACCAATCGAGACTTTTCAATAACCCACAATAAAACTTTTATGTGTATAAGAAAGAAATTATCAAACAAGGATTTAGATTCTTACAAACTACTAGAGTCGGTTTAGCTGGGAGACCAAGAGAATAAAACTCAGGTACAATTAACCAAATCCGAATCCAAGCAGGAATCCACTACCAAACCTTCAAAGTAACCCTTTAGAGATAAAGGATTTGTGACTGATTGAAAGTGTGTGATGAACGTGGAGTCCCTGTGGTTCGACAATAATATAAAGAGAAAAAAAAAGCTTACTTGACCAATGCTCTCCTTCCTTGAGCTTTTTGAGGAGTCGTTTTGATGTAGAGTTTACCATCAATCTCTACCCTCTAGGTGGTCTTGCGGTCTTTGTTTGGGAAGAAGAGATGCAGTAAAGAAAAAGAACAAACATGATGGCGATCTGTCAGAGGGCGTCACGAAGAGACTGAACCCGTTCAACAGACGAGTTGCTGTACGCGTGTTCAAGTGCCAACCAGATCTGTCGGGCAGTGGTTAAGCCAAGGACCTCTGCTGCGGCTTCTTCGGTTAAGGAAGAAAGAATAAGAAGCGCTGCTTTCTGATCAGAGGTGGACCAATTATGAAAATCCGGGTTCGGAACCGTCTTGCTGTCCGTGGTGATGGTCTCAGGAGGAGGAGATAAAGATCCATCGATGTGACCGGACAACTTGTGGAGAGCAACAAGAAGGCTCATGTGGTTTCGCCATACTAAATAGTTGGAGGCGGTTAATTTGATAGGTGAGAGGTGAGGCACAGCAGCCATGGTGGGAAGGTTATCGGCTGAAAAGGCCATTGAAGAAGAAGAAAGAGAGGTCATAGGAAAGATGAAAAGGGGGAAAAGAAAAAAGTATGAGAGAGGTATTTCTTAGGCTGATACCATATAATCAATGAAAATCAATCTCAATGCTTGATTGAGGAGTTTAGGAGCTGTATTTATAATAATGAATTACAAAGATCTCTCCCTTAATTTAGGAGAGTCAAATACAATTATATGGCAATACAATGAATACTAATAAATACATTAATTTACAAATTATTTCTGGTTATAGGTTTAATCTTGTGGGTGTTGTGTACTTGTATATAATGTATAACGAGCAGGTAAGCCCGCGCGTTGCTGCAGGGTGGTCGTGTTTATGTCTATTAGAATTATGTTAACGTTTTTTTAAGTAAGCAATTATTTTATTTTATATATTTTTTGTAACAACTATTGTTGGTATAAAGTGTTTTTTTTAAGTCCTCAATATTGCGTCTTAGGTCCAAAATATATATAGTTGAAATGCATATAGAACCATTCGAAACAACAACTTTCGGTTAATCCAATGATATCGCATTATCTATAATGATAAACTGACAAAGCACGAAAAATTCATGACTTATGTTGAGTCCAAGAAATAAAGTCACGTAGGAAAATTCAAGATTTCAAGGTAAACTTCCATATACAAAAGCCGTATGAAAAGTCGGATAAATTAAGGTTACACGATATTAACAAAAGTGAGCGCAAACCTGAAACAAAAGTAGTACTATATGAAAATGATAATTAAAACCTGAAACTAAACAGTAACTTTTTTTTCTGGTAATTTGACTCTAACGTACTTTAGAAAATCTTGTACACGGCTGCAATCAAACATCCCTCCACCTTCACCTCAATATCCAGAACCACAAATTTGTGATCCAGAAACAATGGCAAAAAAAATCCATTTCATGTGTGTTCTCATAAAAACTAATTTATAGGAACCATAATCCATCTTTCTTGACTCATAGTTGAGCCTAAATCATAGTTGAGTCTAAGTTGCCTCATCTTTCTTGACTCATCGTACTCAAACCTATGACTGCCCACCATTTTTGACTGATCTCCAATTGCTTTATTCCCGCTTCTTTTTGCCCACTTTGTTTAAAACCAAGCCAGATCGGAACACTGTTATACCCATTGATAATACCATTGCATGAACATATCAATGTCCCCATTTTAAATTATGCTTACCCCCGGGTCAATGATTTCTCCCAAATTAAATTGGTATATAAGTTCAATGTATGCACACGAATTGCTCATTTAAACTACAACATGGAATATATGGATGCAATCTTATGTATGAAACGTCACCCTTATAAAAATACTTATACTAACATTAATCCTCACAAAAATTTATTATAATCCTCTACTACTCTATACATGGTTTACATTTTAAATCTGTGTAGTCCGGTACATATAGTTGGAAAATTTTGCGAAAAGCTTCATTAGGATATGGATGGTTGGCGGGTGCGAAGAATGTACAACGGTGAGTTAAGAATTTGTCGTATGAAACATGTATTAAGATATAGACCACCATTTATGTATTTTCTTGTAACAAATGTTGTGTTCTATCTTTACAGCCCATCCATTATGAATGTGTTGTGTTGCTCAGAGATTACTCACTGCATGATTTTGGTAGCTAAAGAAGGTAAGCCTACTTATTTTAATCTAATCCTGATAGGCTAATTTAGCGTTTAAAGTTTCAACTTGTTTATCTTTTAATGGACTGACGTAACCTGGATATATAGTTCAGTAAAACAGCCCAACCAGTAGCCAACCAACCCAATCCGCAGTAAACCAAAGACCCGAGTCAGCAACAAACCAAGACACCTCTGCCAGCAGCTAAACATTCCTGACATCAGTAAACCAAACAACCAAACACACCATGTCAGCAACTAACATTGAAATATTGTTGTAAAAATTACGCACATTAAAATATTATGCTTGGGTAACGGTTCAAAACGGGCCTGGTTCAGCTGTGTTGAAAGCAATGACATTCCTTTATCATTTTAAAGGAACAACGTGGTGAAGGTAGGGCCAAATAACATCTTAAGGTTGCTTGTTAAAAGGCATAACAATGAGGAGTGGGAGCCAGTTACTATCTCACGAAGGTGAGGCTATTTTGTTATTTTCATATAGCTGGAGTTCACGGTCCTCCTTGAAAACTACAAATTAACCATTTTATTCCTCAAACAAATACAGTAATTAGTTTTAATAAAATTATCCAAACACCCCAAAACAGAATAACCATTTTCAAAGGTGGCTAGTTGTTTGGCTACAATAAAAATGATTGTTTGTGCAACCATGAGATAGACTGTGTAAGCTGGACAGCGGATCCACTTAAATTTGGTTTCACGGCCTTTATTTAAATGGCAAACATGTTCATACACTCATAACACATAACAAATTCACAATTTCACATGCATGAGAAAACAAAGAACTTGTGATGGACAACGGTTAAAGCGGCTACTGTTACTATGACAGAGATGAGCAAGCAATCAACTCTGAATATGAATGATAAATATGCTTATAGAGGAATTTATTTTTTTATATATCTCAACAGCATGACAACTTTATTGGCATAAAAAATGACCCTAAATCATCAGATAATTTCAATTTTGATGCAACTAATCCCAAGTTGTTAAACAAAATGCCAAACTCGTTGTCTAAATAATCTATTAATGTATTTTCGTTGCGGCTAACATAATGCCAACTACCATTCAATCATTTTTAGTTTGTTCATCTTGCTTAGCGAACAACTTAAGTTGACTTACAAATTTGTTTGAGGCTTAGTAATACTTGACCCCTAATCATAGTTACATGTATATAACAATTTACTAATGTGTTGCCAAATGGATCCCTACCAACACACATACCAAAAATTATGGTTGAAAATACAAAACATTAAAAAATCACAACTTTCATGACATACTTTCCTTAAACTAAAACAAAAAGATTTTTCAGTATAACATACCAAAAATGCTTTCCAGCTTGTGGCTTTGTTGACTCATGGTTAGACTTTATTCTCAGAACTTTCATCCTCACTACTTTCTTCAACTTTAGTTGCAGCAAACACGATCATAGTATATATAGCTCAAACACGATCATCATTATATAAATTCCTCAAAAAATGCAATTTTTTCTTTGGTTCTTTCAACATCCAATTCTCATCAAGAAAATTTTGTAACTTATAACATACCTGATATGTTCAGCCATATATCGCCATGAAATCCAAGGTCCACAAAAATACTTTCTAGTGTGTCGTTGACCACCCTGTGATCAAAATTGGCATTTGACGATATTATAAACTTATTTTGTCACATGTCAACAACTATGTGAAGTTAAAGTTTGTGTTGCATACCCGAGATCACCTTCAAGTAGAAATTCGTGTAGTGGAGGGTCTAGAAGGCGGATCATCATTGGAAGTCCTGAAATTTTTGATAAAAATAAACATTGATCAAAGTTATTTTCTGGTCCTTTTCAAATGATGTAACGTTGAAAATATCATAAGTAAGCCATATTATAAACATCAACCTTGTATAATAATCAAATACCAACCTTGGATCATATCAAACTTATTATATGAATTAACGTATGCCTTATTAAAACAATTCATCAAAAGAAGTACATATAGAGAATGATGGATTTACGGTTCCATAACACACCTCAATATCCATAACCATTTTACAACACCAACAGTTGTTTAACATTTTAACATTCATTATTCATTTTATTAGGCTCTTGGCATTACCACAAACACATTGTAGGCTCATGTCAGTACCACACTCTCTAAAACAAATATAATGCATACCAACAATCAAAAAGAAAAACAGTTTCAAAGACAAAAGATGAAACATCTTAAATGGACTAAATACATAAGCATTGAAAAGTGATAAAATTGCAACACAAAATCTTATCCTCCATCTTCCACAAATGAATGTCAAAAAAACCAATAATTCAATTAACTTCACCATTAATTATACAAAATAATTATAACCCATATAAAAAAACCCAAATTTAACTAAATTAAACAAATGCAATTAGGGTTGATAAACTTACCCAATCGAGTTATGCCAACATGCAGTTTCAAGATTCACTGTTTGCTTCTTCTTCTTCCTCAAAATGATGATTTAGTTTTAGTTTGAATCCGCGTTTTTTTATTGCGGTTACTCTGTGTGTGTGTTTTGATATGGGGATGGGAGGTTCTGGAATTATAACGCAGAATAGTAAGTACAATCAGGAAATTTCTAGGTGGTGTAAACATGTTAAACCACGATTTTTTTTTTCTTTTTCGATCTAATGTTTATACATAGAACAAAGGACGATCGTGAAATGTAACACCCCCTAATTTATTTTGTGGCAGCGGAAAGGTTTTTAGGGTGCTACGGTGAGGATCGAAATCATAGTTATAGAAAACGACTCGAAAGAGACGTTTTGAAAGTTATATGTCATTCAAAATAATAATTTTGACACAAAAGTGGAATATTTGATCTGAAAACCTCCTGAAAGGATGTAATAATTTGGAAAGAATGACATATTAAATTTTTACACCATGTGTTTTATCAGAGTATAAGATGCCCGCTCCGTGCCTCGTCTTGCTCCATTATTTACCTGAGATAACATGCTTAAAACGTCAACACAATGGTTGGTGAGTTCGTAGAGTTTAATGGGAAAACAATTTGTATAAAATCAGGAGTTTCTTGTAGTATTTGATAACCTTGTATAAATATAAGTGATAAGTGATAGTTCCGTAATAATGTAAGGTCTGAAGCAAACGCTTCTAGTGATGTATCAATTAACGGGATAAAATCCACAAGTATGTCACATATAATAGCAGTCAAGTAACAAGTATGGTAATCATGATTCTAGCACATAATGCTTTTCATGTTATTAAAATGCTGAGGTCTGGGGAGTGGTAAAATACCAAATACAGCTGTATTCAAATACATATGAAAACGTATATATTCATAAAGTTATATTGCCCTAAGCCTCATGATACGCAAACGTTAACAATGTATCGCACAAACGACATGTATTATACCGCACAAACGATATGAATATATCGCACAAACGACATGTATTATACCGCACAAACGACATGTATTATACTGCACAAACAGCATGAACTATACCGCACAAAGCAGTATGAAATGTATCGCACAAACGACATGTATTCAATGAAATTCAGTGTCATGTTATGACAAGTAGTTTAGAGTGCTTTTATCCAAGTTCAGCATGTAAGGTACGCAAGTAAATTGCAAGTAAAATGAGCATATAACTCTACTAGGGAGTATATCGTAACATGTAACCAGGAGTAGTAATTCATAGAAATCTTCCAAGTATAAAGTAATTGAAAATCATTTGAGCATGTATCTCCCCCAAAAACACATAACTTGTAAATAAATAAAAGTGGGGCTACGACTCACGGTAAAACGTGAAAGTTTCTTAAAGTGTTTGTTCAAGTAATTAAATATAGTTCGAAGCGTGTATCTCCCTCAAAGAGTTATTAAAACAAGCATTAAAAGAGTAGGGGCCACGACTCACCTGAAGTAACTGGAAATGAGAAATATGAAATCGAGTAAGTTACGAGAACAGCTCCAACACACGACCTGGATTAATGGTGAAGTTTGAGATTCGAAAGATGTGGTTCAATATGAGTAATGAATGTGAATCGGATAACGATTTGATGATGAATGAGTTTGATATGCTTAAAATGCCTAAAGTTTAAAAAAAACAAGAGTTTATATTATTTTCTCATGTGTTTGTGTTATTGTAACTTATGTGGATTCTTCGTAAGTTCAACAAGTTTTCAAGTGTGTGTTATGAAAATGTTGGTGAGTATTGGCTCTTGCAATAATTATGAGAATATATACAGTATATTCATATAAGAGTTGGCTCGAATATTGGCTTAAGTACGATTGAAATGGGAATAAATACAAGTCGAATTGTATTTAATAGATTCGTTTGATTTCGAGGTGTGAAAATATATATAAAATATATATGTATCGAAGTCGTGGTTAAATAATATATTATTTATAGTTTACGCCGATGCAGTCGCCAAGTAAAATATGTGTTAAACATATTTATTTTGACAAAAGGTGGTAAAATAATGTAAGTTTAACAAACTTAAAAATTTTAGGTAAAGAGTGTCAAAGTCTCAAACTTTAGAGGGCTGAAATTTAAAGTTTAATAAAAGTTTCAAAACTTATAAAAGTTTTAAGAAAAATGACAAGTTGTTCAAAGTTCGGGGCTGAAAGTGTAAGGATTACAAAAGTACTAAAAATAACCAAAAATTGGCAAAATGTCATGCCACGTTTCGAACTCAGGATCCTTCCTATGTATTGAAGCTACACAACCAGTGGACTAGATGTCCATTTGTTGTCAAGTTATACATATTTGTTGTAATTATGGTCTAGTTTTTGTTTGCTCTATGCATATTTTTCTTTTAGTGCAGAATCGTGTATGTATATATACATGAGTATGTTTCTTTTTCCTTCCACGCTGTAGCTAATATCAATACCAACTAAAATAGTTTGCTTCTTTTCCTTCTCACTCGACAGAAAGGTGAAATGAATGAGGTTGTGTTTTGTTTGCGTTTGTTTGCTAATGTGATAGAGTGTGTTTGTATATTTTAAACTTAACGAGTGCTTATGAAATAAGTTGGAGAGCTTAGGTGTTTCGTACATGCCATAAATGATTCAAATATATCCATAAATTTACTAAGTGTTAGAAACGACTTACAACACCACAAAGGTGGGGAGCAAAACACTATACGGGCTGGTAGCGAGGAAGAGGTTGGTGTGATTTGATCTACGACCCAACAAAGAAACGAGACCAAGCACCTGCTATCCCAGGCCACGACTTGAACTTTTCCTTTTCTGGCCAATCTCTCTCGACTTCAGCAGCAAGGAAAAAGACTTAGACTATTTTGTAATTGTGAAAGTTTGTATATGTGTGTGCATGAATACGTATGGGTTCGATGTATACGTTAACATGAAATGGAAAAGAGTTAGAAAGACTTACTATGAAGGAATAAGGAGTGCTGATCATTTTGGAATGGGCAGAAACAAGAATACTCGCAAAGAAATCAAAACCCAGGTTCAATATGGAACTTTCGACTTGATTCTTGATATGCGATCTAATGAGAAGGTTTCTGGTCGTTTAATGGGTTCTAAATGATGATAAGGACTGAGGAATATGAAGAGGAGGTGAGGGTGAGAAGTAAGTTGGTATGAGAGTAGGATAGGGTGGAATAGAAGAGGGTATAATATAGGAAGAATTATTCACACGTTTTTATTGACTTTGAAGACTTTCCAAGTCTATGATTGATTGCTACTGTACATGGTCAGTGATCCAATGGTCCTTAAGCTACATTCCTGATATTTTAAGATGTTAGGTAGGATTGTGAGTGAGTAGGTAAGCTTATCCATTTGTTTTTGAAATACATATGTATCGGTTTGTATTATTAAGGGTGCCAAAATGAGTTTTGCGAGTGACCATCACCCATTGTTGTCCAATCTGTTTTATTAACATCACATTATGCTAGATTAATCATTAGAAGGGCGTAGAAACAAGTGTGGGTCGAAATGGTTATGTATGTGACTTTTATTTGTATCGAGTTGGGTCAGAATCAAGCAAACACTTTGCCCCTTAAAACCTTATTGAAACTCGACATTACATTCTGAAATTAGACTCTCCAATAGTTTGGTGGGTGGTGAATGAGGTTGTGTAAAAATAGTGGCATGTTGCGTTTAAGAATCGAGAGAACGAGGGCTGTTTTGGAGGGCGTTTGGAAGTCGAATCTTGCATAAAATCATAGAATAAAAACTGAATTGGGAGTGGGCTTGGATCAGTGAGCGTGATGGAGATGATGGGCTGGGAAGAATTCTAGCCCATTTGGTTTGTGTAATTATTATGAAATTTTAATTAGTGTAAATTTGTAATTAGTGTATTGATATATGTTGTAATTAGTGGGAAATATAAAATTAGTGTAAATGGTGATTTGTGGAATGGTTATGTCTCGAAATACGTGTCGTGAACTAGTGTCGTTATTCGGTAATTGTTGTGATGGCGTGACTTTGTGAGAATAATATAAAAAAATTTAATTTCCCCGTAAAAATAGTGATTAAAAATAATGACAGAGATTATTATATAATTAAATGTCGTAGATTATAGTACATTTTTGCAGTTTGCTACAGTACCCCCTCCTTATTTTTGAATCTCGTCCCGAGATTCAGTCTGCGTTATCTCTTAAAAGATGCTAAATTGCTAACGGATAGTCGATGTGTAGAGTTTAAGGTAGTAAGGTGATGCGTATGCGTGTCGTAGTATAGTTTTAGCAGTTTTAATGCCTACTCAAGTTTTAAATTTATATTTAGCCGACTTATCAATAACACACACACTTAACGAGCAGTGTACCCGGTCAGTATGAATATAATGGTAAGTAGAGTGTCGATCACTAGGAGTGGAACGTATTATCTCGTTATTCTAATCAGTATTTTAATATCCTAACGCAAGGGGGTTTCAGCCTGAGAGACTGGCACGATTTGTTTGCAATTAAATAATAAAATAAACCAATAGGCACGAATCAACAAGTAGCATACACGTACACAGATAAATACTCGAGACAATAAGAGGGCTGTCCTTATGATTAAGTAGATTGTCACTTGTTTTATTGATAGCTTTATATGAAGTGTATGTAGTTAACCCTTTCTCGTTGGTCCTATTCTTATCGGCGAGTAAACCCTTAATGATTACTTATGTCTAAAAGTTATTCCTAAGTGATCAATTTAGTAATAACCGTGGGAGCCACATTATGTCCCGCAGTCAAATGCCCGCAAGCCACTAATAAACACAGAGGTTATCAATGCACTAATAAGTAGTAACCAAAGACATCAACATATAAACTTTAATTGATGGGAAAGCAAGTATTAAAGGGAGTGCAATCTTTCGTTGTCACATTACACAAGCCACCAATCCTGATGAATTAAAGTTTGCTAACACAATAAAACAAAACTACTTAATGAATTAAACACATGCAGCACCTTCTTACAGCTCTTGTATCTTTGATTTGGGGGTGTCTTGTGCTGCCTCCTTGACTGAATTCGTCCTTCGGTTCTTCTGTTCGGACTTAGGTTATAACTTTCGGAACTCTTTAATTCGTCTGGTCTACGGGGTATTTATAGTTTCTGTCTGATGGAAGATGCGGCGCATCTACTAAGTAGATGCGGCGCATTGACTTAACTTCGCGTGGGGTCCAAGATTATAATATTCAGGAATATTCGTACACCGCCAGAAGATGCGGCGTAACTCCATGATTAGATGCGGCGCATGTCCTCTTGTATCTTGGATCGTATCTGGTGATATCTTGATAGAGATGCGGCGCATGTCATGAGTGAGATGCGGCGCATCTGGAGCAGATTAGTCTTGATCTTCTTCATTTCAGTAGACTCTTTACTTTATGCATGTTTTGCTCCATTATTAGTCCAAAATCGCTAAGTTTCACCAAATGCTTGTTTTTACCTGAGAATTACAAAAGTAAACGATTAAGTATCAATCCTCATACATAATATAGTAAAACAAGTCAAATTAATAGGATAAATGATAGTAATAAAATGTACTTATTTGAGTTCATCAAATATCCCCCCACTTGAACTTCACTTGTCCCCAAGTAAACCTTAGAATTTCTTTTATGAAAATGTATCCTAAAAGATGTTAGGATTTATTTTTATATTTAAGCATGTATTCGTTTATTTCATAATCACACAACTAAACACTTTAACGAATTAGAAGTAAAATAAAATAAGTCGATAAAAGCAAATCTAATCGTTTAACTGTCCAGTCGTGACGAATATTCTATCATAGGCTTGGCAAGTATACACATCTCCTCCACTAAAGCTAAGGAATAACAAGTCTACCTAAAGCGGTAAAAAGGGTTTGTAGGCTTAAGGGTTAATTATTCTCTTTTCACTATCGATTTCAAATTCCAGAAAAGGCGACAAAATCACAAATACATGATCGAATCCACGAACACGATACTTGCAATTGCTCAAATCCTTAACTCGAATAGGCTAAAGATAGGTCCAAACTTCACCAATAATAATATATCAAAAAGGGCGACAAAATCATAAATACATAGCCGAATCCACGACTACGATACTTAAGATTGCTCAAATCCCTAATCTCAATAAATTAAAGGTTTGGTTGGATAAAGAATAATATAGGGCATGGTAACATTTGGGATATAAATTGGTGTAAAAAATAAAAAATAAACAAAACAAATAAATTAAAATCCTAAGTGTGGTTAATTACTATCCCAACCATCCCATGAATAAGACTCATATCATAGAATAACTCACGCTTTAACACTTGAAACACACGCTTTAGGTAGACACGAATTATACTCAACAAGATCTTAATCAAAGAATAAACCTTAATTGACGTTCCCATAACTGCCAATTCCCATTCAATCCATAGATATAGTACAACAAATAGTGGTGATATCGACCACTTACATAACTTTACATCGTTGGTTTAAAAACAAACATCCAACTTTTCTTTCTTTCTTTTTCTTTTCTAATTTTTTCGATTTTTTTTTTTTTTTTTTTTTTTTTTTTTACTTTAATCATAAACATAGATGTGTAAAATTTCACCACATCACTATAATTTTCCTTCCGGATAATTTTTCCATACTTTTCATACTTCAGAAATAACGGTAATAGTGAAAGTAGTAAACACACAAAAAATAAACTCAAAGATATACAATATTTACTTTCACTCCAATTGCATTGTGCAATTTCCCGACCTAACCAAAGATAATGAATTACGCACGCGAACACAGGTAATGTAAGGAAACACACTTTGCCTATAGCAATTAACCAACCACGGATTCTAATCTACAGGGTAGGCTAAGGTGTAAGGGTGTAACGAAACATTTTAAACATAGGTGTAAGAAACGAAAGGAATGGCTCTGAGTGTTTTTCTAGGGGTATCTTACTCTAAAAATGAGAGTAACAAAAGGTTTATACGGGGGTTAACTAACCAGTGTAGTTAGCTAATAACACATAACATATAAAGGCTATTTGGGTGTAATCCTAGAATTTTACCAATTTAGACAAGTCATTCCAATTATATAAATATAATACTCATTATGGTGGTCTCGAATAGTATACAAGCCAAGTTCTAAAGTTTACAAGTCACCGGCACACTCATAGATTTGTGAATTTTGGAAAATCACAATTTTTGAAAATAACGTCATGTGTGCAGCTATGCAACTTAGATCTTAAACAAAAACATGCTAAAAAAAAATTTTAAGTTTGATATATTAAGCACATTTTAAGCATAATTTTTGAAAAAGTTTAGGACAAGTAGATGTTAAGTGTTCTAATTCTCCAATCCCCCCACTTAAGTTAAACAACGTCCTCGTTGTTTGTATAAAAGGTTAAAAACTGGAAAATAAAAGAATTAGAACAGGAAAACTCCCCTGAGATTTGCTCGGTATGATCCTCCATTAGTATAAGAGCAAAAATCATCTTTCTTGTGGATTAGAACGTTAAAGCTTCATACTTGATGTATCCACAGGAAATCCAGGAAACTATAATACCACCAACACTTTAAAACACACCTAAGATAAGAAAGGTTCAAACTTGCATAATACATTAGTAGTTAGGAAAAATAAAACTTAAAAATAAAAACTGAAAATCATCAGGTCAGTCGATGCGCCGTATCTTATGGAAGAAGATACGCCGTATCGAGCCTGGAATAAATACGGATCAGAATAAAGATGCGCCGCATCCTTAACCAGGGATGCGCCGCATTAAAAATAAACTGATAAATAGTTTTAAAGTCGGAAATAAAAATGCAGAAAAATAAAATAAGATATGACCATTGCAGGAGATGCGTCGCATCTCATAATTGAGATGCGCCGTATCCTCATGCGGGCCTGACTGACTCGACACAGAAAACAGAAAAAGATAAATCCGGGTTGTCTCCCGGTAAGCACTTGTCTTTATTCCAGAGTCTTCAAGTTAGACTCACGTTCAGCTCAGCAATAAGTCCTTGTCACGGTCCATCCTTCGTCCTTCATCCGAAAGATTTTCCCGTATATCTCTGCGACGTTTTCTTCCGTTCGACTTAATCTAATATAACTCTTTGTCTTCGCCGCAGTATATTCTTCATCAGGACCCAAAGAATATTTGATGATTTTAAATTTTTCAGAAATAATCATGGGTGGCTCATTGTAAGGAATCCCAAGTAGTCGACACTTCCTTTTGGTGAATTCTTCTTCGTCCTTGTCAACAAACTCAAAATAAGGATCCTTAATCAAATAGTCGTCTAATTCCTCAATCAACGATTCATTATTATTATCATCTTGGATCGCCTCCCATTCTCTTTCCAAATCATATTGTAACCGTCGACTAAGCTTCGTGAAATCATCAAACTGTTTGTGCACCCATTCCCAGAAAGTAGTATCCGATGTTCCCTTAAGTCCTTTCAAGCGTTCAATTCTACCCTTTTCTTGTAAAGCCTCCTCTTTTAGTGGGCAGTCTTCAACATTATTGTACCACTCATAATCTTCAAAGGTCACATCGTTTCCAACCCGTCTCATCCCAATTATACTTCCCCCATTACAGGTTCCATCACTTTTATAATCACAGGTTGGCCAAACACTACTCCCATCCTTGAAAACGAAGGGTGTACAGGTGTGATTGATGTGCGCATATTCCCATGGTTTATCCCAAACCCATGGTACTTGGTCATTCCATTCATAGTACCAGGTGTTTTTGAAATCATCATAAGTCTTAAATCCTGGTAGATCTCCAGTAAGCACATCATCGTCGACTTGAAGAAGGTAGTTAAATTCCTTGAACTGCATGCACAAGGGTGTCTCATAATCGAACACATCAATGTCAATTCTGAAAAGTTCTTCAATGCCCTCATTGATTGTTGAATCATGAAGTGACGACCCATAATTGCTTTCTACTTCTTCGTCTTCTCCTCTCATCCAATATACCCATAATGCATCCTTAGTAGCTCGATCCATGCTCTTATGGTTATTAAACTTACTAGCCAACCATTCTGAAAAATCAACATCGTTAGGGTCATGGTTAACGTCAAAGCAAGCCTTTCCAATCATATTCTTTTTTATATCCATGAACTCGTTAAATTGCTTCTTAAAACTCCGAGTCAACCATGAAGTCATAATCTCCTTGACTTCATTTGTAGGGGCAAATTCCGGACTACCATATTTGAGTTCTAGCCAATCATTGAGGGAGAGGTCTATCAATCTTACCAATCTGCCATGAAATAGTAACTCCGCCAAAGCGTAATTCATGTCATTATCCAGATAGTTCTCATTTAATCCCCAGTACTGTTCGGAATATGGCATGTAAGAGTTTTGGGTATTGCCTCCACCACAGCTGTTGTTGTTTGAGTCCATGTATGCAAGATAGAATTTCCCATCATCTTCTTCGATAGTAGTCCAGTTCAATCCTTCGGCTTCAATGATAGGCCATAAGAGCGACAATTCTTCTCCAGTGTACCTCACAAATACATCATAAGAGAATACCTCTTTGTCAATGTTGCATAAACGCATGAATTCCTTAAAAGCAGCTTCAAGAAGAGTCTCCCAAGAGAATAAATCTGCATCGATCATGAGTACATTGAATGAATCTGAAAACAAGCATTCCTTAGCAAGATATCCGTTAACTGACATGTCTTCCATAGCAAAATCTGTCATCCAAGGTAAAATCATCAGTAGGATTTGTTCGCTAGAAGAGAAATTAATGAATATAGAAACGGATATATGAATACAAATAGCTGATATCTGCAGACGATGCGCCGTATCCAAATAGTTGGATACGCCGTATCTTATAATCGTTAAAATTTAATCAGACTTTATTCAGAAAATAGATACGCCGCTTTAGAATTTAAGAATGCGCCGTATCGAATTAATTAATCAAAAATCAACTTATCTAATTAAAATTAAATGCGTCGTATTAACGAAAGTTAATGCGCCGTATTTTCGTTACGTTTAAAAATAAATATCGATTTTTGATTCAGGAAGATGCGCCGTATCGATATAGATCGATGCGTCGTATCCGTTTAATAATTCGCAAACTGTTTTTAATTAAAATAATAGATACGCCGTATCTACGAAAGCAGATGCGTCGTATGGCGTTAACGTTTAGAAATTTTTTTTATTAAAAACAGATACGCCGTATCTGCAAAAGCAGATGCGTCGTATTACTTTATCGCTTAAAAAAAATTTCGTATTAAAAACAGAAACGCTGTACCTTGGGGAAAAGATGCGTCGTATCGAATTAATTAAACGCGTTGTATTTTTAAAAATTAAACGCAATACGCCGTATCTGAGAGATCAGATGCGCCGTATCGTTTGATTTAGCACAGTACAACGATAGCAGAACAGAAAAATACGAAAAATAAAAACAAAAATAAAAACACACAAACAAAAATAAACAAAAACAAAAATAAAAGAAAACAATTAACACAAAACAAATAACACACAGTACAACAAATATGCAAAATAATACAATGATGCAATTAATCTAATAAAAGGAAAAACCTAATTAAAATACTAATCAAATTAACAGATAATAACAATTCACTCCCCGGCAACGGCGCCAAAAACTTGATGCGTATGCGTGTCGTAGTATAGTTTTAGCAGTTTTAATGCCTACTCAAGTTTTAAATTTATATTTAGCCGACTTATCAATAACACACACACTTAACGAGCAGTGTACCCGGTCAGTATGAATATAATGGTAAGTAGAGTGTCGATCACTAGGAGTGGAACGTATTATCTCGTTATTCTAATCAGTATTTTAATATCCTAACGCAAGGGGGTTTCAGCCTGAGAGACTGGCACGATTTGTTTGCAATTAAATAATAAAATAAACCAATAGGCACGAATCAGCAAGTAGCATACACGTACACAGATAAATACTCGAGACAATAAGAGGGCTGTCCTTATGATTAAGTAGATTGTCACTTGTTTTATTGATAGCTTTATATGAAGTGTATGTAGTTAACCCTTTCTCGTTGGTCCTATTCTTATCGGCGAGTAAACCCTTAATGATTACTTATGTCTAAAAGTTATTCCTAAGTGATCAATTTAGTAATAACCGTGGGAGCCACATTATGTCCCGCAGTCAAATGCCCGCAAGCCACTAATAAACACAGAGGTTATCAATGCACTAATAAGTAGTAACCAAAGACATCAACATATAAACTTTAATTGATGGGAAAGCAAGTATTAAAGGGAGTGCAATCTTTCGTTGTCACATTACACAAGCCACCAATCCTGATGAATTAAAGTTTGCTAACACAATAAAACAAAACTACTTAATGAATTAAACACATGCAGCACCTTCTTACAGCTCTTGTATCTTTGATTTGGGGGTGTCTTGTGCTGCCTCCTTGACTGAATTCGTCCTTCGGTTCTTCTGTTCGGACTTAGGTTATAACTTTCGGAACTCTTTAATTCGTCTGGTCTACGGGGTATTTATAGTTTCTGTCTGATGGAAGATGTGGCGCATCTACTAAGTAGATGCGGCGCATTGACTTAACTTCGCGTGGGGTCCAAGATTATAATATTCAGGAATATTCGTACACCGCCAGAAGATGCGGCGTAACTCCATGATTAGATGCGGCGCATGTCCTCTTGTATCTTGGATCGTATCTGGTGATATCTTGATAGAGATGCGGCGCATGTCATGAGTGAGATGCGGCGCATCTGGAGCAGATTAGTCTTGATCTTCTTCATTTCAGTAGACTCTTTACTTTATGCATGTTTTGCTCCATTATTAGTCCAAAATCGCTAAGTTTCACCAAATGCTTGTTTTTACCTGAGAATTACAAAAGTAAACGATTAAGTATCAATCCTCATACATAATATAGTAAAACAAGTCAAATTAATAGGATAAATGATAGTAATAAAATGTACTTATTTGAGTTCATCATAAGGCAAAAACTTACGAATCTAGGGTAGAATATGACTTAACTAGGGAAAAAGTACCCATCATTTGTTAGCTGTATTCAATCTATACTTAATGTTCTCACAAAAACCCCGCTACTAGCTGTTAGCCTAAAGGGGTCAATGTCGATTAACGTACGCATGGTTACATACGTCCACGTGAGTCGTGACGCACTTATAATTATGTTGGCCACCATAATTATAATCGCCTCCTTCCCCACGTGTACATATCATCAAACACACATATCTCGATGTTACATAAAAGAGTAGGGTGATCATCTCTCAGAAAATCCTCGAGTGAACTCATCAATTTTTCTGCGGCTAAGTGATAATCTTTATTTAACTTAATCTCATGTCTCATCAAACAAGAACTGTCATCTAGTCGGATTTCCTTCATTTGGATGTTGGGTAAAAGGTGTCGGTGCTTATAGAATGTTGGCTACAGGGATAGTTTATCTTGTCATAAAACTCGCTTTTGAATGAAGATCGTTATTAGAAATTTTAAAAAGATGACCGTTTCTTTCATGACATGATTCTTCCCGAATTTGACATAGGTAGCTAGGCTATGTAAAATTGAGGACCAATGATGTGATGCTTGGCTCAGTCAAAGTAGTGTTATGTTTTTCAAGAGGTTTTAGATGGTGTTCAACGTGTTGTTTTTGTAAAATGGCAGTCTAAATAATTTTCCAAGGTAACAAGAAAAATCGGTTCACATAATGGTGATGGATTAGAAATTTCTGAGATGGTAATAGGATAGCTTTGAAATGGATCCTAGTGTTCATGTGAGAGTTCTTACAAAATGGTAGTAGTCTACTTGTTGGGTCAGAAATGGTATTAACCAGATTTCTAAGGTCCTATATTTTTAGTAACGACTATGAATAGGGCGAATGGAATAGAAATTGAAAATAAACGTCGATTATGATTATTATGGAGATATTACAAGGTAGAGTTTTTATACGGTAGAAGGATAATTGTTACACTTAGGTTACATCTATCATACATAAGGTGAATACAAACGAAGATACAACTTAGATGGTTTTAGACTAGAGTTTATTTATCCATGACATGAATTTATTCTCTGCTTAACATTGGTGTCATCTTTCGGCGTTGTTAAGTTCCTAAAGAGTTTCCATTCTCTTCCACGGGTCTTGTCGTTCTAATTGGTATTTTGTTTTGGGCATCGGTTCTTGTAGTGCCCCTGCTCACCACAGCCGTAGCACACTATTTCTATTGGCTGCGAGTTTGCATCCGTGGCTCTGCAGTCCTTAGTTTTATGGCCCATTTTTTGGCACTTTCCGCATCGGTCAGGACAAGGTCCATTGTGATGCATCCGACATTGGTCACACTGGGGTAGTGTCCCGGCATAGCCCTTTCCTTTAGTGGGCACAGCCACATAAGCCCTGGCGGTTTCCTGACGGCAGTTTTGCGGGTGGTGGCGGTCGTTGCGGTGTTGCTGATAGTTGTTGTGGCTGTTGTTGTTGTCGTTCTTCTTGTTGTTGGTGTTGGGAGTGGTGGTTCCATGATCATTTATCTTTCTCTTATGATCATTACCGTCGGAGGTAGAATTTCGTTTGATTTCTCGATCCAATAATCGCTGTGCAAGTGTGATTGCATCCTCAAGAGTCTTCGGGTTGGATGCGGTGACGTCCCCCTCGATGCTTTGGGGTAGTCCTTCCACATAGCGTTCTAGCGTCTTTTCTATGTCTGGCACCATGGACGGGCATAGAAGAGATAATTCTTGAAATTTTCGGTTGTACATCCTCAGGTCATTATTTCTCACCACTAGTTGATGAAATTCATCCTCTAGTTTCCTAACCTCCGTCCGAGGACAGTACTTCCTTAACATCTTATTTTTCAATTCAGTCCAGGAGATTTGGAATGCTGCATCGGCACCCATGGTTTTGACAATAGCATTCCACCAAGATAGGGCATCTCCCCTTAAAGTTCCAGTAGCAAAAGTGACTTTGTTGTTCTCTGCGCAGTTGCTTCTCATGAATACAGTTTCACTACATTCAAACCACTGAGCTAACTCTGTCACTCCTTCTATACCCTAGAAGGTGGTTGGCTGACAACTCATGAAGTCTTTGTAAGTGCATTTACGCTGTGTAGATGCCTCACCTTCAGTCGTTGCTCCTATGTTATTGCTTGTGCGGGTGGCAGCATCGGCCTCGCGTGCTGCGGCGATGCCGGCATCAATCATTCTTTGGACATCCTCTGGCGTTAGTGCTGCGGTAGGGTTGGTAGTTTCGTGTCCGGTACGCACCATTTTCTATTAATGCCATAAGGAACACGGATTTAGAATTTACATAATGGTCTTGTTAGAACGATTTGAGTAATGGGGAAGCGAGTATATGAGTTCTAACAATCTTGCCAAAACGTGAGGTTATGATTAAATTAAAGATCACAACAATTACGACATGTTTGGGTACCATCGTAAGTGAGTGATCAATTCTTGGTATAGAATTGCTAAGGAACAAACTGATTCATCTACAAAAGCTGAAGTTCAGCAATTTTTATTTTATTTATTTATTTATTTATTTATTTATTATTATTTTTTTTTTCATTCATCAAGTTTTCTTCCGAAGATTTTTCTTAGTGAATTCTATGGTTGTAGCCTAGCTATGGTAGGTATAAGGAATCTTAACAATCGTAGGTTATATTATGGTATGTCTGGATATAATCACTGTAAACATCATAATATTAATAACTTGATCGATTGTTTTTACAAAATCAACGATACAAGGTCTTTTATTAACGTTCCATGAGGTAAGTTAAGGTGTCTATGTCAACGACGTTCAGGAGTGTATTGATTTGTTCCTCATGATGCTCTAGTTGCGTCATGATAGTGGGAGGAGTAGGTGTGTGGGCAACTGCTGTCCTGAAGCTCTTTCCAGTCTCGAGGACTCGGGCTGGAGGAGTGGAAGCAGGTGGGAAATAGTAGTGATGAAGGAGACCTGAGAGAGTAAATTCTCTCTAGGAGTCGGCTCCCGTTGGTGGGGTGTAAATGGTTAAGTCTGGACGAGTAGTTTTAACGAGTAGCCGGGTCCAACCGACGGTGGAGGGGATGATGATAGTAGTGGTGGTAAGGTATGGTGACATTATCCTGATCATGTCTAGGGGTGAAATAGGGGAGTAAAGTGGAAATGGTGGTACAATCGGTACTAAGCGTAGGTGTATCTTGTTAATAAGTCCATTGAGGTGGCTCCAAAATGGTGTCATAAAAGATTCGGGCTCATAAGGTGCTAAAATCCTGACTTTTCTGCGCCGGGCTACCGGGGCAGGTGGGAGTGGTGACGTAGGTAATGGAGAATTTGGCTCAACATCTTTCCAAATTGTTTATTGGTGTGAATTCTGTCCAACCTCGAATGTTGTCGGACAACCAATTAACTCTTCATCTGAATAAGATTCAGCAATTCTCCTAAGTTTCTGACGTGGAGGCGAGTATGTAGGTGATGATGAGAGTGGTATATGAGTGAGTTCCGTATTAGGCTGGGGTTGTGACATTAATGCATAAGGGTCTTCAGTATCTGGAGCGATCTGATAAGTAGGTGATGTACGAGTAGTACGAAGGGTAGTTTTGGTAATATCAACGGGTTTGGAAGACATGGTACTGTAGTAGACGAAAATAGTAATTATAAGTAATTCGTACGTTAAAGGTGTAACAGTGAACGTGAAATATTAAAGTGTGTAACGTGTGGAGAGTAAATATCAAGCATGTAAAGATTAGTGTAAAGTAATCTTAATAGGTAATGTATTGAGCACGGCAGTCTGCAGACACGAAGGGCGTAAAATGGTATGGTGTAAAATCATTTATTTTGAAAGTGTAGTTATAGTTTAATGTTTGAAAACATTTGGTTCTCTATAACCATAGGCTCTGATACCAATCTGTAACACCCCCTAATTTATTTTGTGGCAGCGGAAAGGTTTTTAGGGTGCTACGGTGAGGATCGAAATCATAGTTATAGAAAACGACTCGAAAGAGACGTTTTGAAAGTTATATGTCATTCAAAATAATAATTTTGACACAAAAGTGGAATATTTGATCTGAAAACCTCCTGAAAGGATGTAATAATTTGGAAATAATGGCATATTAAATTTTTACACCATGTGTTTTATCAGAGTATAAGATGCCCGCTCCGTGCCTCGTCTTGCTCCATTATTTACCTGAGATAACATGCTTAAAACGTCAACACAATGGTTGGTGAGTTCGTAGAGTTTAATGGGAAAACAATTTGTATAAAATCAGGAGTTTCTTGTAGTATTTGATAACCTTGTATAAATATAAGTGATAAGTGATAGTTCCGTAATAATGTAAGGTCTGAAGCAAACGCTTCTAGTGATGTATCAATTAACGGGATAAAATCCACAAGTATGTCACATATAATAGCAGTCAAGTAACAAGTATGGTAATCATGATTCTAACACATAATGCTTTTCATGTTATTAAAATGCTGAGGTCTGGGGAGTGGTAAAATACCAAATACAGCTGTATTCAAATACATATGAAAACGTATATATTCATAAAGTTATATTGCCCTAAGCCTCATGATACGCAAACGTTAACAATGTATCGCACAAACGACATGTATTATACCGCACAAACGATATGAATATATCGCACAAACGACATGTATTATACTGCACAAACGACATGTATTATACTGCACAAATAGCATGAACTATACCGCACAAAGCAGTATGAAATGTATCGCACAAACGACATGTATTCAATGAAATTCAGTGTCATGTTATGACAAGTAGTTTAGAGTGCTTTTATCCAAGTTCAGCATGTAAGGTACGCAAGTAAATTGCAAGTAAAATGAGCATATAACTCTACTAGGGAGTATATCGTAACATGTAACCAGGAGTAGTAATTCATAGAAATCTTCCAAGTATAAAGTAATTGAAAATCATTTGAGCATGTATCTCCCCCAAAAACACATAACTTGTAAATAAATAAAAGTGGGGCTACGACTCACGGTAAAACGTGAAAGTTTCTTAAAGTGTTTGTTCAAGTAATTAAATATAGTTCGAAGCGTGTATCTCCCTCAAAGAGTTATTAAAACAAGCATTAAAAGAGTAGGGGCCACGACTCACCTGAAGTAACTGGAAATGAGAAATATGAAATCGAGTAAGTTACGAGAACAGCTCCAACACACGACCTGGATTAATGGTGAACTTTGAGATTCGAAAGATGTGGTTCAATATGAGTAATGAATGTGAATCGGATAACGATTTGATGATGAATGAGTTTGATATGCTTAAAATGCCTAAAGTTTAAAAAAAACAAGAGTTTATATTATTTTCTCATGTGTTTGTGTTATTGTAACTTATGTGGATTCTTCGTAAGTTCAACAAGTTTTCAAGTGTGTGTTATGAAAATGTTGGTGAGTATTGGCTCTTGCAATAATTATGAGAATATATACAGTATATTCATATAAGAGTTGGCTCGAATATTGGCTTAAGTACGATTGAAATGGGAATAAATACAAGTCGAATTGTATTTAATAGATTCGTTTGATTTCGAGGTGTGAAAATATATATACAATATATATGTATCGAAGTCGTGGTTAAATAATATATTATTTATAGTTTACGCCGATGCGGTCGCCAAGTAAAATATGTGTTAAACATATTTATTTTGACAAAAGGTGGTAAAATAATGTAAGTTTAACAAACTTAAAATTTTTAGGTAAAGAGTGTCAAAGTCTCAAACTTTAGAGGGCTGAAATTTAAAGTTTAATAAAAGTTTCAAAACTTATAAAAGTTTTAAGAAAAATGACAAGTTGTTCAAAGTTCGGGGCCGAAAGTGTAAGGATTACAAAAGTACTAAAAATAACCAAAAATTGGCAAAATGTCATGCCACGTTTCGAACTCAGGATCCTTCCTATGTATTGAAGCTACACAACCAGTGGACTAGATGTCCATTTGTTGTCAAGTTATACATATTTGTTGTAATTATGGTCTAGTTTTTGTTTGCTCTATGCATATTTTTCTTTTAGTGCAGAATCGTGTATGTATATATATACATGAGTATGTTTCTTTTTCCTTCCACGCTGTAGCTAATATCAATACCAACTAAAATGGTTTGCTTCTTTTCCTTCTCACTCGACAGAAAGGTGAAATGAATGAGGATGTGTTTTGTTTGCGTTTGTTTGCTAATGTGATAGAGTGTGTTTGTATATTTTAAACTTAACGAGTGCTTATGAAATAAGATGGAGAGCTTAGGTGTTTCGTACATGCCATAAATGATTCAAATGTTAGAGTTTGTGGATATAAATTAATATTTGTATGTCCGGTTTCGAACACGAGACTTCGAGATTGCACACATTACGTATGAGTCTCAATGTATTAATAATTAATATTTATGATTAATTATTAAATCACAAATATTCACATGGTCGAACAAGAAAAGTGAAAGGGGTTAAGTGTCAATTTATGAAACATAAGGAGGTGAAAAATAAAACTTGGAGGACAAGTTTTATTGCTATAAAAGCAATCTTTACCTTTTGTTTTATGGATCGATCGATACAGAAAATAATCCCTAACCGATTAAGTCAATCGGTTTACTCTTCTTCTACCCACTGAGTAAACAAACACGTACAGTATAACAACATGACTTGTATCCAATATATGTCAGTTTAGATATGGTTCGTACAGTGTTAAAGGGGTATGCTATATGCTATGCATATGGCATGTACTGTAGGTACAAATACTTTTTATGCATATTTATATGCATGAAAATTATTTTACTCCTTAGGGGATTCGATTGTGTATTATCTAGAACATCAAACCCTAGGTGTTGTGATGTTTTATTTGTGATACATGAACCTAGCTTTTCACATTAAGACGCTAGTAATACGTGTGTACAAGAACGGAGTACAAGCTTACTTTAGCTTGTGTTACTTGCCCTATTCGACTTGAATAAAGTCGATCCATCCTTAAACCCAATTAGGGTTTATCTTGTTCTTGTAGATCCGATTCCTTGTTCTTGCTAGGAATCAAATAAGGTACGTGTCTATTTAATTTTATGTTAATTAATTATATGTTAATGTAGATCCATTCCGCTGCGTGATCTTTGTGTTTATGTGTTTATAGTATTATTATGATTCACATATTCCAACAGTGGCATCATGAGCCGCGTTTTTAACATGTAATTGATTACATAAAACCTTAAAAATTGAATCTTTAATTAGATTGCATGCAATTTTTAGGGATTAATTAATGAGTACCTTATGTGACGTCGTTAATTAATTAATTAGATTGCGTACACGATATATTGACATGATAATATGTGTTAACATGATTATATGTGCAATATGGGATCCATGACAAAATCTTGCATATTTTGTCATGGAATGGTTTGTTTGATTTTGTATTGAATTATTTGCTACATGATTTAAATAAATCTTAAATTGGGGAAGACCTCAATATATATTAATTAATAAGTTATGTGCAATGTGGTATCTAACTAACCAAAACTTACGCGGCCAAGTTATTTGGTGTCTGTGGACCATTGGGCACAATGAGCTCGAAAACCAATGGGAGTTTTGTTAGTTACATACATTTAAAATTACACATAGAATTAATATTAGGATTTATTGAAAAAGGTTTGCATGTGGCTATATGATATCGTGGATGATCATATATTTGTTATTATGTGTTTATTTATTTATTTTTGTAATTACTTGATCTTTTGTGTTTAATATTATGATGGATTGTAAACTACAAAAGAGGGTAATTTTTCAAAATAAAAATAAATAAGACTAATAACTATGAAACCTTTGTAGTAATTTTATTTATTGCCAAGTCTTATGTGCCGACAGTGGTTCGCTTCGCACGGTAATTTGCTCCCAGGCGAGACTAGCAATAATAAATTTACTACATTAATTGTTTTAGCAAGAAAATCATATTTTTTTAGTTGATTGATTGCGACTGTACTAAGTGGTCGAAGCGGCGGACCTAAAATTGGCAAACTAAAAAGTGGGTTCTAGTTGGTACACATTAAATTGTGACCTTAGAGGGGCACGGTTTTAACCAGCTTCGGCGGCTGTCGTCCCTACGCCCGCCTGTGCGTCAATTTTAGACTTACCAAGTACACCACGATAAATACGAAGCATCTTAAGGCAATGTTGTAATTTGTTCAACGCCTCAATTAAAAGATTTGATGATTTGAGCTACGAATGAGTAAACGGTTTTGTTTTTGAAAACATATATGATACAAAGATGAATGCATGACATCTTTGTACATATTTTTTGATTTAACACATCAAAATTTATTACCCTGATAAATTTAAGTAATATGCCACCCAACTACAAAAAGGAACACCTAAGGCTTCATCCTACATCACTAGCAGCCAAAGCTGAATGTTGATGTTCAAAGGGTGGTTGTCTAAGGGTAAATTGAGTACTTTCGTTGCTAGCAGCCAAAGCTGAATGCAATGAAACGACGTCAATTTACAGTTTCTTAAGTTGGTGAACTTAATTGGGCACTTTCATTACTAGCAGCCAAAGCTGATGTAATGGGACGGCGCCAAGGCATAAAGATTTGGGGATGAAACATGCTTACATTTTGCAACCGAGGTTGGCAATATAATGTAAGTCCCAAGATTTCTAGGAATTGCAATTGGATATTGGCAATTGGGTGATCCCGTACCTTATTGAGCACTTTCATTGCTAGCAGCCAAAGCTGATGTGATGAAACGGCGTCAATTTGGATCCTAATTTTCAATGAAAATTAAATGGTTAAATTTTATTTACCTTGGGTGTTTAATTTTCTTGAAAAGTTATTATCAAAAATACCTAAATTGAATTTTGAAAATTCTTTTAATGTATTTAATGCAACGTTAAAACCGTAAACATGGAATATTCTTTTAGTAGTAAATTGATCTACACCCGTAGGGGTTTTGGATAGAGTCAATTTTTGCTGAAAAGAATAAACCGAGTCCACTTTCCGTGTGAAGAGTGAGACTTAATCCTATTCCTTTTCATGAATGAGAAAGGTATAATAGGAAAATTAGAATTGTCTAAATTCTAAGAAATAACTCATGGCGAATTTCTGAAGAAATTGCATGGTTAGGAGTTATTAAATTAGAAACTAGACTAATTACCGCAAAAGTGGTAAAAGGCAAACTAGAATGTTTGATCTAGTTGTTATGCTTTAACCATTTAAATGTGCTACATACCATGATGGGGATGGTAGACCTAACTAAGGAAGAAATTGCATACCCAATTCTTACAAGTTAATTGCATTGATGGATATTCCATCATTTACAAAGTAGAATACATTCCTTGAGTACCTTAGTAGTGTTACGTAAGGAATTCATCAAGGGTGTAGGAAAGTAAACAGCACGCTATTTGCTTTTACTGGTGATGCAACACTTACAATGTTGTCAAAGCCAGTGGGAGCATTGTGTTGTAATTACTGAATAATGAGTTCATGTAGTGATCTTAAATTCAGTGGGAGCTACAAGTCTTGGTAGTAACCCAGATCATCTCTAGAATCTCTTGAGATGATTACTTTCCAATTATAGACACTTGTGGTATTAAGGATAGTCGTGTACGTTTCCTTACTAGACGAGGTGATTCTATATCTACTTATATCTATGACACAATCATATTAATCAAATAAGCAAACTATTGACGTGTTGTTTATCTGATACGTGATGTTGTTCCATGCACAAGTGGGAGAAATCTTTATTGTGTGCAAGCAACAACATAATAGAATATGATTTATAGGGTTCTCTTGACTGTAAAGTAAGAGACTAATGTTCTAATGTGTTTTATACACATTCTAATTTATAGAACACCTGGAGTTAATATCTACTTTCATTACTAGATATTAATGACAAGGTAAATTACATACTTTCGTCATTGCAGCCTCAGCTAATGTGATGAAACTATGTTAATTTACAAGTTCCTAAATTAGATAATTATTAGAACAAGTGTCAATATGATAATAAGACTACTTCAAACATAAATATTTATGTATTGTTGAAATGACATAAATAAATGAAGTAATCTTATACTACTTCATAATGTTTATGTATTCTTGGAATGACATAAATATATGAAGTAAATAAATTAACTTGAAATAAATATTGAAACCAAGTTGTGGGTTTCATAATTACTTTAGTTATACATGTTTATATTGTAAGATATAAATATGAAGTCTTTTATTATTATAAGACCTATAACAAAGTAAGACGTTATATTGTTATGTTTTTTAATTAAGACATATACAAAGAGTCATTGAGTCGATTAATGACTTATAACGTAAATTGGGATTATAACAGTTTATGTCTTTTTGGTAAGACATAAATATTAAGTGGCTTGGACGATAAGGCACTTATGTTATAAAGTATGCAATTGGCTTGGAAAATCTATTGTACCATTAAAGTGATTTAGTTGGTAAATAGGTAAGCCAAAAACGAAATATATTTATCTTAAATATTGTGAGATTAACTTACAATATTTATCCTAATGAAATACATAAGTTTATGGTATGATCAGTTAGGAAAATCAAACTCTTGAAAAATTGTTTGATTAAAGATAACTATATCTTATAATCTTCCTAAAGATATCAAGGTTAGAAAATTGAGTATGAATTGGATATACTCAAATTAAGACTCCAACCTAGAAGATTAATAAGACACCATTTAATATGGAATGTGATCAATCACATTAAGTCTTAAAATTGAAGTTCAGAATTTGTTAAACTACTTGTTGGGTAGGTTATTAACAAATTAAGGTTAGGAACTGTCAATTCGTATCTGTAAAGTCCCAAAAGAGAACAAGTTTGTGTTGCTCTATTTGCTAAGCATTTATAGGTAATCTATAAATTGCAAAAGGCAAGTGGGAGTTTTATCTTCATAAGATAAAATTACAAGATACGTGATCTTCTAAAATACACTAGCAAGATCATTATAAGGATTTAACATGTTAGTGTTAAATCTCAAAGATGATGGAATTCTTATTCATAGATCCGCAAGGATATCTCAAATATTTGTAGAATATGTTGAGAATTATGAGTTACAGGATCGTGATATGCCTGTTAATAAATTGCAAATGTTATTTGGCAAATTACTCATACTATGAATAATTAGATGCAGTCCAAAAGGATAACTAGTTTGGAAACGTAGTTGATCTTAAACTCTATAGTAACACTATAGAATGGAAATGAATTTCTACAAAGGAAATGAAAATCCTAGAGATTTAAATTCTTGTGTAGAAATCATAATGGACAAATTTGTATACACATTTAAGCAATTAAAGGTGATTGAGATTCTTTCTAAGCACATTAAATGTTCAAAGATTATGATTATCATTCTTAGTTTCATTTGTATGAAATTAACAATGGAATATCAATACTCCTTCTTAGATAATTACTTGTGCGAGGACGAAAAGTAATTGAAAGGAGTGTTTGAATTCAAATAATCTGTAGTAGTATACATAATGCAAATCATTTGTAAATGGATTAATGCATGCATCTAAAAGATATACTTATTTTTAGCTATTAAATCTAGTTGTGATTTATAGTTAAAATAAGATATTTCTTAATATTCCTGAAAGCTAGTGGGAGTAATGTATTTATTTTCTTATTTCATATATGTTGAATGACATATGGGAAGTAACATTCCATTAACGTTAACATTAAATGTTAAGTTTTAGTTTGGAATGAAACTTCATATAGAAAATAAAACCTTGGAATATATGTTTATTGTAATAAACATAAGCGGTAATAATATCTGATTCTAAAAGAACATGATATTCTATTAGAAGGACTAGATAGAATCATATCCTTAAAAAGATATGACATGAATGAATCTAAGTATTGACAAAAGAATTATTCATGTCCATCATGTTGCTTGTTGTATCATGCTTGAATGAAAGATGATAGACAACATTAATATCTAATTATAAATTATTAGATAGTTAAGTGTAATGGATATGGTTTAGAATTTACATCCTCAGCCTGGATTTGCTCCAAAATTCTAAATAAGAACCATATAGCATATTGTTGCATGATTGATATAGTTGACAAATCTTGATAGATTTGGAGATATCAAAACATTACACGATGAATGTTAAAGTTTACGGAACTTTTAAAAGAGCATATTGTTGTTGGATACAATGATGCTAGTAAGATTGAGATGACACTCAATACTAGTCATGGTGGGAGCTCATCCTTATTAGGAGACCATGTATACGTACTAGTTATGCTCAATATAAGCATAGTTGCATTATACATAAAGAATTAGAATACTTTAACTACAAAGTTTTGGTAGTTTAATTGTCATAAATTCGTGCATGAGGATGTCACGCATTTTATGAAGTATGTGGCAATATCTAGATAGATAATGCACACATACAAGAATTTCATTATTGAAATAAGTATTCTCAAAATTCCGATAGATCAACATTAGTTGATTTATGCCTTGTCAACAAGTATGTGGAACATGACTTGTGGCATAATTCATTAATGAAGATTGTCATGCATTGATCTAGTTAGTATTTGGATAAGGGACATGTAAACAATTATTATTTTAATGAAATAAAGTGCGGATAACGTTTATTCTCATTATTAATATTTGTGTCCTATATTTGCATGTTTAAATCCGTGAATAACTTATGTTATTCTAAATTGTCCGTTGTCAATTAATGATATGGGAATATCATTAAATAAAGACAAATGTGAGGATTGGTAGAATGTACTGTAAGGTTGAGACACCAATGTCACATGATATTCAATATTGGATAAATTGAATATAGGACTTATCCCAACTACATGATTATACTTTATGGATCGTCGTCATTAAGTGAATCATGAATATTTATCCTCAGACTTGAGATACCAGGTGACTGCCGAGGATGTAGCTCATTTTCTGTGAGATAGTCTAACGCTATCCGTAACAGGTAGTTATAAGGGCTATTTTCGGAGGTGATGCAAAGTTCAAGGGTCACGCTCGTAGTCAATAAAGGATTTGTTCCTTCAAATTTGTTTTGAAGTATAATACTGCTGGGCCCCTCGTAGGGTTGACAAGATGTTTGTGTGGCCACACCCAAAGTCTATCTGGAAGACGTTCAGATGATTTGATAATCTTGATCAATCATAAACAACGAGAAACAGAATAGTTAATTATGGAATGACCTTGATCCATATCCATGTTAACGCGGTATTAGCAACAAAAGGATAAGTATGATGATAATATCATCACGTGGTTTTTCCAGGAAAACCATACTCGATTCGATCTGGGGGCATTGGGATCTGTTAAGCTAGACTAGCCCATGTCATTACGATATTAATGAATATCCAAGTGGGAGCTGTTAGAGTTTGTGGATATAAATTAATATTTGTATGTCCGGTTTCGAACACGAGACTTCGGGATTGCACACATTACGTATGAGTCTCAATGTATTAATAATTAATATTTATGATTAATTATTAAATCACAAATATTCACATGGTCGAACAAGAAAAGTGAAAGGGGTTAAGTGTCAATTTATGAAACATAAGGAGGTGAAAAATAAAACTTGGAGGACAAATTTTATTGCTATAAAAGCAATCTTTACCTTTTGTTTTATGGATCGATCGATACAGAAAATAATCCCTAACCGATTAAGTCAATCGGTTTACTCTTCTTCTACCCACTGAGTAAACAAACACGTACAGTATAACAACATGACTTGTATCCAATATATGTCAGTTTAGATATGGTTCGTACAGTGTTAAAGGGGTATGCTATATGCTATGCATATGGCATGTACTGTAGGTACAAATACTTTTTATGCATATTTATATGCATGAAAATTATTTTACTCCTTAGGGGATTCGATTGTGTATTATCTAGAACATCAAACCCTAGGTGTTGTGATGTTTTATTTGTGATACATGAACCTAGCTTTTCACATTGAGACGCTAGTAATACGTGTGTACAAGAACGGAGTACAAGCTTACTTTAGCTTGTGTTACTTGCCCTATTCGACTTGAATAAAGTCGATCCATCCTTAAACCCAATTAGGGTTTATCTTGTTCTTGTAGATCCGATTCCTTGTTCTTGCTAGGAATCAAATAAGGTACGTGTCTATTTAATTTTATGTTAATTAATTATATGTTAATATAGATCCATTCCGCTGCGTGATCTTTGTGTTTATGTGTTTATAGTTTATTTATGATTCACATATTCCAACATCAAATATATCCACAAATTTACTAAGTGTTAGAAACGACTTACAACACCACAAAGGTGGGGAGCAAAACACTATACGGGCTGGTAGCGAAGAAGAGGTTGGTGTGATTTGATCTACGACCCAACAAAGAAACGAGACCAAGCACCTGCTATCCCAGGCCACGACTTGAACTTTTCCTTTTCTGGCCAATCTCTCTCGACTTCAGCAGCAAGGAAAAAGACTTAGACTATTTTGTAATTGTGAAAGTTTGTATATGTGTGTGCATGAATACGTATGGGTTCGATGTATATGTTAACATGAAATGGAAAAGAGTTAGAAAGACTTACTATGAAGGAATAAGGAGTGTTGATCATTTTGGAATGGGCAGAAACAAGAATACTCGCAAAGAAATCAAAACCCAGGTTCGATATGGAACCTTCGACTTGATTCTTGATATGCGATCTAATGAGAAGGTTTCTGGTCGTTTAATGGGTTCTAAATGATGATAAGGACTGAGGAATATGAAGAGGAGGTGAGGGTGAGAAGTAAGTTGGTATGAGAGTAGGATAGGGTGGAATAGAAGAGGGTATAGGAAGATATATTCACACGTTTTTATTGACTTTGAAGACTTTCCAAGTCTATGATTGATTGCTACTGTACATGGTCAGTGATCCAATGGTCCTTAAGCTACATTCCTGATATTTTAAGATGTTAGGTAGGATTGTGAGTGAGTAGGTAAGCTTATCCATTTGTTTTTGAAATACATATGTATCGGTTTGTATTATTAAGGGTGCCAAAATGAGTTTTGCGAGTGACCATCACCCATTGTTGTCCAATCTGTTTTATTAACATCACATTATGCTAGATTAATCATTAGAAGGGCGTAGAAACAAGTGTGGGTCGAAATGGTTATGTATGTGACTTTTATTTGTATCGAGTTGGGTCAGAATCAAGCAAACACTTTGCCCCTTAAAACCTTATTGAAACTCGACATTACATTCTGAAATTAGACTCTCCAATAGTTTGGTGGGTGGTGAATGAGGTTGTGTAAAAATAGTGGCATGTTGCGTTTAAGAATCGAGAGAACGAGGGCTGTTTTGGAGGGCGCTTGGAAGTCGAATCTTGCATAAAATCATAGAATAAAAACTGAATTGGGAGTGGGCTTGGATCAGTGAGCATGATGGAGATGATGGGCTGGGAAGAATTCTAGCCCATTTGGTTTGTGTAATTATTATGAAATTTTAATTAGTGTAAATTTGTAATTAGTGTATTGATATATGTTGTAATTAGTGGGAAATATAAAATTAGTGTAAATGGTGATTTGTGGAATGGTTATGTCTCGAAATACGTGTCGTGAACTAGTGTCGTTATTCGGTAATTGTTGTGATGGCGTGACTTTGTGAGAATAATATAAAAAAATTTAATTTCCCCGTAAAAATAGTGATTAAAAATAATGACAGAGATTATTATATAATTAAATGTCGTAGATTATAGTACATTTTTGCAGTTTGCTACATGAAACTTCTTATTCAGAATTAGTGATAACATCGTACATATTTGGTGTACACTTTTTATCCTTCTCATGGTATCGTACAAAGGTTTAGGTGTATTACGGAGTAATTACGCTAAACGGGCTGTGAATAGTTCATCTCCCACTACACTTACACCAATCGAAATTTGGCAACATATCTGGGAATTCACTGTTGGGCTTTGGAGTTCGTATAGCTATTTAATGTTTCTATGCAAACCCAAAAACTCACCAATAAAGTACCAAATTATTCCCTCCGTCTCAATTTAATTGTCCATAGTTCCTTTTATGGATGTCTCAAATTAATTGTCCACTTTCCTTATTTAGTAAAAACTAGAGAATCTAGTGGAGGAATATTCTATTTTAGTGGTTGAAAATTAAAGTGGCCCCACTTTTATTAAACTTTGTGTTTTCTCTCTCCTAACAAATAAATTGAGACAGAGGGAGTAATTGAAAACGGGCTCCGTAAAAAATCACTCTTGCCACCTTTTTTTGTTTTTTTTGGGTTTTAGTATATTTTTTAGAAAAATGATTTGTATGCCTAAAATCTAGACCTAAAGATGTGAGGCTATGTGTAATGGGGCGTGAGACACCCATTTTTTGCCCTTTTAGCGCCCTCCTCCATTACATAGGGGCGTGAAAATGCAAAAAAAAAACCAAGAAGCGTGATACTAGTAGCGCCTTGCCCATTTTTGTTTTCAAAAAAAATTGACCGTTTGACATTAAATCAAACGGCTACTTTTGCAAACCAAAAAAAAAAAAACACTCCACCCATATTTTTTCCTCTATATAAATCTCATTTTTTTTACCATTTTTTCCTCTACTATGAAAATCTTGCAACGATCACAAAGAAAAAAGACTTGGAGGAATTGGGGCGGGACATCTCGCACCTCACGGGGGTGGAACGTCAACTTGCCGAATCGCTCAAACAAGACATTGCAAAGAAATATGGATTAATGTGATGCTTTCGGGTTCTAAAAATAAAGTTATGTAATCTTTTGTTTTTTTTTTGTCATGTTTCGTTTTTTTTTTTAGAATCATGTAACGTTTTTATTTTATTTTAATGAAATTGTTTTTTAGTTTTAAATTATATTGTTTTAAATAAAAATGTATTTTTTGGTTGAATAAAAAAAAGAAAAAAAAAAAGGAGTGACACGTATCGCGAAACGCCTCACCCACCATTACACACCTAAAGCCCTCAAGCCCCTTTGCTGAATGGGCTGTCACGTGTCAGAAAATACCCCATGGTAGGGCTTTACCATTACACATAGCCTGATTAGTGCATTTGAAAAATTAATTGATAGAAAATGATTGAAAAAAAAAAGATACATGACACTTGTAAAAAAAAAATGATGTGGCTCATTATTATTAATATATTAAAACGTGGGAAAGGAACGAACAGTGCCCATGAACAGTGCTACAGTAATTTTTTTTTTTTTTTTTTTTTAGTTTCAAAAATTCGCAAAAAATACCCCCGAAGTCAACAACTCTTTGCAAAATTAGTCCTTTTCCAAAAAATATGTTTCAAAATTGGCAAAAAATACCCTCGAAGTCGGCAACTCTTTGCAAAATTAG
The DNA here is from genome assembly GCA_021014915.2 of Artemisia tridentata subsp. tridentata. NCBI lineage: Eukaryota > Viridiplantae > Streptophyta > Magnoliopsida > Asterales > Asteraceae > Artemisia > Artemisia tridentata. The sequence goes on from CP139503.1 coordinate 249,244,234, forward strand.
TCCTTTTCCAAAAAATATGTTTCAAAATTTGCAAAAAATACCCCTGAAGTTCACGGCTCTTTGCAAAAAGAGTCCTTTTTCAAAAAATCCATTTCGCATCACCTTTTGAATTACGGACACTGCATTTGTTACCAACAATGACGAAAAAAAAAAAAAAAAAAAACTAACTCCGCAAAGCGCGCCGCTGCAACGCGCGGGCTTCCCAGCTCGTTATGTGTAAATATTAACTCTCATCATATCTCTATTTTATAATATCATAAGAGCTTGCAATATTTATAGGAATGCGCCAGAACCGCCTTTGACTTTTTATTTCCGCGTTTGACTTACGCGTGGTCATCAATAATTCTCTAACCGACACTGATACCTATAAATACCCACCCACCCACCCACCCATCTCATTCTTCATACACCCACCCTGCCTTATGCATAACCTAACTGACATAATCGATCTCTACCTGCCAAACGGTTTTTATATCGTCTTTTATATAAATTGTTACTCATCTATCGATAATTGCAATTAGGTTTATCATATATTATATTGTATCCTCTATATTCTTTGATTTTGATTTCTACAGCTATTTCTTACACATGCTTGATGGTTTGGATTTATAATCTTGGTTTTGTCGCTTTAGGTTACGCCTTAGATCGGATTTATATACGGACCGATTTCCAGGTTTAGTTCTGATGTATGCGTGATCTGTATAAGTAACTTTGTTATTACTGCACTGCAGCCTCGGTTTATTGATGGTTTTAATATTTTGCCTTGGTTATTTGCTATGGGTTGAACGGGTTGTTGATTTGTAGGTAGGAGAGTGTTTGTTTATGGCTTGATTGGATTACCTATTTCAGGTTCTTGTAGTTTCTTTTGTGTTTGGTGGTAAATTACATTGTAACTGCAAATATATCTTATGGCTGGTCAATAGGGTTATTGACTCATAAATTCGGTATGTGTTAAAAGTTTATGTCCAATGATATATATACTTTGATTGCCATGTTTGTTTGTGATGGCTGTTCTATTAGGTTTGCTAATGGGTGTGCCCAATTATTAGTTCGACTTATCTGTTTTCCGAGGAGTACGGTTTTCAGGTTCTTTGTGTCGCCTTCTATTTTAAGTGATAGTTTATTTTTGGCTTAAAGGTATTTGTTATGGTAGATGCATTTGGTTATTTGTCTGTAGGTGGAGAAACTTCGATTAAACATTCCTGGAAAAAAAGGTAGTCCTTCTTTCGGTCATAGTTCAGTATGGATTGCTCATCTATCTGTCACGGGAGATCGGTTAAGTCTGCTTTTGTAGGTGATAAATCAATATTTTACTGTGATATTGGATTATTTGCTATGGTGGATCGCATATCTGTTTTCATCGCAGATTCATCAGGAGGTTGGTTCATAAGTGCATACATACATGCGGGGAGTTGTTGGTAACGGGTAAATTATGACCAACTTTCTTTTAATAATATTTGGTTTATCCAACAGAACTGTGGGGTTCAGGTTTTGTAGGTTCAAGAATTAGATCTGGGTATACAGTTAACGTCACTTAAGGTTAGTTCATATGTGCATACATATATGCAGCGAGTTGTTGGTAACGGGTAAATTATGACCAGCTTTCTTTCAATAATATTCGTTTATCCAACAGAACTGTGGGGTTCAGGTTTTGTAGGTTCAAGAATTAGGTCTGGGTATACAGTTAACGTCACTTAAGGTTGGTTCGTAGGTTCAGTATTCGAAGTGTTGATGACAATGGATGCCAGGTTCTTGTAACTTATTGTTTCCAACTACGATTTCACTTTGGTTGTCCTTTGTGATGGTAGATTTATTGGGTTTGTTAACTGGTGCGCCTAATATGAGTTTCTGGTAACGGTATTCAGGTTCTTTTTGTGTCGCCCTCTATTCCAACTTATAGTTTATTTTCGACTTAAAGGTATTTGTTATGGTGGATGCATTTGGCTATTGTGCTCTGTAGGTGGGATAAAGTATGACTAGATAGTAGATATTCTTGCATAAGGTACCTTCTTCCTTTAATTATAGTTCAGTATTGGTTGCAACTTGGCAGATCGGATGGGTATGGTTTTGCAGGCGATAAATCAAGTTAGACTGCAAAGCTATTTGGTATCGTGGATCATGAATCTGTCTGTCGTGGCAAATTCATTGGGAGGTTGGCTCTTATGTGCACAAACTTATGCAGGAAGTTGTTGGTAACGGGTAAATTATGACCAGCTTTCTTTCAATAATATTCGGTTTATCCAACAGAACTGTGGGGTTCAGGTTTTGTAGGTTCAAGAATTAGGTCTGGGTATACAGTTAACGTCACTTAAGGTTGGTTCGTAGGTTCAGTATTCGAAGTGTTGATGACAATGGATGCCAGGTTCTTGTAACTTATTGTTTCCAACTACGATTTCACTTTGGTTGACCTTTTTGATGGTAGATTTATTGGGTTTGTTAGCTGGTGCGCCTAATATGAGTTTCTGGTAACGGTATTCAGGTTCTTTTTGTGTCGCCCTCTATTCCAACTTATAGTTTATTTTCGACTTAAAGGTATTTGTTATGGTGGATGCATTTGGCTATTGTGCTCTGTAGGTGGGATAAAGTATGACTAGATAGTAGATATTCTTGCATAAGGTACCTTCTTCCTTTAATTATAGTTCAGTATTGGTTGCAACTTGGCAGATTGGATGGGTATGGTTTTGCAGGCGATGAATCAAGTTAGAATGCAAAGCTATTTGGTATCGTGGATCATGAATCTGTCTGTCGTGGTAGCAAATTCATTGGGAGGTTGGCTCTTATGTGCACAAACTTATGCAGGAAGTTGTTGGTAACTTCTGACTAACTTCATTTGTTAGTATTTCGGTTGCTACGACAGAACTGTGTGGTTAGAATTTTGTAGGTTCAAGAAATTAGGCTTGGGTACGTAAGTAACGCCAATCAAGGAATTCTTGTGGTGTCAGTTTGAGATTCTGATAAGTAACTTTAGTTAGCTGCTGTTTTTGTCGTTTCCTATTTGTTTTTGGTACAGATTTATACTGGTTAGACCGTATACCGTTTTTTATTTTTTTCTTTTTTTTTTAAATTTTCTTTTTCTTTTTTTGTTCTTTTTTTTTTCTTTTTTTTTTAAAAATTTTTGTTTTTCTTTTTAAGTTCTTTTTTTTTTTTTTTTTTTTTTGTTTTTTTTTTTTTTTTTTTTCTTTTTGTTCTTTTTTTTTTCCTTTTTTTAGTTTTGTTGGTGTTTTGTTTTAAATACGTGTTTACAAGTTTTTAAATCTGCCTGGGTCTCATGTAGACTCAGCCGGTCCCAAGCCCGGATAAAATGATGAGGGTTAACAGAGGGGAAATGTCTCTACAAAAAAACTTGTATTCATACTTCTTGTGGCTGGCCTGGTTATTGGGAAGAAGCCATTAAGCTTTGAGGTTCTTTTTGTATCGCCTTCTATTTTAAGTGATAGTTTATTTTCAACTTAAAGGTATTTGTTATGGTAGATGCATTTGGTTATTCGTCTGTAGGTGGAGAAACTTTGACTAAACATTGCTGGAAAAAAAGGTAGTCCTTCTTTCGGTCATAGTTCAGTATGGATTGCTCATCTATCTGTCACGGGAGATCGGTTTAGTCTGGTTTTGTAGGTGATAAATCAAAATATTACTGTGATATTGGATTATTTGCTATGGTGGATCGCATATCTGTTTTCATTGCAGATTCATCAGGAGGTTGGTTCATATGTGCATACATAAATTGCAGGGAGTTGTTGGTAACGGGTAAATTATGACCAGCTTTCTTTTAATAATATTCGGTTTATCCAACAGAACTGTGGGGTTCAGGTTTTGTAGGTTCAAGAATTAGATCTGGGTATACAGTTAACGTCACTTAAGGTTAGTTCTATGTGCATACATATATGCAGCGAGTTGTTGGTAACCGGTAAATTATGACCGGCTTTCTTTCAATAATATTCGGTTTATCCAATAGAACTGTGGGGTTCAGGTTTTGTAGGTTCAAGAATTAGGTCTGGGTATACGGTTAACGTCACTTAAGGTTGGTTCGTAGGTTCAGTATTCGAAGTGTTGATGACAATGGATGCCAGGTTCTTGTAACTTATTGTTTCCAACTACGATTTCACTTTGGTTGCCCTTTGTGATGGTAGATCTATTGGGTTTGTTAACGGGTGCGCCTTATATGGGTTCTGGTAACGGTTTTCAGGTTCTTTTTGTTTTCTGGTAACGGTTTTCAGGTTCTTTTTGTGTCGCCCTCTATTCCAACTTATAGTTTATTTTCGACTTTAAAGATATCTGTTATGGTGGATGCATTTGGCTATTGTGCTCTGTAGGTGGGAAAAAGTATGACTAGATAGTAGATATTGTTGCATAAGGTACCTTTTTCCTTTAATTATAGTTCAGTATTGGTTGCAACTTGGCAGATCGGATGGGTATGGTTTTGCAGGCGATGATTCAAATTAGACTGCTAAGCTATTTGGTATCGTGGATCATGAATCTGTCTGTCGTGGCAGATTCATCGGGAGGTTGGCTCTTATGTGCACGAACTTAAGCAGGGAGTTGTTGGTACCTTCTGACTAACTTCATTTGATTGTATTTCGGTTGCTACGACAGAACTGTGCGGTTAAAATTTCGTAGGTTCAAGAAATTAGGCCAATCAAGGAATTCATGGTGTCAGTTTCCCATTTGTTTTTGGTACAGTTGTATATCGGTTAGACTGTATCCTCTTATTCTATAGGGTTTTGTGATTAGAGGCTGGCTATGCAAGAATGCACAAAAAACAAAGGCCATATTAAAGACGAGATGTCGACCTAGTGCACATATCAAAAGATCAGGTTACAGATATCAAAGTCCAGTTACATATCAAAGGCCAGGGCTCGACTTGTACACATATCAAACACCGGGTTTTGGCCCGGTATACATTTCAAACACCGGGTTTCGGCCCGGTATACATTACAAACACCTGGTTTCGGCTTGGTATACATTACAAACACCTGGTTTCGGCCCGGTGTACATTACAAACACCCGGTTTCGGCCCGGTGTACATTACGAACACCCGGTTTCGGCCCGGTACACATTACAAACACCAGGTTTCGGCCCGGTATACATTACAAACACCGGGTTTCGGCCCGGTATACATTACAAACACCGGGTTTCGGCCCGGTATACATTTCAAACGCCGGGTTTCGGCCCGGTATACATTTCAAACGCCGGGTTTCGGCCCGGTATACATTTCAAAAGCTCGGGTTGGTTTACATTTCAAACGCTCGGTTTCGGCCCTGTATACATTACAAACACCGGGTTTCGGCCCGGTATACATTTCAAACACCGGGTTTCGCCCGGTATTCATATCAACACCAGGTTTTGGCCCGGTATACATATCAAACACTGGGTTTCGGCCTGGTATACATATCAAACACCCGGTTTCGGCAATTCGGCCTGGTATGCACACTAGTATCAAACACCGGGTTTCGGCCTGGTATACATATTAATACCGGCTATTGTTAATATGGTCTGCTATGGAGTATTGTCTTGGTCAATCTCTTTCTGTGGCTTCTGCCTTCCTCTCATTTGATCTCATTTTTTTGTTTTTTTGGTCTGTGTGCTCTCGTTACTGTTGCTTGGCCCAGATTCCTGAGGATGCGTTGTTGCCATCCCATTTTAAGACAGTATCTGCAATATACCGTGTCAATCGAAGATAACCAAAGGATAATTTTGATTCGTTTGTACATTGCCTTTACGTTATTTGATTTCTCAGTTTCTCTTGTGTGGAAACTTGCGTGATGAGATTGTTTTATATCTTCTGGTTTTTCTATCTTGTTTGCAGTCATTTTCTATTTTAGCACTATTCGTGGTCTTCCTCTCATGATTATTTATCGTCCCGCTCTTCGATTGCTTAGGTCTAAGAGCTTGTCAGCTTGCACATGGATTGGACCATTTTTCTTGCTTATGTTTTCGACTTTTCCTTTTTGTAGCATGGCTGGAAGCAAAAACCGGTGGTTATTATCTTGGGTTTTGTTATTTATTATGTTTACGACTTTTCCTTTTTGTAGCATGGCTGGAAGCAAAAACCGGTGGTTATTATCTTGGGTTTTGTTATTTATTATGTTTACGACTTTTCCTTCCTTTATTTATTTATTTTATTATTATCTTGGGTATTGTTGTTACTTCGTGTGCTCTTCTTCTTGTTTTCTTTCTGTGGCCAAGATAAGTAAAGGACATGTTTCTTTAGGTTCAGAGAGGACTGCAATTGATTGTTTTTGCTGGCATATAATTTACCGGTTCCTTTCAGATTATGTGAGTTCTCGGTTCTTCTTTTCCGTAAGTTTGGGTGATCAGATTATGCGTCATTAAAAGGTTTGTTTGGTGCCTTCATATGATAATGAAAATATTTATGGTATGAAAGGTAAGCACAACTGTCATGTTAGTTTCATGCTATGCTTTTAGATTAAAGATTAAAAGGAGTTCTGGTGACTTACCGTTTAGTTGGCATCAACTTTTGGTTAGATCTTTCACGGTCACACTTCAGCTACGTTGTTTAATGTGACACTTGGATGTTACGTTTTCGAGCTTGATGTTACGCTTTCGACAATGCTTGCAATTTCTAGTGTAGAAGCTCCTAATGCAATTTGAATACTTAGAAAAAGAACGAAACACAGCTTATTGTCACTGTAAGTGTGATGATCTTAATTTAAAGACTTCCTGTATAGAGAGTGCTTTGAATATTAACAGAATTTGCAAGCTTTCACAACTTGAGAATCATCCGATCTCAAATCAACTCTAGGTAACTGCCATATCAGACTGGTAACTGTTTTATACTATACAAAGATTGCTTTGCATTATCATCAGGATGCATATACAGTGAACAAAGCTTAGTTGCTGCAAATGTTATTATATGCACCATCGCTATTTTTAGACTTACTATACAAAGATTGCTTTGCATTATCATCAGGATGCATCCTTTTTAAAAACAAATCTATGCAATGATAACAAAATGGAAGGAGAACCTTAGTAGTTATTGGAACGTATCAGGCTGATCCTGTTTGTATGGCTCTTACCGAGAGTTGAATTGAGATGGGATGATTCATGGTTATGAAAGCTTGCAAATCTTGTTGATATTTAAAGCACTCTGTACAGGAAGTCCTTAAATTGTTGATATTCCTTCGCATAGTTTGATTAGGATTTCTGTGGTGGCCAGCTATTTATTGCTCTACTTAGTGAACCCGATAATTCTGTGTCGCCATCTACGCGGAGAAATAATATTTGGGTCAGTTTTTTCTTGGGAAGGCAATAAGTAGGCCACTTAAGTAGACAAATTGGTTTTCTGTTCTCAACGTTTAAAATGATAGAATTATGTCTCACTGTTAAATTATCTTGCATAAATTGCACGATCACATTGTTGATGACTACTTGGAAGTGAAACAGTGTCGCTGTCTTGGTTTTTCTAGACTAGGACTTTGCTAGATGGGATGTTATAGCGATATCATCCGTGGCTAGTATCTTATGTAAATGCTCTGCACCTTGTAAGAAAGTGGTACTAGATGCTATCATCCGTGGCTAGTCTCTTCTGGTTAGTTTCTGCAACAACATATAACAATGTAGCTGATTTTTTCTGGTTAGTTTCTGCAATTGATTTGGAATGGTCTTGTTCTTTTCACCGATTCTTCGAAATACCTGGTGGTTTTTAGTTACATGTGGGTGGTTTTTTTTGAGGTTCAGAATACCTAGTTTTGCTGCATATGTTTGATTGGTGTTTCGTTTTTTATAGGTCTTCACAAGTTTTTAAATCTGCCTGGGTCTCATGTAGACTCAGCCGGTCCCAAGCCCGGATAAAATGATGAGGGTTGAAAGAGGCGAAATGCCTCTATAAAAAACTTGTATATATACTTGTTTCGGCTGGTCTACTTATTTAAAGAAGCCAAAAAAGCTTTGAGTTTCTGGGGCATGATACTTGCAGTTGAGCGTGTTCATTGTGCTTTATTGTTCAATATTTGTTGGTACAGACTCGTATAATCTGAGAAAATCAATGTTGCCTATTACGGTGTTAGATTTCTACCAGCAAAATCATGAGTTGTAGAATATTTATTACAGTTACTACCTTAGAATATGACTATGAAAAGTTGGCCATTTATTGTAGTCGACGTTTCTTTGTTCTGATTGAAAAAATTGAAGTTATTTTAAGGATATTAGCTGAAACAAAATATTAAAAATCATCTCCATGTGCCAGGTTTTCTAATGAAATTGATTTGAGTAAAGTGAAATTAATTTAAGACAATCAAAATATAGATAAAAACACGGACATTTAATATGAAATGAGAGAATTTAAACAAAAATTGGTATTCTACGAGCATCTCCGGTGGCAGGTAGAGGAATGACTTTTTTTTCTCAAAGAGGTCATTGTAAAGCTTTTGCTCAATGGAGTGAAAGACTTTTTTTCCTTAATGACTTAACTTGACTCAAGTCATTTGAGAAATAACTTGAGCAAAATCCTTCTTACACAATCTTATTATTCTAACAATAAAAGGAAGAAAAAAAAAAGTTTTACAAAGACTTTTTAGCATTTACTCAGGGGGAATAGATACACTAAAAAAAGTAAAAATAAGAAGAATGAGAAATGTTTTCAGCCGCACATTTTAAATGTAGAAGGAGAATTTCATGGGAGATGCATATCTTTTTGTAAATGCATCTGAAATATGCGGCTGTGATTATTTCTCATCCTTCTCATTTTACTTTTATTTCTTATTTGATCCTTACTACTGTAAGTAATACTAACAATTAAGAACATATAATTATTTATTTTATATGAGATACTTCTCATTTTACTTTTATTTCTTATTTGATCGTTACTACTGTAAGTAATACTAACAATTAAGAACATATAATTATTTATTTTATATGAGATAGAACACTGTTAATGGATATTTTTTTGTGTGTGTGTATTTTTTTTTTTTTTTTTTTTTTTTTTTTTTGTTTTTTGTTTGTTTTTTTTTTTTGCTATCTATTAATTGGGGATAACTTGGCTATAATTTTATAGCCAATTGACTACAATCATTCAAAAAATATATATAATCAATAAATCAGAGATCCACAGAAAATAATCAGAGACCCACAAAAAGAATCAATGACCCACATTTATAGCATAAAATTGTAACCAATTGACTATAAAAAATTATAGCTAAAAAATCAGGAACTCACATTTATAACACAAAATTATAGCCAATATATTCCCTATATATACATAAGTTGAGTCGCTCTGGTAGTAACGTTGCCATATTCTTTAACCATTGGTCGTGGGTTTCGGTCCCTTTGATTGTTTTTTCTATTTTAAATTTCTAGCTATACTATTATGATAATCACACCCCATAAAGTTTTTGAAAATGACAATTCAATCTCTAAACTTCATGTATAAGTGATTTTTGTGATAATGTTATTAGACTGATGCTAGTGGGCATTGTTTGACAATCACAACCCCACAATGCAACGCGCCTCTCCCTCTAGCTCCCCCAAAAGCAACGCGTCGCCCAATGACTTTTTCCAAAACTCGGTTGCACTCCCAACCGAAACAATTGAATGATAAAGCCTTTAATTTTGGAGCGTTGGGGAGTAAATGCATTTAATTTTCGAACGTTGGTGGTCAATATGTGACCGTTTGCGGTGGGGAAAAAAAATAAAATTCTTGTCTATAAATTGAAAGAAGCATACGAGAAACAAACAATCCCAAACAATCTCTTCATCTCTATTCCAATATATCATCTTCTTCATTCAATAACGAGCGGGGTAACCCGCGCGTTGCTGCGGGAGAGTTTTAAAGATTTTTTTAATTTTTTTTTTAATTTCAAAAGAAAAAAAAAAAAAAAAAAAAATACTGTTGCAGCGGGTTGTTCAGATAGTTGTTTTTTGTAGGTTCACAATTATTTTGTATTTTTATTTTTTAAATTAGTTTTTTTACAAAAATTAATTTTAAAGTTTTTTGGATTTTTTTTTTTTTTTTTTTTGAAAATATTTGTTCAATTTTTATTTTTTTTATTTTTTCGAAATTATTTAAAAAAAAAAAAAAAAACAACCATTTACTGTAAAGTTTTTTGATTTTTTTTTCAAAATTTAAAAAAAAAAATATATATATATAAATACTGTAGCATGAACAGTAAACACTGTTCATGCTACTGTTCATTTTTTTGCCATGTTACTGTTCATTTTTTTTGGCTTGTGGGTCCCAAGATTTTGGGTTTTAGTATATAGATATAATGTCCCAAAAAACTACCAAAAACAAAACCTCAAAATCCCGACAACAACTAAACGTTCTGGTAACAAACAATACAAATTTCAATTTACGCGGTCAAGGCACGCTACAATTTAGACTATTAGTTTTAGTGTGTTTTAGTTTTTTTTATCGTAATGTATTTCTATTTATCTAAAATATTTATTGTAATGTTTTTTTAATTATTGAATGAAATTTTAATTAAAAAAAAAAAAAAAAAAAAAAAGTTGTAGTCGTTTTTGTGGTCACCACTAGTTAATTGTGGTTGGGGTGGAGTTGTGGAAAGAGAAAGATGAGGTGGCGCTGACGTAGCGAGGTTACTTGGGTGAGAAAGTGGTCACCACTAGCATTAGTCTTATTAAACTTTTTTCAGTAGCAATTTACTCTACGCGTTGATCAAGTTTTAATCCCGACGCAATGCGCGGGTTTCAATAACCTTGTATGTTGATGTTCTAGTGGAAAAATAATTTGGCAAAAAAATATGTTTAGAACACTTTACGAATTGTGACAAAGTTATGAATGGTTTGTCTAATAGGTGCCTTCATGTTATTTTTTTGTATGTTTAAACAAGAAAATTTGATGTTCATTAAATTAAAAATAACATTTAATTAAAGAATTTTTAAGTTCAATTTTAATTAATACAAATTCCAAACCCGGTTATGAATAAGGTGGAAATAAGAGAAATAAAGGAGTGTTTGGCTAAGCTTATATTCGGCTTATTAGCTTCTATGTGTTCGACTTATATAACATAAGCCATAGTTTTGTGACTTATTTTGACACTTATGGGCTTATATAACGTGTTCGACTTATATAACATAAGCCACAATTTTGTGACTTATTTTGACACTTATGGGCTTATATAACGTGTTCGACTTATATAACATAAGCCACAATTTTGTGACTTATTTTGACACTTATGGGCTTATATAGCATTGACACCGCTTATATAAGAAGAGCGTCGATATAAAACTCATATAAGCTAAAACAAGATAGATATGGACAAAGTATAAATTGCGGGTAAGGATAACTGTAATCCCAGCATGCCAGTCACTAGATAAGAAGGAACCAATCAAAACACTCTCTTCATTTCCAATGGCGCTTCTTCTGCAAACCCCAACTGCTAATAATAATAATTCTACAAGAAGAATCATCCTCCACAATCCCTTGATATACACCACCACTTCATTTAACTTACGCTCTTCTATTTCTTCCACACTTAAAATCAAACATCGGTTCCGCATTCGCGCTTCCGCAACGCTAGAATCGAGCAATGGCGCTGTTCCCGCAGCTGCAGCCATTCCTTATGGCAGACAGTACTTTCCTCTAGCTGCTGTTATTGGACAGGTAGCTCCTTAATTCTGCTTATTGTCAAATACTGAAATTACTATTATTCGCTATATCCATCATTTGTAAGTTTTATATATATGATGATGCATTCAATACACTAAATCACTTGGTGCAGAATATACATTGTATTGTATAAAGGATGATACCTTATGCTTGACAACTTTATTTGTCCTATTGAATGTATAGACTTTTAATTTATCCGTATCATTAAGTTATAAGTTGGATACGTATTCAAGTGATTATCCTTTTGAATGTATTGGCACATTTTAAGTTACTCGTAATGACACACACAATATGATAAATTAAAAGTTTACACATTCAATAGAAACAGAAAAGAATAATGTGTCAAGTTAGACACATGAATATCTTCTCGAAAGAGTTGATAAGGAATATGTCGGTTAGTTTTTGTGGATGAGTTTGTGATATTATTTGTCAACATAACAGATATGAAATTAGACACATAAGTGTCGTCATGAAAGAGTTGATTGTATGATCTATATGTTTGATGAAGAATTTATTCAGGTTTATCTTATCTGTTAAGTTGAACGTAAGTAGTTACTGAGATTGTGTGATCTAACAGGATGCTATTAAAACTGCTCTTTTACTTGGGGCTATTGACCGTGAGATTGGAGGGATTGCAATCTCTGGGAAAAGAGGAACAGCTAAAACTGTTATGGCTCGTGGTTTACATGCAATTCTGCCACCTATCGATGTAGTTGTTGGTTCAACTTCAAATGCTGATCCCGCATGCCCAGAAGAGTAAGGTTACTGAATCTCGACAATATTGATGTGAATTTAAAATTACGTTTTAATTATATACTTGTATGAAGCTCGATTTTCAAAGATTCCTGTGTAAATCTTGGTGTTACATATCCAACCAAGTTTATGTCTCTTTTATCAAGTTATTAGGGTTTTCACATTCATGAAGTGGTACTACTGTGTCCCACAAAAATATCAGTATCTTTATTTTTTTGGGACGCCTGACCAGCATTGCAGTGTTTCATTTCTAAATACACCAAATACTTGTTTTCAATGGCCAAAGTTGTAGATTATTATGTCGGAAAGCATTCTGATCTACTTGAATACTACTCTGGGGGGGCATATGCACAAACCCAAATAATACATCTAGCCTGATTGCTGGTAGAGTTGGAAATTGTAATCCGAACACTTCTTGTGATTGAGTGCTTCCACTTCAACTTACTTAGAGTGAGCTTGAACAAGAGATGCAGAACTATCTATTATCTAATCATTAGAAAGTGTGATAACTAATAGTAGTTGATTTACACCAGTAAACAAGTATTGGTCATAGTAAAGTGTTACTATTAATAGTTGGCTAATAGTCTAATAATAAAACTTTGTTTTTATACACTACTTGAAGGTGGGAAGATGGACTTGCTGATAAAGTGGAATATGACTCTGAAGGTAATGTCAAGACCCAAGTAGTCAGATCACCATTTGTGCAGGTAGTGTCGATGTGGAAACTTTGTGATACTTGACTTACATCATCTGCTTTATTTGTTATTTCATTTCATTTACTTTCTTTATACAGATTCCACTTGGTGTTACAGAAGATCGATTAATTGGATCTGTTGATGTTGAGGAGTCTGTCAAGACCGGGACCACTGTATTCCAGCCAGGCCTTCTGGCTGAAGCACATAGAGGAGTTCTTTATGTTGATGAAATCAACTTATTGGATGAGGGTATAAGTAACTTGCTCCTTAATGTGTTGACGGATGGTGTTAATATTATTGAAAGGGAAGGAATCAGCTTTCGTCACCCATGCAAGCCGCTGTTAATTGCTACTTATAATCCAGAAGAGGGTGCTGTACGTGAACATTTACTAGACCGTATTGCAATCAATTTAAGGTAGACTTCTTATGCTTATTTACAATAAGAGAGCACATAATCTACTCACACATAATTATATTTCTCATCAGTGCGTAATTTCATATATTAGTAAGGTCTAATACAAAATTTTATTATGTAGAGGTGCTTTTGCCTTCCTATGTTTCAACCAATGCAATTTTGTTCTGCAGTGCAGATCTTCCAATGAGTTTTGAGGATCGTGTTTCTGCTGTAGAGATTGCAACACAGTTTCAAGAACAGAGTAATGAGGTTTTTAAAATGATGGAGGAAGGAACAGACTCTGCAAAGACTCAGGTAATGTGACCGACCGCATGTGCTTGTTCAAGAATTTTTATGCTAGATGCTGTTAAATCAAGCAAAAAATGGCAATATCCATTATTTGATGATAGATAGCCCACAGAATATATAGGAGCAATTGAACACCTCGAAACTGTCGAGATAGATACAGGCCTTTCCCTTCTTTCGGAGGCAATCCTAGCAACAGAAATATAGAGCAATTGAACACTCTCTAGCATCCAAACCATCACAAGCACATCTTACCTTACATTCTGACTAGACATGGACCAGTATTGTCCAGTAAAGATTGCAAAATGGGTTGGTCGGGCAGATTGGGTACAACTTCTTTGATATGGGCCGAAATGGGTTCAAAATTCTTTCAATCTTCAACTGATAATTAGCATTTGAATATGATAATATTAATCAAATAATTTTAAATCAATACTGTAAATATTTTAATAAACTTATTTAGGAGTTGTTCACTAAAAATTCACTTTGGGCAGCTTTCGTTCCATTCCCTTTGAAACTGTTTTCAAAGTTCTACCGGTTTAACCTGTTGGAGATAAAACAGAAACCCAACCCCATTCATAAGTAAATAGGTTTCTATTCCCACCTCTATATCTGTGATATGACTAGACTCTTAGGAGTCGCATGTCTTTATTTGCACAACTTGTTAGTAAAAACATTGTGCCTCTTATTTCCATACAGATTATTTTGGCAAGGGAATATTTAAAGGATGTAACGATTAGCAGAGAGCAACTGAAGTACCTTGTCATGGAAGCTCTCCGTGGTGGCTGCCAGGTTAACCTCAAAACTTTTGCATTAAGTATACAATGAATAGTGTTTATAGCTAGGGAAAGTCCTACTGCAGGATGAGTTGCAGAAAAGATATACAAAAGAAAATATCTAGGGATTCAAACATGCTAATTTTAGATTCATTTCATAACATTCTAGTTAATCTAGTCTGCTCCTGTACGTCACAACTAAATTATCTTCAACTTTTGATGATTTTACAGGGACACCGGGCTGAACTGTATGCTGCACGTGTTGCCAAAAGTTTGGCTGCTCTGGAAGGTCGTGAAAACGTCAATGTGGATGACCTGAAGAAAGCTGTATGTATCTTATTTTGATTTGTTTATATCTTTTCAAGGGAATTGTCTTTTGTAAGTCTTTCTCAACACAAGATGCTTTCTGCATATTTTAAATAAGAATCCTTGCATAATATCGTATAACAACGCCAATGAAAATTTGTTTGTATCAAACACATAGAAAAAGCATTCCACGGTACATTTGGATGATCTGTAATGATCTTTTGGATGTAAGCCGACAAATTAATGCAACACATTAGTGATACAAAGTCTTTAAACTAATGATCTCACATCCATGTAAAAATAACTAACAATATGGAATATTAATCGAGTTATTACATTATTTCCCCCTTTTTGAATATTAGAACCTTGTCTTAGTTTAGTTGCCATAAATGACTTGAAACTGTTTATAATTTATAGTTTTATACTATCAATTTAAAGCTGAAAGTTATCACCTTGATATGTATAGCAAAATTGCATTGTAATCTTTTTTCTTTAGAGTTGAGTCTCTATCCTCGACAATGTAATATCAGAACAACCATTACAGTATTTCATACCAATGTTTAAGTTGACCAAATTAAAAGATATCTACAACTTTCCAACAGGAAAGAATTGATTTTCCTATTCATGATTTGGCTAAATATATTTGTGAATAATAACTTGTGAGTGATTATTGGTGGCAGTCGATATTCTTGCAAATATATCGCTTCAGAAGTCTGTGTTACCAACTTACAATAAATTTTTAAAATTTCTGTAAGTCTATTATAATTTCACTGTATGGTTATGTAATGACAGGTAGAACTTGTAATTCTTCCTCGTGCATTTTTTAATGAGACCCCTCCAGAAGAACAACAGCAGCAGCCTCCACCCCCTCCACCCCCACCACAAAGTCAGGAGTCTGACAGCCAGAATGAGGAAGAGGAGAAAGAGGTTTGTCAGCATGGTTCAAAATAATTTTTTTACCTATAAAAAGGATCAATTATTTCTTTTATTACTCTTGAATATTGTTGCAAATTCATGCACGCTAATGATGGGAGCTTTATTCTATAAACAGGATGAAGATAAAGATGAAGAGGAAAATGAAAATGACGAGGAAAATGAACAGCAACCGCCCCAAATACCAGATGAATTTGTCTTTGATGCAGAAGGGGGTCTGGTGGATGAGAAACTTCTATTCTTTGCACAACAAGCGCAGAGAAAAAAAGGAAAAGCTGGGAGGGCAAAGAATGTAATTTTCTCAGAGGATAGAGGTCGATATATTAAACCGATGCTTCCCAAGGTAAAGTGTGGCCTTTTTTTTAGCAAACTATGATGAAAATACAGTGCCGTTATTGTTGATGATTTTACATGATCTCGTTTTTTGGTTTGTTTCTTCTTACCAAATACATTGTCTTTAAACAGGGTCAAGTAAAACGACTGGCTGTTGATGCAACTTTACGAGCAGCTGCACCATATCAGAAATTACGTAGGGAAAAGGACCTACTAAAGACTAGAAAAGTTTTTGTAGAGAAAACAGATATGAGAGCTAAAAGAATGGCCCGCAAAGCAGGAGCGTTGGTAAGTACCTTATGATTGCAGTATCCACAAATAGTATTATGCGTGTGTTTGTTTTATAAGACCTTATAGTTGCAAGATATTCTTCCCCTTAAAGATACATATGGAAGAAGGAAAAGTTCATGCACATGTATGTTGATTTTGAAATGCATTAAACTTGAACTTTTGACATTACAGAATTAGGAAATATCGTTATGGTTAGACATTGGGGACATCACACAAACAGGAAATATCTTTATGGTTAGGCCATCACATTGGTGAGATATCATTTATAGTCATGTTTCATTTTACACGACAGGTTATTTTTGTGGTGGATGCTAGTGGAAGCATGGCATTAAATCGAATGCAGAATGCGAAAGGTGCAGCACTTAAGCTATTAGCAGAGAGCTATACAAGCAGAGATCAGGTAATGTAACTTGTTACATGAAACAACTAATCTCAAGATAGTCTTTTTTTTTTTTTTTTTTGGTTTCCGACTGGACATTGAGAGCCGACTAATCTCAAGGCGACTACCCTTTAGGATAGCCTGGAGTCGACTAATCTCAAGATAGTTGCTAGAAGCCAAAACTGAACTTGGCATAGCTAATTACTTTTCTAATAATATTCTGGACTTATGGATTACTTTTACACCATTGTATGTCACTGAAAAAACTGTCATGTTGGTCACTCTACATTTACTTTTTGGATGTTATAAATGTAGTTCATTGCTGATTACTCTGCTTTTAGATTAGCTATATGAACTTGTCATTTGCACCTTTATTTTTGTGTGTCAAGACTATCTGAATATTCACATATGTAAAACTTATAGGTTTCCATCATTCCATTTCGCGGAGATGCCGCAGAAGTTCTTTTGCCCCCTTCTAGATCCATATCAATGGCTAGAAAACGTCTAGAAAGGCTTCCATGTGGTGGAGGATCTCCTCTCGCTCATGGTCTTACCACGGTATGTACTTGATTTAGTAAATGCTGGTGCCATGACATAAAAAGGAAAAACCATTTGGTTAATAACTCGTCTTTTAAATTGCATGCTATTAAGAAGTACTTTGGAGAAATTTATGTTATACTCTGTTCACATGTGTTGCTTTAGTTAATGTTATGGTTAACTGGATTTTTCTCAGGCCGTCAGGGTTGGAATGAACGCCGAGAAGAGTGGAGACGTTGGACGTATAATGATTGTAGCAATAACTGATGGTAGAGCAAATATTTCACTTCAAAGATCCAATGATCCTGAATTGCCTGCAGACACACCCAAGCCTTCTTCTCAAGAGTTGAAGGTAAGTTACTTCTCAAAACATGAATCATTTGTACAGTTAGCTTTAAATGAGATCCACAAAATAAAATTTTGTTAAATTTGAAGGATGAGATACTCGAAGTGGCTGGTAAAATTTACAAAGCAGGCATGTCCCTCCTCGTCATTGACACAGAAAATAAGTTTGTTTCAACTGGTTTTGCCAAAGAGATTGCTCGAGTCGCACAAGGTATGATCCCTGAGCCACCAAAGTGTTTGCTTAAGTCGGTTCTCTCTTTTGACTAATATTCATGTACCTAATTTCACAGGAAAATACTATTACCTGCCTAATGCTTCAGATGCTGTTATTTCTGCTGCAACAAAGGATGCTTTATCAACTTTGAAGAACGCTTGAGTCGCAATAACTTATCCAAACTGTAACACTTGTTGTACACGTATATGTTCTTCCAAAAGTGATACACAAAATGGATCCATTGTCGCATCACGATATTTTTTGAGATGTTCATATTCTAACATGCGAACATGTATATCCAAATGCAAAACAATTTGGTGTTCAAGATTATATAAAAATTTTGGGGAACTCGATCGTATGTAATTGGTGCCTTATAATTAATCAATCAAAATGCAAGTGCATCTGACATTTACCAACAGCAATTAATAGGCTTCCGGTCTCTAAACCTAAGAATACACAAACTTGTCTGTTGTTTACCAAAGACTCGGTCTGCACAGATAACTTCTTAAATCTCAAACCAACCAGATTGTTAATTAAACTCATGTTCACAGTGGGCTTGATAGCGTGGGACTCATGAGGTGACAATTTCGACCTATTCACATACAAATGGGTTGATTTGGGTCATGTATTATCTCTAATGGGTCAGATGATTGAAGCTTAAAAACATAGATTAAACGGTTCAAGTGAGTGCATCAGTAAGACTTCCGACATGGCTTGATTTCGGTTAAGTATTATCTCTCACGAGTCAAATGATTAAAGCTAAAAACATAGGTTAACTGGGTTGAGTGGGTGTATCATTCAGACATCCCATATGACGTCAAAGCACATAATCTTGCAATTACTTTAAAGAAATGTTTTGTAAGCAACTGTCTGTCATCATCATATTCAGCAGATAAATTTTCAGAACGAGGAAAACAGTAAAATGTCTGATGCCTGCAAACCCATCGACACGCCCATTTCTATATTTCTAATTTGTAAGCCGATCATGAGATCAAAATGCAAACTTAAATCCTGATAAGACAACGTTAATTGTTTCACCAACAGAAAATTGCATATTCACAGCCTCCACATCCATGTATGATCATATTTCCTAGCTGCCTTTGAAAGGATGTTAAGATTGCTTATTTTACCTTTAAGAGAAGCACATTAGCAGCCGAAAAATAAAAAGTCCAGGAGATGGTGTCTTTGGAGTTGCTTATTTCATGTTTATCTTAAACTAGGAGCTGCAAATCTTTTCTTAATGGTTTTTACCTTAAACACAAACTTATGAAATCAGCTTCCACCTCAAAATAAGCACATAAACACCGAACCTGTTTATTAAAAACAGCTTATTCCACCTCCAAACAGCAGATGAGCAGAAAAACTAAGCAATCTCAAACACCCCCTTAATATATATAATTATATACATTAATCATGAACATAAACAAAATAAAATAAAATCAGAAACAAGCCCAAACATATTCAGTAACAACACAATATCTATTCCACATTCGAAGTTAACACTTAACAACACAATGTTATAATCCATCTATTCATAACCTTACAAGTCGATAAGCACAAGCCTTATAACCACATCCTCACATGCTTATTTCCTCATAAAATAAGCAGGTAAGCCCTTTAAAAGTGCTTATTTCTATTAAAAACACAATATAAGCCAATTAACAAATTGCATTAACAATCCCAAACACCCTCTAAACACAATCTTTCTTAAGCTATATTTGGCAAAACTAGCGTAGCTGCAAGCAGAAGTGTTTGTTTTAAGAAGTGTAAAATGATAGTAAAAACTAAACGCTACCTTATAAATCCTAAAGACAACAAAAAACACTACCTTATAAATCCTAAAGACCACAAAAAGCTTGCCGCTAACGGCTAAACACAGCTTCATATACTATCATAATCAGAAACAAGCCCTAGAATATTCAGAAATACCAGACTTAATATAATACATAATCCCGTCATAGCAAGGTATGAGAAGCCAGCATCCAGACTTACAGACACACACACGCCCTCAACACAATTAGGCTATGTTTGACAAAACTAGTTGTATATACGTTAGCGGAAGTTGTTTGTTTTATAAAAAGTGTTTGGTATGATAGTTGTAGGCGTAATTATAAAGTATAAAATGACGTACACTCTTATAAATTCAATAAAACCACAATCAATAGTTCAAAAGTCATAACATTACAATATCAAATCCATACATTCATAACATGACAATAACCAAACACTAAACAATAATCCATGAATTAAAAAGACAATTATTTAAGATCCTTAGCAGTAACACCATATTTCTCCTGAAGCTTATTCAACTCATCTTCCTTCTTCCTCTGATCAAATTTCTTACTCATCTTAGCCTGCTGATAATACAAAACAATCAAATACCTATTAGCAACATTAAACCCACTCAAATGATCAACTGCTGTCTTAGCATCGTATATATCTTCATAAACCACAAAAGCAGTCCCACGTGTGTCTTTGTTTGTTCCTATACGTATTTGTCTTATGGCTCCGTATTTCCCGAATATGTCGTACATCTCTTCCGAAGTTATGTTGAATGGTAAGTTGCGGACGTAGATGACGCGGTTGACTTCTGGTGGGAGACGTGTGTTCGCTTTACGGAGGCTGATGGTTGCCATTCGTGCGATTAGGGTTTCGTGGTGGTTTTGATTTGGGGATTTTTGGTTTGGGTTGTTTTATGTAGGGTGTTTATTTATACGGTGTTTTTTATTTTATGTCGGTTAAAAATACCTCCTTATGTTTACTATGTTACTTTTTTTATCAACGTGTTTTTCTAGTTTTTTGAGCAAAGAAAAGAGGGATGATCGACACATTCTTACTTTTGATTCACACATTTTAATGTACTAGTTGAATACTTGCGTACAAGAGTGGCGATAAATTTGCTAACTCTACTCTTCCCGCAATTCCTTAACCGTTAGTGAACTTGTTTCATAACACTCTCAATGTCTATGTGTTTGTTTGAGTTTCCCATATCGTTCCCGTGACATATTATTTCCGCATATACAAAGACCCTCACAATCTCTTACCCGTCAAACAATCCCTCGAAAAGTATATAATTTTGACGAATCAAGTTTGCATTGATTCAAATAAAGGTTAAAGTTGTAAAAATTTTAATTAGAATAAAATAAACCAACTAAAAATGTAAAAACTAAAAACTCATACAAATATATCAAAATGCATGTTGAATTAAAAAGCACAAACTTTTAGAAAATATGATGAAATTAGATTATAAAGATAATAAATAGATAAAAAGATATTTCAATTTGAAAATAAATGTGAATTTTTAGTTGAGAAGTGACACATGTCACTCAATGATTAAAGCTATTTATCTTAATTTTTTATAGAGCCCACAACTTAAATATTTTATATAATAGTATAGATAATTTTTAAAAGCAACATAGGATAAATGTACAACTATTTAAAACACAGTTTGGAGTGTGCAAATTATTAGCCTAACGAAAAGTAAAGAAATTTGAAGTAAATATTTTCAGCTTAATTTTAAGAAGAAAAATTTTATTTTAAAATTAATCAATTTTTTTGCAGTCATTTTTATTATACTCGAGAACACTAATATTTTTTTGTTTCACTTCATTTTCTTTACCTTCTTTTCTTAAGAAATACTCGAAAACACAATGTAAATGGTAGTCACTTAATAAAGAGAGAAAGGTTTTTTGTAGGCTTTCTCAATAAGAGGAAACAATAGTTTTAGAGCGCGTTTGGTAGAGATAATTTTAGAAATTAGAAATGAAGTAGAGAATAAAACTTCAAAGAAATGAAATTGAGCGAGAAATTTATTGAATCCACTATTTGGTAGTGCCAGAAAATTGAAAAAAAATAATAATAAAGATTTTTTTTTCTTTGAAAAATCATCTAAATAAACAAAAGATTATACTATGAAAAAAAAACGAAATGTTTTAAGCACCAAATGTTGCACGCAATTTGTTTACATAATTTTCTTTAGCAAAGTTAATTCTTTATTAAAATTATAATTAAAAGTGATTAAAAAAAAATTAAAAAAAATACACTATTTCTCCAATTTCTCCACCAATATGATGGAAATTGAGATAGCCAAATGACGGGAGGAGTTAATACCCGGTTAGCCCCTCGCTTTATGGCAGCCGAAGAGTAGCAGGCATTGGCTCTTTGCTATAGTCCATTTGTGGTATGGTATAAAGTCTAATCCTTCTTGTCTGGTAAACAAGCAAAGGGATCAAGGAAGGGAAACTTTCTTTCCTCGTAGCAATTCTGAATCTAACACTAGGGAGAATGAAGAGGATAAGCAGTGCTTAGTGAATAAGATATTAAGCGGAAATAAGGCATTGCAGAGACTGTTTGATTAGCCAAGGTAACTTCTTTCTCAAAGCACCACTCCTGCAAGACCAGATTGGTGGGCAGAAGAAGCATGGAAAAACCTCTTCCTTCGACGAGAGTAGGGGATTTCCAATAGCACAAGCCAAATTACACTCTCTGTTTCTCCATCATTTTTTTTTTTTTTTTTTTAGATTTTCCACTTTTTTATTTCTCTACCAAACACGGGAAATTAGTCCAATTTCATTTCTCTTATTTCTTTTCCCTCTACCAAACATACCATTGATCCCACTCATTAAGTGAAAAAGAAAGAAACACTCCCTCCTTCCTAATATTATTTTTCATATTTCCTTTTTGAATTATTCTTATATTCTAAAAGTATTATTCACTACAAAAAATAGAAACTAAATTGTTTAAGTTTACAATATATACAAATCAAATTCTTATTTACAAAATTAAATAAAAGCATTAATTAATTTCAAAGGGTAAAATTGTCTTTTGATTACTTTTACAGAAATCAAAGCAGTAATAAATGCATTTTTTTTAAATTAGATGTCTTTTGTCCATGGACAATAATTGAGGGTGAAGTCTAAATATACGTAACAAACTTTCTCAAAAAGATCGAAATACCTAATCAACTAAATCTATTACTTTTATCGCTAAAGTAGTTTCAAATTTTGAACAATGTACGCAATATTGACCAGAAGGTGACCTGTTTGAGAGGTTATCACTTAGAAAAATTACTGTAATATTCCGGGTGGTTTGCCTTGACTTTCACCAGTCGTCCCTTGACTTTTTTTTAGTTATAAAAGTTACAGTAATGGTCATTGTGGTTTGCGTTGACTTTCAACTTTAGTCTCTTGACATTTTTTCACTTTTTTTTTACCTTTTTTTTCCATTTATTCATACACTAATTTATTTTACACTTAATATACTTCTTTTTATACGTTTTCATACGTTTTTGTCTGTTTTTATACATTTTCATACGTTTTTATACTTTTTTTTCCATTTTTATAAGTTTTCATATATTTTTGTCCCTTTTTATACGTTTTCATATGTTTTTTTCCGTTTTTTATACGTTTTCGTCCGTTTTCATACGTTTTCATACATTTTTTGTCCGTTTTCGTACGTTTTTGTCCATTTTTATACGCTTTTGTCCGTTTTTATATGTTTTTGTCAGTTTTTGTCCGTTTTTATACATTTTCATACGTTTGTCCGTTTTTATATATTTTCATACGTTTTTGTCCGTTTTTGTACGTTTTCATAAGTTTTTGTCCGTTTTCATACATTTTAGTCCGTTTCGTACGTTTAACGCAACTTCAAAAAAAAATACTTATACTTTTACTTTACGTTTTCATACTTATATGTTCTCGTTCGTTTTGTCCGTTTTCGTACATTTATTATACTTATACTTTAACGCAACTTCAAAAAAATATTTTTAGGAAAAAATTTCTAAAAGTTGCGTTATTCTTATACTTATACTTTACACCTCTCATTTGACTTATATTTTTTTAAAAGATTTTTTTTTTCTAAAGGTTGCGTTAAAGTATAAGTATAATAAGTGTAAAAGTGAAGAAACAAAATTATCACTTTACAAAAAAATAACTCCCTCCGTCCCATATTAACTGTCCACAATGGAATCTTGGGGTGTCCCAAATTAAGTGTCCAGGGAATATTTTCAACCAATGAGAAGAGACTTTAGTGGGTAATAGTGATATTTGATTGGTGGAGAGTGTAGTTGGCCCCACTTTCCTAAAACTTTGTGCATTTGAAAAGTGGACACTTAATATGGGACGGAGGGAGTAATCACTTTACAAAAAAATAAATTTTTTCTAAACGAATTTTTTGAAAATAAAAAGTAAAAATAATTTTTTTTCTAAACATTGCGTTAAAGTATAAGTACAAAAACGTATGAAGACGTATCAAAACGGGCGAAAACGTATAAAAACGAACGAAAACGTAAAAAAAAGACAAAAACGTATGAAGACGTATAAAAATAGACAAAATCTAACGAAAACTTATAAAAACGGACAAAAACGTATAAAACGGACAAAAACATATGAAAACGGACAAAAACGTATGAAAACGTATAAACCTACGAAAACGTATAAAAACAGACGAAAACGTAAAAAAATGAAAAAAACGTATAATACAGACAAAAACGTATAAAAACGGACAAAATCTGACGAAAACGTATTAAAACGGACAAAACGTATGGAAACGGACAAAATCTGACGAAAACGTATTAAAACGGACAAAAACGTACAAAACTTATGAAAACGTACAAAAACGTATAAAAATGGACGAAAACGTATAAAAATGACATAAACGTATGAAGATGTATAAAAATAGAAAAAATTGATGAAAACGCATAAAAATGGACAAAAACGTATAAAAACGGACAAAACCTATGGAAACGGACAAAAACGTATGAAAACGTATAAAACGAACGAAAACATATGAAAACGTATAAAACAGACAAAAACGTATGAAAACGTATAAAAACGGGTGAAAGTGGACAAAACGTATAAAAACAAACAAAAACGTATAAAATGGACAAAAACGTATGAAAACGTATAAAACAGACAAAAAGTATGAAAATTTATGAAAAGAAGTATATTAAGGGTAAAAAATGAGTGTATGAATAAATGAAAAAAAGGTAAAAAAAAAATTGAAAAAATGGTCAATGGACTAAAGGTGAAAGTCAACACAAAACACAAGGACCATTACTGTAACTTTTATAATTGAAAAAAGTCAAGGTACGACCGATAAAAGTCAACGCATACCACATGGACCATTACTGTAATTTTTCCAAGTGGTAACCGGTCATACAGGTCACCTTCCGGTCAATATTGCGTATATTGTTCAAAATTTGAAAGTATTTTAGCGATACAAGTAACAGATTTAGTTGGTTACGTACTTCATTCTTTTTGAGAAAGTTTGTTACGTATCTTTAGACTTCACCCTAATTTTGAAACAGAAAAAGTATCTTGTATTCATTAAACCAAAAGTTTAAGTCGGATACTTTGATTGATTTAATACGAGATCGATTATATAACAAAGTCTTTTTGTTATTAGACAATGAGCATTGCTAGACACACTTACAAAATCCACACAAAAAATTCACTCGTTGACGTGTCAGTGGATAATTGGTGTATTTTCTAACAGTTTCTCACTCCTCTATCTTATTAAACCAATCATCCGCTGACATGTCAACAAATGGATTTTTTGTGTGGATTTTTTAAGTGGTTATAGCATTTTTCTTAGACAATATAATTCAGATGTTGAAGATGAATTTGTTAATATTATAATAAATTTGTTTTACTCCACTGTTGAAAATGAGTCATAAAACCGATGTTTAAATTTCAATAAAAAGGACTTGAAAGTATTGGGTAAACAGGGAGTAGATGTATAATTACCAAGCCAAACCTTTTAAACGAATCATTAAACATTTCAAGTCTATTTAATGACTCGTTTAAAACGAGTCATAAAACTGATGTTTAAATTGCAATAAACATATTAGGTTTGGCTTAGTAATTATACATCTACTCTCTATTTGTTACTCACTCCGTCCTATAATTATTGTCCAGTGTTAATTTTTGAAGTCTTTAGTTTTCAACTTTGTCCTTAAATATTTTTATTTGTGTTATATTCTACTTGATAAAAAATAGAGTAAATTACACCGTTCGTCCTTGTAGTTTGCGTTGACTGGCGCTGTTAGTCCCTTGACCAAAAAAATTGCACCGTCCAGCCTTAAGTGGCAAACGTTATGCGTCGTTTGTCCGTCCTTCTAATGGGCCCCACTAACGCTTGTTAACTCTTGTTAACCTGAAGTCACATGAAGGTATTTTTGTCATTTTATGTTCAAAAACAAAGGTAAATTAGTCAATTTGACTTTTAAATCCACCCACTTTTCTTTAATCACTAAGGAAAAAAAAACATAAAATACCTCACATTTTACCAGATTCATTATCCTCTTTAAAAAAGAAAAATAAAAAACACACCACATACACACAAAGAACAACATCATCCTCAATAAATACCACACCAACATATACGCAAGAACTGGTCTGCCACTGACAAACCTAGATACAAATCACCTTAGATTTGAGCTTCAGTTTGGTTTATTATTGTTCTCTCTACAACCAACCCTCCCACACCCATTCCGGCCAACCACCTGAACAACCGATCCACCGTCACAGATCTGGTCTACCACCACGGGTATCTTTGAAATATGCTCATTCCACCGCCGATTTCTTTCACCAAACGAACAAGGGGGTTTTGATTCTTCGTTTATGACTTTTTTTTTATTTTTAAGTAGAAAATTGGGTGAAAAGCACAATTTCGATTTAATGGATTTATGTGTTACATGGCAAGGATAGGGAAGTGAGGTGGAAGTGTATGAGAGGGATGACTGCTTAGAAATTAAGCTGTTAACATGATGGTGAAGTGAGATGATTCTTTTTAGCACTTGTGTAAAAGGTGAATTTTGTTATTTAAATTGTGTTTGTGTTAGAATGCAATTTTAAATGAAATGGGTTTGTGTATTAGATTTATAGTTATCACTTTTGTATATTAGGAGTAGAAATGGTTTTGTTGGAGGTTATATCAGATTCAACGCTGTATTAGTTTCATGTTTCTCTTTAAAGAATTGTGTTTGGATTTGATGTTTTGTTTTTCATGATGAAATGGATTTGTATTGGATTTCTTTTTTATGATGATAATGAGAGCACAAGGTGTAGTGAGTAACTTCAACTCCTCATTTGAGGCCCACGGGGTGCCACATCACTTTAACAAACCTCCACAACTAACCCCCCTCACTCACAACTAACCTCAACTTACTCATTTGGGGGCCACCACACACTTTATTTACTTTTATAAAACACAAGATCGGAAATAAAAAAAAACCCTGACAAAAGGACGATTTTTTCCCTCTTCGTGCAGACGACGAGGGTCATACTGGCGAATGATGAGGAAGCTTTGCGGTGTGGTGAAGAGGAATGGCGAGGGTGCCATGCTGGACTGGTGAGGTGGTGGCTAAGCCACACCTTGTGCTCTGAGTTTGGTAACGATATGATTTTTGGATTTTTTTTTATTTTATTTTTTATTATTATTTTATTTTATTTTTATTTTTTTTGTTCTTAATGATCATAATGAGTTTTGGTAAATAATTGATTTTTGGATTTTTTTTGTTCCTGGGTATGATGGATTTTTGGTAAAGATGATATGATTAGGGATGAAAATGATGTAGATGTATAAAGTATAAACTAAAGAAAGAAGATGAGGATGTATAAAGAAAGAAGATGAGGTGTGAAATGACAAATATACCCTCTCACGTGGGTTTCACGAAAGGTTGCGGTCAACGCAAACCACAAGGACGAACGGTGTAATTTACTCTAAAAAATATATATGAATAGATTGAGTTTTAAATATATTTTCATTAGTATAATTTTCATCAACTATTATATAACATAAATAAAAATACTTAAGGTCAGAGTTACAAAATAAAGACTATAAAAGTCAACATTGGATAATAATTATAGGACGGACGTGGTATAGTTTGAAAGTTTGTGTCAAATTTAATGGGCAAATTTACATGAATCCCTAAAAGAAATGTTGGTTAAACAAATTAACCAATTAACTAAACTGCTTTAACTGTGTTAACCGATTAACGAAACCAAACTGTTTTGATTTTCATTAACCGAATAAATGTAGTTATGCTTTTGTTTCGAACAATAAGTGAACCATGCTCACCCCTAGAAAAAAGGAGAGTCGTGAAAGTTTTACAAGAAAGAAAGAAGATAAAATAATAATAATAATAATAAAATAAAAAAATAAAAATAAATTATTTAACTACATGTTTTAAATTCAAAATACCAATAAGTTGAAAGTTCAGAATTTAATAGCAAGTTACATGTATCATCACATTGGTATTAGACTTACAATTAAGCATAACGAGGATGAATACACGCGCTTCGCTGCGGGCGTTTTGTCTTAAGCATTTTTAATTCGAGATGGAAATCGACGAATTTATTTGGTGCGTTTTCTAGCGTTTGTCTGCAGAAAAAATGTTTGCTAATGCAACTGACTAACACAAATAATAAATCCAAATAACATAGGACATAGAATAAAAGTCATTCCTCCAATGTTCAAACACATGGTTCAAGGATATGATCCTTAACGACTTCCAGTTATAATCGTATGCTCTAGCACATCATACATCATGAAATCATTTAAGAACAGCGAGTGTATCATTCCTAACTAAAACGAAAAACACAACAACGCGGCGAGGCGTTTGTCAATAAAAATATCAGTGTATAGTATATAACAAAACATTTAAAATTACATTCCTAGATAATAGAGAGCTCTCAAATAAATTCCAATGGAAGCATATTGTTTTGTGTTCTTGCAACAATCACCCTTAGCTAAAACAATACTTTAAAGTTTAATGTAATAACATTAGATTGGTTTTCAATCTTCTTTTTTATCTTCTCTTCACTTAAGTAAAATATCTTTAACTCAATATCTTCAAGCACTCTAGAGGTGCTCTCCAGCTTTCCATTAAAACCTTATACAGACAACAGAAAAATCTCAGCAAAACACGAATAGGAAGCATGTCTTCTGTGCAACAAACCTAACAGACTTCAGGTTATATTACTCATGTAATAAAAAAACATAATACACTCCGAATTCTTCAACATAACTACCTAACTTAATGATAGACACTAACAAAATGAAATAACATACGTGCAAAGATTAAATTCAAATTCGGACTGTTTGGTATCGTTTATTGAAACTTCTTATAGAGAATAAGCAATTTAATTTACTATCCTAACAAAACATTCAAAACCCCATAAGCAGTTTCAACAACAAATCGCAGGCAAGTCCTACAACATGCAGTTTAGACACACAACAAACTAATAATTGTGGACCAAACACCAATCAATGGTTCTTCAACAACCAAATATCATATTTAGACTGCTTATGTACAAAATTATAGATAATTAACCAATATAAAGTCAAAGAATGATAATGAAAAATAGTATTTTTAGGTTAACATGACGCGCTAAATGGCATGTTTTGACCTGTGACCCAACCCCTTGACCCAGCCCATTTTGACACGTTTCGCTATTACTAAAGGTTTGCATACTTACATACTTCAACAATCGGGTGACCACGACTGGGCCATTGACAGAATGGAGTTGCCAATTTAAACCTGTGAGAAGCGGCAACATGTAGGAATGATTTGATGACATCTTCAATTTGAATTTGGTGAATAGAACATGTAATGTAGACTACTCTCTCCACCGCCGGAACTACAATTAATCAATGGTAAAATATATTACACACCCGAAATCAAGAACACATACGTGGTTTTAAGTCCCTTCTATAAATACGTAAATCCAAGATATGCAATTAGAAAAGATTCAACACAATGCAAGAAACCTAAGTTACCCCAACAATGAAGCACAATTTTATCAAGAAGCGAAAATGGGCCACACTCACTTCTCGTGTAGATGAAATAAATAACATTACTGTTTCATATAACAACATTTTACGTTTTCGCTAAATGTATAAACAACCTTGTTTTCACAATCTTAAATGTGCTTGTGTAAATTCATGCTTGAAACACCCCCATTGTTATGACTTAGGAATTCTAGTCCAAATTGCCTAGCTAATCATTTGTGAATGAATGAAGTTGTTCTTATCAGGTGTTTGGCACTGCATTTTAAACTACTTTTTACAAATATGTAAAGTCTAATAATTTAAAAAGTGTTGCTCTAAAATCAGTATATGAACATTTTCATGCAAACTGTCAAAAGTGCTTACGTGCTTTAAGCAGTAACATAAAGCACTTAAATAAGCAATCCCAAACACACTTCCAGAAAAAAAGGAATCCTAAACACACTTCCAGAAAAGAATAGGCATATACGCAAATTTCTCCAAACTGTTTATGTGCTTTAAATTTTAATGATAAGTAAATAAACACTTAAATCACAAACACTATTTCAGAAAAGAATAAGCAAACAACCAGTTAACCATTTCTAGTAAGCTATCCTAAACACCCGTCTGAAGTCAAAGCGACTTATTTGCTTATTACTTTTTGGTACAACATACTGCAAGCCTTGCATCATCTTATTATAAAAGGGCTTTGTTTAGCTACTCATGAAATCATAAATTTCAGTGTCACCTTCTACAGAGCGGTTCTTATTCTTCTTTTTCAAGTTTTGAATTGAATATCTGATGACCGACGGCACCAGCAACCTTAATCGTCCCGACGATCTCAAACTTGTTCATAAAAGTACCTACTCTCATTTTCATCTACTATTATTAGTTTAATCACAATTAGTATTATTATTATTATTATCTTATTGATTTTAAGCTTAAATATGTTAGTTGAATTTATCATGTCACTTTGGATCCACTTCTTAGATCTAATGTAAAACCCTAAAATCCGTAATCACATTTTTATTTGAAAATTTGAATTTAACCTAAGTTTGATTAGTAAGAAAATTGTATTAAACCTTATGATATAAAACATGTGCATATTATAAATTTTATCCTAAGTAATTAAATAAATATATTCCAAAACTTACCTAAATAAAAATCGATCTACACCTTTTTATTTCATAAGTTGTACACGTTTTTCCTTTGTGAATTCTTGAGCCAAAAATTTTGATTTTTCCCCTCCTTCACATGTCCAAATGAGATAAGAACAAAAGGGACTAGACCAAATGTTTTGTTTAAAATAAAATATCCTGGTGGTTTCTAATCTCTAGCATATTATACGGTATCCCTAACATTAAAATACACGCTCTCCTTATTTATTCCATTCACAATACACAGCTTCCTTATTCCCTCCCCTACACCGAAACCCTAAATCAACCCATATCACCTTTGTTTAGCTCTCAAAGATCAAGAAAGAAGAAGGTTTGAAGATTGTTTTGATCGTGATATTCTTGGGTGTATTTGTGTTATTGATTCGTGGGGTTTACTTGATTTCCTTTGCCTCGTTATCAACTTTAGAAGGTATCCTCAGCCCCTCTTGCTTCTTAATCGATCCATTCGACAACATACATAATACATAAAATCAGAAGTAATAACCTATATATGAACCATATTAATCATGTTTTGGTATACACTTTGTCGCATTGAATTTCTAATATGTATAACAATAATTAAATGCCTCATAAAATCATGAATATGTGAAGCAATTATGTCGACTTCTGTGTAGTTCTTTGTTATGCGAATCTGACCTGAGCAAGCCCTAATCATGCATCATTAAAATCAGTACTGGAAACCAAAATTAGACACTTTTAATGCTTGGCTTAAATCTGGAAAACCCTAATCTGTTTTGTAATTTTATGTGGACTTGTTTTTTGTCGCTATTGTTGTGCTTGTGTGTGTGAGTTGTGTGTCGACATGAAGGGCTGTAAGCATGTGTTAAACCTGGGTCTAATTGTGTTTGAAAATATCTAATATCAGGCACATTAAAATGGGTTAAAATGGGTTTAGGTTAGGGTTGTTTATGTCTCAACTACATGTTGTCCAAGAGATGGGTCATATTGCAAGGGGTCATACTTAATGTTAACAATATGCTTTTTCATTATTTTTGAGTCTAAAACTGAGTTCATGATGTTTAATTTCTGTATATCAAGTTTTATAGCCATTGGAGGTCGGGAAGATAACAACATTCTTTTTCATGATTTTTGAGTCTAAAACTGAGTTCATGATGTTTAATTTATGTATATCAAGTTTTATAGCCATTGGAGGTCGGGAAGATGGTCTTTTGATTTTTACAAGGTTAAGTGTCAAAACCGTATTTTGGATGTCTGAAAATCAGTTGGTGTTTTTGATTTTTAGTTTTCAATCCATAAGGATTTAAGAGGTCTCATTTGACAGGGAGAATTTTTATGATGTATATGTCTTACTGGAATTTTTGTGGATTTTTCTAAAAGGTTAAAATGGGTTAATTAAAGGCAAACTTTCTGTATGTATCTGCAGTTAATTTTCTGGGTAGGTCTGGAAAGATGATTTTTGAAATGGTACTTTCCCTTTGAAATAAAATCTAGAAAAATTATAGTTGTTACCTAACATGTATAAGTATCTATGATAATTATAGTAAGTATATAAGTATGGTTTTAAATTCATAAACAAAGGGGCTTGAACGTGATAAAATCTGAAATATGTTATAAGTTACGGTTTTGGTGTAACCTAATCCCATTAAATATGTTTTAGACCTAATTTCATTTGAAACATTAATCTGGATACTATTGAACATATGTTAACCTAATTTCACATATGAAACCCTAATCACATTAATGAATGACTATAAGTAATTAAAATCCGTTATGACATTAAATGAACACATAAGTATTAAATGATCCCTAATCCATGTAGATTCGTTGAAGAAGGCGTGACGGTGTTTCCTTGTGTTCATTTTCCCATTGCTTTCATTTCATTTGATAAGGTACGGATATTCTACCCTTTCTCAGTAAGGGTTTCGCATGACTCTTCGATCCTTGACTTTATTTGATTCGTTATGATATTCGTTGGTGATTCCGTTTGATATGATTCCATTTGATATGATTCCTTATGATATGATATTCAGTTCTGTGTCATTTAATATGGCATTCATTTTAGTTGACATTCTTTTGTTTAAATGCACTATAATTAATTCGTTATGATGTGATAGCTTGTTATTCTGTTACCCGAGCTAACTAGTCATGGAGGTACCATGGCCATGTCATTGAGGCACCAATGGCATGACACTATCTGTGGCGGTGTGATTGGCCCACGGCATTCCCTTTTGATATGTATATGATTATTGAGCTCGTGCACTTATTTGCCATTTTGGTACGCCAATATATTTGTCAGATTACAGGTGTATGGTGGTGTACATATTTTGTTTTGCAGGGAGCGTATGGATGCATCCTAGGTTTTTTTTGTAATATGTTTCTGATATGGCTTTGTAGTGAATGGTTTGTATATGCCATACACCCTATTTCACTTTTGAGAGGTCGCTCCTCTATGGTTACTTATGTTATGACAAGATATGATATGATTATGTGGTTAAGCATGTGGTATGCTTTTTGAGCTCGTGGGCATTTTCCTTATGATTTGTTGACTTCCTTATCATTCACTTGATTTATTATTCATTGATTCTCATGACCTATGACATCTTGTTCAGCATATTCTTTTGACTTCATCTTGTGTACTTATTCATATTCAGTTTATTATTTTATATATGTACACTGGGCTTTTCAAGTTCAGCCGCATTTTTTGTTCTCTGCGGCAGGTATCAAGCGGGATGCTAGGATTGAGTGATGAGAGTAGGAGCTTTTAGTGGACCAACCCAGCCTTAGTTTCCATTGTCTTTTGGATTTTGATTTAGGTCTATGTTTTGGTTATTTCACTTCGTTTTAGTGTTGGGGTTGATTTGTATTCCTTAGAAGTTTTTTGTTTCATAACTTGTTGTTAGCCTTTAAAGTTATGTCATATGTGGGAATTGCATCTCTTTTTATGTACAAGGTCTAGTTTAGACAATAGTGCTAATTTAGGCTTGTATTCTTGTATAAATACCTTCCTTGTCTCAACAAGGAAGGTGGGAATGTCTCATTTGTAATAAGGTGTGTGTGTGTTTCTCCTCCTTCTCTCTAGAATACACACACATACCTTCCCTATTCTTTAATCTAATATACCATGTTTAACCTTTACTTTGAGCTTCCCCGACCCCCCAACCCCCCGAACCACATAAATCACTTGTATTATCGATCCTACAATTGGTATAATGAGCCAGGTTGTGTATTTTACTGATTTATGTTGGTTCGAATCATGTTTTTAGGCTGTTTTATCACTGTTTTTAGTCATCAGAAATTTTTTTCCTGTCTTATTTGGATAAACAGATCTATTACATGTTTCTTGTATCCAAATGGTCAAAACAATAGTCTAAATACTTTCATTTTGGTCTTAAACTTACTGGTCAAGTGGTATCATCAAAACAATAGTCTAAATACTTTCATTTTGGTCTCAAACTTACTGGTCAAGTGGTATCAATAGTCAGTACTGCTTATCAGGTTGTTTGTTACATTAATATATGGACTGTTTTGTTCCAAACCGTGAAAAGTGGTGCTTATTCTGGTCGATTCGTGGTCAGATATTGGTCTGGAAAAGAGTGGTCGGAATTTTTGGTCGGAAACTCGCCGGATTTTTTGGTCAAAAAGTCAAAACCCCTTTTTATCGCAATTGCTTGTAAAGCAAATTGTGATAAACCCTCTTCTATCGCAATTCTGAGACAATCTATCGCAATTGTGGGCCTTATCGAAATTGTGGGATCTTATCGCAAACGTGGGATTCTATCGAAAACGTGGGATCTTATCGCAAACGTGGGATTCTATCGCAAACGTGGGATCTTATCGAAAATGTGGGAGTCTATCGCAAATCTGAGTTTTATCGCAATTCTGGGTCAAACGGTCAAACCTTATCGGTTTTATAAAAAAAGGAAGAGAAAAGTCCAAAATACATCCCTGTGGTATGCAAAAAGACCGATTTACATCCTTTATCTTTTTTTTGGAACAAAATCATCCCTCTGTTAGTAACTTTGGAACAAATACATCCATTTGGACTAACGATGCAAATTTTTCTCAGTTAAGTGCCTCACGTGCTAGTCACGTGAGGGGTATTTTGGTCATCTTATTGGTCCATTTATTAATAAAAAACGTGTTCTAAACTAAGTTTGGTATCCCTTCCAACAAAAACACACAACCCATCTACACAAACAAAAAAAAACACTCACCACCTCCAAAATCCTTATATTCGCCTGCTCAAAAAAAAACCTATTGATCTATCAAACAAAAAACAACCAGATCCACAAAAAATCCAAAATCCACCACTCAAAAAAAAAAACATAGATCCAATCGATCTATAAACCTAAACTCTCAACAAAATAAACCCAAATCCGGTCAACAAAACATCACCGGAAAAATCAAACCCACCAAATCCGGTCAACAATACATCACCGGAAACATCAAACCCACCAAATCCGGTCAACAAAACATCATCGGAAAAATCAAAAACACAAACTCTTGTTCTAAAATCAAAACCCAGATCGACCAACGAAGTCAAGTTCTTGCGGATGAAAAAAAAAGAACGGCGAGCTCATATGTGGGTTTGGTGGTTTAGATGAAGGCTTTGTTTGGTGTTCTCGGTGTGATGGAATTTATAGATTTTTGGTGAATCTTTGATGTTTTTGTTGTGAGTCTTTTTGTTCCAAGAGTGTGTTGGATTTTCTTTATTTGAGATACATGGGAATGTGGGTTTGAGGATTTGTTGAGGTGTGTGGATCGACATGGTTTTTTTGCTGAGAGATTTTCGTGGTATAAGACTGGTGAAGTGTTGTTTGGTTGCCTTTTTTGTTTCATTAAGATATCAAAAGGGTTGTGATTAATTTGGTTAGTCAAAGTTAGATAAAAGGAAGTTTGTGTGGCGTATGTGGAAATGAATTTGTTGTCGTGATATGATGAGAGATGTTAGTGTTTGTGTAGTTTTTGAGTTTTTGTTTTGATTATGTATGTTAGAGATGTTTAGTGTTTGTGTTTGATTTTATTTGTTTGTGTTTTGGTGTAACAGATCTTGGTCCAAAGAAAAATAAAGAGGTTGAAGATGAAGGAGATAAAAAAAAATACTATTTTGGTTGTGGGGTAGGGCGGTGGTGGTGTAAAACGCAACAAAAACAACCGTTCTATCTTATATTCATTCGATCTAACCGGATCTAGGTAGAGGAGTGTTGGTTGTGGTGATTGAAGGTGGT
The DNA here is from genome assembly GCA_021014915.2 of Artemisia tridentata subsp. tridentata. NCBI lineage: Eukaryota > Viridiplantae > Streptophyta > Magnoliopsida > Asterales > Asteraceae > Artemisia > Artemisia tridentata. Next base: position 249,280,216 of record CP139503.1, read on the forward strand.
GGTGGTGTGGTGTGGCGGCGGCGCCAAGTGGTGGTGGTTGGAACAGTTGTGGCGGCAGGAACAAGTGAGGGAGATGAGATATTAATAAATGGACCAATAAAATGACCAAAATACCCCTCACGTGACTAGCACGTGAGGCACTTAACTGAGAAAAATTTGCATCGTTAGTCCAAAGGGATGTATTTGTTCCAAAGTTACTAACGGAGGGATGATTTTGTTCCAAAAAAAAGATAAAGGATGTAAATCGGTCTTTTTGCATACCACAGGGATGTATTTTGGACTTTTCTCAAAAAAGAAAAAAGAATAGAGATGAAGCAGATGAATAGACCACGACCACAAAATAACCAACTACCACAGACTCAGTTATTACATCATCAGTCCACAACTTTTACATCATCAGTACACAAGACTCAAATCGATCCATAATCAAGAAATGAAAAAGAAAATTTATCGACAGAAGTCCAAATCCAGTCTTCAAACCAAATCTAAACCTAAACCTCATATCCTCATATTCACTCATCAATCACAAACAAAAACTCGGATTGTAAGATAAAACAATTAAATGGTCTCAGCTTTAATTTTTTTTCCTTGTAATACAACTGAAACAACAAGACTTTTGGAAGTCTAACAAACAAACATCATCGATCATTATTTGAAGCCTAGCTTCATTTCAACTATCCGAAACATAAAGAAAAAGAATAATAACAATTATGTCATTCTCTTTTGCCTGGTTCGTTCACATGAAACACAAAACAAACAATTAACACCTACCCGAGACCCACATACGGATCTTGAAGACGTAAGATCATTTCTTGATTCGATTGGAGCAGAAAACATATACAACTGGTATGGTTCTATTTGTGATTGTGATAATCAATTAGAAAGGTTTCGTGTTCAGTTGTTGATGATGGGTGATGGTCTGAGAGAAGATAAGTTTGATGATGATGGATGGGTTTAGTGATTCGATGATAGAGAGATGAAGATGAGATCAAATATATTTATGTGATGCGTGGTGATATAGGAGGCGGATTATCCAAAGTTAGGTGAGAGAGTGTTTCAGTAAGTTGGTAGGCGGACTAATAAGGAGTGTTCACTTAGGGTTAAGTGTGAGTGATTTTAGGGTAATATATCCTTATAACCGGGTATAACTTTTGAATGGATCGACTACTTTCTTTTTGGATTGAGGCTAAGTATTCTTTTGGGTTAATATCATTTGATGATGGGCTGAGATTTTGACCAAGTGGGCTTGTGCACTATCATTGTGTTAATCCGGATATTATTTTCCAATAAAATATTATTGATAGTATTAGCTAATGAGTGGTATTTTTGGTCTTGCAATTTTCACGGGGATACATATTACACGGCTAAAGATTTCAATGAATATCAAGTGTGACGGCGGGGATAATTCGATATTAATTATTTGGGTTTGAAGTAATGTTTACGGATGCGTGTTCTTATTTCGTCTTCTTTCTTTCTACCCTCCCGCGAAGATGACTTGTTTGGGCACATATTAATGGTGACGAAGACTTGGATATCTAGTTACTTTTGTGATTCTTTCTCTCTATTCTCACAAAGTAACTATCACTTTAAGGAGTTACGTTGTAGCGCTCAGTGTCTCACGTAGTTGAGGATATGTCAAGAGGTTTTGTACTAATACTTTTGTTGAGGGTATAAGGTACACCGTTCTGAGTCACAAGGATAGTACAAGCTTAAGTCACAAATCTGGGGGATTTTACTTCATTCGCAAGTTCGTCATATTGAGTTTTCCTCACATGTGGTTACTAAAGATAGCTGATGTTATTGATACAGGGGGTTGGTAAAGAGTTAGACATTTAAAATGGTATTGTTAGTAGATTGGGTTTATCGACATCTTCTCACGGGCTATATGTTTAATGATAAAGTGCTTCCAGTTAATGCTTCACGTACACATCATTATGCTGATTCCGATAAATCGTAACCATCAGGGGAGAGAAATGTGTACATCGAGGACGCACAACAAGTTCACGTGATCGGGCTTAATGATTTAGGAAACAATTTGTGTCGGAGATTGGTTGATTCTATTTCTTATCTTCTCATCTTTTTCTACGTACTTCTACCTTATCCACCTTCACCAATTTCGGGCAACAAAATCAAGATGATCAGTGGTTCAACTTGTTACTTTGGTGTTATCATTTCATGTGTACGTTACGGGCTGATTTTTCATATGTAAGATAACTGGGATGCATTTGGTGAGATGAAGATGTTGATACTCTGTTCCTCCGAATGGACAATCTTGAAGAAGGTCGAGTCTACAGTCTGTTCTACATTTTCCGCTGCGTGTTAGAAGACTAAAGACGGTATGCATTTACTCATCAAAAGACTTCTTCAGATTCAGGGCATTCATTAGAAAGTTTGTCAGTTTGGGGGAGAGCACTAATTAGGGGAGAGTGAAAAGCCAGATTTAATCCCTAATTAGATTTGCTCACATTGTTCTTCTGCAAGTAAAGAGATGGCAGCTGAGAAGATTCTGCAAGCTGAAATATGTAATGAAGTTTGAATACCATTCTCGGAGCTGCTGTGCTTATGTTTTGTATCTAATTTGACTTGTAGGGATCATTGTAAGCAATTCCCGTATGACATCACTTTGGGGAGAGATTGTTAGCCTTAAAGTAATGACATATTCGGAAATTGCATTTCTTTCTATGTACAGGGTCTAGTTTAGTCAATATTGCTAAGTTAGGCTTGTATTCTTGTATAAATACCTTCCTTTTCTCAACAATGTTAATGGCAAATTACAAAATTCTTGAGCACATGATCAAGATTAAAAAAAAAAAAAGATTTTTTCAAAATCTTTCTCAAAATTCTGTGTTCAAGATTTTTCAAAAAGAAAACTCCCTCTATACCCTTAAAATTAATTTAAACTCAAAAGTTTAAAAATATGCTTTATTTAAGGGGGAGTATAAAAAGAAAAACAGAAATGTTCCAAAATCATGCTCAAATCCGTCCATCTCTACAAAAAGCTTCATTTTAATCCGTTGATATAAAAAATATCACGAAATGCTAATTTTGAGGGGGAGAAGACGTGATTAAAATGTTTAAAGATCGTTGTTTGAATCTCAAAAAGAGCTCGACTCAGATCTGAACCCTCGAATTGAAGAAAAAATAAATGTCCGTAATCGAAAAGACTTGTCCGGGACGGGTAATAATTTCAAGCTGGTTTATCCAGTGATGTAAACGTGTCTCGCAAAGGATTTGTCTGAGTAGAATGTACCAATTCGAGAGATAATCTTTTGATATGACCGGGACGGATAATAATTTCAAGCGAGTCTAACTAGTGATGTAAACGTATCTCGCGAAGGTCATATTAATTGAAAAATCGATCAATTCAAAATGTGCGAACTCTATCCAACATGTGCAAATTTATCTTAAAAAATGCATGAGCACATGTGAAGGGGGAGTATTTCAGAAAATGCAAAAACTCTCGAAGTGTTAACCAAAATGTGTTTTATTCATAAACACTTTGAGAGATTTTCATAAAAAGGTTTGATGGCAAGTGATCAATAAATCTAGGATAATCATGGAGTAATAAGGTGATTATGGTTAGGTTTATGTCCAATGATCCGCCAAGAGCCGGAGGGATCTACCCAAGGATAATTCCAATAGATTAGAATTAGAAGTCCTTAGGAAAGATTGAAAAAAGGAGTAAAAGAGAAAGGGAAAGAAGGGGTTGAAGAATTAAAAAGAAAAGTTTATGAAAGGGTGAAAAGAAATAGCCCTCCATGAAAACTTAGGGCAGAAACCGGGTCAATACATTTGCTATCGGTATTCACTAAGGTGATACTGATATTGAAGACAAGACATCATGGACCCAGTGACGCGCTGCACAAACCCCTCTTAGCCACTCAGATATCTCTTAAAAGATATTTGTTTCATTTCTCACGGAGAACACTACATAATCTATCGGCCTCTCACTCCGAGATGTGTTGATATTGAAAAGGTGGCACTCTGCTCCATGCCTCCGACTACTAAAACCAAAACGCACATTATCAAGTCTAGAGCCATGAGATTCATAAAAAATCTCTTAGGACACACTTTCAATATAACACACCCGTGTTCACCAATAAGGACACATGGTGTACAAGAGTCTTAATGAGATCTTCTGATCTTGCCATTTATGTCATGATGGTTACTATGTCTCAAAATGGTCTACAGTCGTGGAGTGATATTTCGGTATACTTTAGCGGCTCACCTAGATTGTGGGTATACTTCGGTATATCTGTTGCAAGCCTTCTTGAGGGCATCCAATTCAAGAATAGCCTTTGTAAGGATTAAAGAGGGTTTTCACACTATGCTGTTGATTCTCTCGAATTCTGAGCTTATAAGTGCTGGAAATCCCGCCAAGGAGATTCCTTTCATGAATTGAGTCCTTATGACGTGGGTCTCTACTTGGATTTATCCAAAGTAGTGATAACTGTCCCTAACGGGATTAGGACGACTGATGTGCCCGACCAAGGTGAATGGAATTAAGATATTCATCAGTAAAACAATCGTAGTGGTTGATTCTCTAAGAAAAGTCCACCGTGATCGATTGGTGAGTTCATTCAACACGTAGCAGTTACTGAGGAAAGTCACCTGGAGGAAGATCGTACACCATCATCGGATATATCAAACATCTTCACATCCGCATACTCATACTTATGAAGATCATCCTCAACAAAGCTCAAGTGTAAAAGTTCAAGACAAAAGGATCAAGTTAAAGACAAAGTGTAAAGACAAAGTTATGAAGCTAATCAAGATGTCAAAAACAAGTTCATGTATCAAATGTAATAGAATAGTGATATATGAGGCTTATGAGTGGACTAAGTAAGCTAGCTCATGTATTGTCTAATCTACTCAAAGCCCAACCAATCCATAGTAAAGCCCATTAAGGCGTCCCCTTGTACCTATATCACACACCCTCCTACCTCATTTAGAGGTGTGCTTTAGAGAGGTAAAGGTGGGAGTGTGTGTGTGTTTGTCTCTTGTATTCTCTCTTGTTCTCTCTTCTCTCTTCTAATCTAATATTCACTCATTCTCTTATACATATACGCCTCATCTCTCATCTTCTCTATTGTACCATTCGATCTATTCTTATCTCTTTATATAGTTTGTGGTGTGATAAAGTAGTGATCTTATATTATAACATTTGTATTTATTTATTTAAGTCTTCCGCTTGCGTTTATTATGTTCTGATTGACACCATAATGTGATATTTTGACCCTTGTCGGGTTGGGGTGTTACATCTAAACTTATGCTTTCTCTTCATTCTTGCTACTTATCTACAATTTAATTTTTACTCTTTTTATGTTAGCCTCAATACCCCCACATATACACTTCAAAATCACAATTTTATTACATTAATATGCATTTAAATGAATATGTGACTTGTTTTGAATTTACCTTTGATTATGCTCATGTACCCTTCGATCTCTAAATCCATTTTGAAAAAGAAGCAGTGCGGTCATTGGGTTTTTTTGTTGAATTGGCAGGCTACATCCATAATTGTAGTCCCAGTAAGCAAAGTCCCACTAAATATCATGTCCCTGTTAATGATGACAGATATAACACCCATCACTAAGATATACATATGCGCAAACATGACAATCAATGATTAAAACAATATGAAGGGATTGCAATGACTGTCACCCAAAAATATTACCTTTAATTCAAATATTTTAACAAAAAGATTCCTGCTTCAACCAAAAATAAAATAAGATCTGCAAAAACCCTTACAACGCAGCTCTTTAAAGGCACAATAAGCAAATCTAAACAATGTTGCCTTAAATGCTTTTTTTCAGCTTCTTATGTGCTAGCATAAGCAAAAAAACTAAACAATCCGAACGATCAATTGCCTTACTTTCTAAAAGCACCATCAATCGAATCTAGTATACTCGTACGCCATATTTGATACACGTTTTTAGACACACTTACATTAGAGACTTCAAGTCCTTTGTCCCACCATCTCAACTTGATGTAAAGTGCTGCAAAGTTCTCCTTTATCAAATGGAACCATATCGTCCAACAAGACCATACTATCCTATTGCCACATAAAATATAGTTATAAATAAGGAAAAAAAAAACTTGAAACATAAATCAAGTCAACACCTGCAATTTCTCCGGTACCGCATTACAGGATTCATCCAAACCACTACCGTTTCCTCTTATCCACTCTTCATCTGCAGTACACGATGCATAAATAAAAAAGACTTGAGTCATCTAAAAACAAAAATAAAGTTGAAATATATGAACAAAGGAATGAAATAAATTATAGTAGTATGAGGTTCTCCTAAATGAATTACGGACCTGTTCCATCCTTGTGGTGGGATCAAGTGTCGCAAACAAAACCGACCTCAGCCTGAATATTAGCCGCTGTCAACTGATTCAATAGTATACTCTTTCTGGCGTTTGTGTATCCAATCTAAAAAGTAGCAAAAATGGTGTCATGTGATTAAAAACAACACTATAAATTAGCAACTTAAAATCTTTTTATGTTCCTACCAGTGACACAATTGGCACATATGTGGTAGATACCTTTAATTCGGCACTTGTTGACAGTGGCAATGTGGAAGTGCATCATCTACTTTCTTGCCACACATTTTGCATTTGTTATAATACCAACATTTAGATTCGCCTATCTTCAGTATAACCGCCTCAGTAGTAAACAGTGCTTCCTGATATAAGGTAATGCAAATTAGGAACCAGCATGGGTAAAAGCGATTATGTACATAAATGTAGGAGATACCTTATCAGTTTCTGGATTCATTTCCAATAACATGTTTAATGGCATGCGATTTCTTAATTTTTCTTCTTCTAAGTCTGGCCAGTGCTCGGTCTAAAGCTATAAAGGCGGTATTGGTCCAAGCAACTCGTCGTACCCGTTTACACATTTGGACCAATTTTAGCGTGTTCCATTTTGTTTGCACCTGGTAGTTTGAAAAAAAAAGGTTTACTTAGACACTCCTAAATGTCAAAGTAAAACACACATTCAGTTTACATAACTTATTAAGATAAATTGTTGAAAGAATATTCAAGAAGAACATACTGGTTGATATAAGTAGTGCCAAGTAGTTCCACAAAGCAAACCTTCGTCTTTCAACAATAAAAGTTGAAGTGAGTGGGACAAACCTGTGCGCGCAAACCAGGAATAAAAGTTGGTAGTTTAAAAAAAAAGGTTTACTTAGACACTCCTAAATGTCAAAGTAAAACACAAATTCAGTTTACATAACTCATTAAGATAAATTGTTGAAAGAATATTCAAGAAGAACATATTGGTTGATATAAGTAGTGCCAAGCAGCTTATTGAAAACAGCTTATATAAGTAGTTCCACAAAACAAACCTTCGTCTTTCAACAATAAAAGTTGAAGTGAGTGGGACAAACCTGTGCGCGCAGACCAGGAATAAAAGTTGAACTGCGAATAAATATTTATGGTACCATGTCTGCAACCACCTTCCAGACATGGTTGCCCCGGCAAAGTAGTAATTGTGCACCGTCATTCCAATTTGTGAAAAATCCAAACATGACATAAAAAGTATGCAGGCACTAAAATGTTGCGACAAATAATTGGCTCAGATCTGTATGTAGGATTCAAGTCACAAAATCATCGTTATTCCGTAATGGCTGCAAACAAACACGGTTTCATAATAAGTTTTTAAACTATGCCATCCTGTTGTTGCCCCGCCAGCTTACGGTCAGATCATCGAAGACACAGTTTATGTGTGTCAGATTACAGAGATCATCATAGCCTTATGGAAAACATTATACAGGAGACGGGGGTGTAACCGGATAAAAGGGTATGCGAACCTGCCGTGGCTGCAAACACGAACCTGGTCGTGATGCCCGACCAACATACAGGCCGCTTTCACCAAAAAAAACCGATCGGCTGTGTCAAATAATAATGTTTTAGCATTAAGGACAACAAGCAACAATGACATTGTCAAATAATATTTTGCAACAGTTAAGAACCAAGAAAATGTTAGCACCTGATATGAAATAACCCCAAAGCTTTAAAGTAAATGACTTTTACATTATTTTTAAACATCCAACTGGAGGTTTCTTTTACACCATTTTTAAACATCCAATTGTAAACAATACTCATAATTTCAAGTACACATAAATAGCTACTCTACCAACTTTGCATATTGTTTTGTGTAGCTGTTTTTTACAAAACAAAATCCCAAAACTGACATTTTTAACAATAAAAATCAAAACTTTATCTATAAAAAACGTTTTTTAATTAAAACAAACGAAAGACCTTAGAAAGAAGAACATACCTCGGTTTCCATAGTTATTCTAACCTTCGCATCAATCGTTTGTTTAGTTTAGCAGTAGAATCAGGGACTATCTTCCTCTATCTACAAAACCTGCAGCATCCAAAAAAAATAAATAATAATAATAATAAAAAATCTACCTTTAAAAAATCATCTTACATTAAACCAAAACAACAAACCTGTAACCTCTTGACATTTGCACAACTATTTTCTTCAAACACCAAAGAAACCCCCAAAGCTGAAACCCTAAGATTGACGAAAGGCGGAACGGAACCCTAAAAATTAACAATCATCAGCAAACGCGTTTTTCCCCCTATTTTTTTAGGTTAGCGATTCTTCTTCAGATATCATATCCATGGATTTCGTAGAAGATATGGTACGTTTTTTTGTAGGTTCTGGATTGATCTATGTGTGTGTGTCGATGTTAGCCACAAATTTGTGGTTGTGAAAAAAGGGATACAAATGGCTAAAATACAACCATAAACCATAACTCCTCTCACAAAGGTATTGTACACCCATTAAAATAATCGATTTCTGTAGATGACACTGTAGTCACACTCAAAAAGTTCACTATATATCATTCGGTGTCGGATCAGGGCGGGTTCGTCGATCTGTTTATTTTGGGTTGCTGGAGCGATGGTAACTGAGAGAGAGATGTGAGACAACCTAGGTATGATCCAAATCCGCTTCATATTTCGTTTTCCGGATGTGGGCTTACCAAACCCAACAGGCTACAAAATGGACCCATAAAGTCTATGGTGAACAGTCTTCCCTTTTTATACTTTAGTTATAATTAGTTAATTAGGTGCATAATTTTATACCAATTGTAGGCCAACTGTCGTATTAGGCCTGTAATTGGTCTAATTGATGAGGTCTATGTATATTTTCCATAATTTTATTAGCTAATATGAACCAAAAAAAATTATTGAATTAAAAACTATATGCATTTAATACATATTAATTAAAATGTTATATTTTATTTAAACATACTTTTTATTTTAGCAAATTCAAATTTCATTTTGTTTACACAATAACATGTTATTTTTACTTTTGATAACACATGTTGACAAAACACATGGTCGAGTTTTTCTAACAAATTGTCTCTGGAAACCGATTTGTTTTAAAAGGTTTAGGTAGCTTTTCATTATAGAGAAGTAATGTTTTTTCTTTTCTTTCACTGTTCAAACTAAACTAAAATAATATACGTTTTGTAAGATAAATTGGAATAAAAACTAAAATCTAAGATATTGTTAAAGTTGAATATTATTTTTCCATAAGTTATTCAGCATAAAATATGATTTTAGAGCTTATGGGTGATTAAATTTATAAATTTTTATAATTTTTGTCAGTCAAACAAATTTTTTTTCAAAGCAATTTATTTTTCTTCTAAAATAAACTTCTATAATATATTTTCACAAGCTATGAATGTTTGAGTGACCAAATACTCGCTGTGTGACTCGCGTGAAGCCAATGTGGATGCGAGAAACAACCAAACGCCACCTGTAGCCGGGGTCGATGAACTCAAGACTTATACGATTGTTCCCGCTCCAGTTGTTCACGCCCTCGTCATTCTCCATGTCACACCTACTTTTGGAGTAGTGACTAAACCATAATATCATACATAAAATTCTGGAAACATACGATAGTTGTCTTACAATACAACGGAAGTCTTAAAACTTATTTAAGCTATCTGATTACATTCTTAATTTATCATACATAAGAAAAACAGAAATACTATCTCCAGAACAGTCGTCTATTCATTTTCCTTTCCCTTGGAAATACTTGCATGTTTGATCCTGAGATATATGTTTACATATACATACTAATCAACTAAAGGGTTAGTGAGTTCATGAGTTTTAGCGTCCATTTGAAAACATAAAAGTTGTATCTTAATAAAAACAATATCATAAAATGCGTAATCACTTTAAAACATGGGAAAATTACTAAAGTAGACCGGTCGACCTACGACTTATCACTTTTCAGGCCTAAAATTTTTAAAAGTCCAAAATAGACCGGGTGACTGGGCAACTTGTACAACGCAACCACAAGCCAACAAGTGTCCGAGTATTGTAGGTGGATTAATCTTTATTTGATTGTTTAAGGACACGTGTCAAACGTAGACACGAGTTGCCCAAAAATGAGTCGCCTTTGGTCTACTTTGGACTTTTAAAAATTTTAGGCCTGGAAAGTGATAAGTCGGAAGGTGACTGGTCTATTTTGATAATTTTCCCTTAAAACATTCATAGCATAAAACAGTAACATGAAAACGTATACATATCAAGTGGAAATCTCGTACATGCATTTAATGCATCTTTGTGGAACGTAACTTATACTTATAAAGGTGCCAAGTAAATAGCGTCTAGCCACAATAACCTGCACATGCATGACTGGTCGATGCCCCGACATATCCACATATGTATCAACAAAACATTTGCATATACCCAAATCCATGCATAATATAATTTGTAGACATAACATAAAATATTAGCACGGAAAGAATTCATAACATTTGACATGTATCTCAGTTTTCGTAAATATCATGAAAACTCACCTTAAAATCAAGCCTTGTTAAACGTAATATGCAATCTTAGTGGAATCAACCTACATGTTTGGTGATCTTCTAATAATAAGTAAATCTCCACATACTTGTATACTAGCTTGGATTTTATGTCACATGGTCCGTCATTTGTCAATAGTCCGATCATAGTTTTAAAAACCGCGCCTAGGCTCTAGGGCACTCAAGGCTCAAGCTCTAGGGCTTCTTTTGGGATCGAGGCTCCGCACATGCATAAGGCTCACAAAAGGCGCGGCGCATTGGGCTTTTGAGCCTTGAGCCTAGGGGTGCAAACGAGCCGAGCTACTCGAGCTCGACTCGATAAAAAGCTCGAAACGAGCCGAGCCTTGTCGAGCTCGAGCCGAGCTCGAGCCTGAAAATCAACTCGTTTACTTATCGAGCCCGAGCTCGAGCCGAGCTTGTGAAGATCGAGTAGGCTCGTCGAGCCTTATCGACCCGAGCCCATTTGGCCCAAATTTGATCAGCCCAATAAAACTCCCACACAAATTTGATCAGCCCAATAATGACTTAAACTTAGCTTATACAGAGTATAAAGAAACCAACCCTAAATTCACTCCATGACTCTTTCACAACACAACCGCCACATCTCATTACACAAAAACTATTCGATTATTGCTGCTACTAACCGAATCACACAATCACTTACTTGGATTAATCTTCACAAACGAAATTCAAAAACCAAGATTCTTTCTTTCATACGAGTGAAGAACCAATCGTTTTTCCGTCTTCAAGATCTTTAAAGGTCTCGGGTAGGTATTAATCGTTTTGTGTTTTTGTTTGAACGAATCAAAGTAAGAATGTAACACACTTGTTATAATTCTTTCTTTTTATTCGGACAATATCGAAGTTACAGATCTATGATGATTTCTTTTTCGTGTGTTTGATCTTTTAAATGTTTTGAAGTTTATTGTACACCACGAACGAAAGAAAACTGAGATCTTTGGTTGTTTTGTTTGATCTTTCGAGTGATCTATGATGTTTTTTGTTTGTAGTTTAGATTTAGATCTATGATGTTTTTTGTTTGAAACACAAACTTGAAACACAAACTGAGATCTATGATGTTTTTTGTTTGAAACACAAACTTGAAACACAAACTGAGATCTATGAGCCTTATCGAGCCGAGCTCGAGCTTTGTGAAAAGTTAACGAGCCGAGCTCGAGCACAAAAATAAAGGCTCGGATTGAGCCGAGCTCGAGCTTGTTAAAAAACTGACGAGCCGAGCTCGAGTATAGTAAAGCTCGGGCTCGGCTCGGCTCGTTTGCACCCCTACTTGAGCCTAGGCGCGCCTAGGAGAGGTGACGAGTTTTTAACCCTTTTTTCGAATTTAACATTCATCGGCCTCATATGTTAGTGAAACCTAACCAACTAAATCTGACAATTTGAGAGTTTTATCCTTCAATTCACGTGTCTACACATACAGACCCCTCCCTCTATTTCGAGCATGAGATAATGAAATGTCATCATGCCATGAATCTTGATACATTGATTGATATTTTGGGTTTGAATTTGAAATTTGTCAAATATATTAAGCATTTTAGTTTTATTTAAGTCATCATTAATATATAAATTGTCGTACAAAATCATTGAAATTTTATTTAATTCACTGCGTCTGCGCCTCATATTCTTAAAGCCTATGCCTTAATTTGCGCCTTGCCTCAAGGCTCCATAAGTCTTTTGTGTCTTAGTGCGGCTTGAGCCTTTCAAAACATTGAGTCCGATACTTGTCCAAATCATTTTATACTAGGGAGATTGCATATATATCCGATCCCTTCAAAAGCTCAAAATTGCATATATATCCAACTTAAACTTATAGTTGCATGTATATCCTTCCAAAAGCTCAAAAAGTGCATGTATATCCAACTTAAACTACTAATTGCATATATATCCCATATAAACTTTCGTGATTGCATATATATCCGTTTTAAACCTTTAATATATCATAAATATCAAAATAATTAATATAATTTTAAACTCTAAAGCGTGATAATAATAATCTTAAAAATTGCAACAACAACATTTGTTTAAAGGGTATGATGTCTCAATGTTCAAAATGACCTAGATGAATAAAAACAATATATAAAGACAATATTAAATCTAAAAAAAGTCACCTTATCTAATATATAATACCAACACATTAAAAAATAAATAAATAAAAAATAAAAATAAAAACGCTCATCTTAGATTTCATGATTGTTATATACGTATGTTAGATAAACTATGTTCATTATGAAAGGGTATATAAACAATAATTTATAGAAATGTTTTTTTTATGACTTATTTAAGTTATATGAATATATATGATAAGATATATTACGCATGCCACTATGACACTATAAACTTGCATGGCTAGTTCACATACATGTACCATACATATGAAATAGAGGCAAAAGTTCAATATAAACTTTCACTCTTTTTTTAAAAATTAAATATCTCGCAAACCGTTAATCTTTACGTGAAAAAAAATCATACAATCGCGACGAGAATTAAATTATCTTTCTATAGATATGCATTAGAGTAAATTACATAAATGGTCCCTGTGGTTTGTCGAAAATTTCACCTATTGTCCCTCAAACTTAAAAGTTGCATATATCGTCCATATCGCCTCCAAAGAATAACACTCGTAGTCCTTTTTCTAACGAGTGTTAAGTGCATTCCGTTATAATTTACACGTTAGCCTCTGTTGGTTAACGATTGTTGCATCGTTTATCATTTATAATAACGGTCGTTTATAATTTGAAGTTTTTCGACTTCAGATACGTTTTTATCCATTTTCGTCCGTTTTTATACGTTTTCATCCTTTTTCTTACGTTTTTATCCGTTTTCGTCCGTTTTTATACGTTTTCGACCGTTTTATACGTTTTTTGACGTTTTCATCCATTATTATATGTTTTCGTACGTTTTAATCCATTTTCATCCGTTTTTATATGTTTTTTTACGTTTTGATATGTTTTCATCCGTTTTTACACATTTTTTTTAATGTTTTTATCCGTTTTTCTTACGTTTTTATCCGTTTTTATAAATTTTCGTCCATTTTTTAACGTTTTCATAGGTTTTTATCAGTTTACATATGTTTTCAACCGTTTTCATCAGTTATTATATATTTTTTTTACGTTTTCGTCTGTCTTTATACGCTTTTTGTCCGTTCTTGTCTGTTTTTATACGTTTTCATCCGTTTTTGTATGTTTTTTTTAAGTTTTCATGGGTTTTTATCTAGTTTTATATGCTTTTTTGCGTTTTCATCCGTTTTTATACGTTTTCTTATGTTTTTATCCATAAGAATACGGATGAAACGCATAAAAGCATATAAAGATAGATAAAAAATCATGAAAACGTAAAAAAAAAAAGTATAAAAACGGATGAAAACGTATAAAAACAGACTGTAACGTAAGAAAAACGGAAAAAATGTATAAAAACGGATGAAACAGATAAAAACATAAGAAAATGGATAAAACATATGAAAACGGATGAAAACTGATAAAAACATATGAAAACGGATAAAAACCTATGAAAACATAAAAAAAAACGTATAAAATCGGATGAAAACGGTTGAAAACATATGAAAACTGATAAAAAAAACTATGAAAATGTTGAAAAACATATAAAAAGGGATAAAAACGTAAGAAAAACAGATGAAAACAAATGAAAACGGATAAAAACGTAAGAAAACATATAAAAAAGGCAAAAAACATATAAAAATGGACGAAAATGGATTAAAACGTAAGAAAACATATAAAAATGGATGTAAACGGATAAAAACCTAAGAAAAACTGAATGAAAACGAATGAAAACGGATAAAAACGTAAGAAAACATATAAAAAAGGATGAAACGTATAAAAACGGATGAAAACGGATAAAAACGTGTCTAGAGTCAAAAAACTTTAAATTATAAACGGCCGTTATTATAAAGGATAAATGATGCAACAATCGTTAACCAACAGGGGCTAATGTGTAAATTATAACGGAATGCATTTAACACTCGTTAAAAAAAGGACCACGAGTGTTATTCTTTGGAGGATAAGGACGATATATGCAACTTTTAAGTTTGAGGGACGATAGGTGAAAATTTTGACAAACCATAGGGACCATTTATGTAATTTACTCTATGCATTATTATATACTTTCGACGAACTTTTTTTTTTCAAAATTTCCGTCCAGAAAAATCACATGTGATTTGATTTTTACGAATCACATGTGATTTTTACAAATCATATGTGATTTTTACAAACCATATGTGATTTTTCTGGGCGAAAATTAAAAAAATAAAAAATAAAAAAATAAAATAAAAAAATGGTCAGAAGTATAGAGAAATGCATATCTCTAGATAGATAATTTAATTCTTGTCGCGATGGTGTATTTTTTTGTAGTTTGAAGATTTATCGTTTGCAAGATATATTATTTTAAAAAAAAATGGTGAAAAATGGTTTTTTTATTAATCTAGATGAAAAATGAATGGCTAAGATTGGTTCTTTTGATCTATGACAAATATGAGATCCATATTGATCTCAACTCATGAAATAGATATATCATGCATGACACTATGACACTATAAACTTGCATGGATAGTTCACATACATCTTTTAAATAATAAAACAAAACCCCTATTGGGGACTTTTTCATTTCAAAAAAATCAAATCATTCCTTATTAAGTAATAATTGAATTATTATTATTACTTTATTTTAAAGATATTTAATTAAAAAAACTAAATATTTCTTGATTTAGCAAAAAAAATAATTAGAATTCGTTTGTTTTAGTAAATTGGGTAAAAAAGTATATGTGTCAAAAGTGTAAAAAAATAAAACTTAAAACAGGCGGAGTAATTTACAAAACATTAAGGGGTTAAAATTAAAATTTACAAGACAAAACCATCAAACAATCGAAAAAGCCCTAAACACAAGAAAAAACCTCAATATCAAGCTTTAGTTTTTGATTTAGGGGTTTTCCGATTATATTCCGATTTCTACGAGGTCTTCCACGGGTCAAAACCAGATCGATCTCATACATGTGATTACATTGAATTTTAAAATTTATTAATTTTCCAAATTTATAACCCTTTGAACTTTTGATTAATTGTGGTTTGGTTTTGCTTTTACTGAACAAGTCGAGTATATATATTATGATTTTTTTGTTAAATTCATGTTGTGTGTTCTATCAGATTTCTTATTCTTGGGATAATTTGTTTGATTATGAATTGATTGATTTTGTTTTGAAAAGTTTCTTTAGCACATCAACTGATATGCCCTTCCAACATTCATTCGACTACACAACCCAAAATCCACTGAACAATCGATTGAAAACAACAATTAATCGAATAATTCGGTAAGATTTTAGGTTCAATGAATTTCAATTTCAATGTCTACTTCTATAGCAGTCGTCAATCTTCTTAGACTCCTTTATAGGTTCTGTTTACTGAATGTTATTGCATATGCTTTATTAGGTTCGTATTTGAGTGTCATATGCCTGATTGGATGTGCTTGTAGTTTGGTCACCAACTGTTTTATGAATTGCTTCAATGAAGCTTTTTGTATAATGTTAATACAAATATCGTCCTAAAAACGTTATTTATATTTTACGATCTTTGCTTAATTTTGTTAATGACAAATACAAAGTTTATCTTTAAGCACAAGCATAAATATAAGAATAAGCCTTTTACATTTATAGTGATAAGTCTTTTTAAACATATTTACATATTACAAGATCTCTAGGAGTAACATCATATACATTTATACATTTACAAGTTTATTTCTTAAATTAGAAACTTTATTTCTAAAATGTTAGGATGACATCATGGCATGGATCATGAACATAATCTTAGAAAGATTTTGAGATATCCTGTTTAGATCTTCAAGCCAAAGAGTTGACATTTGAAGATATGGAAAGATTGTGCAAGATTTGGAAAGATATGAAGATCTCTTAGCTGGCCTGACATGGCGGATCCAAATCCATACAAGGGCGGATCCAATTTTTGGGATCCGCCAGATCCGCCAACTGTTGGATCAATTTGCCTATAAATAGCAAGCTGATCATTTGGCCATTTTTATCACTCATATAGCTTAAATACATACTCATTCATTTACATATCACTAACCCATATCATTCTTTCATTTCATTGATCTTTTCTTTTGTAGCAAAGAAGATCACAGCATATAAGGATCAACCTTCTGTTGTTATCCTTTTAGTATAGATTATGTGTGATTTTGTTTTAGTTCACACATCTTTGTTTGTCTCATTTATTCAGTAAAGTTTGGTTAGTGTTTTAGTCCTTAAAACCAAGGTTGTCAGGATCGGAATCCTACCTAAGTTCGTTTTCGGCTTTGCAAGATCGGGATCGTAGGATCGTAGGATCGGATCCTACCTAGGATCGTTTTCGGCTTTTCCTTTACATATGTATACAAACCATTTTTAAAAACCTTCCTCTCAAAAACATAAGCCATACTTCAAACATGCTTTAAGATAATAACGTGTATGATGATAACAAACACTATTTATTATGCTATTATTCTATTATACAATTAAGATTCCTTAGTACAAATGATTTGTTCCCAATACAAGAAACAAATTTGTACTTAATTTAAATGTATTATAACTTATAAGTTACCCAACTAAAAAAAGTGTTAAACTCAACTGAGGTTTTTCACACCAACATTTTGAAACTTTTAAACACAATATTCTAAAATTCCAAGCGTGTAGTTTTAGATCATTAATATAAACTTTTAAATTAAGGGTGGAAAACGTCAAATTTATAAATATTTTTTTACACCATATGCCAATTGAAATAATTAGTTAGGACAACGTAACTTAAAAAAGTAGATTTGAAAACACACAAAATATATGTCAAATATATGTCAAATAGTAAAAAATAAAAAATAAAAAAGTTTAAAGAAAAGATCGGTCAAATCAGCGGGAATATCAACATGCAAACAAATCAATAAGATAAGGCTGCAAATAGTCAAATACGGTCTGTTGAGCTTGAATTTTCCAATAAGATAAGACAGCAAATACAGTCAGCGGGAATATCAGCGGGGAAAAAAAGTCAAAAAAGGCTACCAATAGGATCGGATCGTTCACGATCCTACGATCCTACGAGCGATCCCACAATCCTGTAACGATCCTACCTGAATTACGATCCCGTAACGATCCTGATCGTTTTGTGTGTGTAGGATCGTACGATCCTACGAGCAGGATCGCGATCCTGACAACCTTGCTTAAAACACAAAGTGTCGGGAGTGGTTGTACCCTTGTGAAAGAACCAACAGGAGTGGTTGTACCCTTGTAAAGAACCAACGGGAGTGGTTGTACCCTTGTAAAGAACTCGGTGTTTAGCTTAGTAACGGATAAATAGTAAGCGACGTGTAAAGGTTTTCTCCGCCTAGAAGGGAGCTTGTTTCTTAGTGAAGAAAAACTCTTGAATTAGAGGCTCGAGGAGTGGAGTAGGGCAAGGAAGAGAGTCCTTGTAGCCGAACCACTATAAACATCTGTGTTGTGTGGTTTGATCTTTCCTCTGTTTACTTCTTTACTTATATTACTTGTTTGTGTGCTTGATTGTTTACTTTACTTTGGAATCACGTTAAGTATACAAAGCGAATTAATTTTAAAACGGTAAAAACTATTCAACCCCCCTTCTAGTTTTCCACAATTGGTATCAGAGCAGTGTTACTCAAGATTTTCAAAATATATTGTATTTTAAAAACTTGAAACGATCAATGGATTTTGAAAACTTTAAAGAAGGGCAATCTATGCAAAGACCACCACTATTTGAACCAAATTGTTTCATATATTGGAAAAATCGCTTTGAGACGTATGTGAAGTCAAAGGACATAGATCTATGGTATATAATTGTAGAGGGTGATTACAAGACCATAAGTAATGATATTTCAGGTGGTCGGGAGGTAGGTACTTCTCTTACTCGTCACAGTGATGAGCAAAAGAAGTTGATTGCCAAAAATAACGAAGCCAAAATGATGCTTTACAATGCTCTACCTAAGAAAGAATATGAAAGAGTTTTTATGTGTAAAACGGCTAAGGATATTTGGCAATCATTAATCATCACTCATCAAGGGAACTCACAAGTCAAAGATAACAAAATTGATCTTCTTGTTCAACAATATGAACAATTTGTTATCTCTAAAGATGAGACCATTAATAGTGCGTTTGCTAGGTTTAATACTATTATTACATCTTTTAAAGCACTTGACGAATCTTTTTCTATTAAGAATTTTGTCAGGAAATTTCTAAGAGCACTCCACCCGAAGTGGAGAGCAAAGGTGACAGCTATTGAAGAATCCAAGGATCTTTCGAGCATGACACTGGATGAGCTCATGGGAAATCTCAAAGTTCACGAAATGGTGATGGAAAAAGACTCAGAAATTGTTAAAGGCAAGAAGGAGAAAATGAAGTCCATTGCCTTAAAAGCTAGAGTTGAGTCAAGTGATGATGAAGAGTGTTGTTCTAGTAGCGAAGACGAAGAATATGCCATGGCCGTAAGACATTTCAAGAAATTCTTCAGGAGACGAGGAAAGTTTGTTATACCACCTCGTGAAGAAAATAAATCCTTCCGAAAAGACCGTGATGATAGGAAAGGAAAGGTAGACAGGAAGTGTTATAGGTGTGGTGATTCTAGTCACTTAATAGGAGAATGTCCAAAGCCTCCAAAGAACAAGTCTCAAAGAGCCTTTGTCAGTGGAGCTTGGAGTGATAGTGAAGGAGATGACGACGAGCCTAAGAACGACGAAGTTTGATATGTGTCTAAATACACATATATTTAGTATTGATTAAACCCACAAAACGACCAAAAACACACAAATGACTCACAAAATGGTACAAATATCATGAAAATGTGTTTTTATGTGATTCAGGTACAAAAGATTGAAAAACAAGTGAAAAACACACAAAGTTTACAAAACTGTCATTTTCAGTCCCTGAAGTTTCACAAAATGGCAAAACTAGTCCCTGGGTATTTAAAAAGTGAAATTTATCAAAATATACCCTTGTACTATTCATAACTTACAATTTGGAACTTTTTGATATCTTTTGGAAAATTACAATTTCACCCCCCAACTTTGGAAAAATTACATAAAAGGTCCCCGGGGTGTTTTAAATTGTAATAAAAGCATAAGGTCCTTTGGTTTATCTAACTTGGCAATAATGGTCCTTGTGATAACTTATGAAATGTTGCAGGTTTAGTCCTCCAAGAATTCAGAAATTACAAAAGTAGTCCTTGGGCTTAAACATAATACAAACCAAACGGATCCTTATCCCACTTCATAAACCCAAAATCCAAATCCCTTAAATCCAAAACAAACCAAGCCCAACAGATCTGGCCCAATCCTTTGTATTTAAATAAAAACGGGGTTAAACTCCCCGGTCAAACCCACCAAACCACTCACCTTTTCCCTCCTTATCCCTTTCTTCCTCACACCGACACTGAGTCACAAAACCAGGGTGGTTTTTGCCACCACTTGCCACCACCTCATCACCTACTACTCCTACATGTCCCCTCCACCTCCATATGTAACCAAGAAGCATTTAATACTCAAAAAACGGCCACAAGCAATCTATTAGACTTTTGGCGCAAAAAGTAAATTAAATGGCTAGGATGAGTTACAGTGAATCAAAGGTCAAGATGAAAGGTGGGAAATGACTCGAAACTCAAGTGGGACTCAGTGGACTATAAAAGGAAGAAGAAAGAAGAGAAGAAAACCACCTTGGCATTCGGCCATTGTCACGTAGATGTAGAATTTACTGCTTACCTTTAAATTACTGTCTTTTAATGCTTTAAATGATGTATTAAACCTTAAACAAGTTAAATGGATCATAATTTACAGTTTAATTGTTGTCTATCTTTAAATTTCTTGTTTTTACTTAAAATGTCATTTATTTTCATGTCACTTTAATTTCTGTTTGATCTATGTTGTTTCTTGGACTCTAATAAACACTACATAACTCTCAGTAAGCTTATGCAAGCTTTTAGGATTCAATAAACAGCTTAGATCTTTTAAATTCAAAAACCACCAAAAATAGAGAAAATACAATGAAAAATCAAAAATAGTGAGTTAAGAAAGGAGATGATGAAGCAGGGGTGATTTTGGAATGCTATGGGTATTAGGAGCTTATTGGGAAGCTAATAGGTGTAACCTTGTCCTTGGTTCCATGTTTCTCAGTTTGTTCATCTTGTAAGCATTTTTCCTTAAATTTTGCAATTTACTGTTCCTGTTTATTATATGTTGTGATTTCTGTATTTTTATGCTTATTTGTTATTGTTAAGTGTTTTTGAACTTAAATATTGCATGTCTATGTTTTGTATTTCATAGTTGCTTGGATTTCATTTTTCACTGCAAAAATGGCATATGAGTGATTCTTGGTTATTGTTGTTATGTATGTTGTTTTTCTGTTCTACACCTTATTAGTAGCTTATCTTTATAATTAATAGCTTATCAGTAGTCCATAAACATATTTCATTGAGTTTCATAGTTATTAACTAGCTTGTTCTTCATTTTACTTAAAAAACTTAAAAAAGTCAAAAACAGTTAGAAATAGTTTAAGCTTATTAATCTGCTTATTTCTGCTTTTAAAGTTGTTTACTCTAGTTAATATAAGATTAGTGATCAGTAGTTGTTCATATCTCAGCTTAATTAGACCTTGTTCAGTTCAAAATCAAACCAGACACACCATTAAGGAGTGTTTGGTTTAGGAAGTCAAACGGGTCAAAAGCTAGTTTTACTGTACATTTACCTTATGCCCAACTTTAGATCAGCTTAATTTAACTATAATAAGTTGTTTTAAAGTTCAGATAAGCCTTTTAGATAGAAAACCAAGTTTTTTATGCCTTATGTTAATTTCAAGCTGTCAAAAGCCCAAATAAGCCATAAGCAGCCACAAGCTTATTTGACCCTTCTTTTTGACATCTTTGGTGTCCCTTAGGTCTATATTTAGTATTCACAAAGTCCCTTATAGCCTTGGTTCATAAAATGCAAAATTCAGCCCCATGGCCACATCAGTATGCAAAACTGCATAATTTGCGTATTTTACCATTTTCAGCCAATTTTCGTCGATTTTTCATTTCTTCGTCTTAAGGAGTTAGAACCTAAAATTTGGCACGCTTAGAGTTGGCCAGCTTGTGTACATCTAGAATTTTTTGTTTGATTTTTAGAAAGCTTTTAAGCCCTTAAATCTAGGCTGCAAATAGGGCATTTTTGCCCTGTGTCACAGCCAAATCAGATAAGCCATTGGCTTATTGAGAGCTTTACAGCTTTTCCTTTTAGCTTTTCTTGATTCTAACAACTTACTTATAAGTACTTCAGTCCCTAGTAACCTTTCTCTTCACCCCTTAACTTATTTTAAAGCCTTTAGCTTAATTTGTAAATTTTCTAGTTTTAAAAACCTTAAAAACACTAACTGTTATATTAAGCTACTAGTTTCCAGCTTATTTAGCTTATTATAAAAATATTCCCTTTATTAAAGTTGCTTATTTATAGCTTAAAAGTAATTAGCAAAAAGAAAAAAATAAAAAAAAATAAGTTTTTAGAAAAAAGGTCTGGGTTAGGTTCGAACCCCAGACCTCTCGTACACCCACCCAACGCCTTAACCAGTTTGCCCTTGGGACTTTTTCGTTATACTCTTCACATCAGTTCTATTTAACCATTGTTTTCAGTCTATAGCTTATTTAATCAGTTTTGCCTATTACAGCTTATTCCAATAAGCTGTGTAACCCATTTTATTTTTATTAATTCAGTAATAACTTAAAATAATTTATAAAAAAGTTTCAGATTTTTGTTCATAGTTTTAGTATTTTTTATCAATTAATTAGTTTAAAATAGTAAATAAATCATAATAAATAAAATAATTATCAAAAAAATATAAATCTTTTTTCTAAATTTTTCTTTTGTCATATAGAACCTGTAAAATATATATTTGTACCCATAGTGTTTATATTTCATTAAATTCACGTTTTAACTCGCGCACTTACGTTAGTTTTAATTAATTCACGCGTTTTTAGTTTTCTTTGACATTTTTTAGATAGAACTTACGTTTTTAGGTTTCTGATTGTACGTTTTTAACGATACAGCTGTGACAGAGCTATGACTATTCACATTCCTAGTGTTAGTCAATCAGATTCCTGTTTTTGTATATTCCACATCATTTCGACACACATTCGTTGTATTTCAGGACATCACACCTCGAGGACATAACGACCCGGGGATATATTCCTATACTCCCATGGATTTAAATTGCTTTTTCTCCCGGGCTGCCAGGGCCCTTTATTACGGTTGACCGTTCACAAGCGGTTGGCTTGTGTGATAAAACCTGACCGTTCGGGAGGAATCAAAGTTGCTCTCATGGCTCATGACACAGAAGAGGTACACTCTGACTCGTCATACTCTTCTATAGATGATGAAACCTTAGAATTAGAATATAACAAATTGTGTGAAATTACCCTTAAAATCATAAACAAGAATGAATTCTTAAAAACCAAAACAACACTTTTAGAAAACGAAGTTCATTGGTTAAAAGAAAAGAAGATAAGAATAGAAAAGGGTAAAAGTGTTAAAGAAACATGTGTGTCGTGTCAAGAACTTAAGTTAGAACTGGAAACACTTAAGTCAACACAGGAAGAACTTATTAAACAAAATTCTAAGTTTAAAAAGTTTGATAAAAATATAAACTGTATAGATGAGATAACGAAGATGCAAAAGTTACCTCATGATAAAACCGGACTAGGTTTTATGAAACTAGGAAGCTTAAGTGAGTTTAAGAAACAAACAGTGAAAGAAAAAGAAACTGTTCCAACTGAGTCAGATACCCACGGATCCGACGGATCCAATATTTTGGATCCGCCAGTTGTACCCAAGGGATCCGCCGGTACTGTTAATGAACAGAAGGTTCTTAAAATGAATCGTACTGAATTTGTTAAGGTCACTAGAATACCTAGCACTAGTACAACTATTAACAAACAAAAACCATCAGTCTCTATAGGAAAAGGCCAAGTTAGAAATGAGTATAGAGTTAAAACGATTCAACATACACCTAAAACCAGTTTTCCCAAACACCCATTTCCAAAGAATAACTTTAACTCACAACATCATTATCAAAATAATTGGAACCAAAACATGTCTAGAAACTTTCAAGGTCCCAACTTCATGCCATGGAACAATTTTCCACCATTTCCATACATGAATCATGATAATGTTATGTTTAACCCAAACGGACCCATGAGATATTGGGGACCAAACGCTTGAGTTTTTCTTGAACTTAGGTGTGCTTGAAAGTTGAATTAGAACCTGATGAGTGGATTAAAGATAGTGGGTGTTCTAGACACATGACGGGAAACAAAAGCTTTTTCTCAAACTACCAAGTGTACGACGGAGGTAATGTCACATTCGGTAGCAAGCTTAAAAGTAAAATCATCGGAAAAGGTACGATTTCTCATGACTCTCTCACTATTGATGATGTTGCTCATGTAGATAACTTAGGATTTAACTTGCTTAGTATTAGTCAATTATGCCGCAAAAAGTATAACGTCCTTTTCAGTGAAAATGGAAGTAAAATACATAAGGATGACATAACCGTAGGAAAGGTGTTTTGAAGAATAATGTTTACTAGACAAAACACCTAAAGACAAACTTTGTCTCACTTATTTGGACGATAACTCAACTCTATGGCATCGACGCTTAGGTCATGCCAATATGAGGTTAATTCAATCCTTATCATCTAAGGAACTCGTTAGGAACCTGCCCAAGTTGAAATATGACCAACACTTTTGTGATGCTTGCAAAATAGGAAAACAAGTTCATAATAGCCATAAGGCTAAAAACATGGTGTCTACATCTAGGTGTCTAGAATTATTACATATGGATTTGTTTGGTCCATCCGCTATACAAAGTTACGGGGGAAACTTCTCTACTTTGGTAATAGTAGATGATTACTCTAGGTATACATGGACTAAGTTTTTGAAAACTAAAAACGAAGTGTTTGATAAATTTGAAATCTTAAGTAAGAAAATTCAAAATCAAATATGAAGTAACATAGTGTCAATAAGAACCGACCATGGTCGTGAATTTGACAATGAAATCCAATTTGGAGCTTTTTGTGATGCCAATGGCAAAACTCATAATTTCTCGGCTCCTCGAACCCCTAAATCTAACGGTGTGGTAGAACGCAAAAAATAGGACAATTCAAGAAATGACTAGAACCATGTTAAATGAACAAAACATACCTCAAAAGTTTTGGTGTCACGCTGTAGATACATCCACATATATCCTAAATCGAGTCCTAATTAGACCATTCTTGAAAAAGACTCCATATGAGTTATATAGAGGCAAAAAGCCTACTTTAGGATATTTTAGAGTATTTGGAAGCAAGTGCTTCATTTTAAACACAAAGGATTATCTCACCAAGTTCGACTCAAAGTCGTATGAAGGTGTATTTCTAGGATATTCACAAACTAGTAAAGCATATATAGTTTTGAACAAAGAAACCTCAAAAGTCGAGGAATCATTGAACGTAACATTCGATGAAATTCCACCTCCCTCTAAGACATCACCTTTGGTAGATGATGACTTAGTTGAAAGTCAAATGGTTGATAATCAGGAAAATATTGAAAGTGAGAAAGAAGATGAACCGGTGAAAAGAGAAATAGTTAATATCAAAGAAACCAAAAGTCATCCATTAGAAAACGTCATAAGAAAAATCAATGAAAGAACATTAAGGTCTAAAGCTCAAAATGAAAGTAACTTCTTTTGTTTTGTTTCAACAATTGAACCTAAAAATGTTAATGAAGCCATAAAAGATGAATCTTGGGTCATTGCGATGCAAGAGGAATTAAATTAATTTGTTAGGAATGACGTTTGGACATTAGTTCCACAACCTAAAAATCAAACCATAATCGGTACAAAATGGGTTTTTAGAAATAAAATGGATGAAAATGACATAGTGTCTAGAAACAAAGCTAGGCTAGTAGCACAAGGCTACAATCAACAAGAAGGTATAGATTATGATGAGACTTTTGCACCCGTAGCTAGACTTGAGTCAATTATGATATTACTTGCATATGCATGTGCACATGACTTTAAACTATTTCAAATGGATGTCAAAAGTGCATTTCTAAATGGTTTCATAAATGAGGAAGTGTATGTAGCACAACCTCCCGGCTTTGCCGATTTTAAAAAACCTAATCATGTCTACAAACTTAAGAAAGCATTATACGGACTTAAGCAAGCACCAAAAGCTTGGTATGATCGACTTAAGACCTTCCTAGTTGACCATAAGTATACCATGGGCCTAGTAGACAACACTCTCTTCACCAAGAAAAAGAGATCACATATTATCATAGTCCAGATATATGTGGATGACATTATATTCGGATCAACTTGTCAAGAGTTATGCGATGAATTTTCGAAAATCATGCATGATGAGTTTGAAATGAGTATGATGGGGGAACTAAACTTTTTCTTAGGTCTCCAAATAAAATAATTAGAAGATGGGATATTCTTCAACCAATCTAAGTATATCAAGGATATGCTTAAGAAATTTGGTCTTGAAGATTCTAAACCTATGAAAACACCAATGTCTTCCGAAACCAAACTCACCAAGGATGACGAAAGTGAATCTGTAGATAGAACTAAATATAGAGGGATGATTGGTAGTTTACTCTACCTAACGGCTAGTAGACCGGACATTATGTTTAGTGTTTGTCTATGTGCACGCTTTCAAGAAGATCCCAAAACATCCCATCTTGAAGCCGTTAAACGGATATTTAGGTACATAAAAGGCACTACACATCTAGGATTATGGTATCCCAAAGGGACGGGAATGGAAACCATAGTTTATGCCGACTCCGACCATGCTGGTGATTATGTTGATAGGAAAAGTACAAGCGGTATTTGTACTTTTGTAGGACATTGTCTCACTTCTTGGTTTGCTAAGAAACAAACAGCCCTCGCCATATCAACAACTGAAGCCGAGTACGTGTCAGCAGGAAAAGCTTGCCAACAAGCACTGTGGATGAAACAAGCTCTCGTCGACTATGGAATTGTACTCAACGACATTCCCATTCTTTGTGACAACAAAGGAGCTATCGATCTTAGCAAAAATCCAGTCCAACATGCTAGAACCAAACACATAGAAATACGTCACCACTTCCTACGTGACAATGTTCAGAAGGGAAATATCTCAATTGAGAAAGTTTCCTCAGAGGACAACATTGCCGATATCCTCACAAAACCTCTCAAGAGAGAACCTTTCAACTATCTTAGACTTGGTTTAGGATTAATGGAACCTAGTGAAACAAGGGAGGATCCCTTGTTTTGGATCCGCCGGATCCGTGGCCTGTTGAGCCAATTTTCTGTTTATTTAATAAACTTCCTGTACTATTCATCACACTTCCCAACACTCAAACACCTACTGGAATTCGACCCATAATTCACCAAACTCACAATTTAGGCCATCTTTCTCAACCAAATTGAGCTCTAAACATCACTGTAAGTATCCTTATCATGTATACATTCCTGATCTGCGTCTAGGATTTCTATTTCATGCACAAAACCAAAACTTGGGGTTTATGCATAATTCTTGAAAAATCATGAAGCATATTTACTAAATTGCATAACAAATCATGTTTTTCATAGTTAGGAATTGCATCTTGTAGTACATTATCATTATTCATCAAAAACCCCATGAGAAATTTTTGCTAAAATCTTCTCACGACTAGGAAAAACGGTTTTTGAACATTGTTCATACAAATACAAAAACAATATGTTTTAAACATCACTTGCATAATGTCTCTTGAATGCTAAAGGGAATACATAACTAATATGTATTTTCGGGTACATTCAAATGAAGCTACATTGAAGTAGGAGCGTTTGGGTTATCTCTCGTTTTATCATAAAACTTGCATAAACAAAATTTTCATGCATCAAAAGGAGTCGAGATAACCGTACCTCCACATTGTCCCCATGTAGGCACACATTAGACATTTATACGTATTTTCGATAATTTCAACTAAACTATATATTTTTCTTGTCTAGGATAACTATGCCTCCCACAACTAATTATGATCACAAAAACACCGTCAAATACCTTCCCAAACACCACAAAACCAAAGGTCTCACCGAAGCTCAAGTAAATATCATTAAAGCACTAGAAAAACAATATGTCCATGAGGGTAGGGTTGTAGACTCCTCATTCTATGAAGGTACCATTCTCCGCGAGCAATTAGCCACGATTCATTTCGAGAGTCTTCTAGACATTCATGAGCCCATCATCCCTAGGTTCATTCTCGAGTTCTATGCTACTGTAGGACTTAGTTCTAATGATTATGGATACATGAATATCTATTTCAGAGTCAACGGGTTTCAATTCAATATTCCTTTAGATCAATTTGGAGATGTCTTAGGAGTTCCAAATCAAGGAACTTGTTTCTATTCTGACAAGTGGTCATTAACCATTCTAGAGTCTAACCTTGATCGTACGGCACCATATGCCACACCATTGATTGCAAAAGAAACCATTCGTGAGCATCTCTTTTTACCTAGGAATAACCAAACTAGGATGTATCGAGGTCGTCAAGTAGATAGAGACCCATTTTCCATGGAACTTAATGAACTTAAGCCTCAATTTAAGAAGCTTGAGGAAGTTTTAAGGGAAAATGTCATAAGCACAATAGGAAATAGAGACCACATCAATGCTAGCCTTTGCTACATGATGTATTGTGTGTCAAACCATCAACCGTCCAACCTTGCATACTATATCGCCAAGCGAATGGCCGATATTCCGGTTCAAGGCACCACCGCAATGCCCTACGGGATGCTTTTGACCCGTCTCTACAAAGCTTTTGCACCCATTCCTAAAAATGATTTAGGATTTGTTCCCGACTACACCGAGATTCCACACACCTTTATTCCTTTAAGTAATCATAGGGTAGCGGTTGCAAAAGGCAAACGTCCTCATCCTCCTACATCATCATCATCATCATAATCAATGAGCGAAGATGATGGTTTGCCCAACTCTAGGATCTCTCCACCGGAATACTTAAGTCAACTTCCACCAATCCCAAATGAATCGACAGAATTTCAGCAAACCAAAGGAATGATGAAGAACTTGGGGCGTTGGATCATGAAACTTCACAAGGGTTACAAGAAATTGAGCAAGAAGTTAAAGTGAAGGGAGTGTTTGGTTTTAGACTTTATTAGACAATGATGTGTTGAACATGTATGTTTCTTAAGACATTATGTTAGTACTTGACATATGTGTAAACTAACTTGACATTGCAGGCCGATAACACATGGTGTTATCAATTTTCCAAGATTAAGCCACCGTTTGGCTTAACTCCTTTTATGGTAAGATATGATGATCGGATTAATTTATGTGTATACGTGTGTTAGAATCTATATATTTCGTATATTTGTATCACATATTAGCTATTACATATGTTTTAGGAGATTTTTTGGGTTTTGACCGAGAAACGAAAAATTTGACATATGTTCTGTTAAGAAACTAACTTTCCATATGGCGGATCCCAAATTTTGGATCCGCCTAGTGTCTCCTTTGGCTCCGCCAATCCTGAACCTGCGGATTCGACGGCTCTCAAATTTTGGATCCGTCTTTGTTGTCGATTGGATCCGCAGGTGCCTACAGTAACATTTTTCAAAAATTCTCGACTCATCCCAATAGTTAGATTTTGGATTATAGTCTTTAGGAATTCTTTACTGGTCATTAGACTCTTTAGAATGTTTTAGGAAACCCTTAGAACCTTAAGAAATCAGTTTCCCACCAAAATTTGAATTTTCAAATTTTCCATGTGAGTTACCTTTCCAATACAAGCAAGGAACCCTTTTCTGGGATCCGTCAAATCCGTGGGAACATCATATCAACAGATTTTCCACTTACTCTTTGCATTAACTGCAAATCTTCTACAATTCACTCAACTTGAGCTCTATGGTTTGACTTAAATGATGTGACTAGCACAAATTTCTGTTCCAAATCATTAGGAACCAACATTCTCCATTGAATTTACATCAAATCCAAACACAACTTTCAAAAATCTTACTGTCTATAAATTAGGATGATCAGGATGATCAAAACTCACTTACTCACCATCCTCTCTACATATTTCCTGTACTTTCTTAGCTACACTATTAATCTTAACCATGACAAAATCAAGTAACTCGTCCACTAGCAGACCCCCAAAAAGAACTGCTCATATTAGTGTTAAGCCTTGTTGTTTCATAAACTTAGCTAACTCATCAGAGGAGGAATCACCCCTCTTAACATCTCTTCACCAATCGCAAATGAGAATTTTCTCAATCTTGCTACTCCAACACCATCTCACACCACTATCTCCACACCACCACCAACAATCACACCTGTTGCTACAACTCCACCTCCTGCTCCAACTCAACCTAGCAAATCACCTTCACCACCAAAGTCACCACAACTTCAGCCTCTAGAATTATTTAGGACTCCACCTACATCACCACATCCATATCTTGATGACTTGGAAGACCTTCCACCAAGGTCAACCAATCCTCCACCCATGACCTTTGAAGGTCAAGAACCAATGCTTTTTCATCTGCTTTATCAGGATATCCACGGTCCTTTATACCGTGATGCACCACCACCTGAACCTCAAACACAACCTCTCTCACCCACATCCACACTAATTGCCATTGATGAGGCAATGTGGATAAATGAGCCACAAAACCAAGAAGAGATCAACGAGGAACTTGCCCGCCTCCATGCTCTCTCTAATATGGTGGATTCCCGCCTTGATGAAGCAATGGATCTCCAAACCATCTTGATGAACTCCATCCCAACTCCACCATCATCTTACCAACAACCACCACCACCATCAAGCAACCAATCACCACCACCACAAAACAATGAGCCTACCCTTCCTCCAGGTTTTCCAAGATATGATTGCTCTCATTGCGAGGGACCGCTCATTTGGCCCAAAGGACCAACATTTTGGTCCATGAGCTCCAAAATGAAATGAGGTTCATCTTGAACCACATTCTCGAGCGTCTCAATGCAATCTCTCATCCTCCTCAATAGGAGCTTTTTAGTTTCCTCTTATAGGAACTTTTAGGATGTTGTTTTAGAATTTTTCTTTTTTAGGATTTATTTTCTTTGTTTAAATGTAACATCATTTTTTCCATGTAATGAATGTTATGTTTTTATGCTTGTGGGTGATCAACATTAAGCATATTATCTTATTTTAGATTACTAACATCATAGTATAGTTGTTTTTAACTTCACATAATGCTTTGATCAAATGTACATTAGGTACTAAATTTTGATCAGACACTTCATTTTGACTTTTTTAAAGTCAAATGGGTTGACCTTCTTGTTTGGTTGACCATTGCATATGCATTTTGCTTCTTGATTGAAGTTGTTCATTACTAACTTTTCTTTTATAGCATCTCATACTCTTGAAATGTATACGTTGGTACTCTTGCAATGGGGAGTATACATCAAGGGGGAGCATATCATATTCTAACCATTTGTTTTGTAGGATCATACAT
This sequence comes from Artemisia tridentata subsp. tridentata, assembly GCA_021014915.2. Lineage (NCBI taxonomy): Eukaryota > Viridiplantae > Streptophyta > Magnoliopsida > Asterales > Asteraceae > Artemisia > Artemisia tridentata. The sequence goes on from CP139503.1 coordinate 249,311,592, forward strand.
CATATCCTTGGTACTCCATTTAAGGGGAGTATAAATCAAGGGGGAGCTTTAAAGTTCTCAAAATCGCATTCCGCTACGCATATCTTTTTTTTGTTTCGACAAAAAGGGGGAGAAAGGATTAAGTTCTAATCACTGTGAAACATCACAGTACATACTTTTTGCTTAAAATAGATTTTAAAACTGGCATAAACTAACTTAATCTATATTTTTAAAAGACTCATCCTTTATTTAAGTTCTTTACTTAAAAATACACTTTATGTTTTGTCATCAACAAAAAGGGGAGATTGTTAATACAAATATCGTCCTAAAAACGTTATTTATATTTTACGATCTTTGCTTGATTTTGTTAATGACAAATACAAAGTTTATCTTTAAGCACAAGCATAAATATAAGAATAAGTATTTTACATTTATAGTGATAAGTCTTTTAAAACATATTTACATATTACAAGATCTCTAGGAGTAACATTATATACATTTATACATTTACAAGTTTATTTCTTAAATTAGAAACTTTATTTCTAAAATGTTAGGATGACATCATGGCATGCATCATGAACATAATCTTAGAAAGATTTTGAGATATCTTGTTTAGATCTTCAAGCCAAAGAGTTGACATTTGAAGATATGGAAAGATTGTGCAAGATTTGGAAAGATATGAAGATCTCTTAGCTGGCCTGACATGGCGGATCCAAATCCATACAAGGGCGGATCCAATTTTTGGGATCCGCTAGATCCGCCAACTATTGGATCAGTTTGCCTATAAATAGCAAGCTGATCATTTGGCCATTTTTATCACTCATATAGCTTAAATACATACTCATTCATTTACATGTCACTAACCCATATCATTCTTTCATTTCATTGATCTTTCCTTTTGTAGCAAAGAAGATCACAGCATATAAGGATCAACCTTCTGTTGTTATCCTTTTAGTATAGAGTCTGTGTGATTTTGTTTTAGTTCACACATTATTGTTTGTAGCATTTATTCAGTAGAGTTTGGTTAGTGTTTTAGTCCTTAAAACACAAAGAGTGTCGGGAGTGGTTGTACCCTTGTGAAAGAACCAACGGGAGTGGTTGTACCCTTGTAAAGAACCAACGGGAGTGGTTGTACCCTTGTAAAGAACCCGGTGTTTAGCTTAGTACCGGATAAAGAGTAAGCGACGTGTAAAGGTTTTCTCCGCCTAGAAGGGAGCTTGTTTCTTAGTGAAGAAAAACTCTCGAGTTAGAGGCTCGAGGAGTGGAGTAGGGCAAGGAAGAGAGTCCTTGTAGCCGAACCACTATAAACATCTGTGTTGTGTGGTTTGATCTTTCCTCTCTTTACTTCTTTACTTATATTATTTGTTTGTGTGCTTGATTGTTTACTTTACTTTGGAATCATGTTAAGTATACAAAGCGAATTAATTTTAAAACGGTAAAAACTATTCAACCCCCCTTCTAGTTTTCCACATATAATATTGTAAATTTTTTTGCTTATTACATGTTTGATAATAAAGGTGTGTAACGGTTTGTGTTTTCAGCGATTATTGCTTTCAAAGATGAAACAATGGTCTTAAAGAAATTGTCGTATTCGGAACCAATAAGTAAGTATTTTATACCATTTAAAAAGAGTTGCTACGTTAATGAGGTTGTGCTTGATCAGAGTGATTATGCTATGGGTCATCGATGTAATCATGTAACAAGTTGAAATTATTCTATGATAGTGTGATACATTGACCTACAGTATTGAAAAAAGGGATCAAATATATAGATGAAAAGCCTCAGGTTTGTTGTGGTGTTTTACAAATATAGTTATGGAAAAATGGATCAAATATATTGATTTGGATGTTTTTTTATTATGTGTTTTCTTTACAGGTTGTTGTGATACCCAGATAGCGATTTTGGAAGTTTCTTCACCACAACATGTAACTTTTTGCATAAATTATGAATGTTTTTAAGAATGGAATACTAAATTTTGAGTACTCGCAAAATCCATGTTTAAGTTTAGTTAGTTTGTGTTTGATAACAGGTGTTTTGAAGTGCTCCACGAGTTTTTTTTTATGAAACACCTCACTTAAAAGATATTAAAGGTACAATTCGTTTTATTCTAAGGTAACATGCCGACATGCCGTTAATAAATTTTATATGCCGTTGAATTGTAGCGATGGTATCTACTTATAAGGGTTGTTGTCGATTAGTTATTAGAATGAATGAATACTTTTAAGGGCTGTTTGGGATTGCTTATTGTTATTGCTTTCAAGGATTGTTTATTAGATTATATTTGAGATTGCTTATTGAAACCACTAATAGTGGCTGAATGGGATTGCTTATGAGAGTAAGTACTTTTAAGGGTTGTTTGGATTGCACAATGAAAATCTTTAAAGAGGCTTATTGGAATTGACTATTAAGTTGCTTATACGGGCTATTTGGGATTCTCTTTAGAATACCTACATTTACGAAGGTTGAACCCCCCACCCTTATCACAATCGTGCTTGATATAAATGCATGATGAAGCCATTTTATGTAGTACTAAAATGTTGGTGTGGTTGATGATGCTATTTTATGTAAAAATTGTTATTAAATCATTGAAATAATATGTTTTATTTAATCCTGTTTGACCCACCAAATATTATGTTTATAAGAAAAAGAAATTAAGAGTTTTTGTTTTTCCCATGTCGACCAGTACTAAGAAGGCCCATTATGAAAATTGTTCACTGCCTTTTTTCCATTTTTTATATCTCAATTTTACATTTAAATCTTACTGATTTTTTTCATGGTGTTGTTTGCAGTTGTCTACTTCTGTTCAGAGACTAGCTACGAATTACTTGCGAAACCATGTTAGATGTGACTATTGGAACCGTAGGTAAAGCAACTGATCTCATTACACATGTAATAATGGTTAAAGAATCCAAAAAAATGATTAAGCTGCAAAAGTCTGCATGATCACGAAAAACTTTTAAACAAATATAGAATTAAAATGATCACGGTATAAGCACTAAGAAAGATATGTAGCTTTATGTTTAATGCTTGATTAGTTGATAGCCTCATTCACATACTTGCACTGGAAATTTGCAGGTTTTGTAAGTATACCTTTTAATTCTTAAGCACAAAGTTAGAGACTTTTTGTTGCTTTTTGTCTAACATCTGACTTATATTGGTAAGTTTGTACTCGAAAATCTAATTTTGTCTAACATCTGTTTAATACATATATTGGTAACTTACAGCAAGACGGTGACATTGCTTATTGGGAAATACATTTTGAGTCCATCTCAAAAGACGTAAAGAAATTGTAATATGTACGCCACATCGAAGGCCTGTAAGCAAAAATTCATTAATCTGCAATAATCAGAATTCCAACTTTTTCATCCTTTATTTCATTTTTTGGGTTCCACTTCACAATGACAAAAAGTGGTCCAATATAAGAAGTGTTTTTCTGATATACTTTGAATTGGGCAGGCATGAGATTTTGATGGGGATTCATTAAGGAGCATGCTACCGAAAGATGAGACATTGTTAGGGTAAGTGATTTGTATAGCTATTAATACTTCTATAGTTCTGTATTTAAATTCCTCTGCTAACAAAAAGTTAGTTAATCCCTAACAAAAATGATTTGTGTTGGCTTTTGATTGATCATTAGAGGTGGTGAAACGGTTGTGGTTGGTAATCGGTTAAAACGAGCCATGACGAGTGACAATTCATCGAGACTTTTTTGTTCACTTTTGTTAATAAATATGATTACAAAAACTGTTAGCAAAATACGAAATCAATGTAGAACATTACATGTGTGAGTTCAAACGATAAAGTTTTTTTTAGCTATATGTTACCTCATGTCTTAAATGGGTGACACAAGAGCTTCAATGTATTTACCTCTTGAAAGATACATTGATGCTGATATGCTATACTACACTGATTGTTCTTCTGTGCAGACATATTGTTTAAAACACATTACGCTGGATGAGTCTAAATGAAAATAATTAACAGTCTAACTGACCTATGCATGTGTTATTTTGCATTACCCTTTCTGGTTTATGCTGTATGTTAGAGTCAATAACCATTGTGCACATTGTTGTACTAAATATATATACTTTCTAATTGACAAACATTGGGTAGGTTCTAATTGGCAAAAATTAGATTGGACTACCTGCTGGGCCTGGACGTTACACCATTCAGAGATGCGGTCTCTACCACGTAGTGTCATATTTCATTCATAAGGTATGGAAGACTGCTTTAGTAAGGGTAAGTTACTTATAAATTTAATAAATATCCCTTAGACTTTATATTCGTTTTTAAAAAACAACATTTATTATTATTGTCGTTGTTGTTTGTAAACATTGATATCATTATTAGATTAAATTAATGTATATCGGGGTCATAAATATCAAAATGAAAGCATGGCTTACCGTGGCCATGCTTATGCAAATGTAAGCATGCACCTCGATGTAGCACTCATTACTACAAATGATTAGGAAAATATTTTTTAGTTCGCATATATGGGTATAGGTTTTAATGTTAACTCACCTCATTCCAACTTGCTAAAGGCCCATTTCTCTGCAGAAACATAACTAGGTTGACACCATGTAATTGCTAAGTTTGTTTTTTCTCAGTTCTATTCTTATTTTTGGAGGCATAGAACTTTAACGACTTATACTTGCAAAATGCAGGATGCCAATATGGAGGGGGAGACATGTGTTTGGTGATTTGCACAAACATTTAGATGAAGAAGCTAATAGCTAAAGAATATATTCGGTATGGTTATTGTTTTTTATCACTCTTAACTAAAACGTAATCGTCTCGAAATGAGGTGTGTTATTGAAATCTATGGTTGATAACTTTGGGTAACATACTTTTAGTTGTGACTTAAATATGACGCCAACTACTCTAAAGGGAATGGTGTGTTTGGGATTGCTTATTAGGGGCCATAAGGGGTGTTTGGGTAAGCTTATTGAAGCAACTTATTAGCTTATGTGTTATTATAAGATACTCTATAATAACTTAAATGTCCGAACACCTTATGGATTAACAGTGCCTAATAACATCGTAAAATCTACTTCACGTCACTATGCCTCGCATATTTGTTTGGGTAAATACAGGAACCAATGGCCAAGACCAAGAGCAAGGAAACATTTATCACCCCTTTTGGGATTTGTTGCCATTTCTGCAGGTCCATCTATACAATTTCACATTCTTTTTTATGTCTCTTTTCTTTTGCTACTTTTTCTTCTGATGTTGTCAATTTAGATGCAAGTGATCATGATAAATTCATTCATGATCACTGGTTTTACTAAGAGATTGTTTGTGATTGCTTATTAAAGTGCTCATTTTCTTATATTCATAGCAAATAGTCAATTTTGACAGATAATTTCAAGTAAGTAATCATTTTAAACTAAGCAGCTCAAATTTAAAGTAGATAAAAAGCTCTAAATAAGCTAGCTCAAACACCCCCAAATAATGTCAATTTGAGTGCCGAATGAACATTGCCCCGCACGTATGGATAAAATTTGATTGCCTTATTATTTTTGTGCCCATTCTAACCTCTGGTAACAACTAAATTTTGTGTTTTGTGATTTTTGGTATAATAATTCACACATATCTAACAACTTTAAGATAACGAGTTTGTTGGTCTTGCAGGTAAGAAATGGAATTTCTATCTACAGTTTTGAACTATCTCACTTCTTTGAAGTTCAATCATTAAATCCTCTAAGAGCACCCGGTGCAATGGTACTCAAATCTCGCCAGTCCAAGTGGCAAGCTCGCCACAGCTAGCCACCATACCGGGTTGCTTCATCTTTTTTCGCCACTAGCACCCTCTTCGACTGCACGACGAGGGCTTGCATCGTCCTTTTGTTAGTTTTTTTTTCTTTTTTTTTTCAAGTTTTGTAAGTATGTAATGTATTAATATTTGTGTAATGTATTAAGAAATGATGAAATAGATTTGCAACTTCATGTCGTCTTGAAGATTGTAAGAGAACATGCGTTGCAAGTGTGGGAGGAGAAGTCAGAAGTCATCGACAATTACAAATCTATATAAAAGCTTCATGAGAATCGTTGGATGATATGTGTTTTCGTATCGTATTGTCATTTGTGTTTTAAATTTCGTATTATGTTTTTTTTCGTATCGTATCTTTTACTGTGTCGTTATTTTACGTTTCGTATGTTTTTTATTGTGTTATATTGTATTTTTATTTTTAATGAAATGAATTTAGTTTATTTGGAAATTTGAATAAAAAAATAAAGTTGTAAATGGTGGGCCCCAAATGAGTAAGTTGTGATTAGTTATTAGTGAGGGGGTTAGTTGTGGATGTTTGTTAAAGTGATTGTGGCATCTAATGGGCCTCAAATGAGGAGGTATAGGTGTTCACTGCACCTTGTGCTCTAAGTACTTCTTTTATAGTGAATCAATCACATAAAAACATACACTTAATATGTTGGATTGTGTGTCGTTTTTATATAAATTTATTACTATAGAATATATTAGTGTTGCATTATTACATAAGTTTTGGTGGGATTTGCTGGAGTGGTCGGATGGGTAACCGGTAAAAATGGGCGCGGGTTGAAATGGATAACTTTTTGTACTTTGTACGAGTAAGGTTCACGTGATAAATATCGCTTTGCCCAAAAGGTAATATTGTTTATAATCACTTGGTGTCTCAAATATGACAATGACACTTATATCATACCTTATCACAACATTAATGACGATTAGTAAAAACCTTTATTAAAAGACAAAACATTATTAAAAGTAACCTATTTAATTTTTAATAGATAAAAAAAATGTTATTAAAAATTTTGGAAAAAAACCCGTGCGTGCACGGGCATTATAACTAGTGTACCATATATATGAAATACTAAATGCCATGCACATGTTAGATATTTCAACTTGAACCGTCCACCACTATTTTTTTAGCATACGATCGTATTGTCATTCTGAGAACATACGGCTATATGCAAAAATTGCATACAGATGTATTGTCTTTTATATAGATTCTTCCAAAACCACATTTTTTAGCATACGGCAGTATGCTTATATACCATACGGCCATATGGTGCCTGACCTGTTCAATAATTAACCAACAATTCTGCACATATCATTTCCGGAAAATCACTTTCCGTAATCATAAACATGGCAAAATCTGAACATAACATTTCTGGACATAACTAAAACTGTACATAAGGGTGATAACCAGATTTGGACCCATATATAGTCAAAATAGGTAAAAATGGCATAATGCAAAACACCCCTTTAACTTTAAAAACACTATATAACTAGTTATTTAACGACACGATTATGAATTTATACAAACCACACACAAAAGCATAACATCCTAGGGCGTTTCTTGGAAAAAGGCATGTGGGCTTAATACCCATCAACTATACCGAGAGCTAGGTCTTCCTTCTTACCCTAAGATGCAATACCGCTAGCTTCACCTATAAGAAAAAATATATCAAAGCAACTTAAGCAATAGCTTAGTGAATAACGTATATAAAACTGAAATTAAACATGGCAAGTTACTTGATGTTGCTTCATATGAAATTTTCCTAGTATGATTCTCTTAGTGTTTATAACACCTCTAATTCCCTACGGGAATATACCCTTGCACCGAACATGCACTAGGGAGCTAATTAATTCATCATAAACTAAAAAGCTCATGCTTGCCATGAATATACTAGTCGTCCACTTAGGACATCAAGTCCCGTTTCTTGGAGGCTTTTCTTATCTAATTGTGCTATACATAACTGGCGAGCCATATAAACATACTAATCATCCACTTAGGATGTCTGAGTCCCATTTTTAGAACTTATGCTATTTTTAAGGCTCGATTCTCTACTACAGAGGTCTAAGTTCCGTTTTTGGAACATGTGATCACATAATAGCACATGTTGCCCAATTAGGACACTAAACAACTGAAAATAGACGATTTTGACTAAATTCACTTTACTAGGACCTCATGGGTCATTATGGGTTGTTTTGACCCGTTCACTTTATTTCTCATATACAATTATATTGCTAAAATCAATAAATTAATAATATGCAATATGAACTCATAATACAAGTTTAACACATAAACATACAATAAAACTACAATATAAGTACCAAATAAATAACAATTAATGAAATGCCTGATCACTCTCATATATGGCATGATGGAGCATCTACTAAGCATATGAGTGAAGATAGTTCTGATGGTTTGAATGCACTTAAGCTCCAAGTTGAGAATCTTGGAAGGGATATGAAGAAAAATGACTGAAAATGTGCATGCAATTGAAGTAGGGTGTGAAGTGTGCCATGGTAATCATCTGTCTAAGGACTTCTCTTCGAATGAGGAAGGGAAAACTCTTGAAGGAGCCTACTATACATAGTTTGGGGTGTCATACCCTGGACCAAGAAGATATATAGCTAGTGGACCAAGTTTCTATCAGAAGGAAGACAACAAGTTTGGTTATCAGGAGAAGTGTTCAACTCTGGAAGAGAATTTGAACAAGTTCATGGCTGAACCTGCTAAAAGACATGAAGAGACTACACGAACGATTAACGACATCAAGGGTGTCAATGAAGGGAAGTTCATAAGGGGCTGCCATCAATGCACTAGAAAACCAAATAGGGCAGCTATCTAAGGTTGAGGGACCGGCTTATGAGTCATATGTCGTTGCTACTAATGAATTTCCTATTGTCTATAGTTGTTTTTGCAGGTTGAAGAAGCATTAAGGAAGGACAGGGAGGAAGAAGATATTTTGGAGGAAGAAGCACTAAGGAAAGCAACTAAAGATGTGGTCGAGCTATACCGACCACCTGCTAAAGTCATCTGTAATCACCAGGCAGTAGTATTTATGGTCAATACTTCTGATGGAAGTAGGACCAAAGAGATCCATATGTAGTAGCTGAAGAGGCTTTGTGATGGTGCTCACAGTAGTAATGGCCTTGTATGAAGCTTTGTGTTGCTTTCCTTTGTTGCAGGCAACACAATTGTGGTCATTGGTGAAGGTCTTGAGAGGGAGTCCATGTACCAATCCATTCTTGGCCAGTTTGTTGATGGTCTTGAAGTTCACATGTGCCATCCTCCTGTGCCATTTGGTAGATTCATCCACAGAAGCTTTTGCCACCAAGCAAGCCAAATCACCCTCAGGATGGACATCATTCAAATTAAAGCTGTAAAGGTTGAACGTTCTTGGAACTTTAAGTACAACCTGACTCTCATCAGGTAACTTGAAATCTTTGGATAACACAAGACAGTCTGTTTCAGTGAAGAGAACATTGTTCTTCTTGTCACAAATTTGTGAGACAGAGAACAAATTAAAGTTCTGGAGTTCCTTCACATAAAAGATATTCTCAAAATCCAGCTTTGATGTCCTAATAGTTCCCTTCCCTGTTATCTTGCCATCTCCTCCACCAAATGTCACAGTCCCTCCATTAAAGGGTACAAAATCATGCAGTCTCTCAATGTTTCCTGTCATACTCCTGGAACATCCACTGTTAACAATGCCTACATCTTTACTTCTAAGAGGATTATCCTACAACAAAAGAATACATACAACAATATGAGATACATGGGAGACCCAAGCCATTACTGACTTGAGCCTGCCTTGTGGATCAATAATAATTAAACCATGGAGATTGATGAGATCCACCATTGTTCTTGAACCCCATTCTCATATATTGGTCATTGTTTCTCCAAGAAAAACCTGCTTATGACTTAACAGCAGTTTCCCATCTTGCCCCCTCCCTATGCATTGGGTCATAATAATACACATGCCTATAATCATTCTGAAAATAAGTGCTTCTAGGTCTGTAGAAAGGTCTAGCAGCTTTTCTTTTCCAACCAACAGGATTGGTATTGCCAGATGGAACTGGCTTACCAGCAGCAACATGCTTACCAACTGCAACTGTCTTACCAGCAGCAACAGGCTTACCAGCAGCAACAGGTTTACCAGCTGCAACTGGCCTACCAGCAGCAACAGGCTTACCAGCTGGAAAGGAAGTTCTACAAGAGTTCATTCTTGCTGCTTGAGGAACATATGGGGGTATATCATTAACATTGTTCCACATAGGCCTAGTTTGTTGATGTCCACTACACATACTCATCTGTTTCTCATAAAAGTCACAGTCTTTGATAAGATGAGCATAACTACCACACACAAAACATGACTTCTTTCTAAAAGATTTATTCTTTACATGACATTTCTTATTGCAACCAGAATTATCAAAACCACAAGATGAATCAAAATTATTCTTAACAGAAGTAAAATCAGAAGCATCATTGTTTGAATCAGAAACAAAACTAGAAACATCATTGTTTTGAACAAAAACAGAAGAATTGTCTTCAAAAGCAGCTGTCTTTAAATGTGATTCATCATTAGCTACTTCTGAAGAGAAATCTTCAGACTTGGTGGTGGTAGACTTGACACTTGAATCACAAGATGCAAAATCATTTGTCTTGATTTCTGAAGATTTGTCACTGTTAGAACAAGAGACAAAATCATTAGAGTCACAATCAAGATTAGGCAAGTCACTGGACTTTTTGCCATAGGACATATATGATTCATTTAGGTCTATTTCAAGGTCTGAGTGGATAAGGATAGGTTTAAACACTCCTCTTATAGGAGGAGGGACAACATGCATCTCTCCTTCTTTTACATACTTTACAGGTATTTGGTAATTTGGCTCCTTAGGGGTAGGGTCAAATATTCTTGACTCAGAAGAGTCATCAGTTTTAGGACACCCCAAACCTCTCTTAGCCTTTACATACTGAGAACTAGCATTCAATATATCTACAAGCCTAGTTGATTCTTTATATGAAGCACATTTGATCTCTTCACTTTCTAACTTAGCTTGTAAATCCTTTTTCTCTAAAATTACCTTATCATATTCTCTCTCAACATGTTTTAGCTCATTAGTTGTGTACTTTAAGTCTCTCTCCAAAACCCTTATCTTTTCCTCATAAGCTAACTGATTTTGTTGGTACCAAACCTTTTGTTTTTCTAACGTATTAAGTGAGTGTCTATAGGCTTGATCTTTAATAAACAATTCTTTATATTGAGGCTCTATATAATCAAATTCCTTTTTCAGTTCATCATATTTAACATCACAACCAAATGGACAATTTTGTACCTGAGATGGGTAGCCCATCAAAGCAAAATCCTCATCCACTTGTGCCTTCTTTCCAGCTCCAGTTAACATCCCATAGTTCTTTGCAGCTCCTCTTACTGCATCAGCTACCTCATGTTGTTCCCAATCCAGCATGGAATCCACAGACAACAAGGCTTTGGGATCTTCTGACTCCAATTCTTGAATCTTGAAAGCAGAATACTTTGTTTTGTCATCCACCTTCTTATCTGGGCATTCTCTAGCAAAGTGACCTGGTTGTGAGCATTTGTAGCATGTCACCTTCCTTTTGTCAAACCTTGCACCTTCCGTTCCATCGAATTTGATCCTCCTCCCTGCCTTCTTCTCAAATCTGTTGGCCCTCACTGACAGCATAGCAAACTGCCACTTGATGTCCATCTCTTCCAGATCCAGTTGATCAATCTGCTCAAAATCTTCATAAGTAACCTGCTGTTTTGGTGTACTATCAGCAACAAATGAATGAAGGACCTCCTCAACCACATTGCCAGATCTTGGCTGTGTTCTAGGTGTAGCAGGGGAATAGGAAACAGATGAAGAAGAGGGAGTTGGGCTACTACCATATGAGTCCTTGTTTGTACTGGTAGCACTAACAAATGCAGTATTAGATGGAGTGTGAGATGAGTAGGTTGAATACCCTTTGATGTTAATTTCAAGGGTCTTGAGCTTGTTGTAAAGATCATCAAAACTCATGAAATCGAGCCCACCTCTTGCCTTAAGGGTGATGGAAACCTGAGACCAGGAGGGAGGCAGAGCCCTCAAAAACTTGGTGTTGCAGTCTTCATTGTCTGGCTTGGCCTGCAACTGGTTGAGTTGGCTCAGGATCTTTTGAAACCTGTCATAACCTTTGTGAATCCCTTCAGCCTCAGAGATCCTGAACTCCTGGAATTCCTGCTTGAGCATGGACTTCCTCATCTTTTTGGACTCATCATTCCCTCCAAATCTAGCTTTTATAGCACCCCAGATTTCCCTTGCATCATCCAGGTGATGAAAATCACCCATATGATCTTCTGGGAGAGCCTGAAGCAAAAGAGTTCTTGCTTTGGTCTCCCTTTGACGAGCAATATGCTCTTCTGCAGACATTGGTGGTAGAATAGTGATGTTGCCTTTCTCATCCCTTCCTGTTCTCTTCATGCCGTTCCCTTTCAGGATTACATTCCATAGGTTATGATCACTGTTTGAGATCCAGTATTCCATCTTCATAGCCCAAATCTCGTACTCATCTTTCTTGAGGTATGGGAATTTAGCATTACTGTTAGACACAGTGGTTGTGACTATTTGTTGTTGGACTTGTGAAGTTTCAGGTTTTTCATTATTGATGACTGAATTTTCAGGATTTTCGCCTTCCATTGGAAAAGGGTTTAGGAGTTTGTTTAGAGAACTTTTTCTTCTTTGTTAGAGATCCTCACCAGGCTCTGATACCACTTATAGGATCGTGCACCTTGATAGATCTTATGAGCTTGGTAGAACTCGTAGAAAACTTATGTAAACACAAGCAAACTACTTTGAGAATCTCTGAACAATAGACTTGTATTCAGGCGGAAACTAAACACAAGAGTTAAAGAAGAATGAATAACTAATAAACGTTGATCCTCTATGGATCTTTTATTTTCTAATAATAGTGCTTTTGATGTCCTACATAAACCCTAGCTGCAGATTTCTTTTATAGAATAAGAAACCCTAATACAGCTCATAACAAACCGTGTAAAGAGATATACACAAATCTCTTCCTAGAATAAATCTAACAAACATACTAAAAATACGCTATGACCAGCAGCAATGAACACTGCCAGCAGAAACGAATCAAAGCTACCAGCAGGAACCATGACCAGCAGCAACTAATACTACCAGCAGGAACCGATTTATACTAACAGCAGCAATGAACTATTACATAAATTATAAAATTCCTAACATCTCCTGAGCACACCTTGCCACCACTACTATCATCACCCTCTCCACCGTCGATCAGACCCGACTACCTGTTTAACCTACTTACTCAGTCCTACTCATTCACACCTCATTAACGGGAGCCGACACTTGAGGAGGATTTACCCCCTCAGAACCGGGCCCGCATAGCAGATCCTAGCGATTCGTCTTCCTCATCATTACTGTTCCCTCCAGGTTTTGCCCCTCCAGCTCAAGTCTTCGAGACTGGGGAGAGCTCTAGGGCAGCAGCTACCCGCACACCTACTCCCTCCACTTTTATGACGTGACTGGAGCGTCATGAGGAGCAGATTGACACGCTTCTGAGCATCGTTGACAGGGTATCTCTCGACCGCCCCGAGACGGTTGATGGCACTATACATGACCTCGTAACAGAGAGGATGGACCTACAGGATGGTTTGACGAGGATTCAGACAGAGATGGTTGAGACGCGCTCTCATATGACAGTTTTACAGTGGGAGAGACAGAGGCAGATCGATGAAGTTCTGCAAGCTCGCCGCAGGGCCACTACATTAGAGAGCCTCATCGAGGACATGCAGGTCAGGCAGCAGGCAGATACACAGAGACTTCTGGATCAGATTACAGAGCTCACGGGACACATGGATGAGACATCCGGTAGTTAGACATATAGTACATCAGTTATAGTTTTGAGGCATCTTAGCTTGCCGCATGTGGCATTAATAAAGGACCTGTATCGTTTTGTTTTGTAACACAACTGATCAAGTTATTAATATATGTTGTTGGTTATGGATTTACTATATATTGATGTTGATTTATGTTGCCATGGTTGTTCATGTGTATTGTGATTTTATTCAGACATGTCGTGATGTTACTTATGATTGTTATGGTTCTTTGTATGTTATAACCGGGCTATAATCACAAACTTTTAATAAGGAAAATTTCGGAAGAAACTTGATGAATGTAGAAAAAGTTGCTGAACTTCAGCTTTTGTAGATGATGAATCAGTTTATTACTTAGCAATCCTATACCAAGAGTTGATCTTTTATTTATGATAGTACCTAGACATGCCGTGATTTTATGATTCTCAGTTGGTTGTGATTTCACATTGTGACAGTATTGTTAGGACTTGTATGCAACTACCTTGTTACTCGACTTATTCTAGCATGGTCATTATGTGGGTTCTAAATCTGTGTTTTCTTGTGGCATTAATAGAGGTATGGCTCACACAAGAAAGGAAACTACAACACCAACTCCAGCCATGACTCCAGCAGCTATCCAGAAATTAGTAGCCGATAGCGTTGTTGCAGCTCTCGAAACTCAAGCGGCTACAATAGCTCGCTCGAGTAGCAACAACAGGGAAACAGCTGAAAGCGAGGCATCTTCATCTCGCAAGTGTGCCTACAAAGATTTCATGAGTTGCAAGCCAACTTACTTTAAGGGTTCCGAAGGAGTGACTGAACTTGTGATGAACTCAAATAAGTACATTTTATTACTATCATTTATCCTATTAATTTGACTTGTTTTACTATATTATGTATGAGGATTGATACTTAATCGTTTACTTTTGTAATTCTCAGGTAAAAACAAGCATTTGGTGAAACTTGGCGATTTTGGACTAATTATGGAGCAAAACGTGCATAAAGTGAAAGTCTACTGACATGGACAAGATCAAGTCAATTCTGCTCCAGATGCGCCGCATCTCACTCTCAACATGCGCCGCATCTATATCAAGATATCACCAGATACGATCCAAGATACAAGAGGACATGCGCCGCATCTAATCATGGAGTTACGCCGCATCTTCTGGCGGTGTACGAATATTCCTGAATATTATAATCTTGGACCCCACGCGAAGTTAAGTCAATGCGCCGCATCTACTTAATAGATGCGTCGCATCTTCCCTCAGACAGAAACTATAAATACCCCGTAGACCAGACGAATTAAAGAGTTCCGAAAAACCCTAAAACCGAAGACCAAACAGGAGGAACAAAGGACGAATTCAGTCAAGGAGGCAGCACAAGACACACCCAAATCAAAGATACAAGAGCTGTAAGAAGGTGCTGCATGTGTTTAATTCATTAAGTAGTTTTGTTTTATTGTGTTAGCAAACTTTAATTCATCAGGATTGGTGGCTTGTGTAATGTGACAACGAAAGATTGCACTCCCTTTAATACTTGCTTTCCCATCAATTAAAGTTTATATGTTGATGTCTTTGGTTACTACTTATTAGTGCATTGATAACCTCTGTGTTTATTAGTGGCTTGCGGGCATTTGACTGCGGGACATAATGTGGCTCCCACGGTTGTTTCTAAATTGATCACTTAGGAATAACTTTTAGACATAAGTAATCATTAAGGGTTTACTCGCCGATAAGATTAGGACCAACGAGAAAGGATTAACTACATACACTTCATATAAAGCTATCAATAAAACAAGTGACAATCTACTTAATCATAAGGACAGCCCTCTTATTGTCTCAAGTATTTATCTGTGTACGTGTGTGCTACTTGCTGATTCGTGCCTATTGGTTTATTTTATTATTTAATTGCAACAAATCGTGCCAGTCTCTCAGGCTGAAACCCCCTTGCGTTAGGATATTAAAATACTGATTAGAATAACTAGATAATACGTTCCACTCTTAGTGATCGACACTCTACTTACCATTATCTTCATACTGACCGGGTACACTGCTCGTTAAGTGTGTGTGTTATTGATAAGTCGGCTAAATATAAATTTAAAACTTGAGTAGGCATTAAAACTGCTAAACCGCAACGACACATCACGCGCATCAAGTTTTTGGCGCCGCTGCCGGGGAGTGAATTGTTATTATCTGTTAATTTGATTAGTATTTTAATTAGGTTTTTTTTTTTTTTTTTTTTTTTTTTTCTTTTTATTAGATTAATTGCATCATTGTACTATTTTGCATATTTGTTGTATTGTGTGTTAATTGTTTTCTTTTATTTTTGTGTGTTTATTTTCGTTTGTGTGTTTAATTTTTGTTTTTATTTTTTCGTATTTTCTGTTCTGCTATCGTTGTACTGTGCTAAATCAAACGATACGGCGCATCTGATCTCTCAGATACGGCGTATTGCGTTTAATTTTTAAAAATACAACGCGTTTAATTAATTCGATACGACGCATCTTTTCCCCAAGATACGGCGTATCTGTTTTTAATAAGAAAATTTTTCTAAGCGATAAAGTAATACGACGCATCTTCTTTTGAAGATACGGCGTATCTGATTTTTAAGAAAATTTTTTTTTCTAAACTTTAACGCCATACGACGCATCTGCTCTAGCAGATACGGCGTATCTATTATTTTAATTAAAAACAGTTTGCGAATTATTAAACAGATACGGCGTATCGATCTCTGTCGATACGGCGCATCTTTCTGAATCAAAAATCGATATTTATTTTGAAACGTAACGAAAACTCGGCGCATTGACTTTTGTTAGTACGACGAATATAATTTGATAAATATAGTTGATTTTTGATATTTACCTTGATCGGTCAGCTACTCTCGTGTGCAAGTTGTTTATTTTCAGGATAAATGATGACTCGAGCATCACCAAGAAAGATTACATTCTGAACCAAACCAAGAGACGCTAGCTGAAGCAACCGAACATAAGACGACAAGAGTGGAGGAAAACTCAGTACTGGTAACATTGAACTTCTTAAATTCTTGAAATAGAATCCCAGGTAAACTCTACGATAATTCAACTGCCCAAAGGAAAGTTCTCTACACTATGATCTCAGTTTTATTATCCATATTATACATCTGATTCAAATCGTAATCTTAATTTTGTATGCTCAAAAACGATATTTGTTCCTAACCTCGGAATAAATCCTTATCCACTAAACAATAGGATTACAATTATTAATGAAACGTTTATGCCTATTGCTCTTATTTTGAATTCATCTATATGGTGTGCCGTTTAACCCAAATTTGATGTATAAGGAACTATGTTGCGGAGGCCAAGGTACGTTCTTCATTTAAATTTCGTTAACTAACATAGAGATACGGCGGATCTAAATATCCAAAGCGCCGTATCCCTGACCAACTGGGACTTATTGACTAGTCAACGAAATTAAATAGATACGGCGCATCCCAATTTTCTAATACGGCGCATCGTGTCGCCCTATAAATACGACGGGAATGCGCCGCATAAACACACACAGTTAAGAACACACAGTGAAATTATACTCTTAATCCGAACATCTTTCCTCGAATCCACACTTTAATCCGAGCTATAATCCTTCTCCTAATCACAAAAACTAAGGTAATTGTTCCATTTCGATTTAATTTTGATTAATACGAAAATTAGGGTTTATAGGATTGAATCGATTCGTGCTTAAGTGATATAGAGATATGATTAGGACTTGCTCTAGATGGTTTCCCCCGTATTTAATTTGCATAAATAGTTGAACTCACAACCTAATTTGATTTAACCGAAAATTAAGGTTTTTGGTTCGATTTTGAATATTTAGCGGGAAGGCGAATTAGTAGTGGTGGAATGAGATATTTGAACTAATATAAAGAATATATAAAACTGTGATATTTAGTGGTAGTTTACGTCACGGATACGGATTCTCGATAAACGTGCCTGCCCCTTTATTTTATACTGATATGCTTTTAGATGCGGCGCATCTGGGTTGATTAATGCGGCGTAACGATCTATTTCAAAATTGATAAAATTTTAGATACGCCGTATTGATTAATCTAGATACGACGCATCTTCATACGCCGTATCTATTGTCTTGCACCGCATCTCTTATACTTTATATAGATACGCCACACTGATTAAATCAGATGCGCCGTATCTACCTTATTTGCAGAACTGTTTACTGACTGTGAATATCTATTTCAGATGGCATTACCAGAGGTGACACTAAGGCATCAGTGGCTACAATTTGAGAACATGGGACTTACTCCTGCCACTTTAGAGGATTACTTGCATAGGCTTGACTCGATTTACTTCAAAAAAATATTCAGAGTCCAGGTTTTGAATTTTGACGATGTGGGATTGATCGGTGGTGGACATGCAGCTGAGAGTTTGCAGCGTCGGATGGAGATGGTAGTCACTGGAGATGATGAGGAGGCGGTGTTTAGGTCTAGTGCTTGGGAGAGACTATTTAGGATTGACGAGCCTCTGATTAGGGAGCTCATGCTGGAGTTCTTTAGCACGATTCATTACAGGGAGACGGATATGGAGATTGATACAGCTGACACTCTGGTGTTTAGGTTAGGAGGTGTGCATAGGCAGATGTCGATGAGGCAGTTTATTTTGGCCATGGGGCTACACACTGAGGAGGAGATTGGATCTGTTGGGTTTGCCAGATACTGGGCTGAGAGTTTACGGGTTGTCCCTGACAGAGGAGTATTCAGTGATTACTGGGTTAGGATTTCTTCGATGGGTGACATTGTTACTTCCACCCCATCCTACACATTGATCAGGGAGCCGATGAGGCGGCTATGCCACCGTTTGATTGCACTCACCATTGCTGGGAGGGGTCAGTCACCTGAGAAGGTGACCACTCTGGACCTCTTCCTCTTGAGGAGCATGGATGAGGGGATGTGGGTGAACATCCCCCACTTTTTGGCGCACTACCTCCACCGATCTGCTGCAGGGAGAGATCGAAGGAGCCAGATGACTGGCGGGCATTTTGTTTCGAGGCTGGCCCGCCATTTTGGAGTTATTGGAGCAGAGATCCCAGCGGGGCTGGAGGTTATTGTGGCCCGTCTCCCGGTTATCGATAGGGACTATTTGGTTAGACTCGGGATCTGCCAGGTGGCTGCGGGAGGGCACTTTTGGGCAGCATTAGGGCCCGCCAGAGCTGAGCCAGAGGCGGAGCAGGGAGGACCTCAGGGACCTCCGGCTGCTGCTCCTGCCGACGAGGAGGTGCCACAGGCACCAGTACCCCCACGCACCATTGGTCAGAGACTTGAGGCAGTCGAGGGAGAGTTGAGAGCCCTGAGGAGGGACTCTGAGTGGGTGGTTAGGAGTGTGAGCAGACTATTAGAGCAGCAGGGTATTACACACGTTCGTCCAGATGGTACTGAGGTTGCGGGAGTGACGCGTGCATACGAGCGCAGAGTCCGCCAGAGGACTGATGGAGCCAGCACTTCCGGGACCCATCCAGACGACCTTGCTCACCCATGATCTTACTCTCTTGATTTTACAGACATTGTTCCACACATTATTATTATTTTTTGGATTGTACTGATCACTATTCTCATATATATATTTAATGTTTCAGTTTATATTTCTTGTTATATCTGATGAAGACTGGCATCAAGTTCAGCATGAGAATACGAGAGGACGTGAAAGATTAAACCGTGGAACGAGCCATTTTTGCAACAGACTGTTAACAGTCTGTTTGGTATCTACATGCGCCGCATCTGGTTAAAAGATGCGACGCATCCTATCATTTATTTTGTTTTATTTTCAGTCCAGGCCGCATAAGGATACGGCGCATCTCAATTCTGAGATGCGACGCATCTCCTGCAATGGTCATATCTTATTTAATTTTTCTGCATTTTTATTTTCGAATTTAAAACTATTTATCAGTTTATTTCAATGCGGCGCATCCCTGGTTAAGGATGCGGCGCATCTTTATTCTGATCCGTATTAATTCCAGGCTCGATACGGCGTATCTTCTTCAATAAGATATGGCGCATCGACTGACCTGATGATTTTCAGTTTTAATTTTTAAGTTTTATTTTTCCTAACTACTAATGTATTATGCAAGTTGAACCTTTCTTATCTTAGGTGTGTTTTAAAGTATTGGTGGTATTATAGTTTCCTGGATTTCCTGTGGATACATCAAGTATGAAGCTTTAACGTTCTAATCCACAAGAAGATGATTTTTGCTCTAATACAAATGGAGGATCATACCGAGCAAATCTCAGGGGAGTTTTTCTGTTCTAATTCTTTTATTTTCCAGTTTTTAACCTATTATACAAACAACGAGGACGTTGTTTAACTTAAGTGGGGGGATTGGAGAATTAGAACACTTAACAATTACTTGTCCTAAACTTTTTCAAAAATTATGCTTAAAATGTGCTTAATATATCAAACTTAAAAAAATTTTTTTTAGCATGTTTTTGTTTAAGATCTAAGTTGCATAGCTGCACACACGACGTTATTTTCAAAAATTGTGATTTTTCAAAATTCACAAATCTATGAGTGTGCCGGTGACTTGTAAACTTTAGAACTTGGCTTGTATACTATTCGAGACCACCATAATGAGTATTATTTATTTAATTGGAATGACTTGTCTAACTTGGTAAAATTCTAGGATTACACCCAAAATAGCCTATTATATGTTATGTGTTATTAACTAACTACACTGGTTAGTTAACCCCCGTATAAACCTTTTGTTACTCTCATTTTTAGAGTAAGATACCCCTAGAAAAACACTCAGAGCCATTCCTTTCGTTTCTTACACCTATGTTTAAAATGTTTCGTTACACCCTTACACCTTAGCCTACCCTGTAGATTAGAATCCGTGGTTGGTTAATTGCTATAGGCAAAGTGTGTTTCCTTACATTACCTGTGTTCGCGTGCGTAATTCATTATCTTTGGTTAGGTCGGGAAATTGCACAATGCAATTGGAGTGAAAGTAAATATTGTATATTTTGGAGTTTATTTTTCGTGTGTTTACTACTTTCACTATTACCGTTATTTCTGAAAGTATGAAAAGTATGAATAAAAATTATCCGGAAAGAAAGTTATAGTGATGTGGTAAAATTTTACACATCTTTGTTATGTATTAAAAAAAAAAAAAAAAAAAAAAAAAAAAAAAAAAAAAAAAAAAAAATCGAAAAAATGAGAAAAAAAAAAAGAAAAAGAAAGAAAAGTTTGGATGTTTATTTTAAGCCAACTTATGTAAAGTTATGTAAGTGGTCGATATCACCACTATTTGTTGTACTATATCTATGGATTGAATGGGAATTGGCAGTTATGGGAACGCCAATTAAGGTTTATTCTTTGATTAAGATCTTGTTGAGTATAATTCGTGTCTACCTAAAGCGTGTGTTTCAAGTGTTAAAGCGTGAGTTATTCGATGATATGAGTCTTATTCATGGGATGGTTGGGATAGTGATTAACCACACTTAGGATTTTAATTTATTTGTTTTGTTTATTTTTATTTTTACACCAATTTATATCCCAAATGTTATCCATACCCTTTATTATTCTTTATCCAACCAAACCTTTGATTTATTGAGATTAGGGATTTGAGCAATCTTAAGTATCGTAGTCGTGGATTCGGCTATGTATTTATGATTTTGTCGCCCTTTTTGATATATTATTATTGGTGAAGTTTGGACCTATCTTTAGCTTATTCGAGTTAAGGATTTGAGCAATTGCAAGTATCGTGTTCGTGGATTCGATCATGTATTTGTGATTTTGTCGCCTTTTCTGGAATTTGAGATCGATAGTGATTAAGAATAATTAACCCTTAAGCCTAAAAACCCTTTTTACCGCTTTAGACTTGTTATTCCTTAGCTTTAGTGGAGGAGATGTGTATACTTGCCAAGCTTATGATAGAATATTCGTCACGACTGGACAGTTAAACGATTAGATTTGCTTTTATCGACTTATTTTATTTTACTTCTAATTCGTTAAGTGTTTAGTTGTGTGATTATGAAATAAACGAATACATGCTTAAATATAAAAATAAATCCTAACATCTTTTAGGATACATTTTCATAAAAGAAATTCTAAGGTTTACTTGGGGACAAGTAAAGTTCAAGTGGGGGGATATTTGATGAACTCAAATAAGTACATTTTATTACTATCATTTATCCTATTAATTTGACTTGTTTTACTATATTATGTATGAGGATCGATACTTAATCGTTTACTTTTGTAATTCTCAGGTAAAAACAAGCATTTGGTGAAACTTGGCGATTTTGGACTAATTATGGAGCAAAACGTGCATAAAGTGAAAGTCTACTGACATGGACAAGATCAAGTCAATTCTGCTCCAGATGCGCCGCATCTCACTCTCGACATGCGCCGCATCTCTATCAAGATATCACCAGATACGATCCAAGATACAAGAGGACATGCGCCGCACCTAATCATGGAGTTACGCCGCATCTTCTGGCGGTGTACGAATATTCCTGAATATTATAATCTTGGACCCCACGCGAAGTTAAGTCAATGCGCCGCATCTACTTAGTAGATGCGCCGCATCTTCCCTCAGACAGAAACTATAAATACCCCGTAGACCAGACGAATTACAAGTTCCGGAAAACCTAAAACCGAAGACCGGACAGGAGGAATAAAGGACGAATTCAGTCAAGAAGGCAACACAAGACACACCCAAATCAAAGATACAAGAGCTGTAAGAAGGTGCTGCATGTATTTAATTCATTAAGTAGTTTTGTTTTATTGTGTTAGCAAACTTTAATTCATCAGGATTGGTGGCTTGTGTAATGTGACAACGAAAGATTGCACTCCCTTTAATACTTGCTTTCCCATCAATTAAAGTTTATATGATGATGTCTTTGGTTACTACTTATTAGTGCATTGATAACCTCTGTGTTTATTAGTGGCTTGCGGGCATTTGACTGCGGGACATAATGTGGCTCCCACGGTTGTTTCTAAATTGATCACTTAGGAATAACTTTTAGACATAAGTAATCATTAAGGGTTTACTCGCCGATAAGATTAGGACCAACGAGAAAGGATTAACTACATACACTTCATATAAAGCTATCAATAAAACAAGTGACAATCTACTTAATCATAAGGACAGCCCTCTTATTGTCTCGAGTATTTATCTGTGTACGTGTGTGCTACTTGCTGATTCGTGCCTATTGGTTTATTTTATTATTTAATTGCAACAAATCGTGCCAGTCTCTCAGGCTGAAACCCCCTTGCGTTAGGATATTAAAATACTGATTAGAATAACTAGATAATACGTTCCACTCTTAGTGATCGACACTCTACTTACCATTATCTTCATACTGACCGGGTACACTGCTCGTTAAGTGTGTGTGTTATTGATAAGTCGGCTAAATATAAATTTAAAACTTAAGTAGGCATTAAAACTGCTAAACCGCAACGACACATCACGCGCATCAAGTTTTTTGAAAAACTTGATGCGCGTGATGTGTCGTTGCGGTTTAGCAGTTTTAATGCCTACTCAAGTTTTAAATTTATATTTAGCCGACTTATCAATAACACACACACTTAACGAGCAGTGTACCCGGTCAGTATGAAGATAATGGTAAGTAGAGTGTCGATCACTAAGAGTGGAACGTATTATCTAGTTATTCTAATCAGTATTTTAATATCCTAACGCAAGGGGGTTTCAGCCTGAGAGACTGGCACGATTTGTTGCAATTAAATAATAAAATAAACCAATAGGCACGAATCAGCAAGTAGCACACACGTACACAGATAAATACTTGAGACAATAAGAGGGCTGTCCTTATGATTAAGTAGATTGTCACTTGTTTTATTGATAGCTTTATATGAAGTGTATGTAGTTAACCCTTTCTCGTTGGTCCTATTCTTATCGGCGAGTAAACCCTTAATGATTACTTATGTCTAAAAGTTATTCCTAAGTGATCAATTTAGAAACAACCGTGGGAGCCACATTATGTCCCGCAGTCAAATGCCCGCAAGCCACTAATAAACACAGAGGTTATCAATGCACTAATAAGTAGTAACCAAAGACATCAACATATAAACTTTAATTGATGGGAAAGCAAGTATTAAAGGGAGTGCAATCTTTCGTTGTCACATTACACAAGCCACCAATCCTGATGAATTAAAGTTTGCTAACACAATAAAACAAAACTACTTAATGAATTAAACACATGCAGCACCTTCTTACAGCTCTTGTATCTTTGATTTGGGTGTGTCTTGTGCTGCCTCCTTGACTGAATTCGTCCTTTGTTCCTCCTGTTTGGTCTTCGGTTTTAGGGTTTTTCGGAACTCTTTAATTCGTCTGGTCTACGGGGTATTTATAGTTTCTGTCTGAGGGAAGATGCGGCGCATCTATTAAGTAGATGCGGCGCATTGACTTAACTTCGCGTGGGGTCCAAGATTATAATATTCAGGAATATTCGTACACCGCCAGAAGATGCGGCGTAACTCCATGATTAGATGCGGCGCATGTCCTCTTGTATCTTGGATCGTATCTGGTGATATCTTGATATAGATGCGGCGCATGTTGAGAGTGAGATGCGGCGCATCTGGAGCAGAATTGACTTGATCTTGTCCATGTCAGTAGACTTTCACTTTATGCACGTTTTGCTCCATAATTATTCCAAAATCGCCAAGTTTCACCAAATGCTTGTTTTTACCTGAGAATTACAAAAGTAAACTATTAAGTATCAATCCTCATACATAATATAGTAAAACAAGTCAAATTAATAGGATAAATGATAGTAATAAAATGTACTTATTTGAGTTCATCAAATATCCCCCCACTTGAACTTTACTTGTCCCCAAGTAAACCTTAGAATTTCTTTTATGAAAATGTATCCTAAAAGATGTTAGGATTTATTTTTATATTTAAGCATGTATTCGTTTATTTCATAATCACACAACTAAACACTTAACGAATTAGAAGTAAAATAAAATAAGTCGATAAAAGCAAATCTAATCGTTTAACTGTCCAGTCGCGACGAATATTCTATCATAAGCTTGGCAAGTATACACTTCTCCACCACTAAAGCTAAGGAATAACAAGTCTAAGGCGGTAAAAAGGGTTTTTAGGCTTAAGGGTTAATTATTCTTAATCACTATCGATCTCAAATTCCAGAAAAGGCGACAAAATCACAAATACATGATCGAATCCACGAACACGATACTTGCAATTGCTCAAATCCTTAACTCGAATAGGCTAAAGATATGTCCAAACTTCACCAATAATAATATATCAAAAAGGGCGACAAAATCATAAATACATAGCCGAATCCACGACTACGATACTTAAGATTGCTCAAATCCCTAATCTCAATAAATCAAAGGTTCGGTTGGATAAAGAACAATATAGGGTATGGATAACATTTGGGATATAAATTGGTGTAAAGATAAAAATAAACAAAACAAATAAATTAAAATCCTAAGTGTGGTTAATTACTATCCCAACCATCCCATGAATAAGACTCATATCATTGAATAACTCACGCTTTAACACTTGAAACACACGCTTTAGGTAGACACGAATTATACTCAACAAGATCTTAATCAAAGAATAAACCTTAATTGGCGTTCCCATAACTGTCAATTCCCATTCAATCCATAGATATAGTACAACAAATAGTGGTGATATCGACCACTTACATAACTTTACATAAATTGGCTTAAAATAAACATCCAAACTTTTCTTTCTTTTTCTTTTTCTTTTCTCATTTTTTCGATTTTTTTTTTTTTTTTTAATACATAACAAAGATGTGTAAAATTTTACCACATCACTATAACTTTCTTTCCGGATAATTTTTATTCATACTTTTCATACTTTCAGAAATAACGGTAATAGTGAAAGTAGTAAACACACGAAAAATAAACTCCAAAATATACAATATTTACTTTCACTCCAATTGCATTGTGCAATTTCCCGACCTAACCAAAGATAATGAATTACGCACGCGAACACAGGTAATGTAAGGAAACACACTTTGCCTATAGCAATTAACCAACCACGGATTCTAATCTACAGGGTAGGCTAAGGTGTAAGGGTGTAACGAAACATTTTAAACATAGGTGTAAGAAACGAAAGGAATGGCTCTGAGTGTTTTTCTAGGGGTATCTTACTCTAAAAATGAGAGTAACAAAAGGTTTAAACGGGGGTTAACTAACCAGTGTAGTCAGCTAATAACACATAACATATAAAGGCTATTTGGGTGTAATCCTAGAATTTTACCAATTTAGACAAGTCATTCCAATTAAATAAATAATACTCATTATGGTGGTCTCGAATAGTATACAAGCCAAGTTCTAAAGTTTACAAGTCACCGGCACACTCATAGATTTGTGAATTTTGAAAAATCACAATTTTTGAAAATAACGTCATGTGTGCAGCTATGCAACTTAGATCTTAAACAAAAACATGCTAAAAAAAATTTTTAAGTTTGATATATTAAGCACATTTTAAGCATAATTTTTAAAAAAGTTTAGGACAAGTAATTGTTAAGTGTTCTAATTCTCCAATCCCCCCACTTAAGTTAAACAACGTCCTCGTTGTTTGTATAAAAGGTTAAAAACTGGAAAATAAAAGAATTAGAACAGAAAAACTCCCCTGAGATTTGCTCGGTATGATCCTCCATTTGTATTAGAGCAAAAATCATCTTCTTGTGGATTAGAACGTTAAAGCTTCATACTTGATGTATCCACAGGAAATCCAGGAAACTATAATACCACCAATACTTTAAAACACACCTAAGATAAGAAAGGTTCAACTTGCATAATACATTAGTAGTTAGAAAAAATAAAACTTAAAAATTAAAACTGAAAATCATCAGGTCAGTCGATGCGCCGTATCTTATTGAAGAAGATACGCCGTATCGAGCCTGGAATTAATACGGATCAGAATAAAGATGCGCCGCATCCTTAACCAGGGATGCGCCGCATTAAAATAAACTGATAAATAGTTTTAAAGTCGAAAATAAAAATGCAGAAAAATAAAATAAGATATGACCATTGCAGGAGATGCGTCGCATCTCAGAATTGAGATGCGCCGTATCCTCAGCGGGTCTGACAGACTCGACACAGAAAACAGAATAATAAATGATAAATCCGGGTTGTCTCCCGGTCAGCACTTGTCTTTATTCCAGAGTCTTCAAGTTAGACTCACGTTCAGCTCTTTACTTGGTCCTTGTCACGGTCCATCCTTCTTCCTTCATCCGAAAGATTTTCCCGTATATCTCTGCGACGTTTTCTTCCGTTCGACTTAATCTAATATAACTCTTGGCCTTTACTGCAACATATTCCTCATCGGGTCCCAAAGAGTATTTGATGATTTTAAATTTCTCAGTAATCATTGCGGGTGGTTTATTGTAAGGGATCCCAAGTAGTTGACACTTTCTTTTGGTGAACTCTTCCTCGTCTTTATCAACAAACTTAAAATAAGGATCCTTAATCAAATAATCATCTAGTTCTTCAATTAATGACTTATCATCTTGAATCGCCTCCCATTCTCTTTCCAAATCATATTGTAACCGTCGACTAAGCTTTGTGAAATCATCAAACTGTTTATGCACCCATTCCCAGAAAGTAGTATCCGATGTCCCCTTAAGTCCTTTCAAGCGTTCAATTCTGCCCTTTTCTTGTAAAGCCTCCGCCTTTTGTGGGCAGTCTTCAATATTATCGTACCACTCATAATCTTCAAAGGTTACATCGTTTCCAACCCATTTCATCCCAATTATACTTCCCCCATTACAGGTTCCGTCACTTTTATAATCACAGGTCGGCCAAACACTACTCCCGTCCTTGAAAACGAAGGGTGTACAGGTGTGATTAATGTGCTCAAATTCCCACGGTTTATCCCAAACCCATGGTACTTGGTCATTCCATTCATAGTACCAGGTGTTTTTGAAATCGTCATAAGTCTTAAATCCTGGTAGATCTCCAGTAAGCACATCATCATCGACTTGAAGAAGGTAGTTAAATTCCTTGAACTGCTTGCACAGGGGTGTCTCATAATCGAACACATCAATGTCAATTCTGAAAAGTTCTTCAATGCCCTCATTGATTGTTGAATCATGAAGTGACGACCCAAAATCGCTTTCTACTTCTTCATCTTCTCCTCTCATCCAATATACCCATAATGCATCCTTAGTAGCTCGATCCATGCTCTTATGGTTATTAAACTTACTAGCCAACCACTCTGAAAAATCAACATCGTTAGGGTCATGGTTAACGTCAAAGCAAACCTTTCCAATCATATTCTTTTTTATCTCCATGAACTCGTTAAATTGCTTCTTAAAACTCCGTGTCAACCATGAAGTCATAATCTGCTTGACTTCATTTACAGGGGCGAATTCCGGACTACCATATTTAAGTTCAAGCCAATCATTTAGGGAGAGATCAATCAATCGTACCAACCTGCCATGAAATAGTAACTCCGCCAAAGCATAATTCATGTCATTATCCTGATAGTTCTCATTCAATCCCCAGTACTGTTCGGAATAAGGCATGTAAGAGATTTGGGCATTGCCTCCACCACAGCTGTTGTTGCTTGAGTCCATGTATGCAAGATAGAATTTCCCATCATCTTCTTGGATAGTAGTCCAGTTCAATCCTTCGGCTTCAATGCTAGGCCATAAGAGCGACAATTCTTCTCCAGTATACCTCACAAATACATCATAAGAGAATACCTCTTTGTCAATGTTGCATAAACGCATGAATTCCTTAAAAGCAGCTTCAAGAGGGGTCTCCCAAGAGAATAAATCTGCATCGATCATGAGCACATTGAATGAATCTGAAAGCAAGCATTCCTTAGCAAGATATCCGTTAACTGACATGTCTTCCATAGCAAAATCTGTCATCCAAGGTAAAATCATCAGTAGGATTTGTTCGCTAGAAGAGAAATTAATGAATATAGAAACGGATATAAGAATACAAATAGCTGATATCTGCAGACGATGCGCCGTATCCAAAAAGTTGGATACGCCGTATCTTAATACGTTAAAATTTAATCAGACTTTATTCAGAAAATAGATACGCCGCTTTGAATTTATGAATGCGCCGTATTTTCGTTACGTTTAAAAATACAAGATTTTTGATTCAGTAAGATGCGCCGTATCGATAAAGATCGATACGCCGTATCTGTTTAATAATTCGAAAACTGTTTTTAATTAAAATAATAGATACGCCGTATCTGCTAAAGCAGATGCGTCGTATGGCGTTAACGTTTAGAAAATTTTTATCAAAAACAGATACGCCGTATCTGCTAAAGCAGATGCGTCGTATTACTTTATCGCTTAGAAAAATTTTCTTATTAAAAACAGATACGCCGTATCTTGGGGAAAAGATGCGTCGTATCGAATTAATAAAAACGCGTTGTATTTTAAAAAAATTAAACGCAATACGCCGTATCTGAGAGATTAGATGCGCCGTATCGTTTGATTTAGCAGAGTTGATGCGTGGGTTTTGCAACCTTACAACAGGTTTTACCTCTCGAGGGATCTCAAGAGGCTTACAACCCCACCAGGCAGTGTACCTGACCGATGTAGTATAGTGTAGTGGTAAGTACGGGGGATTGATCGTTCTCCACAGGGAATAGTGTTCGTTAGGTGTGAAAGACTACTCTAATTAGGTCTAAGGGTTGAGGAAGATTCTTTTTATGTTTTTATATTTTTATGAAAGCAAGTAAAATCTCGGTTTTGAAAGAGTGGGCGGAATTAGTTGCTAGCCAACTAACCCAAATTACTACGAATGCAAATAAAATAAAATAACAAAAATGAAAATGTGGTGAGAAACTTATGTGTAGAGAAATGTGTTTACTTAGATTTCCTTACTCCCTAACTATCTTTTACCGGCTAATTAGTATGTATTAGTCGCGTGGATGACGGGTGTATTCCTTAATACCATTCGTGGGGTGGCGTACTTACTTCCCCAACTCTACAAGCTCCTACTTCACTCCTATGTCGAGCCGGCTAGGAAGCTCCTAACATGGGATCACTAGAATTCGCTTGTGCATTAAATACAACCATAAAAACCTTTAGTACGCATTTGGTTCATGTTTCTTAAGACGTTCAAGCAAGTTACCGAATAGGAAGTTAGCCATTTTTCTTAAGCCTAACATAGATAAATAATCATCCAATACAACTAACAACACACTAACAACCAATAATCAATAGCTAGGTTTCATTAGATCTAAGCAAACACAAGATAAATTTAGCCTAACATGTTAATCAAAAGACAAGAATAAGATAAAATCAAACAACACATAGACATATTGAATGATTAATTGATAACTTATCTTCAATGTAACATGGAAGATCTCAAGGCAAAAAGCCTTGAAAAAGTAGCTAGAATCGTCTTAGGGTTTTCTCCCAAAATTCCACACACTAAGCTCTCTCTAATGACAAAAAATTAGAAAACTATATATAGAATTTTGGATCTGACGGCGTCACCTTATGGATTGTGACGCCGTCACCTCGCCGCTTCTAGGGTTCCCGGATGACCTTCTTGACGCCGTCCCTCTTTAGCTCTTCAAAAATCCATTCTGGCTTATCAAGGCTTGACGCCGTCAGCTCGTGAACGTGACGCCGTCCCCTTATGATTTAAGCCGTGACGCCCTTGATCAAGTTAAAGCGTGACGCCATCAGAATTCACATGGTATTTTCACTGGCTTATCATGAGTAAATTTCACGTCCACTTTTTCTTGCCAAAGCATGACGCCGTCCAGAGTTAATTGTGACGCCGTCAAAGGTAACATTCAGCCGATTTTTGAGACTTTGTCATTTTCTTCACTTTTATGCTCCAAAAACGTCCAAAATGCCTCCTTTTCCAGATTTCTCCTCAAAAGTACCTAAAATGACAAAAGGAACGATTTAGGGCGATATTTGATCAAATAAATACGATTTAAGGCTTAAATGACCCCTTAAAAGCGGTACACTTTTCGCTTCATCAAATACCCTTACACTTGAGATTTGCTTGTCCTCAAGCAAATGCGCTTTTATTCTAATCAAAATACAAGTTAGGGGTCATTTAATGCAAACATAAAAGTAATTACAACAAATAATCATTCCACTTCAATCATAATAAGCACGGAGATTACATACTAGCACCTCACAAGTAGTGTTTAGATACTCACATCTCTCAAGTGTCATCAAAATAAATCTCATAAATGAAAACGGATAATATCTCTCACTACATGTCATAGCAAATAGATTACCATAGGCTTGGGAAAGGATCGAAAACCTCCTCCACTAGGCGTAAGCACCAAAGATAAACTATCAAAGAGGGCTTTTAAATGGGTTATAACGTTAGGTGTAGGGAAAAGGAAAACACAGTTTTGTTGGATAAAGGATGTTTTACTGGTGGCTAGTTAAAAATCTTGATCAATTACATGTACTATACAATGTTGCTAAGCCAAGACTAGAATCGATCTTAAGCTAGAAACGAAATAACAAAAACAAAAACATAAAATAAACATAAAATGAAACGGGATGGTAGTCCGTATGTTTTTTCTATTTTTCATTTTCTCATTTTTTTGTGTTTTTCTTGATTTTTTTTTTTTTTTTTTTTTTTTTTTTTTTTTTTTGCATACACTTTTGCCCTACCATCCAAACTAATACATCATAGGGGCGTTGCATTCCCCTTACACTTGAATTTTTACATAACTTTACAAATACTAATCTAATGACTCGAATTAAGATAATTGAAAAACTTGGAGTACTTTTAAAATTATTAGCACATATGGGGGTAATAAATGATGTTCTTCCCCATTACTCCATTACACTAGTACTTTACCCATGAGTCCCAATCGTCCCAAAACAATATGTACAAGGATATGACTCGACTTAGCAACCATGTAATCAACTAGATAATTAACTTGGGTTTAAACAAATGTTGTAACAATAATGCACTAAAGATGAGTGCATACAAGGTAGGCTAAGGCGATTTGGGTGTACATTTAAGTGGGGTGTAACAAATTCTTCCTTTAAGTAAAATGCTTAAAGGTCGAAACGAAAAGATAGGCTCTGAGGGGTGTACTAGGGGTATCGTGTACTAAAAATAAGTACAACGCAAAGGGTGTGGGAGAATTACTTGACTAATGTAGCCAATGTAATTATAACAAAAACACAGGTGTAAAACGATGGGTTTATCCTAATGCCTCTTATCATGTAGTAAATCTAACTACACGAATGTAGTCTCACTTGTGGCCTTGGAATGGTCCTAACGCAAGTTCTAGAATCTAAGTGCTACCGGTACACACATCATAGCATAAATGCTTTTCCTACCAATTCTAGGGGCGAACCTCACATATTTGGGGTGGAAAATTTTTTAGTGGTACGGTTTTTTGTGCTAGTCATATAACTCCTATCCGTGAGACGCTCATTAAGATCAAAGTTTCACTCCTAAGTGTTGTAAAAAATTTTAAATTTGGCACTAAAATTACCCTAACAAGTATTTATCTCAGTTTTATTACACATCTACTATTAAACAAACAAAAATCAAGCGTAATTGTATTCTCTAAAATCGTACTTTTACCCCCCCCCCCTTACACTTAAGATGAACATTGTCCCCAATGTTCAAATAACAAGATGTAAAAGTAAATAAGGTAAAAGAATGAAATCAAATACTCCCCTGATTCGCTCGGTGGATAATGAAATTACACGGTTAAATCTTCCTCCAAAGTAATGTTGAAGCTCCATGACTAATGCATCGCCATAAGCTTGATCCAAAAACATCTCCTTGTCCAAAATAACCTGTTAAACCTGAGAAAACAAACACGAAAACCTGCATAACATCGGCGGGATAAAATCTATATATAAGGATATAATGCTTGTGGAATGATAATTTTGCAGATTCCTGGAGATTATAAGTTGGAGATTTTAATAAAAACTTTTCTAAAAACAAAACTTTCAAAAATTTCTGAAAATTAAATCTGACGCCGTCAGAAATGACCTGACAAAAATTTTCATTTTAAGTTTCCGGAAAATTTCTGGAAAAACCTTTACCTTACTTCCTGGAAATCCTGCAAAACATCATTATGACTCGATACAAGCATTTGACTCAAACAAATACTAATATGTATGTTAATTTATTATTATTACGATTCATGTTCATTTGTGTTCTAATAAACCGATTTAGATTTCCCTTACACTTATCTTTTGCAAAATACCTTTATATGTAGTTAAGACGAAGTTAAAAACAAAATAAAGCATTTTCACAAATTACTTTTGAACATGAATCAATAATAATAAAAATTAAACACACATACGGAAAATAAAATCAAACAAACAAATAAATAAACACACAAAGAAAATAAAACAAATAAAGCTTGGGTTGCCTCCCAAGAAGCGCTTTTCTTTATTAACAAGTCTTGTAGCTAGACTCAAAGTCACGCTACCCTATGTAAGTAAGCTCGTCATCGAGGACGTCTTTAGGGTTAAGCTTGGATTGAAGTTTCCTATTGGTCCGCTTAGTACGATATGTCTTTTCAAACTTCTCTCCATCCGGGTCATACAATGTCATCTTGATATGCCATGACCCATCTCCATCTTTGGGTGGTTTATCCCAATTCCACTTGTGATCATCTTCCTCACAAGTCCACTTATTCATTCCTAGGTTAATTGGCAAAACTCCTAGGAAATCAATCATCTTTCTAAAAACTAGAGAATCTTCAAATGGATCCAATTCGGTGTCCCTAGCCAAGAGTTGCTCTACCGTATGTGTTCGGTTCACAAAGTCCTCTTCTAGGTAAAATGGGCGTTGGGGTCCTATGAAGCCTCTATCTATCCAAGGTCCATATCTAGATGGTCTCCTATTTGATTCTAGCCAATGTGGTGTTGGTTCCTCACTAGTATCATAGGCATGTTTCTTAACATCATAGACTGACCAAGTATCTCCTTCTCCTACCGCTATCTTGGATTCCTTACAATCAATCATAGCACTAGCGGTCGCCAAAAATCCTCTACCTATCAACAAGGGGCATGTAGGGTCGCTAACCATATCAAGGACGTGGAAATCGGCTAAAATGGTTAGTTTTCCAATGTGCACTAACACGTCCTTAACTACTCCAACCGGGTAAGCAACACTTCCATCCGCTAAGCCTATTATTACCTCGGTTTCTTCAAGTTTTCCAAGTTTTAGAGAGGTGTAGAGAGGCAACGGAAGTAGGTTAAGGCTTGATCCAAGATCGGCTAATGTGTCATAAGCCTCCGAATTACCGATCTTGCAAGGTAGAACAAATAAGCCCGGATCATCTAACTTCTTAGGTAGCTTGTTTTGAACAAAGGCGGTCCCTTTTTCGCCAAACTTGAGCTTCTTCTCATCCAACTCATCAACAACCGGACTTTCAAGGTGGAGCTCCTTGAATTCTTCGTCAAGGTTTTGAGTGGGAGGTGTTTCAACTATGTTGTTGACCAATTTGGATGTCATAACTTCTTGGTCATTTGGAACGACTTGGGTTTGTTTGAAACACGTGCTCATGGAATTGACCGAATAATATTGTGGACAAGAACTAGGGGACGAAACCGATGAAATAGCGTTGACGTTTAGTTTCGGGTTCTTGACCGTGTTGCTAGGGAGTGCTCCCATTTCTCGGTCATTGAGGGCTTTCAACAAGGTGTCAATCTTATCGGTCATCTCGCTTTGTTTTTGTTTGAAATCGGCTTCAAACTTGGCTAAACGAGCTTCTTGAGATGCCATAAATTGAGACATCAATCCTTCAAAGTTATTGGTACTACCATTGCCGGAAGGATTGTTGTTGAAAGTACGGTTCGAGTTGGAACCGCTTGATTGGAAACGATTAGGTGAGTTGGAAGAATTGGGTTGTTGCGTGTTTTGGTTTTGTTTCCACCTAAGGTTCGGGTGATTTTTCCATGAGGGGTTGTATGTATCACCGTAATGGTTTGGCTCGGGTTTGATAGTGTACCACTTGTCTCCCGCTCCGTCGGTACGCGAGGATGCGTAGTCCACAAAAGCTTGTTCGGGGAGTTTCATGCAATCACGAGTGTCGTGGGGACCACTACATAATTCACATGAAGAAGTGATTTTGTTCACTTGGCTTGAAGGTTTAGGAGCCTCGTAGGATTTCATGAGAAACTTGACTTGGTCTTCAAGTTCTATGATCCTACGGTCAGAAGTGCTTGAATTGTTAGAAGGCAAAGATATTGCCTTGACCGTTTTATTCAAATCACGGGGATCACTCCAACTTTCGTTGTCATAAAGAGCAAGATCCTCTAGGAGAGCCCATGATTGTTCCGCACTTAGATCACGTAGCTTGCCACCGGCCGATTGGTCAATGGTCTGCCTCGTGTAGAGATTGATATGGTCATAGAAGATTTGGACTTGGAGCCAAAGTTCTATGCCATGGTGAGGGACTTTTTGGAGTAAGTCCTTGAATCGAGTCCATGCCTCGTAGAGAGTTTCGCCTTGACGTTGTTGGAACATCAAGATATCATTCCTTAGCTTGGTAGTTCTTCCCGGTGGGAAAAACTGAGCAAGGAAACGAGTGGTGAGATCATCCCAAGAGGTAATGGATCCTGCGGGTTGACGTTCTAGCCACTGACTAGCTTGGTCCCGCAAAGAGAATTGGAAGAGACGCAATCGGGTCGTCTCTCGAGTGGCAACATCAAGGTCTATAGAATCAACGATTTTGAGAAAGTCCTTGAGATGTTGATTAGGATCTTCAGAACGAAGTCCATGGAATGCGCATCCACTTTGCACCAACCGGATGGTGTCGGATCGCAAGGGTGTGATATTGGCTCCTTGAGTGAGCTCAATGGTGTTTCGATAGCCATGGTGGCTAGGACGGGAATACTCTCCTAAAGTACGGGCTCTAGGAGGTGGTGGTGGTTGTTGTGGTGGTGGATTGTGGGGGTTAAGGATATTACCATCTTCCATGATGTCGGATGGTATGGTTACGAACAAAGACACGAAGAAAATAGATAGACTAAAGAAAATCTAGAAAAAGAAAATAAAAATCTCACTAGAAAGGAATCTAGTGAGTAGACCTAATAGAAATAAAAATTCAACCTAAACAATAACTATTCCCCGGCAACGGCGCCAAAAACTTGATGCGTGGGTTTTGCAACCTTACAACAGGTTTTACCTCTCGAGGGATCTCAAGAGGCTTACAACCCCACCAGGCAGTGTACCTGACCGATGTAGTATAGTGTAGTGGTAAGTACGGGGGATTGATCGTTCTCCACAGGGAATAGTGTTCGTTAGGTGTGAAAGACTACTCTAATTAGGTCTAAGGGTTGAGGAAGATTCTTTTTATGTTTTTATATTTTTATGAAAGCAAGTAAAATCTCGGTTTTGAAAGAGTGGGCGGAATTAGTTGCTAGCCAACTAACCCAAATTACTACGAATGCAAATAAAATAAAATAACAAAAATGAAAATGTGGTGAGAAACTTATGTGTAGAGAAATGTGTTTACTTAGATTTCTTTACTCCCTAACTATCTTTTACCGGCTAATTAGTATGTATTAGTCGCGTGGATGACGGGTGTATTCCTTAATACCATTCGTGGGGTGGCGTACTTACTTCCCCAACTCTACAAGCTCCTACTTCACTCCTATGTCGAGCCGGCTAGGAAGCTCCTAACATGGGATCACTAGAATTCGCTTGTGCATTAAATACAACCATAAAAACCTTTAGTACGCATTTGGTTCATGTTTCTTAAGACGTTCAAGCAAGTTACCGAATAGGAAGTTAGCCATTTTTCTTAAGCCTAACATAGATAAACAATCATCCAATACAACTAACAACACACTAACAACCAATAATCAATAGCTAGGTTTCATTAGATCTAAGCAAACACAAGATAAATTTAGCCTAACATGTTAATCAAAAGACAAGAATAAGATAAAATCAAACAACACATAGACATATTGAATGATTAATTGATAACTTATCTTCAATGTAACATGGAAGATCTCAAGGCAAAAAGCCTTGAAAAAGTAGCTAAAATCGTCTTAGGGTTTTCTCCCAAAATTCCACACACTAAGCTCTCTCTAATGACAAAAAATTAGAAAAATATATATAGACTTTTGGATCTGACGGCGTCACCTTATGGATTGTGACGCCGTCACCTCGCCGCTTCTAGGGTTCCCGGATGACCTTCTTGACGCCGTCCCTCTTTAGCTCTTCAAAAATCCATTCTGGCTTATCAAGGCTTGACGCCGTCAGCTCGTGAACGTGACGCCGTCCCCTTATGATTTAAGCCGTGACGCCCTTGATCAAGTTAAAGCGTGACGCCGTCAGAATTCACATGGTATTTTCACTGGCTTATCATGAGTAAATTTCACGTCCACTTTTTCTTGCCAAAGCATGACGCCGTCCAGAGTTAATTGTGACGCCGTCAAAGGTAACATTCAGCCGATTTTTGAGACTTTGTCGTTTTCTTCACTTTTATGCTCCAAAAACGTCCAAAATGCCTCCTTTTCCAGATTTCTCCTCAAAAGTACCTAAAATGACAAAAGGAACGATTTAGGGCGATATTTGATCAAATAAATACAATTTAAGGCTTAAATGACCCCTTAAAAGCGGTACACTTTTCGCTTCATCAACAGTACAACGATAGCAGAACAGAAAATACGAAAAACAAAAACAAAAAATTAAAACACACAAACAAAAATAAACACACAAAAATAAAAGAAAACAATTAACACACAACACAACAAATATGCAAAATAGTACAATGATGCAATTAATCTAATAAAAAGAAAAAAAAAAAAAAAAAAAAAAAAAAAAAAAAAAAAAAAACCTAATTAAAATACTAATCAAATTAACAGAAAATAACAATTCACTCCCCGGCAGCGGCGCCAAAAACTTGATGCGCGTGATGTGTCGTTGCGGTTTAGCAGTTTTAATGCCTACTCAAGTTTTAAATTTATATTTAGCCGACTTATCAATAACACACACACTTAACGAGCAGTGTACCCGGTCAGTATGAAGATAATGGTAAGTAGAGTGTCGATCACTAAGAGTGGAACGTATTATCTAGTTATTCTAATCAGTATTTTAATATCCTAACGCAAGGGGGTTTCAGCCTGAGAGACTGGCACGATTTGTTGCAATTAAATAATAAAATAAACCAATAGGCACGAATCAGCAAGTAGCACACACGTACACAGATAAATACTTGAGACAATAAGAGGGCTGTCCTTATGATTAAGTAGATTGTCACTTGTTTTATTGATAGCTTTATATGAAGTGTATGTAGTTAACCCTTTCTCGTTGGTCCTAATCTTATCGGCGAGTAAACCCTTAATGATTACTTATGTCTAAAAGTTATTCCTAAGTGATCAATTTAGAAACAACCGTGGGAGCCACATTATGTCCCGCAGTCAAATGCCCGCAAGCCACTAATAAACACAGAGGTTATCAATGCACTAATAAGTAGTAACCAAAGACATCAACATATAAACTTTAATTGATGGGAAAGCAAGTATTAAAGGGAGTGCAATCTTTCGTTGTCACATTACACAAGCCACCAATCCTGATGAATTAAAGTTTGCTAACACAATAAAACAAAACTACTTAATGAATTAAACACATGCAGCACCTTCTTACAGCTCTTGTATCTTTGATTTGGGTGTGTCTTGTGCTGCCTCCTTGACTGAATTCGTCCTTTGTTCCTCCTGTTTGGTCTTCGGTTTTAGGGTTTTTCAGAACTCTTTAATTCGTCTGGTCTACGGGGTATTTATAGTTTCTGTCTGAGGGAAGATGCGGCGCATCTATTAAGTAGATGCGGCGCATTGACTTAACTTCGCGTGGGGTCCAAGATTATAATATTCAGGAATATTCGTACACCGCCAGAAGATGCGGCGTAACTCCATGATTAGATGCGGCGCATGTCCTCTTGTATCTTGGATCGTATCTGGTGATATCTTGATATAGATGCGGCGCATGTTGAGAGTGAGATGCGGCGCATCTGGAGCAGAATTGACTTGATCTTGTCCATGTCAGTAGACTTTCACTTTATGCACGTTTTGCTCCATAATTAGTCCAAAATCGCCAAGTTTCACCAAATGCTTGTTTTTACCTGAGAATTACAAAAGTAAACGATTAAGTATCAATCCTCATACATAATATAGTAAAACAAGTCAAATTAATAGGATAAATGATAGTAATAAAATGTATTTATTTGAGTGACTGAACTTGCTCAGTTGTTTGAGCGTACTGAAACGGTATTCATGAGAAGCAATTGTCCTAACAACTGCAAAGTCACCTATGCCACAGGGACTCTTCTGGAAGATGCACTATCATGGTGGAACGCTACCGCCCAAACCATAGGTATTGAGGAAGCGTATCAGATTACTTGGGCCGAATTGAAACAGAAAATGCTAAAGAAGTACTGCACACGTGTGGAAATTAGGAAACTAGAAGAGGAATTCCACCAGTTGGTTGTGAAGGGGAACGATATAAAAACTTACAATAGAAGGTTTCAAGAACTTGCTACACCGTGCCCAACCATGGTACCGGATCTTGAAAAGACGTTGGAGAAGTATGTCGAGGGACTGCCTCGAAGCATCGAGGGAAATGTCACCTCATCAAAACCACCAACTCTTGAAGAAGACATCATAATTACACAACGATTACTAGACTGGAAAATTAAACGGAGTTCTACCTCCAGAAATAATGATCATAAGCGAAAGTTAGATGATCGAGGAACCACTACTTACAACAACAACAGGTACAACAACAATAACAACAACAACCGTAACCGTAACTATCAGTCAAATCGCAACAACTACCACCACCAACAAAATCGCAGACAGGAAGCTGCCAGGGCTTATGTTGCTGCACCAACTGACCGAAAAGGTTATACCGGAACACTACCCCCGTGTAACCAATGCAAACTGCATCACACTGGGCCTTGTCCTACCAAATGCGGTAAGTGCCAAAAAATAGTCCACATAACTAGTGACTGTAGAGCCACTGGTGTAAATTTACAACCAATAGCAATAGTGTATCACGGGTGTGGCGAGAAAGGGCACTACAGGAACCACTGCCCAAGACAGAATACCGATCAGAACAACGCTACTCGTGGGAGAGCACATGTACTAGGCGACGGAAATGCACCGCAGGACCCTGGCGTAGTCACGGGTACATTCTTACTTAACCAACAAAGTGCTAAAATATTAATTGATTCCGGAGCTGATAAGAGCTTTGTGTCTACTTCATTTGCTTCTCTGCTTAACATTGCCCCTATAGAACTAGACACTACGTACGAAATTGAAATA
This sequence comes from Artemisia tridentata subsp. tridentata, assembly GCA_021014915.2. Taxonomy (NCBI): domain Eukaryota; kingdom Viridiplantae; phylum Streptophyta; class Magnoliopsida; order Asterales; family Asteraceae; genus Artemisia; species Artemisia tridentata. The sequence goes on from CP139503.1 coordinate 249,351,486, forward strand.
GCTAACAGGAACCTAATAGGCATCAATACGGTAATTCAAGGCTGCACCTTAACCTTACTAAACAAACCTTTTCCCATCGATCTCATGCCTATTCAACTTGGTAGCTTTGACGTTGTCGTTGGCATGGATTGGTTATCCAAGCACCATGCTAGAATCATCTGTGACGAGAAAGTCGTCCAAATTCCACTCAATGGTGAAACTCTTATTGTTCGTGGCGATCAAAGTAAAACTCGACTTAGCATTATCTCGTATATCAAGACGGTGAAGTATATGAACAAGGGATGTCACTTGTTTTTTGTTCAAGTGACGGAAAATGAATCGAAAGAGAAACGACTTGAAGATGTACCAGTCGTCAAAGAATTTTCTGAAGTATTTCCAGAAGATTTGCCCGGTATTCCACCCGTCCGTCAAGTAGAATTTCATATCGATTTAGTGCCTAGGACGGCACCAGTTGCAAAAGCACCCTATAGGTTGGTACCTTCTGAAATGAAAGAATTATCTAAGCAGTTGAAAGAGCTATCAGATAAGGGATTCATCTGACCGAGTTCATCACCTTGGGGAGCTCCGGTCTTATTCGTCAAGAAGAAAGACGGAACATTTTGAATGTGTATTGTTTATAGAGAGTTGAACAAACTCACCGTGAAGAATCGATATCCATTACCCAGGATCGATGATTTGTTTGATCAGTTACAAGGATCGAGTGTCTACTCGAAAATTGATCTGAGATCAGGATATCATCAGCTGAGAGTCCGAGAAGAAGACATTCCCAAAACAGCTTTCAGAACGCGGTACGGACATTATGAATTTCAGGTGATGCCATTTGGTCTAACCAATGCACCTGCAGTGTTCATAGATTTGATGAACCGAGTATGCAAATCATACTTAGACAAATTCGTGATCGTGTTCATAGACGATATTCTAATCTACTCCCGCAGCAAGGAAGACATGCCGAACATTTGAGAACCATCTTATAGTTACTCAAGGAGGAAAAGTTGTATGCTAAGTTCTCCAAATGTGATTTTTGGATTCCAACGGTACAATTTCTTGGTCATGTTATCAACAGTCAAGGTATCCACGTAGACCCTGCCAAGATTGAGGCGGTTAAAGATTGGGCATCTCCTACAAACCCAATTGAGATTCGCTAATTTTTAGGTCTTGCCGGTTACTACAGAAGATTCATAGAAGATTTCTCAAAAATCGCCAAGCCTCTGACAGAACCGAAACAGAAGAATAACAAATATAACTGGGAAGAAAAACAAGAGTCAGCTTTCCAACTCTTGAAGCAAAAACTCTGTGAAGCCCCAATCTTAGCACTACCCGAAGAAAGTGAAGACTTCGTAGTGTATTGTGATGCGTCACATCACGGCTTAGGCGCAATACTGATGCAAAGTAGCAAAGTAATAGCCTATGCTTCTCGACAACTCAAAAAGAATGAAGAGAACTATACCACTCAAGATCTAGAATTAGGAGCAGTAGTCTTTGCTCTTAAGATATGGAGACATTAGTTGTATGGCACCAAGTGCACGGTTTTCACCGATCACAAAAGTCTTCAACACATCCTGGATCAAAAGGAGTTGAACATGAGACAACAACGATGGTTAGAGTTACTCAACGACTATGACTATGAAATTCGTTATCACCTAGGGAAGGCAAACGTTGTGGCTGATGCCTTGAGCAGAAAGGAACGAATTAAACCCCTCAGAGTCCGATCTCTGGGAATGACCATTTGTTCACCCCTTCCATCACAGATCCTCAAAGCTCAATCTGAAGCTCTCAGGGAAGAGAACAGATCCAGTGAAAGAATTCACGGTATGCCAGAGAATGAGAATGGTTTTGTGAAAAGATCAGACGGAATGCTTTGTTTCAAAGAAAGAAGTTGGGTTCCACTCTGCGGAGGTATACGTGACCTCATTATGCATGAATCCCACAAATCCAAGTACTCTATTCACCCGGGTTCCGACAAGATGTATCAGGATCTCAAGAAACTCTATTGGTGGCCAAACATGAAGGCCGAAACTGCCGAGTGTGTTGGGAAATGTTTGACATGCTCAAAGAGTCAAGGCGGAATGTCAAAAGCAGTCAGGATTGCTTGTACAACCCGAACTTCCAGTATGAAAATGGGAACGAATTACTATGGACTTTATCACCAAATTACCAAGGACGTCAACTGGATTGGACACCATCTGGGTCATCATTGATCGTCTCACCAAATCCGCTCATTTCCTACCAATCAAGGAAACTGACGAGATGAGCACTCTCGCACAGTTGTATCTGAAGGAAATAGTATCCCGACACGGAGTGCCAATCTCCATTATCTCAGATAGAGATAGCCGATTCACTTCTAGATTTTGGCAGACTCTACAGAAAGCTCTTAGTACACGTTTAGATATGAGCACCGCCTATCACCCTCAGACTGATGGGCAAAGTGAAAGGACAATCCAAACCTTAAAAGACATGCTTCAAGCATGTGTGATAGACTTCGGAAAAGGTTGGGACAAACACTTGCCGTTGGCAGAGTTCTCCTACAACAAAAGCTACCACGCCAGTATCAAGGCGGCGCCATTTGAAGCACTTTATGGTCGAAATTGCAGATCACCTGTTTGTTGGGCTGAAGTGGGTGATGTACAACTCACAGGACCAGAACTGATTCACGAGACAACGGAAAAGATATTTAAGATCAGGCAATGACTGCAAGCCGCACGTGACAGACAAAAGAGTTACGCCGATGTGAGGCGGAAACCGATGGAATTTCAGGTTGGAGACAGGGTTATGTTGAAAGTTTCTCCCTAGAAAGGAATGGTATACTTCGAAAAGCGTGGAAAGTTAAACCCAAGGTACATTGGACCATTCAAAATCCTGGAAACGATTGGTCCAGTAGCTTATAAACTTGAGCTCCCAGAGGAACTCAGCAGAGTGCACAACACATTTCACGTATCGAACTTGAAGAAATGTCTGTCAGATGAATCTCTTGTCATCCCAATGAAAGAGATCCGACTTGATGACAAACTAGTATTTACGGAAAAACCAGTGGAAATAATGGACAGAGAGGTAAAACAGTTGAAACAAAACCGCATCTCAATTGTCAAGGTTCAACGGAACTCTAAACGAGGACCAGAATATACTTAGGAGCGTGAGGAGCGAATTCACGAAAAATACCCACATTTATTTCCATAGACAACCCTGACAACTACCTTAGACTTAAATTCCGGGACGGAATTCTGTTTGACGGGTAGGTACTGTAGCAACCTGTAAAATTCCCCACTTTGTGAATGTTAATCAAGTATTAATCTATCATTATAGTTCATTTAACCATTTTTACGAGCAAAATTTAAATTTTGTGTTTATTACATTACCATGAATCAAAAACGTTGTTACGTGATTCACAATACTTTGGAACGAGCTCACACACGCACCACGACAATCCATTACACGAATAGAAACTAAACGGATCCTTATTACTTATTTATTGGCCCAACAGGCTATTCAAGCCTACAACTATTCAAGCCCATTTATCATTTTTCTTTTATTCTTAACCGAGCCACATACATTTACTTGGCCTCAAAATCTTGATTTTTCGACACACAACCCATGCCACATTTTACATGGTTCGAATCTCCACACTTCAAGGATTCAGGATTGACAATTCATATTACTTGGTTCGAACGTTTGCCATTAAAACGAACCCTAAAGCTAACCCAAGTTGACACATGTACAAAAGCATTCGAGTGATTATCAAACACACCAAAACCTATTTTTGCCTAAGTCTTTTGCTTGTGACCGAGCCAAACAACTTCTATAAGCCTTATCACACCTTCCCTAAATTTTTTTGGTCACGTTACAAGTCGTATGGACCTTATACATGTCGAACATAATTTTGAAACATGCCACTTGCTATAAACCGAAGCTAGCTCACACACACCTCTCTTAATATCCAAAATACTCGAGTGCCTAGCTAGATTATTCCCCTAATCCATTCGGCATCCAATCATCCCAACTTGTTGTGTCTAAAAATACAATATATACTAGTCTATGCATGTATACATATACGTATACTTTCACACACACTCATTCATTCAAAACATATATCACACAACATTTTCCAAAGTATTTCTCTCTAGCCGAGTCATTCGAAGAAGCAAGAGCCATTCCTAGGCGTTCATTCCATTTTTCCAATATACAAGCTTTGATCTCGATTCTTTTGTGAGTGTTCAAGCGAGTTTAGTGCATAACTTTCGATCCTTAACTCTATTTCGACGTTTCTCACCACCATTGTTGGTGTAGTAAGTTATTCGAACGCATTTCCTATACATATTTATGATTTTCCTTAATTCATGCACATTTTATTTCATTCGATATCATTACTAGCTTTCTATTATTATTTTCGAGGGGCTCTTGTTATTTATTTCATGTATAAATATGACCTCCTAATTCTATGGATGGCTAGAAATAAAGAGCCATAATCATTCGTAACATATATCATCATATAAATAGTTATCGAGACTCATTTTAAAGTCATGTTGAATATCGAACGCTAAATAAGTCATAAAAATCATATCGGACCATGTGGTTATGTCGACTAGAAACACAAGCCATAAAATCATTTTTATACGTATAACCTGTAGCAACCTGTAAAATTCCCCAGTAATTTGTAAATGCTAATCAAGTATTAAATTACCATTGCTGATCAGCTAACCATTTTTACAAGCAAAATTTAAAAATTTTATTTATTACATTACATTAATTCAAACACATTGAAACGTGATTCACAAACACTTTGGAACGAGCTCACACACGGACCACAACGAATCCAACACACTAATAATAAATCAAACGGATCATTATACTATTCCTGGCCCAATGTTGAGCCTGGTACTATTCAAAGTCCAACCCAACTTTTATAAGTTATATAAATTCTTATATTTGACTCGGTTCAACTCACATTCACTTGACCCCATTTATTCGATAATTCGACACACAAACTATGCAACTTTTTAAATGGATCGAATCTCCATACACCAAATAATCAGGTTTGACAACTCTCACTTGCTCATTCGAACATTTGATCATCGAACGAGACCCAAAGTAAATCTCTCTCGACACTTGTATAATCAGGTTTGACAACTCTCACTTGCTCATTCGAACATTTGATCATCGAACGAGACCCAAAGTAAATCTCTCTCGACACTTGTACAAATTCATTCGATATTAATCAATTTTAACCAAACTCGATTTAAACTTGTTTTCACCTAAGCATATATTTATTTCTAGTCGAATATGAGTTCATGAGATTGTTTCTCATCATTTCCCACTTTTGGTCACGTTAAAAACATTGTTTGGACCCTTTATATGTCTAATTCGTTATATAAACATATAAACGTAACGTGATTTATTATATTGAACGAATTGTAAAATGTTCGTGTTTGAATTAAAAAAAGTGTAAATTATGAAATAGAAATGAATATGAAACAATGTTATTGTTTGGTCCTTGAATTTATACGAATTTTACACTTTCTACCCTAAAGGAGTAATTTTTGCACCGTCAGTCCTTGGTTAGTTATATTTTCACTTTTAGTCCAAAAAGGGTCAAATATTACATTTTAAGTCTTCTGTTTACTGTTTGAACAATTTCTACCCTCAGGTTACTGAAATAACAGTTTGGGACATAATTATGTGAAGTTGACACTTTTAACCCGATATCTGATATATTTTGCAAATTTAGTCCAAAAATCACAAAAATGTTGTGGTAAGTTTTTCGAAAGTTGTAACATCTTTAAAAAGCTTATTTGAGTCTTATTGAACTGCTTATTTTCAAAAATTGCTTATTTTCTGCTTATTGGGCTTTAACGAGACAAAACAAAGCCCAATAAGAGAAATTGATCTGATGGGTTTGAAAATGAATTGGGCCTGGTTTTGGGCTTATTTAATAAACTTAGAAACATAATGAAACAGCTTATAAGTACTGCTTATCGGTTTGGCTTATTGGATGGCTTATTGGGTTAACAAGCCCAATCGTATAAAATGAGTGAGTTTCGGGACTGTTTTATATAGCGATTGCTTCAAGAGTTAAAAAGGACTTTTAAGAGCTTATAATGAGAGCTTATATGTACAACTTGTTAGATGAGCTTATGAAGAATTAGTTTGAGTAATAAAATCGATAGGTTGTGTTTACGAAATGGATTATATGGGACTGTTTCTTAGTCAATAATATCAATATGTCCAATATATAAATATGACTTATAAACGTGTGGTATGAAATATACGATGCAATACATGATCAAAATGAGTCTCGATATTTATAAAATGAAGATGTAAATGTCGAATAAATTTGTAACTCGATTATTCTAGCTATCCATGAAGGAGGTCAAATGTATACACGAAAAAATAAATACGAGAAAACATAAGAAAATGCATAGAAAGTAAATATGATTCGAATAGAAATATAACTTGTGCATGAAATATAGAAAACGTGTATAAGAGTAGGAAATGAGTTCAAAGGGACTTACAACACCAAAAGGTGGTGTGTTATACGTGAATAAGGATTAGGATTCGAGAGATATGGACTTCTCTTGCTAGAACGATCTCAAAGGGTTCGAGAACAATGTTTTTGACTTGGAAATGGTTCGAACAACTAGAGAGAATAGCTCCTGGTTCTTGAGAGGTCTCGGCAAAGAGGAATACTTAGAGAGAAATGTGGGATAAAAGTTTAAGTGTGAATGGGAGTTAAGTGTGTGTGATCCGAACGTATATATGCATGTATGTATCGATAATATGGTATTTTAATACCTCCAAGTTGTGTGATTAGATGGCTTGTAGGATTAGATAAGATTTTTAGAATATACTCTCGAGTGTATAGGAGTTGGGGGAGGGGGGTTGTGTGTGGTTCGGTTTTAGTACAAGTTGCATGTTTATATATGTCGCGTTAGACATATAAAGGGTCCAAACAATGTTTTTAACGTAACCAAAAGTGGGAAATGATGAGAAACAATCTCATGAACTTATATTCGACTAGAAATAAATATATGCTTAGGTGAAAAAAAGTTTAAATCGAGTTTGGTTAAAATGGATTAATATCGAATGAATTTGTACAAGTGTGGAGAGAGATTTACTTTGGGTCTCGTTCGATGATCAAATGTTCGAATGAGCAAGTGAGAGTTGTCAAACTTGATTATTTGGTGTATGGAGATTCTATCTATTTAAAAAGTTGCATAGTTTGTGTTTCGAATTCTCGAATAAATGGGGTCAAGTGAATGTGAGTTGAACCGAGTGAACTATAAGAATTTATATAACTTATAAAAGTTGGGTTGGGCTTTGAATAGTACCAGGCTCAACATTGGGCCAGGAATAGTAAAAGGATCCGTTTGGTTTATTATTAATGTGTTGGATTCGTTGTGGTCCGTGTGTGAGCTCGTTCCAAAGTGTGTGAATCACGTATCAACGTGTTTGAATTATTGTAATGTAATAAACAAAATTTTCAAATTTTGCCCATAAAAATGGTTAACTGAACAGTAATGGTAATTTAATACTTGATTAGCATTTACAAATTACTGGGGAATTTTACTGGTTGCTACAGTACCTACCCGTCAAACAGAATTCCGTCCCAGAATTAAAGTCTAAGATAGTTGTTAGGGTTGTCTATGGGAATAAATGTGGGTATTTGTCGTGAATTTGGTCCTCACGTTCCCATGTATACTCTGGTCCTCGCTTAGAGTTCCATCGAACTTTGACAATGGGAATACGGTTTTGCTTTAGCTGTTTCACCTCTTTATCCATTATTTCCACTGGTTCTTCTATGAATACGAGTTTGTCATCGAGTCGGATTTCTTTCATTGGGATGACAAGAGTTTCATCTGACAAACATTTCTTCAAGTTTGAAACGTGAAATGTGTTGTGTACTCTACTGAGTTCCTCTGGGAGCTCAAGTTTGTAAGCAACCGGACCAATCCTCTCAAGGATTTTGAACGGTCCAATGTACCTTGGATTCAACTTTCCATGCTTTCAAAAGCGTACCATTCCCTTCCATGAGGAATCTTTTACCATAACCCTGTCTCCAACTTGAAATTCCATGGGTTTTTGCCTTACATTGGCGTAACTCTTTTGTCTGTCAAGAGCGGCTTGTAGTCGTTGCCTGATCTTAAAAATCTTTTCCGTTGTTTCGTGTATCAGTTCTGGTCCTGTTAGTTGTACGTCACCTACTTCTGCCCAACAAACAGGCGATCTGCACTTTCGACCATAAAGTACTTCAAATGGTGCCGCCTTGATGCTGGCATGGTAACTGTTGTTGTAAGAAAATTCAGCCAATGGCAAGTGTTTATCCCAACCTTTTCTGAAAGTCTATTACACATGCCTGGAGCATGTCTGCTAAGGTTTGGATCGTTCTTTCACTCTGCCCATCAGTCTGAGGGTGATAAGCGATGCTCATATCTAAACGTGTACCGAGAGCTTTTTGTAGAGTTTGCCAAAATCTAGAAGTAAATCGGCTATCTCTATCTGAGATAATGGAGATTGGAACTCCATGTCGAGTCACTATTTCCTTTAGATACAACTGTGTGAGAGTGCTCATCTCGTCAGTTTCCTTGATTGGTAGGAAATGAGCGGACTTGGTGAGACGATCAATGATGACCCAGATGGTGTCCAATCCAGTTGACGTCTTTGGTAATTTAGTGATGAAATCCATAGTAATTCTTTCCCATTTCCATACTGGTAGTTCAGGTTGTACATGTAATCCCGACGGCTTTTGACTTTCCGCCTTGACTCTTGAACAAGTCAAACATTTCCTAACATACTCAGCAATGTCGGCTTTCATGTGTGGCCACCAATAGATCCTCTTGAGATCCTGATACATCTTATCAGATCCCGGGTGAATAGAGTACTTGGATTTGTGGGATTCGTGCATGATGAGGTCACGTATACCTAAATAGAGAGGAACCCAACTTCTTTCTTTGAAACAAAGCATTACGTTAAATCTTTTCACGAAACCATTTTCATTTTCTGGCATGCCAAAAATTTTCTCATGGGGTCTGTCCTCTTCTTTGAGAGCTTATGCTTGGGCTATGAGGATTTGTGATGGGAGTGGTGAACAAATGGTCATTCCAAGAGATCGGACTCTAAGAGGTTTGATCCGTTCTTTTCTGCTCAAGGCATCAGCCACAACATTCGCTTTTCCGGGGTGATAGCGAATTTCACAATCGTAATCGTTGAGCAATTCTAACCATCGGCACTGTCTCATGTTCAGCTCCTTTTGATCTAAGATGTGTTGAAGACTTTTGTGATCGGTGAAAACTGTGCACTTGGTACCGTACAAGTAAGGTCTCCATATCTTAAGAGAAAAGACTACTGCTCCTAATTCTAGATCATGAGTGGTGTAGTTTTCTTCGTTCTTCTGGAGCTGTCGAGAAGCATAGGCTATAACTTTGCTTCTTTGCATCAGTACTGCACCTAAACCGTGATGTGATGCATCACAATACACTACGAACTCTTCACTTCCTTCAGGTAGTGCTAAGATGGGTGCTTCACAAAGTTTTTGCTTCAATAGTTGGAAAGCCGACTCTTGTTTTTCTTCCCAGATATACTTCTTATTTTTCTGGGTCAATTCGGTCAAAGGCTTTGCAATCTTTGAAAAATCTTCTACGAACCTTCTGTAGTAACTAGCGAGACCAAAAAATTGACGAATGTCTGTTGGGGTCGTAGGAGATGCCCAACCTTTAACCGCCTCAATCTTGGCAGGGTCTACGTGGATACCTTGACTGTTGATAATATTGTTACACCCGTACCCCGATAAGGTACCATTTATGTAAATATATTGCTAGGTAAATATAAATTATGTATTGTAAGTTAAGTAATAACTAATGGGTGGCCAAAATAAGAAGAATAGAACTAGAAGGACCATAAATGCCAAAAGACCAAAGTTGCAACTAACTCCCCATAAATATCTACTCTTTAGAAAAGTCTGGAAAGTTAGAGTGTGTTCATCATATGTGTCGACCTTTAGAGGAGAAATAGGAGGGAAGATCAAAATTGGCAACTAAGCTTGAATCCATCATCAAGAAGTGATCAAGAAGCCTTAGAGAAGCTTTAATTGTAATCTCTTCATCAAGAAGCATTTATTGAAGCCCAATCAAGCCAAGTAGGAAGCTAGTAGGACTTGAGGTTCTAGCGGAGGAAGCAAAGGTAAGGATCTTGCCTAGTTGTAGTCGTGGAATGAAGCTTAGCGTAGTTAGAAGCTAGCTTAGAAGACCATAACTCTTGGACCAAGTAAATCGGAAGTTGGAAGCCGAAGTGCTCTCTTGTGCCTTGGTATATTTAACTTGTGTGGTCGTTTTGTTAAATTATGGTCTTGTCGTCAAACGTTGTCTTTTGTTTATGTAAATCTCATGGGTCAAACGTTTAAGTGTTATGTGGTCCTTGTGTTAAGTAAACTTGGATGAATTTGATGTAAAAAGGGTGTTTGGCACAAAGCCGTTATGACCCATTTTGATGTATATACGGGTTGAATTGCTATGGAACTTGTTTGTTATGTCAATATAATGCGTTTGGTCAAGTTTAATGTAAAACGGAGGTCGTATGGGTTGTTTGTGGTGTTAAATGGTTTGGGTGTGTTAATATTGAGTTTCTGCAGGTTTTCTGCAGAGTTTCGGTCTCAGTTGGGCAGATACGGTGCATCTCTTTTTGGGATACGGCGCATCTATCCATCCCAAGTTTCGGTTTCAAGTTTCGGTCTCATTTGGGTAGATACGGCGCATCTATTTTTGAGATGCGGCGCATCTATCCAACCCAGATTTGGTAATTTTCTAAATGTCGTACAGAACAAACCGTAAGTCGTCACGGGTCGTACCACCTATCGTTTTGAAGGTATTTGAGTCTACTTTCATTTAAAACTAGCCTCAAGGGCTGAATGTTTATGGATTTTTGTCAGCTCATAAAAGAGTGACAGCAGGTCAGTTTTGAGAGATCGTTTTCGCGTAAAAAGTTCAAATTTTTAGTCTAATCGGGCACGGGGCGTTACAACTTGGTATCAGAGCTTCGGTCTAAGAGATTTAGGATTTCACCTTAGTATTTCCTAGACTTAGACCTTGTGTAGATGCGTTTAGAGCTAGTGTTTGTTATTTGTGTATCGTTTGGGTGATTTTAAGGACCCATATGTTGGATATTTTTATGACTACGCCTGGCCACCGTAGTGATAAAAATATGGAACATATGTGAAGTTGAAATCATTTAGATCATACATGGGTGACAAGCTAGGGTGTTAGTATAAAGATAAAATGTCATTCATGCATCGATTAAGTATATGGTTGTGCTTGATATTATGAATTATTAATTTTCAGTAAGAAGAAATGGAAACTCCTCACCAAAAAGAAGTTGCAAAATCCACGGCTTCCAAGCATGCCGAGTCTTCGGCAAAAGATGTGGGTGATAATGATAAGGAGAATGAAAACTCATTTTCCTCCAGTTCCGGAGGACCTAGCTTTAGAGGTTTCACGGGGGAAGAAATGAAAGCCCTAGACCTTATGATGGCAAAAAGAGTGGGTAAGGCTATTAAGAAAGCAATGCCCTACTATGTCCAACAAACAACGCAAAATCTTAAGGAGCTAATGAAGGAAGAGTTTAAGGAGTTTAAGAAAGAATGTGGAGTAGCGAAAGAACCTAGGAGCGACAAAGCTACTTACCGGGACTTCACGGCTTGTGATGTGCCACAGTTTACCGGTGTCCTTGACCCGATTGTTAGTAATAGGTGGGTTACGGCTGTGGAGGGTGCTTTTCGTACTAGTGGCTGTGAAGAAAGGAAGAAGGTTATCTATGCTACTAACTTTCTTCGTGATAGTGCTAAGACTTGGTGGGAAGGAAAGGTGTGTGAGAAAGGTGAACCTTGGGTGGAGACTTGTACGTGGAAGGAATTCAAGGAGTTGTTTAGTGCCGAGTATGCTCCGGTTGAGGAGATTGACAAAATTCGAGAGAAATTCCAATCTCTCACTCAAACTAACGAGACGGTAAATGAGTTGTGGAGGATGTTTAATGATATGGTTCCTTATTGTCCCGAGTATCTTAGGAATGACAAACTTAAGGTTGACAAGTTCCAAAGAATGCTTAAGGATGATATTCGTGATGTGATCTCTCCATTCAAATGTACTACTTTGGAGGACCTCTTGAGTAGAGCACGTGTGAGGGAAGCGGACTTATTGAGGAGGAAGGAGAGGGAAGCTAAGGAAATAAAAAGGAAGCAATAGTTTGGAGATCGTGATGGAAAGAAAGCCAAGTTTGATCATGGCAAGGAAGATGTGGAAACCAAGACTAAGGTGGCTTGTCCGGAATGTAATAAGTTTCATGTTGGAGAGTGTAGGCGTAATACGCCGGGTTGCTACAAGTGTGGAGCTCTTGACCATAAAAGTAAAGATTGTACCAAGCCGATGATAGTATGCTATGGGTGTAACGAGATAGGGCATAGGTTGAGGGATTGCCCGAAATCGAAGACGATTGAAGCAAAGCCTTTGAGAACTGTCAAGAATGAGAAAGTGGAAATTCCGAAACCAATGGCTAGAGTTTATCAAATGAATGTTGAAGAAGCTAGGTTGGAGTCCGATACTACTTCAGGTATTCATCTTGTAAATTCCGTACCCGCCCAGGTTTTGTATGATTCGAGTGCTAGTGTGTTCTTTGTAGCCTATAACTATACCAAGCAACTAACCCCCCCCCCCCCCACTAGCTAAACTTCCGATACCTCTAGAAGTCGAAATAGCCGATAGTAAAATCGTTATTGTATCCAATGTATATCGAAGCGTAGGGATAGAGATTGATGATAGTGCCTTTAGGGTTGACTTATTCCAATAATACTAGGATAGTTGATATTATCATTGAAATGTATTGGTTTGACAAATATAATGTGGCCATCCTTGTAGCCATAAGATCATTCAGGTTGTAAATATTAGCAGTAGTGGGATGATTTGTTATTGTGATAAAAGGAAGGGTGAATTGGGGTTATGTTTCACGATAGAGGCTAGGAGATATTATCACACGGTTGTTATACCTTGTGGCTCACGTAATAGATATGAGACTTGAAAAGAAAAACATTGACGATGTCCGGTTGTAAGTGAATTTTGGGACGATCATTGCCTCTAGTGAAATAGCTATCACACGAGTATAAATATGTCACTCTAGGAAATGCTTATGGTAGGAGGTGTAGAACACCCGTGTTTGGAAAGAAGTCGGAAGAAGGGAACTGGCAAGCACGGACGTAGTCTTAGCGACCACGGAAAAACATTGAGAGAATTCTAGTAAAACTTAGGCGGCACAAGATAGACGGAAAAGTTAAGCCGATAGCCGAAGAAGACCAATCAAAATTGAGGTAGGTGACTTAGTTATGTTAAAAGTTTCCCTGTAGAAAGGCGTTTCAGGTTCAAAAATAAAGAGAAATTAAGTCCACGGTTTATAGGACCATTCCAAAATCTTGGGGCGAGTAGGTGAAGTAGCATAAGTGTTGGAAATTTCTCGGAGAAATGAGAGGTATTCGCAATACCCTTCACGTGTCATACTTAAGAAAGTAATTGGCAGGCGAAACAAGTGTGATTACCTTAAGCAATATTAGGAAAGAAGCAAGACAACTTAGAAACAAAGAAATTTCGCTAGTGGAAGTGTATTAGAGACATTATGGGAGCCGGAAGTAAAGATGAGGACGAAGTATCCCCATTTATTTCACGAGCAGAGTTCGAGGACGAACTCTCATTTTAAGGAGGGGAGAATTGTTACACCCGTACCCCGATAAGGTACCATTTATGTAAATATATTGCTAGGTAAATATAAATTATGTATTGTAAGTTAAGTAATAACTAATGGGTGGCCAAAATAAGAAGAATAGAACTAGAAGGACCATAAATGCCAAAAGACCAAAGTTGCAACTAACTCCCAATAAATATCTACTCTTTAGAAAAGTCTGGAAAGTTAGAGTGTGTTCATCATATGTGTCGACCTTTAGAGGAGAAATAGGAGGGAAGATCAAAATTGGCAATTAAGCTTGAATCCATCATCAAGAAGTGATCAAGAAGCCTTAGAGAAGCTTTAATTGTAATCTCTTCATCAAGAAGCATTTATTGAAGCCCAATCAAGCCAAGTAGGAAGCTAGTAGGACTTGAGGTTCTAGCGGAGGAAGCAAAGGTAAGGATCTTGCCTAGTTGTAGTCGTGGAATGAAGCTTAGCGTAGTTAGAAGCTAGCTTAGAAGACCATAACTCTTGGACCAAGTAAATCGGAAGTTGGAAGCCGAAGTGCTCTCTTGTGCCTTGGTATATTTAACTTGTGTGGTCGTTTTGTTAAATTATGGTCTTGACGTCAAACGTTGTCTTTTGTTTATGTAAATTTCATGGGTCAAACGTTTAAGTGTTATGTGGTCCTTGTGGTAAGTAAACTTGGATGAATTTGATGTAAAAAGGGTGTTTGGCATAAAGCCGTTATGACCCATTTTGATGTATATACGGGTTGAATTGCTATGGAACTTGTTTGTTATGTCAATATAATGCTTTTGGTCAAGTTTAATGTAAAACGGAGGTCGTATGGGTTGTTTGTGGTGTTAAATGGTTTGGGTGTGTTAATATTGAGTTTCTGCAGGTTTTCTGCAGAGTTTCGGTCTCATTTGGGCAGATACGGCGCATCTCTTTTTGGGATACGGCGCATCTATCCATCCCAAGTTTCGGTCTCATTTGGGTAGATACGGCGCATCTATTTTTGAGATGCGGCGCATCTATCCAACCCAGATTTGGTAATTTTCTAAATGTCGTACAGAACAAACCGTAAGTCGTCACGGGTCGTACCACCTATCGTTTTGAAGGTATTTGAGTCTACTTTCATTTAAAACTAGCCTCAAGGGCTGAATGTTTATGGATTTTTGTCAGCTCATAAAAGAGTGACAGCAGGTCAGTTTTGAGAGATCGTTTTCGCGTAAAAAGTTCAAATTTTTGGTCTAATCGGGCACGGGGCGTTACAACTTGATATGGCCAAGAAATTGTACCGTTGGAATCCAAAAACCACATTTGGAGAATTTAGCATACAACTTTTCTTCCTTGAGTAACTCCAAAATGGTTCTCAAGTGTTCATCATGTTCTTCCTTGCTGCGTGAGTAGATTAGGATGTCATCGACGAACACGATCACGAATTTGTCCAAGTATGGTTTGCATAATTGGTTCATTAAATCCATGAACACTGCGGGTGCATTGGTGAGACCAAATGGCATTACTTGAAATTCATAATGCCCGTACCGCGTTCTGAAGGCTGTTTTGGGAATGTCTTCTTCCCTAACTCTTAGCTAATGATATCCCGATCTCAGATCAATTTTCGAGTAGACACTCGATCCTTACAACTGGTCAAATAAATCATCAATCCTGGGCAATGGATATCGATTCTTCACTGTGAGTTTGTTCAACTCCCTATAAACAATACACATTCGGAATGTTCCGTCTTTCTTTTTGACAAACAAGACCGGACTCCCCAAGGTGATGAACTTGGTCGGATAAATCCTTTATCTGACAGCTCTTTCAACTGCTCAGACAATTCTTTCATTTCGGAAGGTGCCAACCGATAAGGTGCTTTTGCAACTGGTGCTGCTCCAGGCACTAAATCAATTTGAAATTCTACTTGCCGAACTGGTGGAATACCCGGTAAATCTTCCGGAAATACTTCAGAAAAGTCCTTGACAACTGGCACTTCTTCAAGTTGTTTTTCTTTTGATTCATTCTACGTCACATGAACCAAAAATACGTGACATCCTTTGTTCATGTAATGCATCGTCTTGATATACGAGATGATGTTGAGTCGAGTTTACTGTGATCGCCACGAACGATAAAAGTTTCACCATTTAGTGGAAATTGGACGACTTTTTCGTCACAGATGATTCTGGCGTGGTGCTTGGATAACCAATCTATGCGAATAACGACGTCAAAGCTACCGAGTTGAATAGGCATGAGATCAATGGGAAAAGGTTTGTTTAGAAGTGTTAGGGTGAAACCTTGGATCATTGTGTTGGTGCCTATGAGGTTTCCGTTAGCTATTTCGATTTCTTATGTAGTGTCTAGTTCTACTGGGGCAATATTAAGCAGTGAAGCAAATGAAGTAGACACAAAACTCTTATCAGCTCAGGAATCAAATAATATTTTAGCACTTTGTTGGTTTAGTAAGAATGTACCCGTGACGACGTCGGGGTCCTGTGGTGCATTCCCGTCACCGAGCACATATGCTCTCCCACGAGCAATGTTGTTCTGATTTTGTTTTGGGCAGTTGCTCCGGTAGTTCCCTTTCTCACCACAACCGTGGCACACTATCGCTACGGGCTGTAAATTTGCACCCATGGCTCTTCAGTCAGTAGTTTTATGGCCCACTTTTTGGCAATTTCCGCAAATTGCAGGACAAGGCCCAGTGTAATGTAGTTTACATTGGTTGCACTGGGGTTGTGTTCCGGTATAAACTTTTTCTCGAGTGGGTGCAGCAACATAAGCTCTAACAGCTTCCTGTCTGCGATTCTGTTGGTGGTGGTGGTTGTTGCGATTCTGTTGGTAGTTATGGTTATGGTTGTTGTTGTGGTTCCTGTTGTTGTTGTTGTGGGTGGTGGTTCCACGATTATCTAGACTTCGTTTGTGATCATTGTTTGCGGAGGTAGAACTCCGTTTGATTTCCCGTTCCAATAACAGTTGAGCTATTGTGATAGCTTCCTCCAGAGTTGTTGGTTTTGACGAGGTGACATTTCCCCCGATGCTTCGAGGCAGTCCCTCGACGTACTTCTCCAGAGTTCTTTCAAGATCCGGCAGCATAGTTGGACAAAGTACCAACAGTTCTTGGAACCTCCTATTGTAGGTTCTTATATCGTTACCCCTTACAATCAACTGGTGGAATTCTTCCTCCAGTTTCCTGATTTTTGTACGAGGGCAGTATTTCTTTAGCATTTTTGTTTTCAGTTCGACCCAGGAAATCCGATACGATTCTTCCATACCCATGGTCTGGGCGGTAGCGTTCCACCATGATGCTGCATCTTCCAGAAGAGTCCCTGTAGCAAAGGTGACCTTACTGTTATCTGGACAGTTGCATCTCATGAATACCGTTTCAGTACACTCAAACCACTAAGCTAGTTCGATCACTCCTTCTGAGCCTTTGAAATAAGTTGGCTGTCAACTCATGAAATCTTCATAGGTGCATTTGCGAGACGCAGATGCCTCGCTCTCAGCTGTGGACCGGTTGTTGTTACTCGAGCAGACTATGGTAGCCGCTTGAGTCTCTAGAGCTGCAGCAACGCTATCGGCTACCAGTTTCTGGATAGCTGCAGGAGTCATTGCTGTTGCGGGAGTGGTAGTTCCTTTCTTGTGCGAGCCATAGTTCTATTAATGCCATAAGAAAACACCGATTTAGAATCCACATAATGACCATGTTAGAATACATTAAGTAATAGGGTGATTGCATACAAGTCCTAACAATATTGTCACAATGTGAAATCACAACTAACTGAGAATCATAAAATCATGACATGTTTGAATACAATCACAATACACATGAACAACCACAGTAGCATAAATCAACATCAATATATAGTAAATCATAACCAACAACATATATTAATAACTTGAATCAATTATGTTACAAAACATAATGATTACAAGGTCCTTTATTAATGCCACATGCGGCAGGCTAAGATACCTCAAAACTATACAGATGTATACTATGCCTAGCTACTGGAAGTCTCATCCATGGCCCTGTGAGTTCTGAAATCTGGTCCAGAAGTCTCTGCATGTCGTTTTGATGCTGAACATGCATGTCCTCCATGAGGTTCTCTAATGTATCGGCTCTGCGGCGCGCTTGTAAAGCTTCCTCAATCTGCCTCTGTCCCTCCCATTGTAGGACTGTTATGTGGGAGCGTGTCTCGAACATCTCTGCCTGTATCCTAGTCAGACCGTCCTGAAGATCCATCCTATCGAATATGAGGCCATGTAGGGTGCCGTTGACCGTCTCGGGGCGGTCAAGCAGTGTTCTGTCAACTATGCTCAGGAGGGTATCGATCTGCTCCTCATGACGGTCATACTTTATCTCCAGTCGTGAACAGAACAACCTATCTTAATCCACCTAGTCCTTCTAAAATCTCAGAGGTCACCAAAATCAACACCATAACTAAGAGGAGAACGAAACTACTCGAAAGAGTGACGGAAATCCTAGAATGTCTATCAGAGTTAAGGTACGTCGTTAATAGCGTCAATCCTTCATCACTCACCAAAATCAACTTAGCCAATATAAGTGGTTGCTTCAACATTCGCCCATTCATGCACATAAATCTCAAAGTTCCTTCCATAATTCGTCAAAATTCTCATACCACACTCGTTATTCAACAAACGCAGAGTGAACACAGAACGGAATTACTAACAGAGAACCTAAATCATTCAAAGTACCTTATTATCAGGTAACGGAAACTTAAGTAGGTTGAGAGGGAGTGAATTACGCCATCAATAGCTTCATCCCTCACAGAATCAACTCTTCCAAACCCAAACGTTTACTTCAAATTTCATCCATTCAAATACATGATCTCAAATCTCTTTAAAATTTCAAGTAATCTGTCTACGTCTGTTCATATGATCATAGGGTGGAAAGGAATTACAAACTTGAGTCTGGTCCCTCAAGCCTTCGACACCTTTTCTGGACACCGTGGGGTGGTAGCATGATCGCTGTGCATTCTTCCATTCGCGAGTCTGCTTCTGCTCTCAATTCATCTTAGTACAACTAAAATGAATAGAGAAACAAGACTGCATGTCTTCGATAGGTCTTCTAGCACAGTTCGAAATTCGCCAGGTCCAGCTACTGTCAACTCCAGGTTATGTGCTGAATAGTTCGTCTCCTACGGTCTAGTTGTCTTGATGCCCGAACTGAAATCTCCACGTGCTGCATGAAATATAATCTAGACCTTTCTCAGTTTCTCTCTTGTACTGTCTGCTACAATTCTGAACGCCAATCACATCTACTCTTCCAGAACAAAGGGTCATTCTACTTAATACGAAGATGATCTACATGTTCCTCGTTCGTCTCTGAGCACAAACACACTGTCATACTATGACAATTGTCCAAATACTCGCGAAAACATGATTCTATTAGCCAATACGATTGGCATCATTTAAAACTCATAATGATCAAAACGAGTACGAAAGCAGCTTCAGGAATCGTCTTTGGGAAACTTCATATCTACTTCACATCACCAATCTTTCTCTTCACGAATAAAACTGAAATGCTTAGCGGGGTTACTCTCAGTTAGTCAACTCCCTTCTTGGAAGTTCTTGTGGTTGCTTCTTCAGTCCTTCAAACTTTAAATGAGGCCGTCTGATACGGAGTTTTCAAAGGTAGGCCAAATCAATCATTGATACGCGGAAATGGATAATGATTTCAGATAGTGATACGGTTAAGTTCACGATAGTCGATGCGCCGCCGCATACTTCTCTCTTTCTTCTTCATGAACCAACAGGAAAATCCCAGGATAAACACTAGGGTGAAGAAAATCATATTTCATCAGTTCCTTTAATCTCTCAACTTCTATGGCATCATGGTTCGCCAACTGAGATCAGTTCAATGCCAACTCTACTTCCCAAGCAGGAGGGAATCCCAAGAGGTTCATCCGAGAACATCGGAAAATTTTCGTACAACAAACTACTTCCAATGTCAGAGCTTTCTAAAGGGTGGATACTAATAGATGTCAGGAGAAATTTGACAATCAAATGAGATCGGAATATGTGCTTTCATAGCAACATTAATCTTAACAATTTAAGCGGTTGAGAGTCATTATCACAAAAGTAGCGTGAAGCAGATTGTTAAAGGTTACATTTCAGATACGGTAGTCTATGGTAGCTTTACGAAGAGCCATCCAATCCATAACTAAAAGACCTCAAAGTCGACTATATCAAAAGTAACAGATCCGTAGAACGAATACGGTCGTTAAACCAGACAGGTAGTTCATATATCAAGGTCAAGTACACGGTTCATCATTGTGTTGAGATAGATAAACGAACAGTTCAAGGTATTGGAATTTTGTTTAGCTTTTTAGCATAAGGGGCAGGTAGGGTGTATATCATTGGTAATACGAACATCGTATAATCGTCAAAAGTGAGATGTATGGAATATTAGTTATCAGCATCATCATGCTCAGTTAACAATGTACTGAGATAGTATTTACATCATATCCTTCCAAAGAAAACTGGTTGTCAGGCAAGATTCGTCATTCAAAGGGAGGGAATAAAACTTCATATATCCATGGTTAATAATTACCAGAGTTCTCATAGGGTAGTAATGGATTTTGCAGGACTGAGTAGCATCAGATGATATATTTATATCCAGCATAGATAATGAATTTATAGAATGTGTCAAACACATTACGGTCGAATGACCTTCGGGATGGTCGGAAAAGTATCAACTGTTTATCAAACAGATCGGAAGTGGAGATCAAAATCAGGAAGTGAAACTTAAGTGGTGCAAGGTATACATGAAGTTCCCGAGGTATCTCAATCTTACTTGGTTTCTAAACTTAGGTTGCAAAACTTTCTAGCTTCTGAAACAAATGTTCTTATAAGGCATAGCTAAAGGCAGAGGCACAAATCAGAGTGATGCGGAAGCAATGCTACTTACATAGATGTCCTAGTCTACCCATTCCTCACCGGTAGTAACTTAAGTTCCTATGGGGAAATTCTAAAGCAAATTTTCAAAGGTTGTCTTATGAGCGCCTACAGTGGAAACTTAATGGTCCAAACTTCACAGGTCAAGGGTAAATGTATTACAAGTCGCAGCCTGTCTCTCTGATACCATAATTGTAACACCCCAACCCGATAAGGGTAGAAGTATTACGTTATGGTGACATATCAAAGCAAACACAAGCATATGACTAAATAATACAAAATGAATTTCAAAGGTTACAAAGGAAAATATGAAATACAAGGTTACAAAGGGAACAATAATAAATTCTAAGTCTACAATCGTAATTACTTCTAGTCATCTCTAATCCAGGATAGCTATGAAAGTAAATGTCCTCTAAGTCCCAAGTGCTCTCCACTCATAACCCAGCTTCCATCTAAAACTTGCCGCATGGAAAGAAATGCGGCTGAGCTTAAAAAGCCCAGTGAACAGATATATATAACATAACAGGACGGTAAATAAGCATAAGCAACGAAGGAATAAGAATACAAAATGAAAGTATAATTATGAAAGTCATACGAATTTAAAGAGAACTAAAAATCAGGAATGCATGAGAACTGAATAATAATTTGAATCGAGAGAAAGAATGAAATAATGAAAAGGTTCATATAAGGATGTGCCATAAGAACTCCATACATAAATCGTCAAATCATACTAAAGCATAACAAGTATACGAAGAGGGGAGACCTCTAAGTAAATAAAAGTGTGAGAAGGAGTGCAAGGCACACACCACCTGGTCACCATAATCACATAAAACATAAAACCTAGGATGCATCCATACGCTCCCTAACATAAGTATGTATGTCAGTACTAGACTAAGCACACACACGCATTAATGGCCAATAGTGATCACAATATAATACATAAACATAAGGGGGAACACCGTAGATCTATCACACCTCTACGGGAGTGTCATGCCTAAGGTGCCATCAAAGACATGGTCATGGTACCTCCACAACTAGGTAAGCTCATGCACAGATCTATCATAGCATACAACAATTATAATCTAGCATGGCAAGAGAAACAAGATAGTAACTCAAATAAGCATGGCAAACATAAGCATAGCATAGCAGAGACATTTAAATAAATGTCAGAATGAATAAAAAAGAATGACAATCATAAAATGAATGTCATGAGTCAATGAGGGAATTATATCAGGCATAGGATCTCAAAGGTTCGAAATCAAATGGTTCATAGCAAGGTTCAATTCAAAGGTTTTTATCAAATGTTCATTTAAAGAAATCTTTTAATAATGGTTTTCATAAAAATGATCTTTAAGAATGGTTTTCATAAAGGTAGTCTTTAAAAGTAGTTTTCATAAAATTTAGTAAAATTTCATATAAAAGTGGTATCGCATCGTTCATAAACATCATTTTAAAATTAGTTTTTCTCAAAACATTTCCATGATAAAATTAAGAAAGGTTGATGAGACGAAAAGTGTACCGCTTTTAGGGGGTCATTTAAGCCCTAATTCGTGATTATTTGATCAAATATTGCCCTAAATCGTTCCTTTTGTCATTTTAGGTACTTTGGAGAAGAAATCTGGAAAATGAAGCATTTTGGACGTTTTTGGAGCGAAAAGTGAAGAAAACGGCAAAGTCTCCAAAAATCAAGCAGGAAACAGAGCTTGACGGCGTCACGCTTTGTAGGTGACGGCGTCACGTACTGGCAAAAGGATGAATATGAATTTACACGTGACGCGCCAGAAGGTTTTGTGACGGCGTCACGTGTTAATGGATGTAGGCCGTCAAGTGTTAAGTTAAAGAGAGACGGGCCAGAGGATTTTTGAAGGTGATGGCGTCAGGATCATAGACCTGACGACGTCAGATGATATAGAGTGACGGCGTCAAAGTATTCTTACACGAGAAGGAACCTTAGTGAAACCGCCACAAGTTAATCAAGACAATCACAACTCGCGCGCGGAGTAGCTGTTACTGTTTTGGCCATAAAATCCTCATACGAACTCGGATTTAGGTGATTCAAAAGGCCACGGATTCGGGACGAAAAGATCTACAATTTGGTAAAGAAAAGTTGGTCTTGACGCCGTCAAGTTTAGTCTGACGCCGTCAAGACGTGCCGGGCAGAAAAGTGCTTATAAATACAACCTTATAACTTCATTATTTGTAAGCCCTAAACCCTAAGTCCGATTCTAGGGTTTAGGTAGGTGTTTTTCCAGCAACTTAGAGGGTCCTAATCATGCCATAAACATCTTGTAATGGTTTGTTTATCGATTCAATCTTATGTTATGTCTTCAATTATGATTATTGTTGATTGCTCGTCATTAATTATGCTTGGCTAAATCACCTTGTGTCTACTTATGATTGTGTGAAACTTGTGTATAACTAATTAGATCTTATTGATTTCTTGTTGATGTGTGTGTCCATCTCCATCAATTAGGGCGTGACAACTTCAATAGATCTAGTTGGTTTAGTTTATAATTCTTGTTTCCTATTGTCTCTTGTTTGATTGGGTGATATCGATGTTAGGCTTAAGAAAACTGGCTAACCTCCTATACGGTAACTTGCTTGAACGTCTTAAGAAACATGAACCAATGCGTACTAGGTTTATTTGGTTGTAT
The DNA here is from genome assembly GCA_021014915.2 of Artemisia tridentata subsp. tridentata. NCBI lineage: Eukaryota > Viridiplantae > Streptophyta > Magnoliopsida > Asterales > Asteraceae > Artemisia > Artemisia tridentata. Next base: position 249,374,744 of record CP139503.1, read on the forward strand.
TTAATGCATGAGCGAATTCTAGTGATCCCATGTTAGGAGCTTCTTAGCCAGCTCGACATAGGAGTGAAGTAGGAGCTTATAGAGTTGGGGAAGTACGTACGCCACCCCACGATTGGTATTAAGGAATACAACCCGTCAATTAAAACAAGGTGTGACAATTCAATAGGTAGAATTGGATAGCTAGCAGGGAGTAACATATCATAGGTAGACATGCTTCATTTCCCTTGTAGAACCCTAGTTTACTTTTCTTGCATATTAGTTTAATTAGTTGCTTTTGGGTTAGTTGATTAGCAACTAATTCCGCCCCTTCTTCCAAAACCAGAGATTTTTACTTGATTTCCATAAAATATAAAAATACAAAAAGAATCATCCCTCACCTTTAGACCTAGTTAGATTAATTTCAATCCTAACGAACACTATTCTTTGAGTTGAACGATCAATCCCCGGTACTTGCCACTTCACTATACTACAACGGTCAGGTACACTGCCTGGTGGGGATTGCAAACTTCTCAAGATCCCTTGAGAGGTAAAACCTGTTGTAAGGTTGCAAAACCACGCATCAAGTTTTTGGCGCCGCAGCCCGGGGAGTAGTTATTGCTTAGGTTGAAATTTATTTTTATTAGGTCTACTCACAAGATTCCTATCAAGTGAGATTTTTCTTTCTATTTTTGTAGCTTTCTCGTAGTCTATCTTTTCTTTGTGATTTTGTTTGTAATTTGCTTCAAATGGACTTTTCACTTAGACTTCTAAGATTGCAAAATATGGTTGAGTGGCTAGAACACCAAGAAGTTAAAAATACCTCATTTAGAGACACTTATGAATCATATGAGCCTTCACCTAGGATAGATTCTTATGAACAACCTCCATGTTTAGGATCTTGTTTTAGTGAGGCTAATAGGAAAAGCGACCTAGTTTGCCAAGGAATTGTGGATAGAGCCGTATCAATAAACCATAAGTTGGATGAAGCACTAGGTTTGTTATTATCACTACCTAAGAAAACAATTGATGAGGATATAGGTGATCTTGACACGTGGAATGATGAGGTAAATAACATAAGCCCACAAAATACTCAACCATCATTTGAGGCACCCACACCGCCCGTGACTTACCCGAAAGAAGTAGAAGAGACTTTAGGAATCCCGATGGAGGTAGAACCCTTGGACCAAGCACAACTAGAGGATATAGGTTTGAATACTTGTAATGATAACCTTACCCTTAGTTCTAGGGAATTTCCTAGTGTTGATGAGCCGGAACCTCAATCTTTACACACCTTTCCATCCTTAGATATATTTCTAGGAGACAAAAGAGGAACCGACCCACCCATCAACCAATATTATCCGGGTAGTTTTAGGATGAAGGAAGCCATTCACTCACCCCCTTCACCTCACGTGGCATATTTTCACCCTAAGGGTGTGTATCGCTACTTTCACCCGCACTTAATCCTAAGTGTAGGGAAAACCTCTCCTTTATCCGTTAAATAAGGGCAGAGTCAGGCTCGTGACTCGAACAAAAATAAGCGCTTCTTGGGAGGCAACCCATGTTTTTAATTGTTTGATGTTTTTATTTTATTTGTTTGTTTGTGTCATATATGCTTAATCATAATTGTTAAATTTTCATGTTTCGAATAATTTGTGAAAATGCTTTATTTTGTTTTTAACCTCGTCTTAATTGCATATAAAGGTATTTTACAAAAAAGATAAGTGTAGGAAAGTTTATATTTTGTTAAAAAGAACAAAATTCGAACATGAAAAATTCACAATTCATGATTAGCATGTATTCTATCTTGTTTATGTGTCAATACTTGTGGACATGTTTTATGAGTCCCTATTTGTAAGTCATCCCGCAAGTATCCTATCCTTTTATTGCTTTGTTTTGTTTTTATTTCTAAGTCTGGAAATACATCTAGTTGTGGTTTTTCTTTGTTCGGTTTGATGCTTTGGTTTTTGTGTTTGTTGGTTACAGGTATTATTGGATAAGAAGATGTACGTGCAACACATCAAGAGGATGATTATATTTCTGGAGTGAAGCTTATCATGTTCATTCTCTTGGAGGGAGATTTAACCATATTATCACATCATCCATACCGAGCGAATCAGGGGAGTATTAGTTTCTTCCATTCTCATTTATTTTTACTTTTACATCTTTTGTCTAGAACATTGGGGACAATGTTCGGATTAAGTGTAGGGAGGGTAAATTAGGATGCCTTAGAAACTACAACTTCGCTTGATTTTTGTTTTGTTTAATAGTGAATGTGTAATAAAGCCAAGAGAAATATTGGTTAGGGCAATTTTAGCACCAAATTTAAATTTTTTACAACATATAGGAGTGAAACTTTGATTTTAATAAGCGTCTCACGGATAGGGAATTGTATGACTAGCACAGAAACCATACCACTCAAAAATTTCCACCCCAAATATGTGAGGTTCGCCTTTAGATCTTTAGGAAAAAGCATTCATTGTTGGTGCTTATGAGTGAACCGGTAGTTTATAGATTCTAGAACTTGCGTTTGTGATGCATACCGAGATCGCTAGTGAGACTACATTCGTGCAGTTAGGATTGACTACATGATAAGAGGCATTAGGATTAACCCATTGTTTTACACCTGTGTTTTTGTTATAATTACTTTGGCTACATTGGTCAAGTAATTCTCCCACACCCTTTGCGTTGTACCCATTTTTGGTACACGATACCCCTAGTACACCCCTCAGAGCCTATCTTTTCGTTTCGACCTTTAAGCAGTTTTACTTAAAGGAAGAATTTGTTTACACCCCACTTAAATGTACACCCAAATCGCCTTAGCCTACCTTGTGTGCACTCATCTTTAGTGCATTATTGTGACAACATTTGTTTAAACCCTTAGTTAATTATCTAATTGATTACATGGTTGCTAAGTCGAGTCATATCCTAGTACATATTGTTTTGGGACGATTGGGACTTATGGGTAAAGTACTAGTGTAATGGAGTAATGGGGAAGAACATCATTTATTACCTCCATATGTACGTTAATATTTTAAAGTACTCCAAATGTTTCGATTATCTTGATTCGAGTCATTGAAATAATTTTATGTAAAGTATGTAAAAGTTCAAGTGTAGGGATGGTACAAAGAATCCCTAGTGATGTATTATTTTGGATGGTAGGGCAAGAGTGTATGCAAAAAAAAAAAAAAAAAAAAAAAAAAAAAAAAAAAAAAAAAGTGAAGAAAAAGCATACGGACTACCATCCGCCTCTATCTTTTATTTATGTTTTGTTTTGTTCTATGTTTATTAGTTCGTGATTAGTTTAAGTTGAGTCGAGTCTTGGCTTAGCAACGCCTCATTCTACATGTAATTGACCAAGATGATTGACTTGCCACCAGTAAAAATATCCTTATCCAACAAACCGTGTTTTCCTTATCCCTACACCTAACGTTACAACCCTTAAAAGACCTCTTTGATAGTTTATCCTAGGTGCTTACGCCAATGTGGTGGAGGTTTTGATCCTTTCCCAAGCCTATGGTAATCTATTTGCTATGACAGGTAATGAGTGATATTTCTCCATTTTCATATATAAACTTACAACACCCGAGAGATGAGAGTATCCAAACACTTAATGTGAGGTGCTAGTGTATAATTTCCGTGCTTGTTTTGACTAAGGTGGAACGATCATTTGTTGTAATTACTTTTATATTAATGTTAAATGACCCCTAACTTGTATTTTGATTGGTGGAAAAGCTCATTTGCTTGAGGACAAGCAAATCCCAAGTGTAGGGATATTTGATGAGACGAAAAGTGTACCGCTTTTAGGGGGTCATTTAAGCCCTAATTCGTGATTATTTGATCAAATATTGCCCTAAATCGTTCCATTTGTCATTTTAGGTACTTTGGAGAAGAAATCTGGGAAATGAAGCATTTTGGACGTTTTTGGAGCGAAAAGTGAAGAAAACGGCAAAGTCTCCAAAAATCAAGCAGGAAACAGAGCTTGACGGCGTCACGCTTTGTAGGTGACGGCGTCACGTACTGGCAAAAGGATGAATATGAATTTACACGTGACGCGCCAGAAGGTTTTGTGACGGCGTCACGTGTTAATGGATGTAGGCCGTCAAGTGTTAAGTTAAAGAGAGACGGGCCAGAGGATTTTTGAAGGTGATGGCGTCAGGATCATAGACCTGACGACGTCAGATGATATAGAGTGACGGCGTCAAAGTATTCTTACACGAGAAGGAACCTTAGTGAAACCGCCACAAGTTAATCAAGACAATCACAACTCGCGCGCGGAGTAGCTGTTACTGTTTTGGCCATAAAATCCTCATACGAACTCGGATTTAGGTGATTCAAAAGGCCACGGATTCGGGACGAAAAGATCTACAATTTGGTGAAGAAAAGTTGGTCTTGACGCCGTCAAGTTTAGTCTGACGCCGTCAAGACGTGCCGGGCAGAAAAGTGCTTATAAATACAACCTTATAACTTCATTATTTGTAAGCCCTAAACCCTAAGTCCGATTCTAGGGTTTAGGTAGGTGTTTTTCCAGCAACTTAGAGGGTCCTAATCATGCCATAAACATCTTGTAATGGTTTGTTTATCGATTCAATCTTATGTTATGTCTTCAATTATGATTATTGTTGATTGCTCGTCATTAATTATGCTTGGCTAAATCACCTTGTGTCTACTTATGATTGTGTAAAACTTGTGTATAACTAATTAGATCTTATTGATTTCTTGTTGATGTGTGTGTCCATCTCCATCAATTAGGGCGTGACAACTTCAATAGATCTAGTTGGTTTAGTTTATAATTCTTGTTTCCTATTGTCTCTTGTTTGATTGGGTGATATCGATGTTAGGCTTAAGAAAACTGGCTAACCTCCTATACGGTAACTTGCTTGAACGTCTTAAGAAACATGAACCAATGCGTACTAGGTTTATTTGGTTGTATTTAATGCATGAGCGAATTCTAGTGATCCCATGTTAGGAGCTTCTTAGCCAGCTCGACATAGGAGTGAAGTAGGAGCTTATAGAGTTGGGGAAGTACGTACGCCACCCCACGATTGGTATTAAGGAATACAACCCGTCAATTAAAACAAGGTGTGACAATTCAATAGGTAGAATTGGATAGCTAGCAGGGAGTAACATATCATAGGTAGACATGCTTCATTTCCCTTGTAGAACCCTAGTTTACTTTTCTTGCATATTAGTTTAATTAGTAGCTTTTGGGTTAGTTGATTAGCAACTAATTCCGCCCCTTCTTCCAAAACCAGAGATTTTTACTTGATTTCCAAAAAATATAAAAATACAAAAAGAATCATCCCTCACCTTTAGACCTAGTTAGATTAATTTCAATCCTAACGAACACTATTCTTTGAGTTGAACGATCAATCCCCGGTACTTGCCACTTCACTATACTACAACGGTCAGGTACACTGCCTGGTGGGGATTGCAAACTTCTCAAGATCCCTTGAGAGGTAAAACCTGTTGTAAGGTTGCAAAACCACGCATCAAAGGTTTACACATCCAATTACAAAATCAAATGAACCTTCTAAGCATCAAGTGATTCGAATACTTATGTCAAATGAATCATAATATCAACGAAGCATATCAAACGAATGAATCAAAGAATAGGGGATTATAGCAATGGCTTAAGGGAATCCTAATGAATCAAGATCAAGAAAATCATGAGAACGAACGCGCCCTTACTGAAAAAGGGTAGAATATCTGTACCTTAGACCGCAATTGAAAACTGATGAAGCGAAAAGTGTACCGCTTTTAAGGGGTCATTTAAGCCTTAAATCGTATTTATTTGATCAAATATTGCCCTAAATCGTTCCTTTTGTCATTTTAGGTACTTTTGAGGAGAAATCTGGAAAAGGAGGCATTTTGGACGTTTTTGGAGCATAAAAGTGAAGAAAACGACAAAGTCTCAAAAATCGGCTGAAAGTTACCTTTGACGGCGTCACAATTTACTCTGGACGGCGTCATGCCTTGGCAAGAAAAGGTGGACGTGAAATTTACTCATGATAAGCCAGTGAAAATAGCATGTGAATTCTGACGGCGTCACGCTTTAACTTGATCAAGGGCGTCACGGCTTAAATCATAAGGGGACGGCGTCACGTTCAAGGTTTGACGGCGTCAAGCCTTGATAAGCCAGAATGGATTTTTTGAAGAGCTAAAGAGGGACGGCGTCAAGAAGGTCATCCGGGAACCCTAGAAGCGGCGAGGTGACGGCGTCACACTCCATAAGGTGACGCCGTCAGATGCAAAAGTCTATATATAGTTTTCTAATTTTTTGTCATTAGAGAGAGCTTAGTGTGTGGAATTTTGGGAGAAAACCCTAGGACGAATTTAGCTTCTTTTTCAAGGCTTTTTGCCTTGAGATCTTCCATGTTACATTGAAAGATAAGTTATCAATTAATCATTCAATATGTCTATGTGTTGTTTGATTCTATCTTATTCTTGTCTTTTGTTTAACATGTTAGGCTAATTTTATCTTGTGTTTGCTTAGATCTAATGAAACCTAGCTATTGATTATTGGTTATTAGTGTGTTGTTAGTTGTATTGGATGATTGTTTATCTATGTTAGGCTTAAGAAAACTGGCTAACTTCCTATTCGGTAACTTGCTTGAACGTCTTAAGAAACATGAACCAAATGCGTACTAAAGGTTTTTATGGTTGTATTTAATGCACAAGCGAATTCTAGTGATCCCATGTTAGGAGCTTCCTAGCCGGCTCGACATAGGAGTGAAGTAGGAGCTTGTAGAGTTGGGGAAGTAAGTACGCCACCCCACGAATGGTATTAAGGAATACACCCGTCATCCACGCGACTAATACACACTAATTAACCGGTAAAAGATAGTTAGGGAGTAAGGAAATCTAAGTAAACACATTTCTCTACACATAAGTTTCTCACCACATTTTCATTTTTGTTATTTTACTTTATTTGCATTTGTAGTTATTTGGGTTAGTTGACTAGCAACTAATTCCGCCCACTCTTTCAAAACCGAGATTTTACTTGCTTTCATAAAAATTATAAAAACATAAAAAGAATCTTCCTCAACCTTTAGACCTAATTAGAGTAGACCTTCACACCTAACGAACACTATTCCCTGTGGAGAACGATCAATCCCCCGTACTTACCACTACACTATACTACATCGGTCAGGTACACTGCCTGGTGGGGTTGTAAGCCTCTTGAGATCCCTCGAGAGGTAAAACCTGTTGTAAGGTTACAAAACCACGCATCAAGTTTTTGGCGCCGCTGCCGGGGAATAGTTATTGTTTAGGTTGAATTTTTATTTCTATTAGGTCTACTCACTAGATTCCTTTCTAGTGAGATTTTTATTTTATTTTTTCTAGGTTTTCTTTAGTCTATCTATTTTCTTCGTGTCTTTGTTCGTAACCATACCATCCGACATCATGGAAGATGGTAATATCCTTAACCCCCACAACCCACCACCACAACAACCACCACCACCTCCTAGAGCCCGTACTTTAGGAGAGTATTCCCGTCCTAGCCACCATGGCTATCGAAACACCATTGAGCTCACTCAAGGAGCCAATATCACACCCTTGCGATCCGACACCATCCGGTTGGTGCAAAGCGGATGCGCATTCCATGGACTTCGTTCTGAAGATCCTAATCAACATCTCAAGGACTTTCTCAAAATCGTTGATTCTATAGACCTTGATGTTGCCACTCGAGAGACGACCCGATTGCGTCTCTTTCAATTCTCTCTGCGGGACCAAGCTAGTCAGTGGCTAAAACGTCAACCCGCAGGATCCATTACCTCTTGGGATGATCTCACCACTCGTTTCCTTGCTCAGTTTTTCCCACCGGGAAGAACTACCAAGCTAAGGAATGATATCTTGATGTTCCAACAACGTCAAGGCGAAACTCTCTACGAGGCATGGACTCGATTCAAGGACTTACTCCAAAAAGTCCCTCACCATGGCATAGAACTTTGGCTCCAAGTCCAAATCTTCTATGACCATATCAATCTCTACACGAGGCAAATCATTGACCAATCGGCCGGTGGCAAGCTACGTGATCTAAGTGCGGAACAATCATGGGCTCTCCTAGAGGATCTTGCTCTTTATGACAACGAAAGTTGGAGTGATCCCCGTGATTTGAATAAAACGGTCAAGGCAATATCTTTGCCTTCTAACAATTCAAGCACTTCCGACCGTAGGATCATAGAACTTGAAGACCAAGTCAAGTTTCTCATGAAATCCTACGAGGCTCCTAAACCTTCAAGCCAAGTGAACAAAATCACTTCTTCATGTGAATTATGTAGTGGTCCCCACGACACTCGTGATTGCATGGAACTCCCCGAACAAGCTTTTGTGGACTACGCATCCTCGTGTATCGACGGAGCGGGAGACAAGTGGTACACTTTCAAACCCGAGCCAAACCATTATGGTGATTCATACAACCCCTCATGGAAAAATCACCCGAACCTTAGGTGGAAACAAAACCAAAACGCACAACAAACAAATCCTTCCAACCCACCTAATCGTTTACAATCAAGCGGTTCCAACTCGAACCGTACTTTCAACAACAATCCTTCCGGCAATGGTAGTACCGATAACTTTGAAGGATTGATGTCTCAATTTATGGCATCTCAAGAAGCTCGTTTAGCCAAGTTTGAAGCCGATTTCAAACAAAAACAAAGCGAGATGACCGATAAGATTGACACCTTGTTGAAAGCCCTCAATGACCGAGAAATGGGAGCACTCCCTAGCAACACGGTCAAGAACCCGAAACTAAACGTCAACGCTATTTCATCGGTTTCGTCCCCTAGTTCTTGTCCACAATATTATTCGGTCAATTCCATGAGCACGTGTTTCAAACAAACCCAAGTCGTTCCAAATGACCAAGAAGTTATGACATCCAAATTGGTCAACAACATAGTTGAAACACCTCCCACTCAAAACCTTGACGAAGAATTCAAGGAGCTCCACCTTGAAAGTCCGGTTGTTGATGAGTTGGATGAGAAGAAGCTCAAGTTAGGCGAAAAAAGGACCGCCTTTGTTCATAACAAGCTACCTAAGAAGTTAGATGATCCGGGCTTATTTGTTCTACCTTGCAAGATCAGTAATTCGGAGGCTTATGACACATTAGCCGATCTTGGATCAAGCCTTAACCTACTTCCGTTACCTCTCTACACCTCTCTAAAACTTGGAAAACTTGAAGAAACCGAGGTGATAATAGGCTTAGCGGATGGAAGTGTTGCTTACCCGGTTGGAGTAGTTAAGGACGTGTTAGTGCACATTGGAAAACTAACCATTTTAGCCGATTTCCACGTCCTTGATATGGTTAGCGACCCTACATGCCCCTTGTTGATAGGTAGAGGATTTTTGGCGACCGCTAGTGCTATGATTGATTGTAAGGAATCCAAGATAGCGGTAGGAGAAGGAGATACTTGGTCAGTCTATGATGTTAAGAAACATGCCTATGATACTAGTGAGGAACCAACACCACATTGGCTAGAATCAAATAGGAGACCATCTAGATATGGACCTTGGATTGATAGAGACTTCATAGGACCCCAACGCCCATTTTACCTAGAAGAGGACTTTGTTAACCGAACGCATTCGGTGGAGCAACTCTTGGCTAGGGACACCGAATTGGATCCATTTGAAGATTCTCTAGTTTTTAGAAAGATGATTGATTTCCTAGGAGTTTTGCCAATTAACCTAGGAATGAATAAGTGGACTTGTGAGGAAGATGATCACAAGTGGAATTGGGATAAACCACCCAAAGATGGAGATGGGTCATGGCATATTAAGATGGCATTGTATGACCCAGATGGAGAGAAGTTTGAAAAGATATATCGTACTAAGCGGACCAATAGGAAACTTCAATCCAAGCTTAACCCTAAAGACGTCCTCGATGACGAGCTCACTTATATAGGGTAGCGTGACTTTGAGTCTAGCTACAAGACTCGTTAATAAAGAAAAGCGCTTCTTGGGAGGCAACCCAAGCTTTATTTGTTTTATTTGCTTTGTGTGTTTATTTATTTGCTTGTTTGATTTTATTTTCCGTATGTGTGTTTAATTTTTATCATTATTGATTCATGTTCAAAATTAAATTGTGAAAATGCTTTATTTTGTTTTTAACTTCGTCTTAACTACATATAAAGGTATTTTGCAAAAGATAAGTGTAAGGGAAATCTAAATCGGTTTATTAGAACACAAATGAACATGAATCGTAATAATACTAAATTAGCATACATATTAGTATTTGTTTGAGTCAAATGCTTGTATCGAGTCATAATGATGTTTTGCAGGATTTCTAGGAAGTAAGGTAAAGGTTTTTCCAGAAATTTTCCGGAAACTTAAAATGAGAATTTTTGTCAGGTCATTTCTGACGGCGTCAAGGTTTATAACCTGACGGCGTCAGATTTAATTTTCAGAAATTTTTGAAAGTTTTGTTTTTAAAAAGTTTTTATTAAAATCTCCAACTTATAATCTCCAGGAATCTGCAAAGTTATCATTCCACAAGCATTATATCCTTATATATAGATTTTTCCCGCCGATGTTATGCAGGTTTTCGTGTTTGTTTTCTCAGGTTTAACAGGTTATTTTGGACAAGGAAATGTTTTGAATCAAGCTTGTGGCGATGCATTAGTCATGGAGCTTCAACATTCTCTTTGGAGGAAGATCTAACCGTGTAATTTCACTATCCACCGAGCGAATCAGGGGAGTATTTGATTTCATTCTTTTACTTTATACTTTTACATCTTGTTATTTGAACATTGGGGACAATGTTCATCTTAAGTGTAAGGGGAGGGTAAAAGTACGATTTTAGAGAATACAATTGCGCTTGATTTTTGTTTGTTTAATGGTAGATGTGTAATAAAACTGAGATAAATACTTGTTAGGGTAATTTTAGTGCCAAATTTAAAATTTTTTACAACATATAGGAGTGAAACTTTGATCTTAATGAGCGTCTCACGGATAGGAGTTATATGACTAGCACAAAAAACCGTACCACTAAAAAATTTTCCACCCCCAAATATGTGAGGTTCGCCCCTAGAATTGGTAGGAAAAGCATTTATGCTATGATGTGTGTACCGGTAGCACTTAGATTCTAGAACTTGCGTTAGGACCATTCCAAGGCCACAAGTGAGACTACATTCGTGTAGTTAGATTTACTACATGATAAGAGGCATTAGGATTAACCCATTGTTTTACACCTGTGTTTTTGTTATAATTACTTTGGCTACATTGGTCAAGTAATTCTCCCACACCCTTTGCGTTGTACTCATTTTTAGTACACGATACCCCTAGTACACCCCTCAGAGCCTATCTTTTCGTTTCGACCTTTAAGCATTTTACTTAAAGGAAGAATTTGTTACACCCCACTTAAATGTACACCCAAATCGCCTTAGCCTACCTTGTATGCACTCATCTTTAGTGCATTATTGTTACAACATTTGTTTAAACCCAAGTTAATTATCTAGTTGATTACATGGTTGCTAAGTCGAGTCATATCCTTGTACATATTGTTTTGGGACGATTGGGACTCATGGGTAAAGTACTAGTATAATGGAGTAATGGGGATGAACATCATTTATTACCCCCATATGTGCTAAATGTTTTAAAAGTACTCCAAGTTTTTCAATTATCTTAATTCGAGTCATTAGATTAGTATTTGTAAAGTTATGTAAAAGTTCAAGTGTAAGGGGGATGCAATGCCTCTTTGATGTATTATTTTGGATGGTAGGGCAAAAGTGTATGCAAAAAAAAAAAAAAAAAAAAAAAAAAAAAAAAAAAAAAAAAAAAAAAAAAAAAAAATCGAAAAAATCAAGAAAAACACAAAAAAAAATGAGAAAATGAAAAATAGAAAAAACATACGGACTACCATCCCGTTTCATTTTATGTTTATTTTATGTTTTTGTTTTTGTTATTTCGTTTCTAGCTTAAGATCGAGTCTAGTCTTGGCTTAGCAACATTGTATAGTACATGTAATTGATCAAGATTTTTAACTAGCCACCAGTAAAACATCCTTTATCCAACAAAACCGTGTTTTCCTTTTCCCTACACCTAACGTTATAACCCATTTAAAAGCCCTCTTTGATAGTTTATCTTTGGTGCTTACGCCTAGTGGAGGAGGTTTTCGATCCTTTCCCAAGCCTATGGTAATCTATTTGCTATGACAGGTAGTGAGAGATATTATCCGTTTTCATTTATGAGATTTATTTTGATGACACTTGAGAGATGTGAGTATCTAAACACTACTTGTGAGGTGCTAGTATGTAATCTCCGTGCTTATTATGATTGAAGTGGAATGATTATTTGTTGTAATTACTTTTATGTTTGCATTAAATGACCCCTAACTTGTATTTTGATTAGAATAAAAGCGCATTTGCTTGAGGACAAGCAAATCTCAAGTGTAAGGGTATTTGATGAAGCGAAAAGTGTACCGCTTTTAAGGGGTCATTTAAGCCTTAAATCGTATTTATTTGATCAAATATTGCCCTAAATCGTTCCTTTTGTCATTTTAGGTACTTTTGAGGAGAAATCTGGAAAAGGAGGCATTTTGGACGTTTTTGGAGCATAAAAGTGAAGAAAACGACAAAGTCTCAAAAATCGGCTAAAAGTTACCTTTGACGGCGTCACAATTTACTCTGGACGGCGTCATGCCTTGGCAAGAAAAAGTGGACGTGAAATTTACTCATGATAAGCCAGTGAAAATAGCATGTGAATTCTGACGGCGTCACGCTTTAACTTGATCAAGGGCGTCACGGCTTAAATCATAAGGGGACGGCGTCACGTTCACGATCTGACGGCGTCAAGCCTTGATAAGCCAGAATGGATTTTTTGAAGAGCTAAAGAGGGACGGCGTCAAGAAGGTCATCCGGGAACCCTAGAAGCGGCGAGGTGACGGCGTCACACTCCATAAGGTGACGCCGTCAGATGCAAAAGTCTATATATAGTTTTCTAATTTTTTGTCATTAGAGAGAGCTTAGTGTGTGGAATTTTGGGAGAAAACCCTAGGACGAATTTAGCTTCTTTTTCAAGGCTTTTTGCCTTGAGATCTTCCATGTTACATTGAAAGATAAGTTATCAATTAATCATTCAATATGTCTATGTGTTGTTTGATTCTATCTTATTCTTGTCTTTTGTTTAACATGTTAGGCTAATTTTATCTTGTGTTTGCTTAGATCTAATGAAACCTAGCTATTGATTATTGGTTATTAGTGTGTTGTTAGTTGTATTGGATGATTGTTTATCTATGTTAGGCTTAAGAAAACTGGCTAACTTCCTATTCGGTAACTTGCTTGAACGTCTTAAGAAACATGAACCAAATGCGTACTAAAGGTTTTTATGGTTGTATTTAATGCACAAGCGAATTCTAGTGATCCCATGTTAGGAGCTTCCTAGCCGGCTCGACATAGGAGTGAAGTAGGAGCTTGATGAGGCGAAAAGTGTACCGCTTTTAAGGGGTCATTTAAGCCCGAAATCGTATTTATTTGATCAAATATTGCCCTAAATCGTTCCTTTTGTCATTTTAGGTACTTTTGAGGAGAAATCTGGAAAAGGAGGCATTTTGGACGTTTTTGGAGCATAAAAGTGAAGAAAACGGCAAAGTCTCAAAATTGTGCTGAAAGTCACCTTTGACGGCGTCACAATTAACTCCAGACGGCGTCATGCTTTGGCAAGAAAAGTTGGATGTGAAATTTACTCATGACGGGCCAGTGAGTTTGCATGAGAATTCTGACGGCGTCACGCTTTAACTAAATCAAGGGCGTCACGGCTTAAATCAAAGAGGGACGGCGTCACGTTATAGGTCCGACGGCGTCAAGCCTTGATAAGCCAGAATGGATTTTTGAAGAGCTAAAGAGGGACGGCGTCAAGAAGGTCACCCGGGAACCCTAAAAGCGGCGAGGTGACGGCGTCACAATGCATAAGGTGACGCCGTCAGATGTCAAAGTCTATATATAGTTTTCTAATTTTTTGTCATTAGAGGAGAGCTTAGTGTGTGGAATTTTGGGATAAAACCCTAAGACGATTTTAGCTACTTTTTCAGGGCTTCTTGCCTTGAGATCTTCCATGTTTCATTGAAAGATAAGTTATCAATTAATCATTCAATATGTCTATGTGTTGTTTGATTCTATCTTATGCTTGTCTTTTGTTTAACATGTTAGGCTAATTTTATCTTGTGTTTGCTTAGATCTAATGAAACCTAGCTATTGATTATTGGTTGTTAGTGTGTTGTTAGTTGTATTGGATGATTGTTTATCTATGTTAGGCTTAAGAAAACTGGCTAACTTTCTATTCGGTAACTTGCTTGAACGTCTTAAGAAACATGAACCAAATGCGTACTAAAGGTTTTTATGGTTGTATTTAATGCACAAGCGAATTCTAGTGATCCCATGTTAGGAGCTTCCTAGCCGGCTCGACATAGGAGTGAAGTAGGAGCTTGTAGAGTTTGGGGAAGTAAGTACGCCACCCCACGAATGGTATTAAGGAATACACCCGTCATCCACGCGACTAATACACACTAATTAACCGGTAAAAGATAGTTAGGGAGTAAGGAAATCTAAGTAAACACATTTCTCCACACATAAGTTTCTCACCACTTTTCATTTTTGTTATTTTATTTTATTTGCATTTGTAGTAATTTGGGTTAGTTGACTAGCAACTAATTCCGCCCACTCCTTCAAAACCCGAGATTTTACTTGCTTTCATAAAATATAAAAACATAAAAAAGAATCTTCCTCAACCCTTAGACCTAATTAGAGTAGCCTTTCATACCTAACGAACACTATTCCCTGTGGAGAACGATCAATCCCCCGTACTTACCACTACACTATACTACATCGGTCAGGTACACTGCCTGGTGGGGTTGTAAGCCTCTTGAGATCCCTCGAGAGGTAAAACCTGTTGTAAGGTTGCAAAACCCACGCATCAAGTTTTTGGCGCCGCTGCCGGGGAATAGTTATTGTTTAGGTTGAATTTTTATTTCTATTAGGTCTACTCACTAGATTCCTTTCTAGTGAGATTTTTATTTTATTTTTCTAGGTTTTCTTTAGTCTATCTATTTTCTTTGTGCTTTTGTTCGTAACAGATTTTCATTAACTATTCAGTTTGCCATTATGGAAAACGCGAATCCACCCCTTACACCTGGCGAAGTGGCTTTGTTGCGTAGCCAACTTGAGAATGAGATTAGTGAGCTCAGGGAGCTCAGTAGAATGATTGATATAGAGCTTGATTATGCCTTGAACAACTTAGGGACCGCCATATACTCAGATAATTACTTAGAACGTAATAATCTTACGGTTGATAAGTTGATTGAGAAAATTGAGGAAGTAAAGGTAGATCCTAGGTTGGATGATTGTTTCAATGAATACCCCACTAAGAAGGAGATTGCTTACTATAACAACCTAGTTGATAACCCTCGACCACCTTTTGTTAGAATTGACCCAAAGATTAAGAGAGGTGATCCCGGGAATGTGAAGATACCATGTATGATTGGGTACCAATACGTTGAGCATGCTTACATTGACTGTGAATCCCCAATCAACGTTATGTCCTCAGGCCTTTATAGCCAAATCATAAACACACCACTTGAGCCTAGGATGGACCCCAAGTGTCCAGGCGGAGTTTGCAACTTCGTTGGAAGGATTAAGGATATACATATCCTTGTTGGGAACTTTACCTTTATCACCAACTTCATGATTTTAGAAGATATGGCAAGTGTTGTTGACTACCGCCTATCTCGCGTTGTGTTAGGTAAGCCATTTATCGAAGCATCCAATTTAAGGTATGACCATTTGAAAGGCACGGTTCAGTTTTCTAATCACATAGATAGGATCACATATAGGATGCCTTATCGGGTTAATGAGTTTCGTTTTGTGCCTCGATTTGACATGGACAACATTGGTGCGATTGAGGACATCAATGAAGAGGATAAAGAAAAAGGCATGGACCATGTTTGGAATAAGAGAAGCCTTTATTATAAAGATTGCTTAAACCTTGGACCTAAATACAAAATTGATATGGAGGTTGTTAGGATGATTAGAGGGGCAATTGAGAAGCAAAACGGAAAAACGTAGACCCCGTGACTTTGAGTCTAGCTGCAAGACTCGTTAATAAAGAAAAGCGCTTCTTGGGAGGCAACCCAAGCTTTATTTATTTATTTGCTTTTTGTGTTTATTTATTTGTTTGTTTGATTTTATTTGTTTCCGTATGTGTGTTTAATTTTTATTCTTATTGATTCATGTTCAAAACTAATTTGTGAAAATGCTTTATTTTGTTTTTAACTTCGTCTTAACTACATATAAAGGTATTTTGCAAAAGATAAGTGTAAGGGAAATCTAAATCGGTTTATTAGAACACAAATTAACATGAATCATAATAATAATAAATTAACATACATATTAGCATTTGTTTGAGTCAAATGCTTGTATCGAGTCATAATGATGTTTTGCAGGATTTCCAGGAAGTAAGGTAAAGGTTTTTCCAGAAATTTTCCGGAAACTTAAAATGAGAATTTTTGTCAGGTCATTTCTGACGGCGTCATGGTTTATAACCTGACGGCGTCAGATTTAATTTCCAGAAATTTTTGAAAGTTTTGTTTTCATAAAAAGTTTTTATTAAAATCTCCAACTTATAATCTCCAGGAATCTGCAAAATTATCATTCCACAAGCATTATATCCTTATATATAGATTTATCCCGCCGTTGTTATGCAGGTTTTCGTGTTTGTTTTCTCAGGTTTAACAGGTTATTTTGGACAAGGAAATGTTTTGAATCAAGCTTTTGGCGATGCATTAGTCATGGAGCTTCAACATTCTCCTTGGAAGAAGATTTAACCGTGTAATTTCATTATCCAACGAGCGAATCAGGGGAGTATTTGATTTCATTCTTTTACTTTTTCTTTTACATCTTGTTATTTGAACATTAGGGACAATGTTCATCTTAAGTGTAAGGGGAGGGTAAAAGTACGATTTTAGAGAATGCTATTACGCTTGATTTTTGTTTGCTTAATAGTAGATGTGTAATAAAACTGAGATAAATACTTGTTAAGGTAATTTTAGTGCCAAATTTAAAATTTTTTACAACATATAGGAGTGAAACTTTGATCTTAATGAGCGTCTCACGGATAGGAGTTATATGACTAGCAAAAAACCGTACCACTAAAAAATTTTCCACCCCAAATATGTGAGGTTCGCCCCTAGAATTGGTAGGAAAAGCATTTATGCTATGATGTGTGTACCGGTAGCACTTAGATTCTAGAACTTGCGTTAGGACCATTCCGAGGCCACAAGTGAGACTACATTCGTGTAGTTAGATTTACTACATGATAAGAGGCATTAGGATTAACCCATTGTTTTACACCTGTGTTTTTGTTATAATTACTTGGGCTACATTGGTCAAGTAATTCTCCCACACCCTTTGCGTTGTACTCATTTTTAGTACACGATACCCCTAGTACACCCCTCAGAGCCTATCTTTTCGTTTCGACCTTTAAGCATTTTACTTAAAGGAAGAATTTGTTACACCCCACTTTAATGTACACCCAAATCGCCTTAGCCTACCTTGTATGCACTCATCTTTAGTGCATTATTGTGACAACATTTGTTTAAACCCAAGTTAATTATCTAGTTGATTACATGGTTGCTAAGTCGAGTCATATCCTTGTACATATTGTTTTGGGACGATTGGGACTCATGGGTAAAGTACTAGTGTAATGGAGTAATGGGGAAGAACATCATTTATTACCCCCATATGTGCTAAATATTTTAAAAGTACTCCAAGTTTTTCAATTATCTTAATTCGAGTCATTAGAATAGTTATTTGTAAAGTTATATAAAAGTTCAAGTGTAAGGGGATGCAATGCCCCTATGATGTATTATTTTGGATGGTAGGGTAAAAGTGTATGCACAAAAAAAAAAAAAAAAAAAAAAAAAAAAAAAAAAAAAAAAAAAAAAAAAAAAAAAAAATAAAAAATTTCAAGAAAAATACAAAAAAAATGAGAAAAAGAAAAATAGAAAAAACATACGGACTACCATCCCGTTTTATTTTATGTTTATTTTATGTTTATGTTTTGTTATTTTCTTTCATTAGCTTAAGATCGAGTCTAGTCTTGGCTTAGCAACATTGTATAGTACATGTAATTGATCAAGATCTTTAACTCGCCACCAGTAAAATATCCCGTATCCAACAAAACCGTGTTTTCCTTTTCCCTACACCTAACGTTATAACCCATTTAAAAGCCCTCTTTGATAGTTTATCTTAGGTGCTTACGCCTAGTGGAGGAGGTTTTCGATCCTTTCCCAAGCCTATGGTAATCTATTTGCTATGACAGGTAGTGAGAGATATTTTCCGTTTTCATTTATGAGATTTATTTTGATGACACTTGAGAGATGTGAGTATCTAAACACTACTTGTGAGGTGCTAGTATGTAATCTCCGTGCTTATTATGATTGAAGTGGAACGATTATTTGTTGTAATTACTTTTATGTTTGCATTAAATGACCCCTAACTTGTATTTTGATTAGAATAAAAGCGCATTTGCTTGAGGACAAGCAAATCTCAAGTGTAAGGGTATTTGATGAGGCGAAAAGTGTACCGCTTTTAAGGGGTCATTTAAGCCCGAAATCGTATTTATTTGATCAAATATTGCCCTAAATCGTTCCTTTTGTCATTTTAGGTACTTTTGAGGAGAAATCTGGAAAAGGAGGCATTTTGGACGTTTTTGGAGCATAAAAGTGAAGAAAACGGCAAAGTCTCAAAATTGTGCTGAAAGTCACCTTTGACGGCGTCACAATTAACTCCAGACGGCGTCATGCTTTGGCAAGAAAAGTTGGATGTGAAATTTACTCATGACGGGCCAGTGAGTTTGCATGAGAATTCTGACGGCGTCACGCTTTAACTAAATCAAGGGCGTCACGGCTTAAATCAAAGAGGGACGGCGTCACGTTATAGGTCCGACGGCGTCAAGCCTTGATAAGCCAGAATGGATTTTTGAAGAGCTAAAGAGGGACGGCGTCAAGAAGGTCACCCGGGAACCCTAAAAGCGGCGAGGTGACGGCGTCACAATGCATAAGGTGACGCCGTCAGATGTCAAAGTCTATATATAGTTTTCTAATTTTTTGTCATTAGAGGAGAGCTTAGTGTGTGGAATTTTGGGATAAAACCCTAAGACGATTTTAGCTACTTTTTCAGGGCTTCTTGCCTTGAGATCTTCCATGTTTCATTGAAAGATAAGTTATCAATTAATCATTCAATATGTCTATGTGTTGTTTGATTCTATCTTATGCTTGTCTTTTGTTTAACATGTTAGGCTAATTTTATCTTGTGTTTGCTTAGATCTAATGAAACCTAGCTATTGATTATTGGTTGTTAGTGTGTTGTTAGTTGTATTGGATGATTGTTTATCTATGTTAGGCTTAAGAAAACTGGCTAACTTCCTATTCGGTAACTTGCTTGAACGTCTTAAGAAACATGAACCAAATGCGTACTAAAGGTTTTTATGGTTGTATTTAATGCACAAGCGAATTCTAGTGATCCCATGTTAGGAGCTTCCTAGCCGGCTCGACATAGGAGTGAAGTAGGAGCTTGTAGAGTTTGGGGAAGTAAGTACGCCACCCCACGAATGGTATTAAGGAATACACCCGTCATCCACGCGACTAATACACACTAATTAACCGGTAAAAGATAGTTAGGGAGTAAGGAAATCTAAGTAAACACATTTCTCCACACATAAGTTTCTCACCACTTTTCATTTTTGTTATTTTATTTTATTTGCATTTGTAGTAATTTGGGTTAGTTGACTAGCAACTAATTCCGCCCACTCCTTCAAAACCCGAGATTTTACTTGCTTTCATAAAATATAAAAACATAAAAAAGAATCTTCCTCAACCCTTAGACCTAATTAGAGTAGCCTTTCATACCTAACGAACACTATTCCCTGTGGAGAACGATCAATCCCCCGTACTTACCACTACACTATACTACATCGGTCAGGTACACTGCCTGGTGGGGTTGTAAGCCTCTTGAGATCCCTCGAGAGGTAAAACCTGTTGTAAGGTTGCAAAACCCACGCATCAGGAGTGAAGTAGGAGCTTGTAGAGTTGGGGAAGTAAGTACGCCACCCCACGAATGGTATTAAGGAATACACCCGTCATCCACGCGACTAATACACACTAATTAACCGGTAAAAGATAGTTAGGGAGTAAGGAAATCTAAGTAAACACATTTCTCTACACATAAGTTTCTCACCACATTTTCATTTTTGTTATTTTACTTTATTTGCATTTGTAGTTATTTGGGTTAGTTGACTAGCAACTAATTCCGCCCACTCTTTCAAAACCGAGATTTTACTTGCTTTCATAAAAATTATAAAAACATAAAAAGAATCTTCCTCAACCTTTAGACCTAATTAGAGTAGACCTTCACACCTAACGAACACTATTCCCTGTAGAGAACGATCAATCCCCCGTACTTACCACTACACTATACTACATCGGTCAGGTACACTGCCTGGTGGGGTTGTAAGCCTCTTGAGATCCCTCGAGAGGTAAAACCTGTTGTAAGGTTACAAAACCACGCATCAAAAACACAACTAGAAACGAAAAGATCGGAAGTAAACTCCATCTTCAGCGAATCTACACGAATTTATGATCGTCTGATTAATAACTTATTTTAAATCAGATTACTTATTTTAGTCAGGTTTCCCGAATTAGTAAGTTTTCATAATTAGTAGGTTTCTATATCTAGAAACATTAGTCATAATTATTCAAGTTTATCCCTTAATCAATTTGAGGTAGCAATGTGACTATATTAATAGTTTAAGGTTCATAACGTAGCTTTCATAAGTGTTAGGGTTCATTATGCAAATACAACAAGTTTAGGGATTATAGTGTCATTATGGTAAGATTAGGGTATGAAATGTAAATATTCTAAAGTTACATATTTTCACAAGTTAAGCCCTTTAGTTTAAAAAAATGACAAATTAAACCCTTTAGTTTAAGAAATATACACATAACACCCTTTTAACCTTTTTAAACCCTTAACAGTTTTTATATACGAATTTGTTATGCTTAGACGAATTTATGAATCATATAAGGACTCAGAAATAAAATCCAAAAAATTTCACACACGTACTTACATGTCCTTAGAACTCACACTAATTTTCCCAGAATTTATTAGCTAGTATAACTATAGTTTAAAAATCCATTAGGCCAATTCGTCCAGATTCATGATCAGATTTGACACCCAAAAAGTTTGTATTTTGTTACCCCATTTAAATAATTCAGAAAAATCTACAAAAATTCCAGTAACTACTAAACATATGATATATGAATCCCACCAATTTTTATCATCTAATTAGACATGGTTTGAAAATTAAAAATCGCAAACACAGACTAATTTTCCAGACATCCGAATTCAGTTTTGACACATGAACTTGTAAAATCAAAAAGTATATCTTCTCGACCTCTAAAAATTACAAGGCTTATATGCCCAGAAGGCTCTTTTCTTAAACTTAGTTTTAGACCCAAGATACACCCAAAAATACGTTACCATCATCAAAATCCAACCCAATCAATTCGACTTAAATTTTATGGACAGAAACTGAGTTCATAATTTTATGTGATCTCTTTAGGTTTTCCATTCTAACAATTATTCTATTGATACCAAGCAATAATGTATGATATAAAACAAGCCTAGGTCGACTCTTAGGTGTGTTTACATGTACTTAACATCTCGAATCAACAACGATATACATGGGTCGATTATATAGGGTTTTCAAGGTTGTTATTTCATGTGTAACACTTCATGATTTTATGTGAGTTTTTCTCTTATCTTATGAGTATTACAACAACAAGAACATCATTGAAACGAAACAAGGATCAAGAGAATAAGATTGAATTGAACAAGGATGATACAATTACCCTCGTAGCGTGATCAAAGGAGGAAGAAACAACAAGATCGAACACCAAAAAAAATCCAGCCGATCACCCTAGCTTATACCCTTTGAATGGACTACCAAAGAACCCACGAGCAAGACACCACGAACCAGGAAACCATACGCCTTATTCACCAAGTATAGAACACAAGAAAGCCTCTTTTTTTTCTGCCTTGGATCGAACAGCAAGGAGGACAAAGATAGCAGCCGAGTTTTTGATTGTATAATTTTTTTTTTAGGGTTTTCAAAGTTTGTTTCGGTATACATGGTTTTGATAGAACCGTGTATTTTGATTATGTTATACAAGGAAAGAACAAAAATTTAGGGATTGTGATACCTTTCAAGTATAGTGCATACTTATCCTTTTCTTTGATACATTGGCCGAAAATTTTGGGTGTTTGACACATTAGAATGTCGCCTATTATAGCATAAGTGTAGAGAGTTATTTATTTTGTGACAATTTAAATTACAATGTAAAGTTTATTAGTTTAATTTATTTGGTACTTAAGGTTTTACTTACTTTAGGTTAAGTTCAAATAATATTCCTTTATATGGTCTTATAAATTCTTAAAATTTCAAAATTAGAGGGGTATTTTGGTCATTTCGGATTGTGGTAATTTTGGGGTTTTACAATTCTTCCCCTCTAAAAGAAGATTTTCGTCCTCGAAAATTGAAGTGAAACGAAACGAAAGCACAAAGGACCAGGAACGGAAATGCGAATGACTTGTTTCTCATGACTCTATCTTGTTGATCAAAATAGCTTCGGTTTCTTCAGAAAGGACATACCATACTGAATCCAGATCAAAAGAATAATATACCAAACGTAATAGATGATAATCGTACTCTCTCGGAAGAGATACAGGAAATACGTAGGATTTGACGGATATGCCGTCCATAGAATTTGATTAGACAAATCAGATGAGAACGTATAGAAAACAGATTGTCGATAACATCAACCGGCAGAAAGCTCTACAACAGTACCTAAGATTCTTATTGGAAGTGCAGAGGTCAGCAAGACGTGTCGAGAATCCAAATGTATCAAATCGTATAACGGTGAAGGCAGATTACGCGTATAGGTAGAATGAACCTAAAGTCTCACTAATGCAGATAATCTCAAACAGCTATCAGAAATTCTAAGGCTCTAAGGCACTTCTCGAAATATCCTATGATCACAATAAGTGCAAGTTATATGATGTAAGTATTATCACGTTGATCAGGCGTCATAATACTAGCATCACATAAATATGCCCTCATGATGGTCATACTTTATCTCAAGTCGTGAACAGAACAACCTATCTTAATCCACCTAGTCCTTCTACAGTCTCAGAGGTCACCAAAATCAACACCATAACTAAGAGGAGAACGAAACTACTCGAAAGAGTGACGGAAATCCTAGAATGTCTATAAGAGTTAAGGTACGTCGTTAATAGCGTCAATCCTTCATCACTCACCAAAATCAACTTAGCCAATATAAGTGGTTGCTTCAACATTCGCCCATTCATGCACATAAATCTCAAAGTTCCTTCCATAATTCGTCAAAATTCTCATACCACACTCGTTATTCAACAAACGCAGAGTGAACACAGAACGGAATTACTAACAGAGAACCTAAATCATTCAAAGTACATTATTATCAGGTAACGGAAACTTAAGTAGGTTGAGAGGGAGTGAATTACGCCATCAATAGCTTCATCCTTCACAGAATCAACTCTTCCAAACCCAAACGTTTGCTTCAAATTTCATCCATTCAAATACATGATCTCAAATCTCTTTAAAATTTCAAGTAATCTGTCTACGTCTGTTCATATGATCATAGGGTGGAAAGGAATTACAAACTTGAGTCTGGTCCCTCAAGCCTTCGACACCTTTTCTGGACACCGTGGGGTGGTAGCATGATCGCTGTGCATTCTTCCATTCGCGAGTCTGCTTCTGCTCTCAATTCATCTTAGTACAACTAAAATGAATAGAGAAACAAGACTGCGTGTCTTCGATAGGTCTTCTAGCACAGTTCAAAATTCGCCAGCTCCAGCTGCTGTCAACTCCAGGTTATGTGCTGAATAGTTCATCTCCTACGGTCTGGTTGTCTTGATGCCCGAACTGAAATCTTCACGTGCTGCATGAAATATAATCTAGACCTTTCTCAGTTTCTCTCTTGTACTGTCTGCTACAATTCTGAACGCCAATCACATCTACTCTTCCAGAACAAAGGGTCATTCTACTTAATACGAAGATGATCTACATGTTCCTCGTTCGTCTCTGAGCACAAACACATTGTCATACTATGACAATTGTCCAAATACTCGCGAAAACATGATTCTATTAGCCAATACGATTGGCATCATTTAAAACTCATAATGATCACAACGAGTACGAAAGCAGCTTCAGGAATCGTCTTAGGGAAACTTCATATCTACTTCACATCACCAATCTTTCTCTTAACGAATAAAACTGAAATGCTTAGCGGGGTTACTCTCAGTTAGTCAACTCCCTTCTTGGAAGTTCTTGTGGTTGCTTCTTCAGTCCTTCAAACTTTAAATGAGGCCATCTGATACGGAGTTTTCAAAGGTAGGCCAAATCAATCATTGATACGCGGAAATGGATAATGATTTCAGATAGTGATACGGTTAAGTTCACGATAGTCGATGCGCCGCCGCATACTTCTCTCTTTCTTCTTCATGAACCAACAGGAAAATCCCAGGATAAACACTAGGGTGAAGAAAATCATATTTCATCAGTTCCTTTAATCTCTCAACTTCTATGGCATCATGGTTCGCCAACCGAGATCAGTTCAATGCCAACTCTACTTCCCAAGTAGGAGGGAATCCCAAGAGGTTCATCCGAGAACATCGGAAAATTTTCGTTCAACAAACTACTTCCAATGTCAGAGCTTTCTAAAGGGTGGATACTAATAGATGTCAGGAGAAATTTGACAATCAAATGAGATCGGAATATGTGCTTTCATAGCAACATTAATCTTAACAATTTAAGCGGTTGAGAGTCATTATGACAAAAGTAGCGTGAAGCAGATTGTTAAAGGTTACATTTCAGATACGGTAGTCTATGGTAGCTTTACGAAGAGCCATCCAATCCATAACTAAAAGACCTCAAAGTCGACTATATCAAAAGTAACAGATCCGTAGAACGAATACGGTCGTTAAACCAGACGGGTAGTTCATATATCAAGGTCAAGTACACGGTTCATCATTGTGTTGAGATAGATAAATGAACAGTTCAAGGTATTGGAATTTTGTTTAGCTTTTTAGCATAAGGGGGAGGTAGGGTGTGTATCATTGGTAATACGAACATCGTATAATCGTCAAAAGTGAGATGTAGGGAATATTAGTTATCAGCATCATCATGCTCAGTTAACAATTCCGTACTGAGATAGTATTTACATCATATCCTTCCAAAGGAAACTGGTTGTCAGGCAAGATTCGTCATTCAAAGGGAGGGAATAAAACTTCCTATATCCATGGTTAATAATTACCAGAGTTCTCATAGGGTAGTAATGGATTTTGCAGGACTGAGTAGCATCAGATGATATATTTATATCCTGCATAGGTAATGAATTTATAGAATGTGTCAAACACATTACGGTCGAATGACCTTCGGGATGGTCGGAAAAGTATCAACTGTTTATCAAACAGATCGGAAGTGGAGATCAAAATCAGGAAGTGAAACTTAAGTGGTGCAAGGTATACATGAAGTTCCCGAGGTATCTCAATCTTACTTGGTTTCTAAACTTAGGTTGCAAAACTTTCTAGCTTCTGAAACAAATGTTCTTATAAGGCATAGCTAAAGGCAGAGGCACAAATCAGAGTGATGCGGAAGCAATGCTACTTACATAGATGTCCTAGTCTACCCATTCCTCACCGGTAGTAACTTAAGTTCCTATGGGGAAATCCTAAAGCAAATTTTCAAAGGTTGTCTTATGAGCGCCTACAGTGGAAACTTAATGGTCCAAACTTCACAGGTCAAGGGTAAATGTATTACAAGTCGCAGCCTGTCTCTCTGATACCATAATTGTAACACCCCAACCCGATAAGGGTAGAAGTATTACGTTATGGTGACATATCAAAGCAAACACAAGCATATGACTAAATAATACAAAATGAATTTCAAAGGTTACAAAGGAAAATCTGAAATACAAGGTTACAAAGGGAACAATAATAAATTCTAAGTCTACAATCGTAATTACTTCTAGTCATCTCTAATCCAGGATAGCTATGAAAGTAAATGTCCTCTAAGTCCCAAGTGCTCTCCACTCATAACCCAGCTTCCATCTAAAACCTGCCGCATGGAAAAAAATGCGGCTGAGCTTAAAAAGCCCAGTGAACAGATATATATATAACATAACAGGACGGTAAATAAGCATAAGAAACGAAGGAATAAGAATACAAAACGAAAGTATAATTATGAAAGTCATACGAATTTAAAGAGAACTAAAAATCAGGAATACATGAGAACTGAATAATAATTGAATCGAGAGAAAGAATGAAATAATGAAAAGGTTCATATAAGGATGTGCCATAAGAACTCCATACATAAATCGTCAAATCATACTAAAGCATAACAAGTATACGAAGAGGGGAGACCTCTAAGTAAATAAAAGTGTGAGAAGGAGTGCAAGGCACACACCACCTGGTCACCATAATCACATAAAACATAAAACCTAGGATGCATCCATACGCTCCCTAACATAAGTATGTATGTCAGTACTAGACTAAGCACACACACGCATTAATGGCCAATAGTGATCACAATATATAATACATAAACATAAGGGGGAACGCCGTAGATCTATCACACCTCTACGGGAGTGTCATGCCTAAGGTGCCATCAAAGACATGGTCATGGTACCTCCACAACTAGGTAAGCTCAGGCACAGATCTATCATAGCATACAACAAATATAATCTAGCATGGCAAGAGAAACAAGATAGTAACTCAAATAAGCATGGCAAACATAAGCATAGCATAGTAGAGACATTTAAATAAATGTCAGAATGAATAAATAAGAATGACAATCATAAAATGAATATCATGAGTCAATGAGGGAATTATATCAGGCATAGGATCTCAAAGGTTCGAAATCAAATGGTTCATAGCAAGGTTCAAATCAAAGGTTTCTATCAAATGTTCATTTAAAGAAATCTTTTAATAATGGTTTTCATAAAAATGATCTTTAAGAATGGTTTTCATAAAGGTAGTCTTTAAAAGTAGTTTTCATAAAAGTTTAGTAAAATTTCATATAAAAGTGGTATCGCATCGTTCATAAACATCATTTTAAAATTAGTTTTTCTCAAAACATTTCCATGATAAAATTAAGAAAGGTTTTCACATCCAATTACAAAATCAAATGAACCTTCTAAGCATCAAGTGATTCGAATACTTATGTCAAATGAATCATAATATCAACGAAGCATATCAAACGAATGAATCAAAGAATAGGGGATTATAGCAATGGCTTAAGGGAATCCTAATGAATCAAGATCAAGAAATCATGAGAATGAACGCACCCTTACTGAAAAAGGGTAGAATATCTGTACCTTAGACCGCAAGTGAAAACACAACTAGAAACGAAAAGATCGGAAGTAAACTCCATCTTCAGCGAATCTACACGAATTTATGATCGTCTGATTAATAACTTATTTTAAATCAGATTACTTATTTTAGTCAGGTTTCCCGAATTAGTAAGTTTCCATAATTAGTAGGTTTCTATATCTAGAAACATTAGTCATAATTATTCAAGTTTATCCCTTAATCAATTTGAGGTAGCAATGTGACTATATTAATAGTTTAAGGTTCATAACGTAGCTTTCATAAGTGTTAGAGTTCATTATGCAAATACAACAAGTTTAGGGATTATAGTGTCATTATGGTAAGATTAGGGTATGAAATGTAAATATTCTAAAGTTACATATTTTCACAAGTTAAGCCCTTTAGTTTAGAAAAATGACAAATTAAACCCTTTAGTTTAAGAAATATACACATAACACCCTTTTAACCTTTTTAAACCCTTAACAGTTTTTATATACGAATTTGTTATGCTTAGACGAATTTATGAATCATATAAGGACTCAGAAATAAAATCCACAAAATTTCACACATGTACTTTCATGTCCTTAGAACTCACACTAATTTTCCCAGAATTTATTAGCTAGTATAACTATAGTTTAAAAATCCATTAGGCCAATTCGTCCAGATTCATGATCAGATTTGACACCCGAAAAGTTTGTATTTTGTTACCCCATTTAAATAATTCAGAAAAATCTACAAAAATTCCAGTAACTACTAAACATATGAAATATGAATCCCACCAAATTTTATCATCTAATTCGGCATGGTTTGAAAACTAAAAATCGCAAACACAGACTAATTTTCGAGACATCCGAATTCAGTTTTGATACATGAACTTGTAAAATCAAAAAGTATATTTTCTCGACCTCTAAAAATTACAAGGCTTATATGCCCAGAAGGCTCTTTTTTTAAACTTAGTTTTAGACCCAAGAAACACCCAAAAATACGTTACCATCATCAAAATCCAACCCAATCAATTCGACTTAAATTTTATGGACAGAAACTGAGTTCATAATTTTATGTGATCTCTTTAGGTTTTCTATTCTAACAATTATTCTATTGATACCAAGCAATAATGTATGATATAAAACAAGCCTAGGTCGAACTCTTAGGTGTGTTTACATGTACTTAACATCTCGAATCAACAACGATATACATGGGTCGATTATATAGGGTTTTCAAGGTTGTTATTTCATGTGTAACACTTCATGATTTTATGTGAGTTTTTCTCTTATCTTATGAGTATTACAACAACAAGAACATCAATGAAACGAAACAAGGATCAAGAGAATAAGATTGAATTGAACAAGGATGATACAATTACCCTCGTAGCGTGATCAAAGGAGGAAGAAACAACAAGATCGAACACAAAAAAAAATCCAGCCGATCACCATAGCTTATACCCTTCGAATGGACTACCAAAGAACCCACGAGCAAGACACCACGAACCAGGAAACCACACGCCTTATTCACCAAGTATAGAACACAAGAAAGCCTC
Source organism: Artemisia tridentata subsp. tridentata (assembly GCA_021014915.2). Taxonomy (NCBI): domain Eukaryota; kingdom Viridiplantae; phylum Streptophyta; class Magnoliopsida; order Asterales; family Asteraceae; genus Artemisia; species Artemisia tridentata. The sequence continues at coordinate 249,403,709 of CP139503.1, forward strand.
TTTTTTTCTGCCTTGGATCGAACAGCAAGGAGGACAAAGATAGCAGCCGAGTTTTTGATTGTATAATTTTTTTTTTAGGGTTTTTAAAGTTTGTTTCGGTATACATGGTTTTGATAGAACCGTGTATTTTGATTATGTTATACAAGGAAAGAACAAAAATTTAGGGATTGTGATACCTTTCAAGTATAGTGCATACTTATCCTTTTCTTTGATACATTGGCCAAAAATTTTGGGTGTTTGACACATTAGAATGTCGCCTATTATAGCATAAGTGTAGAGAGTTATTTATTTTGTGACAATTTAAATTACAATGTAAAGTTTATTAGTTTAATTTATTTGGTACTTAAGGTTTTACTTACTTTAGGTTAAGTTCAAATAATATTCCTTTATATGGTCTTATAAATTCTTAAAATTTCAAAATTAGAGGGGTATTTTGGTCATTTTGGATTATGGTAATTTTGGGGTTTTACAGTGGTGATGGTGGTATGATCGGAACTATAGTCGTACCCTCTTGCGAGGTGTATGCATCCTGATAGGATCGTTGGGGTGGCTTCGAAATGGTGTCATAAATGGTTCGGGCTCATAGGGTTCTAAGATCCTGACTCGTCTGCGCCGGATTAACGGTGCAGGTGGGGGTGGTGGTATAGGTAATGGTGTATCTGAATCTTCTGCAGGCAGCCATTGCTGTGTCTGCATGTACTGGTCATTGGTAAGTGGGGTGTAAGTGGGAGAAACTTGACGGTTCTCCGGTTGTGGTGGTGAGATATATGCCCGGCTAGCTAGTATATACGAGTCTTCTGATATGGGTGAATCTGGGTTACCTGGTGCAACAGGTGTCATGGGTGGTGTAGCGACGACTTCACCCTCCTCAAAGGGCTCCGTTTCGTTTGAAGCGGTGTTCGACACTGTAGCAGCCGAAGTACTGGGAACTATAGGTGAGGTGATAGATGATAAAGTGTCCTCGGATTCCATATCCGATGATGAGGTGCTAAGGTGTGATACTGTAGACATGGTACTGTAATAACCTAAAAATAGTAAATGTAAGTAATCAATAACATCAAGTGTATGAAAATCAATGTGAAATAATCAAGTGTGTGAAGATCAATGTGAAATAATCTTGTTAGGTAATATATTGAACACGGTGTTATGCAGGCACGGAGGGCGTAAAGTGGTATGGTGTAAAATGATTCATTTTGAAAGTGTAGTTATAGTCCAATGTTTGAAAACATTTGGTTCTCTATAATGATGCCAATCTGTAACACCCCCTAAATTATGAGTTAACAGCGGAAGACTAATCGGGGTATTACGGGGATGATCGTAGTCATAATCATAGAAAATGGCTCAAAAGAGGCGTTTTGAAAATTATTGTCATTCAAATAATAGTTGAGATACAACAGTGAAATTTCAGTGTTGTAATATTCCACAAAAAGGTGTAGTAGTTTGAAATGAATGACATAATTTATTTTACACCACAAAAACCATCAGTTTAATGCCCACTCTGTGCCTTGACTGCTCCGTTAATTACCTGAGATAAACATGCTAAAAGTCAACAAAATTGTTGAGTGAAATCTTAGAGTTTGTAATAGTAATCAGTTTGAAACACAAGTTTGTGATTACCTGTGAATTACAATCATGTTTGAAATGGTGATATTCCAGTTGGATATATTGCTCTAAGTCTCATGACACGCAAACGTTAACATTGTATTGTAACCGGTTATAATGTGGCCCTCGTGTAGGAGATTGCCATATTCCTATTTCCTTCAAATATAGTGCATTGCGACTAATTCGGCTAGCAACTAAGACTATCCATCCGACATTAGTGAAATAGGCAGTCAGCCTCCAATAGATCTATTCACTATAGTCGCGTTCACTCGCAAGTGATTAATGGTTCATGATGTGAGGGGATTTTGGAAATAGAGTAACTTAGGCAATATCAATCAGGTGAAGCATACAAAAAATACTTGTGTTCTATTTTGTAGCATGTATCTCCCAATAGAGTGTAAAGTTATTAAATGAGTAAAAGTGAGGCTATGACTCACCTTGAGTGTCACTGGCAAAGGTGAAATGTGAAATCAAGTGAATTATGGGAACGGCTCCAACATACGACCTGAATAATAGTGAAGTCTGAGATTTTGACAGTTTTGACTTAATACGAACAATGAGTGTGAAATGAGTAACGGATAACGATTTGATTTGTGATGAGAGTGAGTGATATGCTTAAAATACTTAAAGTTCAAAAATAATGTTATATACAATATTATCTTGTTTTTATGTTATTGAATCCATAAATATGGTTTCCTCGAAAGTGGTTGAACGAAACGTCAAGTTATTCGTAGAAATTCGTTATATAAACATATAAACGTAACGTGATTTAATATATTGAACGAATTGTAAAATGCTCGTGTTTGTATTGAAAAAGTGTAAATTATGAATTAGAAATGAATATGAAACAATGTTACTATTTGGTCCTTGAACTTATACAGATTTTAAAGTGTCCTCGGATTCAATATCCGATGATGAGGTGCTAAGGTGTGATACTGTAGACATGGTACTGTAATAACCCGAAAATAGTAAATGTAAGTAATCAATAACATCAAGTGTGTGAAAATCAGTGTGAAATAATCAAGTGTGTGAAAATCAATGTGAAATAATCAAGTGTGTGAAGATCAATGTGAAATAATCTTGTTAGGTAATATACTGAACACGGTGTTATGCAGGCACGGAGGGGGTAAAGTGGTATGGTGTAAAATGATTCATTTTGAAAGTGTAGTTATAGTCCAATGTTTGAAAATATTTGGTTCTCTATAACCTGGCTCTGATACCAATCTGCAACACCCTCTAAATTATGAGTTAACAGCGGAAGACTAATCGAAGTATTATGGGGAGGATCGTAGTCATAATCATAGAAAACGGCTCAAAAGAGGCGTTTTAAAAATTATTGTCATTCAAATAATAGTTGAGATACAAAAGTGAAATTTTAGTGTTGTAATATTCCACAAAAAGGTGTAGTAGTTTGAAATGAATGACAAAAGTGTAAAATCTGTATAAATTCAAGGACCAAACAGTAACATTGTTTCATATTCATTTCTATTTCCTAATTTACACTTTTTTAATACAAACACGTGCATTTTACAATTCGTTCAATATATTAAATCACGTTACGTTTATATGTTTATATAACGAATTTCAACGAATAACTTAACGTTTCGTTCAACCACTTTCGAGGAAACCATATTTATGGATTCAATAACATAAAAACAAGATAATATAGTATATAATATTTTTTTTGAACTTTAAGTATTTTAAGCATATCACTCACTCTAATCACAAATCAAATCGTTATCTATTACTCATTTTCACACTCATTGTTCGTATTAAGTCAAAACTGTCAAAATCTCAGACTTCATTATTATTCAGGTCGTGTGTTGGAGTCATTCTCATAATTCACATGATTTCATATTTCACCTTTGCCAGTTACACTCAAGGTGAGTCATAGCCCCACTTTTACTCATTTAATAACTTTACACTCTATGGGGAGATACATGCTACAAAATAGAACACAATTATTTTCTGTATGTTTCACCTGATTGATATTGCCTAAGTTACTCTATTGCCAAAAGCTCCTCACATCATGAACCATTAATCACTTGCGAGTGAACACGAATATAGTGAATAGATCTATTGGAGGCTGACTGCCTATTCCACTAATGCTGGATGGATAGTCTTAGTTGCTAGCCGGATTAGTCTCAATGCACTATATTTGAAGGAAATAGGAATATGGTAATCTCCTACACGAGGGCCACATTATCACCAGTTACAATACACTATTAACGTTTGCGTGTCATGAGACTTAGAGCAATATATCCAACTGCAATATCACCATTTCAAACATGATTGTAATTCACAGGCAATCACAAACTTGTGTTTCAAACTGATTACTATTACAAACTCTATGATTTCACTCAACAATTTTGTTGACTTTTAGCATGTTTATCTCAGGTAATTAACAGAGCAGTCAAGGCACGGAGTGGGCATTAAACTGATGGTTTTTGTGGTGTAAAATAAATTATGTCATTCATTTCAAACTACTACACCTTTTTGTGGAATATTACAACACTGAAATTTCACTTTTGTATCTCAACTATTATTTAAATGACAATAACTTTCAAAATGCCTCTTTTGAGCCATTTTCTATGATTATGACTACGATCCTCCCCGTAATACCCCTATTAGTCTTCCGTTGTTAACTCATAATTTAAGGGGTGTTACATAACCTATCGAGCAAACCACTCAACTCATTTTTCCATAAGCTAAACTTCTATAACACCCCCATTTTCGATGCGCAGCGGAATAAAATATGGGGTGCTATTTATTAGTCACATAGTACAAGTATAGTAAACGAACTCAAAATAGAGACGTTTATAATAAGTTTTCACATTTAATAATATCAGAGTCAAGCAAAATAAGGTCCCAACAGTTTATCGCGACATAAGTGTCAAAAAGCAACATAAGTTTAGAAATAACATAAGTTTAAAAGTTTAGGTTTTCATCGAATGTGATTTTAAAACATGGGTCATCCTTGTCGATATCCATATCCTTGCGCCGCCCATCCAAGTATTTAACACTTTACGGACCTGAGATAAGACATGCTAAAAAGTCAACATAAAGTTGAGTGAATTCATAGAGTTTAATAATTAATAAGTTGAATACAAGTATTATTCATCGATCGACAAGTAATGCATATACAAGTCGGGTAACCAGATTATAGCATCGAGCTCATGACACCGAACCTTGACTTAAATTTAATAATGCCCCTCAAAAGGTAAGATTTTCCATTTACCACGATCTCTCAATATTATGTACCCGTTGAAAATGAGTGCTACTCACTCGGTCAGGCTTGTCAAGCCAAATATGCATATTCATAATAATAGCGTTTACCACGTAATTAACGATTCATGAAATTAGGGACTTGAATGGCAAAAGATAATAACTATAATCATTTAATTGAGTCAAGCATACCAAAAACTACTTGTATTCAATTTGTAAAACTAGCATGTATCCCCCTCGCGAGGTTTATAAAACGTTTAAGTAAGTAAAGGCGAGGCTATGAACTCACCGTAAGCAAAGTGAACGATCAAAGTGAAGTAGCGAAGAATAAACCGCAAGTATCCTACGAGCAACCTAGATATATATACGCGTGTCTTAGTTTCTAAAAATAATGATGCAATTATGTCTATACGCTATATAGGTTATAATCTCAATTATGCTTGGTACATAATATCTAGATAATTGTCAAGATTTAATTTGGCATTTTAAAAATGATTACATATATGAAATATATATTTTCTTACCAAATTTCAAGTCTTAAGTCTATTTTTGTCCCTAAGTCCAAAATAAGTCATAAATGTTCAATTTAAGTCTAAGGGTTCAATTTTAGTCAAAGGGTTCAATTTTAGTCAAAAAGTTCAGATTAAGTCTAAAGGTTCAAAATATATTAGGTGGTTCAAAAAATAAAACTTAAGGGTCCAATTATATAAGCTCTTAACCTTTTTATAATTTTTAATGATAAAGCTGATGGAATTTTTATAAACTTGTTCACTTTCAAAAATTCATTACTCGCAAACCGTACGTCCAAAAATTATGTTCTTTATATTCCCGGAAAGGTATTCGACCAAAACTACAGCCAACAGGGTGGAAGTTGTGTGTTTACGGTATAAATCCTCTAATAGCATAGCAGATAGCTTCCATGCCCTATTCTCTATTTTGGAAAAGGACCTCTTACGGCATTTATATTCCCGGAAAGGTATTCAACCATACTAACAATATTTGTGGGGCCCACTAATTTAGAAATTTCGTAACAGTAGTGAAATTACTATTTTACTCTTAATTATGAGTTCTGAAATTAATAACATCACAACAGTCCCGCAAAAAATGCGATATCTAGAGTTCTACAAGCCCGATTAACCCCCTTCTTGAGGCCACATTAAAGTCAAGATTGTTAGCTTTTATATTTGTTAGAAAGTGATGGTCATTTGTATGTATTTTAAGAGTGTGTCGTGTAGTATTAAACAACCATGTAAAGGCTTGTGTTGAACATTGAATATGTATTGTACAAGTAAAGTCTAAAAGGCCCAAGTCCAACACAAAGCCCACCCAAGGCCTTTAGGGCAACCAAGGCCTTCCCATCCTATAAATACACACACTCTCCACCCATTTTGGTGTGCCTCTAAGTCTTGTAAAGGTGTGAGAGTGTGTGTGTGTTTTACTTTTATTGTTTGTTCTCTCATGGGTTATTAATTATTCGACTACAGCTTTATTTCACACGCCTTCTTCTCTTCATCTTTACTTCTTCTTATTTAAGAGTGTCACGTTATTAGAGTAATCGTTATTTATAGCTTTTAGTTTGTTGTTTAAGGCTCGAATTATTCTTGTATTACAAGTGGTATCATTCGCCTCACAAGGATTTAGGTAATTAGTTGTGTTGTTTTTACTCGTTATTTTGTCAAAAGTTATGAGCTTTTTAGTTTTTACGTGATCTAGAATTAAAAAGTTTGTAGCTTTTTGGTTTTATCGAGTATTTAAGGGAAAAAGTTATAAGCTTTTGTGGTTTTTGTGCGTTATTGATAAAAAAGTTACTAGCTTTTTTGGTTTTACGAGAGGCTTAAAGGATATAGTTGGTGAATCTGTTGGTGAAACGTGGTTTGTGACGTGTTGCTCGTGAAAAAGTTCGTCACCATCATTTCTTGTAGAAGAAGTTGATAAAAAGTGGTTCTTCATCATCGAAAAGTCTAATTTCTTGTATGAGAAGTTAGATAAAAAGAGGGTTTTTCGAAATTCACTTTAAGGGTTTTTCAAAATTCATTTTGAGGGTTTTTTGAAATTGCTATAAAGTTTCGGAATTACAGCTTCATTTCGCAATTGCTGCTCCTTTCGGAATTGGTGTTATCTCTCGCAATTGGTGCTATCTTTCGCAATAGGTGCATTGTTTCGCAATTGCAGCATTGTTTCGCAATTCAGCCATAGTTTCGAAATTTGTGACTCTTTCGCAATTCAACTAGGTCTCGCATTTGGTGCATAGTTTCGCAATTCAGCCTGTTTTTCGCAATTGATTAGAACTTTCGGAAATTGTCAGAATTGGTCCCTCGCTTTTGCAGCTGCTTTGCGTAACTATCAGAAGTGACAGAATCAGCCCTCGCATTTTACATAAACATGTTTCAAGTTAAATAACTTTTATAAATTTGATTTGCTCGTGATTTCTTCAACACCAAAAGTGAACTCAGTATTTTTTCACTTGTAGAAGTGTATAAAATACTTCGAAAATCGGATATCTACCCTCTTGTATGAGAATGTTAGATTTTTTTATATAAATTATCAATTTATATAAATTAGATATTTCTATCTAAATTGAAAGTTTACCATAATTTGTATAAATTTTGGTCAAATTGAAATTTTTATAGAAATTGAAATTTTATCTAAATTATAATTTACATAACTTTTGTCGAAATTGTAAACTTTTGATTTTGTCTAAATTATACTCTAGTCAAATTTAGTAACTTTATTTAAATTGTTTCGTTTATCTAAATTGTAACTTCAACGATCATCATCAACAAACCAAGGCTTCACAACAACATCAAAGTTTTACCTTCAACAATCACAACACCTATTTCTTTGCAACGATCCTGAAGCAATCAACCTTATCATACAACAACATCAACAATGGCTACTCAACAAGATATCCATGCAGCCATTGCAGAAAACCGTCCTCCCATGCTTGAGAAAGGTAGTTATCTTCCATGGACAAGCCGTATGCTTCGATATTTGAAAACTAAACCTCATGGACAAGGCAAACTCTTGATTAACTCCATAAAAAATGGTCCATTCAAGCCTCGTCAGATTCAAATAGCTGGTGATCCAAATCAAACACCTCCCATTCCACCCTCCTTTCGTGATCAGAAAGAAGAAGAATACACGGATGAGGATTGGAAACAGATTGAAGCAGATGACTTAGCCATGCATCTAATCCAACTTGGTTTACCACAAGAGATCTTTTGTGCTGTTGACAGTTGTGAAACTGCTTATGATATGTGGGAACGAGTTAGAAGGCTTTGTCATGGAACTGAAATTGGTCAACAAGACATTGAAAACAAGCTTCTAACTGAATGGGAGAAATTCACATCCACTCCAGCTGAACCAATTGAATCCTACTACACAAGGTTTTGCACTATCATGAATGAGCTCATCAGGAACAAATTGGCTCCAAGGCAAATTGTTCAAAACATCAAGTTCATCAACAATCTACCAGAGGAATGGGGACGATATGTCACAATCGTTAACCAAACAAAGAATCTTCATGAGGTGAACTATGATCAACTGTATGACTTTTTGAAACAAAACCAGAAAGAGGCTGATGAAGTAAGGAAAGAAAAGCTAGCCAAACAACATGATCCTTTAGCATTGATTGCTCAAGCACCAACACCTTCAACAGTGAACATACAACCATCGTCATCCACTCCCACTAAACACTACATACAACAACAATACACTCCACAAACTACTATCATTCCACAACAACCATTCTACCCACAAGAACAACAAGTCATTCCACAACAACAATACCCACAATTCCAAGAACCTGAAGTCACTGACCAAGATGAAGTTATGGCAGCTATGTCACATGCATTTGCTCTAATGACAAAAGCATACCAAGGACGCTATTCCACTCCAACAAACAACAACCAAAGGATTTCATCGAACACTCGCAACAGGAAATTTGCACAGCCGAGGTTCAACATGGGTAACCAAGGACAAACGGTTGGAGTTTATGGGAATCAGCAAGGATATGCTACAGGGTTTCAGGTGGGTAATCAAGGGCAGTATGCAGGCAATCAGATAGGTCGGTATATGGGTAATCAGAATCAGTTGGGTCAAGTTGTTGGAAATCGAAGGGGTCAGAATATGGGGAATCAGTTTGGGAATGTTACTGCTCCAGTTGCTGGGAATGTTGGGAATATGAATCAGGGAAATGTGATTAAGTGTTTTAACTGTCAAGGAACTGGTCACATGGCAAGGAACTATCCCACCAAGCCAAAGAAGAAAGATCTGGAATATCTTCAGAAAGCAGTGCTTCTAGCTCAGAAGGAAAAGGCAGGGTTTCAGTTGAATGCAGAGGAGAATGATTTCATGGCATTGATGGATGATATGGAAGACTTGGAAGATATCGATGCCAACTGCATTTTCATGGCCAATCTTCAGGAGGTTAAATATGATACGGATTCTGAAGCACCTCCAGCTTATGATATCAATGGAATCTCTGAGGTACCAACATATGCTACATGTCACAATAATGAAATGTTTGAAATGTCACCTCAGAATGAACAGCATCCTGCGACTCCTACACCAACTTACGATACATATATGGACTCCCCAAGTTGTAGCAATACTAATTTGGCTACTCCAGATATGGATCCTAATGAAGGCTTCGAGTCACGGCATACTGAGACTGAAGAGGAAACACGTGCGTTATTTGAATCATTGTTGAACAACTGTAGTATTGAAATAGAAAAGGTCAAACAAGTCAATCGCGATGTCAAGGTCGTGAATGAAAAATTGACCGCTGAGCTTGAGAGATACAAGGTGAACGAAAAAGCTTTTGAATTTAACCACAAACGACAGTTAGAACTTGAAATTGGTTACAGAGATTCTGTTTTAAGAGAAAAACAATTGCAAATCAAATTTGACACTCTTGATGTCAATTTGAACATGAAAATTAAATCTTTAAACAAGGAAATTTCTGAATTAACCAACCAACTTTCTAAACAAAAATCAACTTGTTCTGATCTTGAAAAAGAGAAGAAAGAGTTGCATGCAAAGTTTTCAAAACAAGAAGATGAACTTCTTGACGAAATTCTTGACAAACAGGCAACAATTAAAAAGTTGGAAGAATTGCTTGTAAAAACGGGTCATTCTGCACAAACAATTAATTTATTAATTAACGATCCAAACCCGATTTTACACACAAAGAAAAAACTGGCTCTCGGTTGCGAAAACCCTTGTTATCTCAAGATAACTCAGAAAGAACAGAATGTGCTATATAATGGTAGTGTGCTAAATGATAATCATGATCCTCTCGAAGTTCGGGATTCTTATGAAACGATTGAGCTTGCCAAAGAGAGTCAAAACAAAATGCGACAAATGAACCCAAAAATAAGACCAATTGACTATAATCAGCTTAACATAGACTATGGCATTCATCTTGTTCCAAAAGAGTCACCATTGTTTTTCAAAAAACCAGTGGCTGTCGCAAAAAGAAAAGTTGTTTCAAAACATCTTTCTAACATCGCACAGATGTACTCGAACAACACTTGCTACACAAGTGAAGCTAGAATACTTTTGGATGATCTTAAAAAGAGAGTTGAAATGCTTCAAACTGTTGTGGCAACTAAAACAAATGTTCAAATCAACGATTGGTTTTCAAATTTTCAAACTGAACAGAAAAAGATGTTCGAAACAGAAATTACTCCCATTGTAACTGCAATACATGCAAGAGTAATCCATGTTGAGAATGCTATTGTGAAAGAAGCAGCCGAATTTGTCAAGGACCACCAATCCTTGGTGAATGAAGCTAATGAAAACATTGAACAAATCAAAGTTTTGGAAAAACAAAATGACGCACTCTCTGAAGAAGCTCTCTCGACTGATATTATGTCCATTATTTATCAAATATATTCTGTCGAAGATGATGAAAGACTTCGAGCTGAGACTTCCCAAATTGTTTCAAAATATGAAAATGCGTTTGCAAAGCTTGAAAAAGAAAATGTTACATATTTTAAACAACTGGATCGGAAAAAGGAAGAATGCAAGTATGACAAACTGTCGTATGAACATTCTTACAAAGAAATGCAAAAACAAATTGATCTTTTGAAGTCTCAGCTTGAATGTCAAAAAGGGAAGGGTGAAGAAATTAATGCAAAGCCAAAAATGTCAATTTCACAATGTGTTCCTTCACACTTGCCCAAAGAAAAAGGAAAAGAGAAAGTAGTTGTCGACACACCAAAAGTGATAGCACCTGGACTTTATAAGATTAGTACCACTACTGCGTCTACCTCTAATTCTCAAACATATAGGGCGATAGACAAAAGTGTGAAAAATAATCCAACAGAAACTAGGCATGCTAAAACTGATTCAAAAGACAACAAGATAAATCCTAATGAGTGTGCCTTACCTTCTACAGGAGTAGAAAGTACCTCTAAGAGCAGCAGACCAAAGCCTAGGAGCAATACAAGGAATAGAGTCTCGCCTGCATCTAAGAGTGATAACAAGAATAAAACGGAAGAAGTAGAAGAACACCCTAGGAATTTATCGCTTTCCAAGAAAAAACATGTCATCTAGATGTAATGTTAAGGACAATATTTCAAGTGCTTGTAATGAATCTGTGTGTTTAATGAGAAAGAAATCTTTGTCTGAAAATATTTGTGATGATGTTGTTTCTAATGATATGAATGTGAATGCTGTGCCTAAACAGAAAGATGTGCCCTCAGGAACTAGTGCTAGGTCTAGATACATTAAAAGGCTTATTGTAAAATCTAGGAAAACCACTAGTAGCCTATTACCTAAGGACCATCTTAAGTTTTGCACATGGAAACCTACGGGTAGAATGTTTACACCTAAGGATGGCACATTAGATATTGCTTCAAAAGAACAAATTGAAACCATCTCTAAGTGTGATATACCTGTTATATCTAACCCCCTGGAACCAAATGTTAAACGGTTTCCATATACAAAATTATCTGTTTTACACAGGTCATTGAAATTTGTCTTTGGATCGTCGACTCGGGTTGCTCCAAGCACATGACCGAGAATCTGAAGCTGCTGATCAACTTTGTATAGAATTTCATGGGAATAGTTCGGTTTGGAAATGATCATGTAGCAGCTATTCTGGGTTATGGAGATCTTCAGTTTAGGAACTTTCTAATCACTCGGGTTTACTATGTCGAAGGATTGGGACACAACATGTTTTCTGTCGGACAGTTTTGTGATGCAGATCTAGAGGTTGCATTTAGAAGGAATACATGTTTCGTTAGGAATTTGATTGGAGATGATCTCTTAACAGGAAATCGTGGCACCAATCTCTATGCTATCGACATAAACCAAATGGCCTCTTCGTCACCAATTTGTCTTATGACAAGAGCTGACGACACTAAATCCTGGTTGTGGCATAGACGCCTTTCCCATCTCAACTTCGACACGATAACAAAGCTTGCCAAAGACAACATCGTCTCCGGTCTCCCTAAATTCAAATACACCAAAGAACACTTATGTCCATCCTGTGAGCAAGGCAAAAGCAAAAGGGCAACTTATAAACCTAAAACCATTCCCAGTTCGGTTGATAAGTTACATCTATTGCACATGGACTTATGTGGCCCAATGAGAGTTGAGAGTATCAATGGAAAGAAGTATATTCTTGTGATTGTCGATGATTACTCAAGATATACATGGGTAAGGTTTTTGAGATCAAAAGACGAAGCACCAGGAATCATCATCACCTTTCTGAAGCGGATTCAAGTATTACTTCAAGCTCCAGTTAGGATTGTAAGAACTGACAATGGCACGGAATTTACTAATCAGAAGTTAAGAACATATTTTGAAGAAACTGGTATTACTCACCAGACATCAGCAGTCAGAACTCCACAGCAGAATGGAGTAGTTGAAAGAAGAAATAGAACACTTGTGGAAGCTGCTCGCACAATGCTGATCTATTCATGTGCACCGTTGTTTTTATGGGCTGATGTTGTTTCCACTGCATGTTTTACTCAAAACTGATCCCTTATCCATCCAAGATTCAATAAAACCCCCTACGAATTGGTAAACAACAGAAAACCCGATATCTCTTATCTTCATGTATTTGGCGCTTTGTGCTATCCTACAAATGACAGAGAGGATCTGGGGAAGCTAAAAGCTAAGGGTGATATTGGTATCTTCATTGGTTATTCAGATAATTCGAGGGCATTCAGGGTGTATAATAGAAGAACGAAAAGAGTTATGGAGACGATAAATGTGAAATTTGATGAAATTTCACAAATGGCTTCTGAGAGACTCGCTCTAGAACCCGCGCTTAACCCAATGGCTTCTAATCGTATCAGATTAGGACCCGCCCCACAAAGTCAAACTTCTGGACATATCAGTTCAGGACTCATACCTCAAGGAGCTCAATCAACTTCAACTGATAAACCGACAACTCATGATCTGGATAACTTCTTCGAGTTTATGTATGATGAATACTATGGTGGAGCTTCGATAGATACATCACAACAACGTTCCGCTGCACCCGCTCAACAACAACCACCATCACCACCACAAGATGCATCTACCACAATCGAAGCTGAAGCACCAACTCCATCCACGTCAACATCATCTACATCTACTCCTGCCACTCCAGTAATTGAGATTGTTTTACCAAGAGTTGATGAGCAAACCCAATCAACACCAAGTCAAGAAGAACCATACCAAAACGATGCTGTGTTAGAAGAAGAAGAACCATTTGAAAACCCATTTGCAACGGAATCTACTGAATCTTCTTCTCGGTTACATGAACCAACAAACACGCATTTGTTAGATCCAAGGTACCCTTCAACGTTAAAGTGGACTAAAGACCATCCAATAGAACATGTCATTGGTGAACCTTCAAGGCCAGTACAGACGAGAAGACAACTCGCCACCGATTGTGATATGTGCATCTTCGCCTGCTCAGTCAGTCTTAAAGAGCCAAAGAACATTCGGGAAGCAATGTCAGACGATGCATGGATTGAAGCAATGCAGGAAGAACTTCTCCAATATCAACTTCATGACACTTGGGATTTAGTACCGAGACCCATTGACAAACTCGTCATTGATCTTAAGTGGATATGGAAGAACAAAAAGGATGAAGAGATGACTGTCATTCGCAACAAAGCTCGTCTCGTGGCCAAGGGATTCAGACAGGAAGAGGGGATTGATTTTGATGAGTCATTCGCGCCAGTAGCTAGACTTGAAGCGGTCAGGATTTTCTTAGCATACGCGGCTCACAAGAACATCACGGTCTATCAGATGGATATCAAGACGGCTTTCTTGAATGGAACTCTGAAGGAAGAGGTGTATGTGAGTCAGCCAGATGGATTTGTCGACAAAGATCATCCCGACTACGTCTACAAGCTGAAGAAGGCTATCTATGGTTTGAAACAAGCCCCAAGGGCGTGGTACGATGAATTATCATCTTTCCTACTTTTGAATCATTTCACCAAAGGAACAATTGACCCGACCTTGTTTACCAAAAGTTTAAAGATGACATTTTGATTGTTCAGATTTACGTAGACGACATAATCTTTGGGTCCACTAATCTGAAACATTCAAAACTTTTTGCAAATCTCAAGAAAAGTAAATTTGAAATGTCTATGATGGGCGAATTAAAATTCTTCCTTGGACTTCAAATCCATCAATCCCATCATGGTATTTTCATTAATCAGGCGAAATATACTATTGAGATTTTAAAGAAACATGGAATGGAAAATTGTGACTCTGTTGGTACTCCAATGGTCACCTCACCCAAAATTGGTGCTGACTTATATGGGAAACCCATTGATCCGAAGAAATATCGGAGCATGATTGGGTCTCTCATGTACTTAACTGCTAGCCGACCCGATATACATTTTGTTGTCTGTTTATTAGCACGGTTTCAGGCAAGGCCTACCGAACTTCACCTCAAAGAGGTTAAACGGATCTTCCGGTACCTTCGAAAAACCATTAACATGGGACTTTGGTATCCGAAGGATTCGGAGTTCAAACTAACAGCCTTTGCAGATGCTGATCATGCTGGTTGCCAAGTCACTGCAAAAAGTACATCCGGAGGAGCACAATTTCTGGGAGAGAAGCTAGTAGGCTGGTCATCAAGAAAACAAGACTGCACAGCACTTTCAACCGCAGAAGCCGAGTATGTGTCTCTATCTGCGTGTTGTGCCCAAGTTCTTTGGATGAGGACACAACTCATAGATTATGGTTACTCTTTCGACCACATACCTATGTATTGTGACTCGAAAAGTGCCATAGCCATCTCGTGCAATCCCGTTCAGCACTCCAAGACCAAGCATATTAGAGTCCGCTACCACTTTATCAAGGAACACGTCAAAGAGGGTACTATTGAATTATTTTTCGTGAAGACTGAATACCAACTTGCCGATCTATTTACTAAAGCCCTCCCAACAAAGCGGTTTGAATACTTAGTTTGTCGAATTGGAATGCGAAGCCTAACTCCCGAAGAGTTAGAAAGTCTTCTCGAATCTTCTTGATTTATCTCATGAAGCTTCGCATGTAAATATTTTTGAAAAAAAAAATAATAATACAAAATTTGAAAAACCAACAAAAACAAAATATAAAAATATAAATTTCAAAAAGACATAAAAAATATAAAATACAAAAATCAAAAATATTCTTCTCACGACATGTCTCTCGTATAATCAATATTCTGTACGTACCTAGAAATGTCATTCAACAATGATACGGGCATGTACAGATGCTTGAGCGAGAGTTCATTTAAACGTTTTCTAAAACATGTCGTTCTCAAAACTTTCTTCTTCACGGCTTTCGTATATTTCAGTACGAAACCCGCGCTACATTGATGACTTCTGATTATTTTTTATCAGGACTCGCATTGTTAATGGCAAAAGAAATCAAAGAATCCTTGAGCACATGATCAAGATTTTTCAAAAATATTTTTCAAAATCTTTCTCCAAAATCTGTGCTCAAGATTCTTCAAAAGTGCAAACTCCCTCTATACTCTTAAATGATTGTTAAACTCAAATGTTTAAAGAATATGCTTTAATTAAGGGGGAGTATAAAATTTAAAAATGCAAAATGTTCCAATTTCATGCTAAAATCCGTCTCTCTCCAAAAAGTTTCATTTTAATCAAAATTGATATCAAAAATATCACTATATGCTATTTTTGAGGGGGAGAGGACGTGATTATAATGTGATCAAAGTTCGTGGAATCTCAAAGAATGCTCATCAGACAGACTCAGTTTTAACCCTCGAATTGACGAAACTAAATGTCCGTTCTCGAAAAGACTTGTCCGGGACGGGTAATAATTTCAAGCTGGTCGTGTCTCGCAAAGGACTTGTCTGAGTAGAATGTACCAATTCGAGAGATGATCATTGAATACGACCTGGACGGGTAATAATTTCAAGCTAGTCTAACTAGTGATGCAAGTGTGTCTCGCGAAGGTCATGTTCATTGAAAATCGATCAATTCAAAAATGTGCGAACTCTACCCAACATGTGCAATTTTAGTTAAAAATGCATGAGCACATGTGAAGGGGGAGTATTTCAAAAATATAAAACTCTCAAAGTGCTAACTAAATGTGTTTATTCATAAACACTTTGAGAGATTTTCAAAAGGTTTTATGGCAAATCTAGGATAGTCATGGTGTTATAAGGTGACTAAGGTTAGGGAAAACCGTCCAATGATCCGCCAGAGCCGGAGGGATCTACCCAAGGACAATTCCAATAGATTAGAATTAAAAGTCCTTAGGTAAGATTGAAAAAAGGAGTAAATGAGAAAGGGAAAGAAAGGGTTGAAGAATTAAAAAGAAAAGTTTAATGAAAGGGTGAAAAGAAATAGCCCTCCATGAAAACTTAGGGCAGAAACCGGGTCAATACATCTGCTATCGGTATTCACTAAGGTGATACTGATATTGAAGACAAGACGTCATGGACCCAGTGACGCGCTGCACCACCCCTCCTAGCCACTCAGATATCTATTAAAAGATATTTGTTTCATTCTCACGGAGAACACTGCATAATCTATCGGCCTCTCACTCCGAGATGTGTTGATATTGAAAAAGGTGGCACTCTGCTCCATGCCTCCGTCTACTAAAACCAAAACGCATATTATAGAGTCTAGAGCCATGAGATTCATAAAAAATCTCTTAGGAACACTTTCCAGATAATACACCTGTGTTCACCAATAAGGACACATGGTGTACATGAGTCTTAATGAGATCCAAGGATCTTGCCATTCATCAATGATGGTTACGTGCTTCAAACGGTCTACAGTCGTAGGGTGATCTCTAGCGACTCACTGAATCGTGGGTGCACTTCGGTGTGTCCGTGTAAGCCCTCTCGGGGGTATCCGGTTCAGAACGGCCTGGGGGAGATTAGAGAAAGTTTACACACTATGCTGTTGACAATCTCGAAGCCCTAATGATGAACTCAAATAAGTACATTTTATTACCATCATTTATCCTATGTATTTGACTTGTTTTATTATATTATATATGAGAATTGATACTTAATTGCTTACTTTTGTAATTCTCAGGTAAAAACAAGCATTTGGTGAAACTAAGCGATTTTGGACTAAAAATGGAGCAAAACAAGCAAGATTGGAAAAGTCTACTGAATTGAAGTGATTAAGGACCATTGCCTGACTTTGAAGAATGCGCCGCATGGATTTATCCCATGCGCCGCATATGAAACCTTGGTCAACGAGAAGAACCAACTTGTTTTACTCCAGATGCGCCGCATGAAGCTCCTGATATGCGGCGTATCAATCTCAAGACTTCACCAGATATCCAAGATATTGAAGAATATTCGCAAATATTATAATCCTGGACCCCACGCGAAGTTACCTTGATACGCCGCATCGGACCAATCCGATGCGCCGTATCGGCCATATACAATCCTTACCAAGAATTCAAGAGATCAAGTGAAGATTAGAAGCTTAATGAAGAAGTCATGATTACAAGTCGACACTTGAAGATGCTTTCGTATTTTGGCCATAAAATCTTCATCCGGACTCCGTTTTAGGTGATTCAAGCGGCCACGGAAAGAGAAAAAGGAGATCTACCTGTATCTGAAGGAGATGCGGCGCATCTAGTCCTTAGATGCGCCGTATTGGGAGATGAGGCGCATCTGGTATTTAGATGCGCCGTATTGGGTCAGTTTCAGACTTGGAGGCTACGTTTACTTATAGATGCGGCGCATCTAACTCTATAGATGCGCCGTATCGACCCAGATTTCAGAATCTATAAATACCGAACTCATTAACGAATTTGGGCATCTTTGGGAACCCTTAGGGCCATTCCCAGACGATCAAAGCCTCTCAAAACAGCAGAAGATCACCCTTGAAGACCCAATTATACTTGAAGAACATCTCTTATCATTGTTATATTACTTAATCATTCGGTTAGCGTATCGTATTCACTATGTTTCACACTCTATTCGTCTTGATTATGTTTTTGTATTTTGTTACAGAGATTATGGGCTAACACTCTTATGTGTTAGCCAAGTTTATGAGTATTTGATGGTTTAATTAGTTTCTAATTCGATTGGTTGCTTGGTCTTCGTTTTGATTACTTTATTAGTTTATACTTCATTAATATCGTTTGCGTGATTAATGTAAGCCCCTTAAGGCTAAATAATATATAAACGGGGTAATCATTAAGCAGCTTTATGCGGGTTCTGATTAATTGTGACAGGATTAGTCAGTCAAAAAGACTTAAAATGGAATCTAGAATAGGATAGACATAAGTAATCATTAAGGGTTTACTCGCCGATAAGATTAGAGCCAACGCTTTGGTGACTTTTATTAGTGCATTGATAACCTCTGTGTCTAGCTGAGCGTTGATCGGGTCGCCATGCCTCTGCCCTCGCCTATTTAGGATAGACCGCGCCTAGTCGTGAGCACCATCACTACATGTCTTAGAAACTTATCAAAACTTAATCATATATGACTGAACTTGGTTAACACGTTCTTCTTATTTTTGATACCTTCAAGCTTCTAGCGTTTGTTTAGCTTAGTTTAATTAGTTTAGTATAAAACCAAACTCGTGCCAGTCTCTCAGGCTGAACCCCCCTTTACGTTAGTTTAGAAGAGTCGAATACCTCTAGAATTAGTATATTAGAAATCTCACTCTTAGTGATCGACACCCTACTTACCAACTAGGCTACATTGATCGGGTACACTGCCCGTTAGTGTTGTTATAGGTTAAGTCGGCAAAATATAAATGTAAAACTTGATAAGGAATAATCACCTATACAACGACGCATCACCTAACCCGTAAGCGTTGGATGATTATTACTAACAGTTTTATGCAGCTACCTTAAACATCCATCAACCATCATCATACATCAAAACATCTTCACCTCAGCATACTCATAGTTATGAAAAACATCCCTCATCAAAGCTCAAGTGTTAAAAGTTCAAGACAATGAGATCAAGTTAAAGACAAAGTGTAACAACCAAGTCAAGAGGCTAATCAAGATGTCAAGAACAAGTTCATATGTCAAACAATGAAAGATTAAGAGGAGATTGTTAACAAGGGAAGATTGTTAGCAGGAGTTTACAGTCCAAGATGTATGAGTATGTTAGAGGACGCGACGTTATCACCACACGAAGATATTGATCAAGGCAAGAACATCCACCAAAGGACGATTACTTTGAAGATCACAGTGCATGAAGGAACATTGATTGAAGACAATTCTACAACGACACACAAAGTTAAAGATGTTGAAGACAAAAGACCAATTACCAGAACATTATGGAAATGACCATCCCTTAGGGGGAGATTGTTAGCTTTTATATTTGTTAGAAAGTGATGGTCATTTGTATGTATTTTAAGAGTGTGTCGTGTAGTATTAAACAACCATGTAAAGGCTTGTGTTGGACATTGAATATGTATTGTACAAGTAAAGTCTAAAAGGCCCAAGTCCAACACAAAGCTCATCCAAGGCCTTTAGGGCAACCAAGGCCTTCCCATCCTATAAATACACACACTCTCCACCCATTTTGGTGTGCCTCTAAGTCTTGTAAAGGTTAGAGAGTGTGTGTGTGTGTTTTACTTTTATTGTTTGTTCTCTCATGGTTTATTAATCATTCAACTAGTATTTCATATCACACGCCTTCTTCTTTTCATCTTACTTCTTTATTTAAGAGTGTCACATTATTAGAGTAGTCGTTATTTATAGCTTTAGTTTGTTGTTTAAGGTTCGAACTATTCTAGGTATTACAAAGATGTTATCTACAACTTTTATGTTTTGAGAAACAGTGGGTTATATTAAAAAAAACGACTTTTATAGGTAAAAAAAAAAAAAAAAAAAAAAAAAAAAAGACTTTTATAGGTTGCAAATCTGTTACTCAGAATATGACATGTTTCACGAAAACATTTTTAGTTTAATCATAGGGTGTCGTCACGGGATGCGCCACCCGGAGAAATGACCACAAGACATAGATCTTTAAGCAAATATTTTTAGTTTAGGTCTAAGGTCCACTGATTAGTGCAATTAATTCCGTTTTTGCCCCTGAATAGAAAACTGTTTTGCATGTCAATGGGGATGCGACTTTGCTTGAGTTGCTTTACATCACGATCCATGATCTCTATTGGTTCTTCTATAAAGTGCAGCTTGTCATCGATTCGAAGCTCATCTAATGGAATGACGAGACTCTCATCTGACAAACACTTCTTGAGATTTGAAACGTGAAAAGTGTTGTGAACGCCTTGAAGTTCTTCTGGTAGCTCTAACTTGTACGCTACTGGACCAACCCTAGCTAGGATCTTGAATGGTCCGATGTATCGTGGACTTAGCTTCCCACGCTTACCAAAACGAATAACACCCTTCCATGGCGAAACCTTGAGCATAACTCTGTCACCTACATTAAACTCCAAAGGTCTGCGTCTAATATCGGCATAGCTTTTCTGGCGGCTACGAGTAGCTAACAAACGGTATTTGATTTGAACTATCTTCTCTGTTGTTTCACGAATCATTTCTGGACCTGTGAGTTGGCTATCCCCAACCTCACTCCAACAAACCGGTGATCTACACTTCCGCCTGTAAAGAGCTTCGAAAGGTGCAGCCTTGATGCTTGCATGATAACTATTGTTGTAGGAGAATTCGACTAGTGGCAAATTTCGATCCCAACAATTTCCAAAGTCAATCACACACGCCCATAACATGTCTTCTAGAGTTTGTATTGTCCTTTCGCTTTGACCATCTGTCTGTGGGTGGTACACTGTACTCATATCCAGATTTGTATCCAAGGCCTTCTGAAGTGACTTCCAGAATCCTTATGTAAATCGGCTATCTCTGTCAGATATGATTGATATTGGCACACCATGTCTACAGACAATCTCCATTAAGTACAGTTGAGTAAGCTTCTCCATATTGTCGGTCTCTTTCATTGGTAGGAAATGAACAAATTTGGTCAAATGATCCACAATGACCGAAATCGAATCATACCCACTTGGAGTTCTAGGGAGCTTGGTAATGAAATCCATAATGATTCTTTCCCATTTCCAAATAGGAATATCAGGTTGTTGAAGAATCCGGCTGGCTTTTGATGTTCTGCCTTAACCTTTGCACACGTTAGACACTTGCCAACATAGGTGGCGATCTCAGCCTTCATATTTGGCCACCAGTACAATTGTTTTAGATCGTGGTACATCTTATCTGATCCCGGATGGATAAAGTATTTGGATTTATGAGACTCGTGCATGATTAAGTCTCTCAAACCTCCAATCAGTGGTAACCAAACACGTTTATCAAAGTATCGGGTTCCGTCAGGACGAGTTTCAAATATTGGTTTGATCCCCTTCCCAAGATTTTCGGCTTTCACATTTTCTTCTTTCATTGCTTCTGCTTGAGCCTTGAGAATCTGTTCCGGTAATTTAGTGAGAACCGTCATTACTAGAGATCTGACACGCAATGGTTTTGCCCTTTCCTTTCGGCTTAAGGCATCAGCCACTACGTTTGCCTTCGCCGGGTGATAACGGATGTTGCAATCGTAATCACTTAGGAGTTCAATCCACCTACGTTGTCTCATGTTAAGCTCTTTTTGGTCAAGGATGTATTGAAGACTCTTGTGATCAGAATACACTGTACACTTCGTACCATACAAGTAGTGCCTCCATAGCCTAAGAGCAAAAACCACAATACCCAATTCTAGATCATGGGTCATATAGTTTTCTTCATGAGTCTTCAATTGTCGGGATGCATATGCTATGACCTTTTGTCGTTGCATCAATACTGCTCCAAAACCTTTGATCGATGCGTCACAATAGACTACAAAATCTTCCGCCCCATCTGGTAGTGCTAATATAGGCGCACTACAAAGTTTCTGTTTCAGTATTTCAAAGGCCTCTTCTTCGTCTTTACCCCACTCGTACTTCTTATTTTTCTGAGTCAACTTGGTAAGAGATTTGGCTATTAAAGAAAAGCCTTCGATGAATCTTCGATAATAACCAGCAAGTCCTAATGAATTGCCTGTTTTAAAACTCTTAAGGCCCAATAAGCTAAAAATAAGCTCTTTTCATGTAATAAGCAATTTTATAAACTTAAATAAGCTATTTGAGACTTATGGAATTCTCGAAAATGTTAAAATCTAATATTTGTGACTTTTGGACTAAAAATGCAAAATATTATGCTAATCGGGTTAAAAGTGTAACTTTCACATAAATTAGTGTCAAACTGTCATTTTGATAAGATAAGGGTAGAAAATGAATATCCAGTAACCAGGAGTATTAAAATGTCATATTTGGATATTTTGGACCAAAAATGTAAATATAATCTAACCAAGGACTAACGATGTAAAAGTTTCACCGTTAGGGTTAAAAGTGTAAATTTCATATAACTTGAAGGACCATTCAGTAACTTTATTCTATTTATATTAACACTAAATGTTTTATACATTTTCATCTTAAAAAGGCATTTGTACATTTCGTAAGATTTATTTAAAATATGATACGTATATATATATATATATATATATATATATATATATATATATATATATATATATATATATATATATATATATATATATATATATTTATATAACGAAGTTTTTAACGAATAACATAACGTATCATCCACCAACTTTCGAGGAAACGATATCTACGGATTCAATAAACATAAAAACAAGATAATGTTATACATAATGTTATTTTTGAACTTTAAGCATTTTAAGCATATCATTCATCCTCATCACAAACCAATTCGTTATCCGATACCATTTTCCCACAATCATTATTCGCATTAAGCCTAGCTTAAACTATCGAAATCTCAGACTTCCCTATTATTCAGGTCGTGTGTTGGAGCCGTTCCCATATTACATCTGACTTCACATTATCTTTGTCAACTACATCCGAGGTGAGCTCATAGTCCCACTTTTATCTTTTATATATTTTCAACTCGTAGGGAGATACATGCTACAAAACAGAACACAAGTAATTTTCAGTATGCTATACCTGATTGATATTGCCTAAGTTACCACTACTATTGCCACTAAAAGCCCCTCCCATCATGAGCCATTAATCACTTGCGAGTGAACGCGAATATAGTGAACAGATCTGTCGGAGGCTGACTGCCTATTTGAACTAGCCAGAAGATGGCCTTAGTTGCTAGCTAGATTAGTCAAATGCACTTTATTTGAAGGAAATAGGAAGATGGCAATCTCCTATCCGAGGGCCATAAACTCACACCATTTTAGTGGTGTGTTCATACCGTTTCGGCGGTACTCATTAAGGTTTGAGTGTCATGAGACTTAGGGCAATATATCGAACTACAATATTACTATTTCTACTATGATTGTGTTTCTATGCAATTATACAACTTGAGACTTGTGTTCAAACAGATTACTATTACAAACACTATGGATTCACTCAACAATTTTGTTGACTTTTAGCATGTTTATCTCAGGTAATTAACGGAGCATTCAAGGCACGGAGTGGGCAAATAAACTGATGGTTTTTAGTGTCAAATAAATTCTATCATTCATTTCAAACTATCATATCTTTTGTGAGATACTCTCTCCGTCCCAAAATAAGTGTCCAGTTTGACTTTTAAGAGTCAAACTGGTTCAACTTTGACCTTAACTATTTTTATGGGTGTTATATAATATTTGATGCAAAATATATAAATGGATTTGGTTTTTAGTTTATTTTTTTATGGTATAATTTTTCATCGAGTATTATATAACACAAAAATAATATTTAAGGTTAAAGTTGAACCGGTTTGACTCTGAAAAGTCAAACTGGACACTTATTTTGGGACGGAGGGAGTATTAAACATTGAATTCCTTTTTGTATCTGAATTATTAAATGAATGATAATAACTTTCAAAACGCCTCTTTTGAGTCATTTTCTATGATTATGACTGTGATCCTTCCAGTAATACCCCGATTAGTCTTCCGCTGTTAAGTTGAAATTTAAGGGGTGTTACAAGTAATAACCTTGTTTAGCTTCCGCTTGTATACGAGACTGGGGGTGTTACAATATGTGTTTGAGTATTTTAAGTCTAGCTATCGCATGAACCAAGTGGTACTAGATGTATATTACAAGAACACTTAAGTTAGCATAGTGCTCTTATCGCATGGACCAAGTGGAGAAGAGTAGGTATCGCATGGACCAAGTGGGTACCATAGATTAATCACATAGATTAGTTTACACGACTTAATGCATGCTTGTAGTCTGATAGGTGCATTGACCAAATGGCTTAGGGGATTACATGTATAGAGGCTAGATGCATGGACCAAGTGGTCTAGTCTAGGTTAGATAGGAGTATGAGGGTATTGTCTGGACCAAGGAGATGCTCCCCATACATCCTAATGTCACCGGTACTTTACAATTAAATAATTAAATCATTACACTAATAGACGGATTACTAAAATGTAATAGGAATAACATGGGTAGCACTACTTTTGCTTATTGATCACAACACACTTAGAATAGTTTAGTTTAATTTAGTTTTCTGTTTAAGTAGTTTAGAATAGCAAAACAATGTGATTTGCACAAAACCATTTTTCGAGGAAAAGCATTGTTTTTTTTTCCACTTTTGACTTTTTATCAAGGACCCCAAGTCTATGGTACATGCCTAGTACGAAAAAAAGCAACATATCCCAAACTAACCAACATAAATTTAGATAAGCTAACATAGGATTAGATATCGAAATGTTTACCTGTGAAGTTTCTGGCATCAGATATATTGAAATCGACACGACAGAGAACTTGTGAGATTTGATACCCAATACTCTGCTGACTTTACCTGCAGCACTCGAAAATCTGTTCCTCCAAGATCCAATGCAGGATACACGCCTATCCCGTCACTGTAATAGAAAAAATCTGGTAACAGTTAGTTTGATGAGTACACAGCCAATTAAATAATATATGTCAGGGATCATATATTAATCTACTTTAAAATGTTTTTTCTAAACAATGTGGGTCGGTTCCTTCCACTCAGATGCATCCTGAATAGGCACTCCACTTTTCATTAGCCATTGGGATAGAATCATGCTGCTCATATACTTCCTTTTAGTGGTAGAAGCACCTGCATTTACGTTTTATTTAGTTTCAGAAATGAAGATTCATTTACTAATATAAATCAAATACTTATTGAAGAAAAAAAAATCCATTGCTAACCTCCAAGTTATGATCTGCGTACTTTAGTTTGTAGTTGTGTTGGGGTACATCTATAGGTGTACCAAGTATTAAATAAAGTCGCATTAGAGTCCCAGATCCACTCTTCTTGACAACTCTTATACGTCCACCCATTTTGTTAACCTGTGAATGGCATTCTGATCAATATAAAATTGGTGCAAAAAGTAACTTATAACTCTACTTTGTTGCACTACTTAAGAGTGTTATTATATCTAGTTTATGTATTATTATATCTAGCTTCTGTATCATATCTTGTTGATGCAAAAGTTATTCTGGTGCGCTAATTGTAGTCGCTGCTTAACACGGCCATTTATCTCACCAGAGCTCTAACGACGTATAGTGAAAGACCAGTTACACCATGCCTGAAATCAGCACAAAATGCATACCTTTTGTTCATAAACTCTTAATAATATTATCCCTATAACACAATGACAGACCCAAAATTTCTGTTTATAAAGCCTTCACATGTGGCTCTCAAATTGCACAATTTTGAGCTTAATGAAAAGAGTAATAAACAAATACGACATACCAAAAGCATGACAGTCACTCAGAAAGAAAGTTTAATGAATTCCCAAAGTTTACTAAATGCGGCCCAACTGAAATGTGACCATGCTCGAGCACATGTACCGCTAAGCCATAACCATGAACCATCACAATGCCCCCCACAAATTCTTTTGTGGGTTTTCTGCTTTGTGGGTTTTCTGTTTAGGGATCAATTGGGTAATCCAATAACAATGTCCCCCACAGATCCTTTTCTTATCTGCACATAAAAGAAAATCAGAGGGAATCAACATTTTAGTTCGCAACAAATACACAAAAAATCAAGGTAACCTTCTTATCCTTGATCTCGCTAGACTGTGACTATGTCTTAATCTGATCTCTGTGCCTTTGAGGCTTCTTAATCTCCTTTTTCAAATCAGCCTTGTATTTCTCCTTCTGATTAGTATTATCAGTATCATGAACCTAATCAACAACATTACAACAACTGAATTGTTACACATACACATCGATACGCTGAGCATTAAACGTATACAGTTAAACAATTAAAAAACATTAAACATACACATCAATATTCCACTATTCGCTCTTTTAAAACGTAAATGACCAACTTACCTTGCCACCTACGTTTAGAAAACATATCTAATTGCAAATACACATACCTTTGCTGAGGTCACTTGTCTGGTCGTGTAAGCTGATGACTAATTAGTTTCCGTTGTAACTGCAACAAAGCTTTATGTCTAGTACCCTGTGTCAAAATACCATATCTTTTAGAAGAAAAAGAAAGCGGAGCTGACCCTTAATTATAATGGAGCACAATAACCGTACGTACATTACAGAGACAGACCACCTAAGTATGAATGTGATTTCGTCTGGGAAAAAAAGTTTGCAACAAACCAAAAACACCGAAACAGCCAAACCAGGAATCCCCTAATTCAAAACAGAACATAGTTAGCTAAGTACATCATTAAAGATGAAATATAACCCAATTCAAATTACCTGATAAGTGCAAAAATAAGCTTAAACAAACTACGGCACAGAAACTAACATTTTTGCACAAACGACTCGATTTCCCAACAAAAACCAAAAACCAAAAATAATAATAATAATAATAATAATAATAATACTTTGGGATGGTATTGCAACCCACACTCGTCTTCAACCTCGTCAATTACCTGTGAAACAAAGACCAAAACCATAAGCTAATGAAACCACTATATCATTGATTAGATATCATCACGGTTCGTATATTACAAAGGTTAATACAATACAAAGCTGAAGTCAGGGTAGATTCAGGTAGACAAACACATATTCATGAGTATAAGTCATCAGTCTTGTTGTAACATCATCAATCAATATAGAAACATGTAATAATCAACAAACCATCATCCATTAGCTAATGATACTATAGCAAGCGATAATTTTCATAACCAACATTATAATAAATATGAACATATTTAAAAAAAATAAAAAAAAAAAAAAAAAAAAAAAAAAAAAAAAAAAAAAAAAAAACCGGCATTAAATTTACATACCTTTTTAAATATAATTGAACATGAATCCACCATAAACCCAAAAAATCTACAGGCAAAAAAAAACCCTCAAAACTGAAACTCCAACTCTTCTATTTTGATCAAGCATAATGCATAGTTTGATGATCTCAGAGGTGTGTTTGTGAGAAAAATCTTGAAACTTGATTATCAAAGTATAAGGCGGCAAAATGTGTATCGGGCTACGGTCAGTCCACAAAAAATGCCGGGAAAAAAGAGAAAAAAACAATGGTGCCATTTCAAATGATCTATTATATTTACAGTAATTACGATGCGAGTCAAGTGATCATGCAACTTTAGAATAACCAAGCATGCTTAAACTAATGTATAATTTAGCTAACGTCACTTTGAAAACTAAGTTTTCATGGTTTATAAATCAATACTTCTAATGTATAAGTTAATGTTAAAAAAAAAACACAGAATTTCAATCTTACATAAGGATACATAAGGATTATATTAAACAAATTTTGTGGGTTTACTTATACACTAAACATGAATAGAAATTCCAGCCCAAGGCTTGGCCGAAACAATGATCCATTAATTAGAAAAAAAGTCCAAAGTTCCTTTCTTTCTCATCTGGAAAACGCAACAACGTTTAGTGCCTTTGAGGGGCTGATTTCAAACGTCTTTTTGGTGTTTTTCTTGCTTTTAAAATCCTAATTTCGATATATGTATTACTAAACCTTTGATATAATAAACATGCATTTAAATCAACTCATAATGGTGACCATTAAATGGTCAAATTTCGAGTTTCAAAGTCCCATTTTCGGACTTCTAACATTGGATATCTAATCTTTATTGTAGACATAAATTAACGAGACTATTGTTTTAAGGACACAAAACGAAGCTATACATGTAATCAATTCAAAAATTGAGCCAAGAATCATACCTAACTTGTGTTCTCACATCAACCCCGAACCTTTACTTTCATGCCCAAAATTCACTCATCATAACTCAAGATTTTCAGAAATTGATTTAGAACTTCTGTTTCTTACTCTTGATACTTTTTAAATACAGAAGGAATTTTGTTTCCCTACTTTGTATCAATCTATTTTGCCAAGTTTTTGAAGGAGGTGCCACTTCAACAAAGCTAAAACACTTGTCGTATCCCACAAAACACTTGTCTGGACCCTTTTTGTGCTTCCTACTAACACAATATGGTCCTTCATGTATAGGGGATATATCTTTCATTTGCACCTACATTTCAAATTCCTTACTTTTCTAGTCACGCTCTTACATTCTTATATTATTAAATAATTCTTACTTTATTTGTTTATATCATAATTTTAAGATGTAACACTCCGCCTCTAAAGATAGCCACCTCAAGAACTCGCTGAGGAACACCCCTCGTGATGAATGCATTCCCCAATCCCTGACCTTACAGTATGTTTTAAGATGAATCACATACATCAGCCTTTGTTTTCTGATATTCAACTCAGAGAAAATTGGAACATAGAGAACAGAAGTTCGAAAAACGGTTGTACGTCTATTTCACTGCTTAACGTATACCTTATTTATTGATTGTTTAACACAAGACATTTTATCTTCTCATGTTTTCCTTTGATTTTACCAATTTTCAAACATACGAGTGGAGCATAACAGTCGATGATAAAGTTAATAAATTATCATTTTTAAAATAACTTGTCAACAGACTGATCTGCAGTTCAATAAATTAAAAAAGCCAATGGAATATCAGAGCCAAAAAAAGTACAGTTAATTCCCAGGTGTGAATTTATAAACAGTAAAAACAAACCTCTTGCGTTTCAACAAAACCTTATCAATTTATACAGTCAAATTAAAGCATAACTACCATATGCATGCATAATAAAAAGGTATGCCATGCAATGCCACAACCCAACCCCATTTTTGCAATTGTTTATTTGAGCACCCTTCATCTCAGTTTTGCTACTTTATGCTCTAAACACACAAGTAAAAAGTGGGGGGAACCGGGGTTATTGTTAATGAAAACTACTAAAAGTCACATCGCCTATAATAACAAAATATCTAGTATACGAAACTTTGTATAATTTGTGCGTTAAGCTTCAATATTGACTGGTGCTCGCTTTGCTACTATCCTAGAAATTCACAATCAGCAGTCGCACTTTGGATGTCAGAACACCAAACAAAGAGATACTATGTAGTACGACGCAACTCCCTCTCTAACATTGATGTTCCCTTAAATATGGTAAGTTGGTTGTCCCTCGAGAATTGTGTATACTGTAAGCAAAGATAAATGTGAAATACATCAACATATCAAGAGAATCGTGATAGTAAGTGATATATCATAATATTATGTTTTGCACTTACCCGCTCGTCACTCATCTTTCTGAAACCAAGTTTCTTAGTCCATATGGACTCGGCTTCTTCAGCAGCAGGAAGCACAAGGAGTTCAACACCCAATGACAGAAGTAACTCCTCAATACAAAAGAAAAGAGCTTGGAAATATCCCTAAAGTGTCAAACACAACATTAAAAAAGGCAAAGAAATTAAAAATAAAAAATAAAAAAATAAATAAAATAAAATAAAACAAAATGAGAATAATTATGCACAGGAATACATGTTGACAACAGCTTTTAAAGCATTGACATCTGAATACTGAACTTACCTTCCCTTGATGTTGTCTGCTTGTAGCAACTAGTGGGAGCTCGGCAACTTCCCGTCCAAAAATTCTCAGAAGACCCGCAGATACAACTACTGAACTGCATGTATAAGTCAAAAAGACAGTAAAGAATAGCATGTGGTGAAATAATAACTAAAAAAACAAAATGGAAGAATCCGAAAGTTAAAGAAATACAGAAAAATAACTTTCAATAGAGGACATACCCCACGATCAGAACTACACAATATATTCCTCCAAAGTCTTGTCCAGATATATTTCTCCTGCATTTAGGTTAGATACATAAATTTACTCAAGAACAATGAAACCCAAAAAATTTATTACCTCTGTTTCTCGCTTACGACACAACATAATTCTCATCAAAAAAGAACAGCATAAAAGCACAAGCAACTAAACAAGGCTTATTTCAAGATCCCTAGGAATGTATCTAATGTCACCTAGCATACAGTGATGAAGGCATGAAATTTGTGCCCCAAGAAACCAAAATCTGGTAGAATCTATGAAAAGATTCGGTCAGACCTCTAATTAAAGAGGAAAAAGATAATTTACAGCAATTTCAACTTTAACTTTTCTTATCAGTTACATACTGCATCCTTAGATGTTATATGCATACGCAGTTCAATTTCAAAGTTTGTTCAACAAAAATTAACAGTAACAATAACTATTGTTCTTATAACTATTAAATATTCCTATTGTTATGAAAATTATAACTATGCCAAAGTTTATATTAAGAACTACAAGCAGAACAATGTTGGCTATAATTTTAATTTTTTTGTAGGGAGATGTTGGCTATAATTTGGTAATAATTCAGCACTTTTAAATTAACATGTTAATAGCAAAACTAGACGTTGTAAGTTGAGGAGGCCAGATTGGAAAATTAAAGAAGTTCAAGGTTAATACAAACACTGCTACAGCCAGCTTAAGCAAAAGCCAACACTGTCCCCTTGAACAAAATAATTAAAAGAGCACTCACAGCACAAGACAACTTACCCATACACCATTACAGGAATTAGATCACGACCAGATTTTGCAACAATGGGATCGAAACACTCCTGCACATGGATACAGCATAATTCAGCATAACAAAAAGTAACTTGAACACCACAGCTTGGCAATGATATAAATTATTAACAAATGATGCATGGTTGATTAATCTAACTATCTGATTCTAACATATTCTTTTATGGCCATTAATCCAGTGTGACTTCCGTTAATATTTATAGAGCACGCAAGAAAATAGAGAAAGATCCAGATATTATGTAAAGTTCTATGCCCAAAACCTTACAAAGAAGATATACGGAGGAGAGCTCAAAACATTTATTATATTTTTAATATACCCGGAAAATGGAGGCAGCCCTTGATAACAGTGGCAAATGTTCAGGATAGCGGCTTGTCCCACTTAACATCCGCCATCTAATTTCATTTGGGACTCCATAGATTAGTCCTTTCTCTATGTGTTTCTTGTTGATTATACTCAAAACTGAACCCGAAATTACAGCTGCTCCGTTGGCAACCACGCCTTGAATAGCACCATGGATCATATCACAGTGATCACAACAAAACCACTTATCTGGTGGGAGTGCCTGGTTACAATATAATGAATATTGATTAACCTTTGGCTGCCTATAAATACATCAAGTAATCAAATGAAAGCAAAGACTCTATAGCGTACTTTCAAATCACATCTTCCACTCTCTCTTAAACAACCAACATGGTATTCCTTCTCACACTAAAATATTACCAACAGTATAGTTAGAATAGTATAAGAAAAGTACAAAACACAAAGCAAAAAGGTACAAGAGGGTATAATGCGTACCTGGTCACATAGCATTACAGTTCGATCGTCAAATTCAGCAACGCTGAAATCAGGGACCCTGGTAGAGACATACAAAAAGAACAGATTGGTCTATTTTACACAAGCTTAAAAGAAATGTGAACATAGGCAGCTAATATGTCTAAAAGAATTACAAAATTTATAAAACAAAATAAGATACATCTCAATAAGATATTAATAAACATATCAGACATAACACAACATAAAGGGGTATGCAGCCTCAGCATTTCGACCAGAGACCGTATATAATTCTGTACAATCGCCTAAAAAAATTCCGCTAGCCGTTCTTTCTAATTAAAATTTAAGTATCCAAGATAACTGCATGACTCCTTAACATCATGCTTGAAGTGTATTTTACCATGTTTACCGCTCACAAACAAAAGTATTTCATAAGTCATAACTCCTAACTTGAATTGATGAACTAATGCAGAATTACATCTGTGGGTGGATATATATATATAGACCATATATTGCTAGGCTCAGTTTACATATTTGCTAAATCATACCGACCTTTGACACCCTGCGGATATGTTATATAAGATCACCTTTTGTATAAATCTACAATGGGTAGTCGTTTATGAGATAAACTCACTAGGATTTACTAAATTAACCATGTTCACCAATAACTGAGTGTAATAACAGTTTTTCTATAAACCTCAGAGCTACAAAGGATGGACTCCTAATAAGTGGGTATGGATGCTGAACTTAAAACTAAGCAACACAGAAATAATCCAATGAACTTGCAAGCAGGGTATTGTTGGAAGGATTTATGTACAAAGATGATAACCCAACATAATTTAAATAGCCGCAATCATAAGACATTGATCAGTGAAAAGCTTCAAGAAATTACTATGAGCCGGTAGTCAGGAGAAGAGAGTTGGCTTTGAGTTAAGACTAGAGAAAAGCTACTTGAACTAGACCGATAATGTGGAAAAAAAATTCATCAACAGCCCCAAGTCTAAAATACCTAAGTAAGTCGATCCATTCTGACAACTTATAGCATCCCTATATTCGTTTAAATGTATCATTTTTTGATATCCACCTTGGAGTTCATTAATATTGACAACAAAATATTAACTTTGATACAAATACTGTTTTCGTATCAAGCTAGAATGCCTGGACCTCTCTACCCTAGATTACATGCCAGAATACAGGAGTTCCAGTTGTTTAAAAGCCTATTGGAGCAGCATCTACCTTTGCATAGATAACAAAATTAAGTACATAAATACTATCACTGCAGGGTATTAGATATGAACTTCATATCGACACATTTACTTAAAAAGACTGACCCGAAGAAAATTTAGAATTTATTTAAGATGGCATCCACAAACCTGCAAATAACACAACCACCAGCCTCGTATTCTCTGGCTTTAACAACCCGGGACAGTCTGATAACAATCGGCCTGGACTCAGCAGCAGCAGCTTTTCTACCAGAACCAATACTGTCTCTACAATACGGACATTGCCAATCTTCAGATGAAAGACCCTCCAGTTCCAAACAAGCTGCAAGCTATATATTAGTCCTATGCTATAAATTGGAATACTCTGGCGCTACTGATGTTTTTTAATGCACATTTTAAGCATGAAGCATAAGTGCACTGATAAATAATACTAATGTAATAGGGATAGACAAATATATCAATAATGACATCCTGTTGACATGAAAAGATTGGAATACAAATGATCATAGATCAGTATGCAGTATTATGACAATGAACAGATAAAGCTCCACCTGTATGGAAAGCGCGAGGGCATCCATCACAAATAATCAATTTTCCCCCATCTCCACATACTGCACACATATCATCACTGTTGCTGGTTGTAATACTCTGACCATTTGCAAGCAACAGAGCTATATCATGAAGTGCCATCCCATAAGGAATAACATATATATTTCGATATCTGCAAAAGTGAACATGGCTATAAGCTTAACACGGTGTATGCAAGGATCATATTAAAAGAAAATCTCTACCAAATCATCACTTACGGTTGACGTTTGGCAGCCCATCCGGCATGAGCCTCGAACTGCGAAGGACTGATCTGTCGAAAGGAAGTAGATATATAGATGCTATTATACGTCTATACGCTAAATAGGGATTGGAGATTGAATGAAATGGGCCATGAATCAAGCAATATAGTTATTAAAAGAGAGATCAAGTAAGATATGGAATACAAATGGGTACGTGAAAAAAAAAAAAAAAAAATGTTTTACCTCGTCGTCACAATGGCTACAGACTATACCAATCCCTTGCTTGTAACCATCAAGTACTTTCTGCAAAATTGTATGTGCCCTGTATAGTAAATGAAACATGCATACCAAAGGATACAATACCCAATATTATTTAAATTTATACAAAACTCACATTCCCCTTGGCATAATAACCAAGTGCAGTCCCATCAGGAAGTCCGTTTGGCATAAAAAGTAGACGATGCAAATCATTATCCCTGTCATAATATAGACGAGTTTTTCTGGGTGGGAAAGTGAAGCCAAGATAGCAAAAGCAATAAAGTTTATATCAGCACGGCTGCCTTACAATGTTAAATATGGGGTTGGGGGGGGGGTCATTTTTCTTGAGCCTAAAAAGTAACATTTAGAGCCCAAATGGACTGAAATAGGTACACAAGTTACATATGCATTTAGAGAAAAATAAACTGACTTTACCTTTTTTTATGGCCACCTTCAGCACTTTGTTTGGTTTCAACAGCAACGCTAGATGCATATGACTTTGGCCTGCATTATAAATGCGATAATCAGCATAAAAGTATGTGTGCGAATACAAACATGCATTCATCAGGAATTGTTTGTCATTTGCATTTGTGAGTAAAAGAGAGGGGCACGAACAGAGAACGAAAGAAATAGTAACACTGTTAGAGCTTACTTCTTGAACAGGCACTTCTGCTCTTTCATGACTTCATTTGGGAATGTTTGATGTTCCAAAGCGACACTCATACGATAATTATAGAATGGGCTAGAACCATCTTCGCCTGTGTAGCTGGTGCAGATAAAAGGAACATAATCAAAACTTTAGACAGTACATAATCCATTGTAGTGGGCCCGTTTTAAGCAGCATATTATAATAGCCCAATAGTAATTTAAAAACAAAAGCAAACAATCTAAAATGTATACAATCAAGAAGTTGCTAAGAATGGACAACAAAAAATGCAATCCAAATCAGAAAAGGAGACGGAATCTAAAAAATAGACATCCTAAAATTATAAACACATACATTTGTCTGTGTGTGTGTATGTGTGTTTGTAGATAAGCATATGGACCAAAATGCTGAGAAATGGAGGGTGTGTATTATTACAATTATTAATGGTAAAATGAATTTAACTTTAGGGCAAGAACACTATAAACCATATTCGTTCTACAAATTTGCATTATAGTCATAAAACAGAACTGAAACTGATGCAGAGCATATAACAAGGCTTTTCTGCATATTTTATCCCCGAATGCAAGCAAGGGGATAGCATCGTATTCTCTACAGATGAGTGCAAGTTACACAAACAGTCAAGTAAGGGTCACATAGATTCAGATTACAAAACATGATCAGGACATTGGTATCTCCTTATAAGAAATTTGTTGGTTATTACATATGAGATGCAAAGATCCCACGGAAAAAGGCTATGCAGGTTCCTCTCCATCTCCCTCCCACTCACTCTCTACTAGACATAGATGGCCAAAATTAACAAGTGATCATTAAACTTTCAGTGTATTTTCAGTTGCATGCCTCAAGAAAAAAATCTATAGGTCATAATACCTCAATTACATATTCTGTATCTAAATATTATTAGATTCCTTATTCCAAAAGTACAAGAACAGCAGGATAATATATAGCTCATACATAAATACACACCAAGGAAAGACAATAGCATGTGAGACTTATGTCAACTTATTTATATTTTGTGCAGAAATACATCAAGTTTCAAAAGGAATACAGATCCCGTCTTTAAAATTTACTGTTCAGACATCCACATCATAAATTTGTTGAGTAAACTACTGCTCAATCAAGCCAGGATATTGGTCGCATGATACCACAAATATATATTCATGGCTTTCATGCCATGTGGCAAGCCATGAATGTGCATGGCCTTAGTCCAACATGTTAATAGATTATGTAATATGTATCAATCACCAGAGAGGTATTGAAGCTATATATGGACTACAAATTCACATGTTATAACATGAACTAAAGCAACAGGCACTACAGGCCTTAACCAATTTAAACGCCCCAGAAGAGTTGCTTCTGTTAGTAAGTCAATGTGAGAGCCAGAAATATTTGGTATTCATAGTTGTAGAATCGTTTTTTGTAAAGATCTTTTTTAATTAGAAATTGGTTAATTGTCCAGTAACAAGTAATTATCCCATCCAAAAAGACTAAAAAAGGATAAGACTAGGTGTAAGAGGGTTGCTTGCACCTTGTTGGCGGATGATACAGGTTCATAAGCTTCGTATGATGGCTGTTGTCTGTCTTAGTCATGTCCATATTGCTTTGGAAACTTGCTGCAGATTAAAAGAAATTAGAATAAGAAGAATTATTAAAATAGCAACTAGTAAGAAGATGCAATAACTTAATCGTCAAGTAATTTAGTATTTTTTTTATTAAAAAAAAAAAGTCCATTGCCATAATAATTATTTTGTAGATTATACTACTCTAGACATCCATCCATACAGATAAATATGTCTTTAGTCCATACATAATTATAATTATAATGCAATGAGTGTCACCTTTCCAAACCTGGAAGAGCTCCTCGTTGACAGATGAACCAGCTACGTCTTTTATCACTTCATCTACTCTGCTGAGGGGAGCAGTCTTCACTGCCTGAATTATTCTGTATATAGATTTTCCATTCTCCATATATATGTGCTTATTAGGGTGCGAAGTTTTTCTACCACCAGCATGTTCCTCAAACTCATGAGCGCGGAGAACCTGAGTACATTATTCATCCTTCATACGAGTGCCGGAAACCAATACCAAAAATGGACCATATTTAACTCGCATAAGAAACTTACGTTAGAAAAATTGCATGTAGCACATCCACATAAATAGCCACCGTCCTTGACAATTCCGAAAAGCTCTGCCTGGTTTTATGCAGATGAACGTACGATTCCCAATTGTGTTAGGTTAAGATAAATTAGCTGAAAATACTAGTAAATACAGTAGAAAAATAACTTACCGAAGTGGAAATATATTTCACTTTTGCTCCATCGAGAATCCCAGTTGACAGGAGCTTTTGAACAGATGTAGGATAATTGTCAGGAGCAGCAGAACCATTGCCTCTGCAATTCACAGCAGAAGCAGACGACTGACTATCAAAGTCTTCCTTCCGTTTGCTGAACTTGAATGTAATTTTCCTAACACCGGAAGAAGTAACGGCATCCTTTGGAGCCTCGATTACAACATGTGACGTCAACTCAGTACCCTTTTCCTCCTGGCTTGAGCATCCCTCACTGCTCGAGTTTCCAGAACGACCTGATGTAATTTCACAACTAATAACTTGATTTTTCATGACGAGCTTCTCATCTGGTTGGCTATTAACAGTCTGAAAACTCGAATTATCACGTGGGGATACGATGGGGTTTAAAACCTCTGAACATATATCATCGTTTGAAGCCTCCTTCTTAATGCAAGGATCTGTAACTATCTCGTGTTTACACTCGTTAATAGACAGATCAGCAGAAAACTCAACTTTAGCATCAATCAAAGCCTCAAATCCCATCTCATCCGTCCAGTCTTTCACAGGTTGCAGAACAGAAGGCTTAGGTTCAGTCTCGTCCAAGGCCTCTGCCGATTCCATCTTGACACAAGCCTCCATTTGCGTCTCACTCGGGAATACTTTAACAGGATGCTGAACAGAAGGCTCTGGTTTAATCTCATTCAACGGCTCTGCAGGTTCCGTCTTGCCACAATATTCTGTTTCCATCTCACTTAAACATCCTGTAACATGTTGCTGAACAGATACCTCTGGCTTACTCGCATTTAAGGCATCTGTTTGTTGTGTCTTGTCAGAACCCTCCGTTTCCATCTCACTCGGACATTCTTTTACAGGATGTTCAATAAAGGACTCTACTTTAACGTCAATCAAACAATCCTTGACATGCTTCTCAATAAAATGCTCTATTTCCATGTCATTTAAAACCTCCGTCGAGCGCTTCTCGCCAGAAGGATCCAACTCCATCTCAGCAGAGGGACGTACATCTGCACAATCCAAATTCTCTAATGTTTCCTTACTTTCACATATCTGCTGACACCGTTCGACAGGCTCATTTAATTGACTGTTATCTACTTCACACTCTTTCGCCTGTTTCTTCGCCATCGGTTCACCGTCTATTATCCACTCATGATCACGCTTTTTTTCGCTCACCACCGCCACACACACCTCACCTTCTCCCATCCCAAACACACCTTTATAAACTAATCACACATCAATAAAACTCACAATCCACGTGGCAACAACAATTAAACCCTAATTCATAAATCACTAACTAAAACACACTTAATTACACCGATCAATTATCAAATTACTCTATCAAATTACTCATAATCCAATTCTCAACAGCTTATTTAATACATCGATATATATATATATATATACATGTATATGTAACAGATCTATAAACAATTGAACGAAATAATAATAACGAATTAAACTAACCGTGGAATAAGAATTTGAAAAATTAGGGTTTGTGTTATAAAATATATAACGAAAAGAGCGGCAATTGAAATTTTTTTTTTTTTTTTTTTTTTTCGCGGGATATGGAAGGCACCAGAAAAAGGGGTAAAAAGAAGAAAATTAGATACGTGTGGGGCCTGGACTAATTAGATTATGACACGTGGTGATTGTTGGGATGATGGACGGTTGGGATTGTGTAATGTGATGAAGCAGTTGGAATGTTTCACTTTCATGTCAAGTAGACAAGTACTAGTATGTTTTTGTTACTACTATTGGCTATATTGTTACGGAAAAGAATTCTATAAAACTAAGGTAGTGTTTTCTTTTTTTTTAAAGGTTTAGTTCAGCGGTAATGAAATCCCAATCCATATCCCTAAGCCCAGGATCGAACCCTGGGTATCCCCACACAAGAGCTCAATATGAGACACTTGTGACCAGCTCTGCTAGGCAGACACTGGAAAGAATTCTATAAAACTAAGGTAGTGTTTTCTTTTTTTTTCCATTAAGTGGTGGTTTAAAACATGTCTAGTTTAGCTTCTTAATTAAGAGAAAATATTTTTTTTGCCTCTCCAATAAGAGGAAACAATAAATCCGAACCCACTCATTAAAAAATAATAATAATAACCCCTAACTGTGTTATGTGAGGCGGTCATACAGTTGTCATTGCAACTAAATGAAAACCGATGCACCAAAAACATGTGAGCAAATACACTTTGAGGTTTTAAGTCACGCTATTTTTACTAAGAAATACGAATGTGTATATAGTATACTTGTATGAAATTGGCTGCTAGCACGAATTGTGTGTTTTTGTTGTTTTGAGTTTTTTATAATATTATCCTGATGTTTCTAAAAATTATGAAGTTATTGTGTTTAGAAAGGTGCATCGATTTTAGAAAATGTGTTTAGATGGTATTGGTTTTCACTTTTGAAAAGTTAAAAGCGTTAAGTAAAAGTGTAGAAAATTACAAATTGTGATTTTTTTAAATATAAAGGTAAACTGCAAAAAATGTCCCTATGCTTTGCCATTTTTTCAAAAAATGTCCTTGAACAGACTTAATAGCGAAGGATGTACCCGTGGTTTGTACTTTTTGCGAACAATGTCCCTTTGCATGGTAGTTCTTAGCAATTCGTGTATTTTGGCTAACGAGCGTTAAAATCCCCGTTAGTCAAAGTTAAACCCCATGCGAAATGACTAATTTAGCCTTGTCTTCTTCCACACTTTTATTTTATTTTTGAATTTGCACCACCACCATCCTTTACCACCACACAACCACCACCACCACCCCTCTACCACCACACAACCACCACCATTAAATTCCTTTTTTTTATTGAACGCACCTCTGTTTTTTTAACCCGTTTGAGACGTCACATGTATCAATAATAAAATCAATGATCCAACCTTAACAACACAAGACCCAATCAACACAGATTCAGAAAAACTCAGTGTTGCAAGTATTTAAGTTGTTTTAAGAAAGGATCCAACACAAAACCAATACAACCAAATCCTTGCAACACAGATTCAATAAAATCAACACAAATCACTAAACAATATTGATGTGTGGTTTTGCGACCTTACAACAGGTTTTACCTCTCGAGGGATCTCAAGAGGCTTGCAATCCCCACCAGGCAGTGTACCTGACCGATGTAGTATAGTGAAGTGGCAAGTACCGGGGGATTGATTGTTCTCTAGGGGAATAGTGTCGTTAGGATTGAAAAAACTATTCTAATAGGTCTAAGGGTGAGGGAAGATTCTTTTTGTATTTTTATATTTTATGAAAGCAAGTAAAATCTCGGATTTGAAGGAGTGGGCGGAATTAGTTGCTAGTCAACTAACCCAAATAACTACAATTGCAAATAAAATAAAATAACTGAAAATGAAAAGGTTGTGAAACTTATGTGGAGAGAAATGTGTTTACTTAGATTTCCTTACTCCCTAACTATCTTTTACCGGTTAATTAGTGTGTATTAATTGCGTGGATGACGGGTGTATTCCTTAATACCAATCGTGGGGTGGCGTACGTACTTCCCCAACTCTACAAGCTCCTACTTCACTCCTATGTCGAGCCGGCTAAGAAGCTCCTAACATGGGATCACTAGAATTCGCTCATGCATTAAATACAACCATAATAACCTTAGTACGCATTGGTTCATGTTTCTTAAGACGTTCAAGCAAGTTACCGTATAGGAAGTTAGCCAGTTTTCTTAAGCCTAACATCGATAAACAATCATCCAAAATAATTAATAACACACTAATAACCGATAATCAATAGTTAGGTTTCATTAGATCTAAGCAAACACAAGATAAATCTAGCCTAGCATGTTAATTAAAAGACAAGAACGAGATATAATCAAACAACACATAGACATATTGATTGATTAAATGATTACTTATCTTCAATTAAACATGAGAGATCCAAGGGTGTAAAAACCCTTAAAAATGGCAGAAATTCGTCTTAGGGTTTCTCCTCACAAAGTTACACACTAATGACTAAAAATTGCAAAACTATATATAGAACTTAGTGGCTGACGGCGTCACGTTATAGATCTTGACGCCGTCACCTCGCCGTGTCTAGGGTTCCCGGATGGTCTTCCTGACGCCGTCCCTCTTTAGTCCTCCAAAATCCGCTCTGGCCTATCAAAGGTTGACGCCGTCAGATTAGTGCTTGACGCCGTCTCTCTTTAGCTTAAACCGTGACGACCTTGATCACTTCAAAGGGTGACGCCGTTAGACTTCCTTTGTAAAACTCCCTGGCTTATCATGTGTATTTTTCATATCCACCTCTTTTGCCAAGCCGTGACGCCGTCAAGAGCAATACTTGACGCCGTCAAGTGTACTTTTCCAGCGGCTTTGGAGACTTTGTCGTTTTCTTCACTTTAATGCTCCAAAAACGTCCAAAATGCTTCCTTTTCCAGATTTCTTCTCCAAAGTACCTAAAATGACAAAAGGAACGATTTAGGGCAATATTTGAACAAATAAATACGATTTAGGGCTTAAATGACCCCCTAAAAGCGGTACACTTTTCGCTTCATCAAATACCCTTACACTTGAGATTTGCTTGTCCTCAAGCAAATGCGCTTTTATTCTAATCAAAATACAAGTTAGGGGTCATTTAATGCTAATATAAAAGTAATTACAACAAATAGTCGTTCCACTTTAATCATAATAAGCATGGAGATTACAAACTAGCACCTCACAAGTAGTGTTTAGATACTCATATCTCTCAGGTGTCATAAAAGTAAATCTCACAAATGAAAACGGATAATATCTCTCACTACCTGTCATAGCAAATAGATTACCATAGGCTTGGGAAAGGATCAAAAACTTTCTCCACTAGGCGTAAGCACCTAAGATAAACTATCAAAGAGGGCTTTTAAACGGGTTATAACGTTAGGTGTAGGGATATGATAAACACGGATTTGTTGGATAAGGGATATTTTACTGGTGGCGAGTTAAAGATTTTGATTAATTACATGTACAATATGGCGTTGCTAAGCCAAGACTAGACTCGACTTAAGCTAAAAACAAAATAACAGAAACATAAAATAAACATAAAATGAAACGGGATGGTAGTCCGTATGTTTTTTCTACTTTTCTTTTTCTCATTTTTTTGTTATTTTTCTTGATTTTTTCGATTTTTTTTTTTTTCATACACTCTTGCCCTACCATCCAAAATAATACATCATAGGGGCGTTGCATCCCCTTACACTTGAACTTTTACATAACTTTACAAATAACTATTCTAATGACTCGAATTAAAATAATCGAAACACTTGGAGTACTTTTAAAATATTTAGCACATATGGGGGTAATAATGTTGTTCTTCCCCATTACTCCATTACACTAGTACTTTACCCATGAGTCCCAATCGTCCCAAAACAATATGTACGAGGATATGACTCGACTTAGCAACCATGTAATCAATTAGATAATTAACTTGGGGTTTAAACAAATGTTGTCACAATAATGCACTAAAAATGAGTGCATACAAGGTAGGCTAAGGCGATTTGGGTGTACATTTAAATGGGGTGTAACAAATTCTTCCTTTAAGTAAAATGCTTAAAGGTCGAAACGAAAAGATAGGCTCTGAGGGGTGTACTAGGGGTATCGTTTACTAAAAATGAGTACAACGCAAAGGGTGTGGGAGAATTACTTGACCAATGTAGCCAATGTAATTATAACAAAAACACAGGTGTAAAACAATGGGTTAATCCTAATGCCTCTTATCATGTAGTAAATCTAACTACACGAATGTAGTCTCACTTGTGGCCTCGGAATGGTCCTAACGCAAGTTCTAGAATCTAAGTGCTACCGGTACACACATCATAGCATAAATGCTTTTCCTACCAATTCTAGGGGCGAACCTCACATATTTGGGGGTGGAAAATTTTTTAGTGGTACGGTTTTTGTGCTAGTCATATAACTCCTATCCGTGAGACGCTCATTAAGATCAAAGTTTCACTCCTAAATGTTGTAAAAAATTTTAAATTTGGCACTAAAATTGCCCTAACAGGTATTTATCTCAGTTTTATTACACATCTACCATTAAACAAACAAAAATCAAGCGTAATAGCATTCTCTAAAGTATCGTACTTTACCCCCCCCCCCTTACACTTAAGATGAACATTGTCCCCAATGTTCAAATAACAAGATGTAAAAGTAAATAAGGTAAACGAATGAAATCAAATACTCCCCTGATTCGTTTGGTGGATAAAGAGGTAACATGGTTAGATCTTCTTCCAAGGGAATGTAGAAGCTCCAAGACTAAAGCATCGCCAAAAGCTTGATTCCACATACATCTCCTTGTCCAAAATAACCTGTTAAACCTGAGAAAACAAACACGAAAACCTGCATAACATCGGCGGGATAAATTCTATATAAGGATATAATGCTTGTGGAATGATTATTTTGCAGATTCCTGGAGTTTATAAGTTAGAGATTTAATAAAAACTTTTTATGAAAACAAAACTTTCAAAAATTTCAGAAAATTAAAACCTGACGCCGTCAGGTTGTAAAGTCTGACGCCGTCAGAAATGATCTGACAGAATTCTCATGTTAAGTTTCCGGAAAATTTCTGGAAAAACCTTTACCTTACTTCCTGGAAATCCTGCAAAACATCATTATGACTCGATACAAGCATTTGACTCAAACAATTACTAATATGTATATTAATTTAATATTATTATGATTCATGTTCATTTGTTCTAATAAACCGATTTGGATTTCCCTTACACTTATCTTTTGCAAAATACCTTTATATGTAGTTAAGACGAAGTTAAAAATAAGATAAAGCATTTTCACAATTTAGTTTTGAACATGAATCAATAATAATAAAAATTAAATATACATACGGAAGCAAATAAAATCAAACAAACAAATAAATAAACACACAAAGCAAATAAAGCTTGGGTTGCCTCCCAAGAAGCGCTTTTCTTTATTAACGAGTCTTGTAGCTAGACTCAAAGTCCTTCTACCCTAT
Source organism: Artemisia tridentata subsp. tridentata (assembly GCA_021014915.2). NCBI lineage: Eukaryota > Viridiplantae > Streptophyta > Magnoliopsida > Asterales > Asteraceae > Artemisia > Artemisia tridentata. The sequence goes on from CP139503.1 coordinate 249,447,809, forward strand.
GTAAGTGAGTTCGTCATCGAGGACGTCTTTAGGGTTAAGCTTGGATTGAAGTTTCCTATTGGTCCGCTTAGTACAATATATCTTTTCAAACTTCTCTCCATCCGGGTCATACAATGTCATTTTAATATGCCATGACCCATCTCCATCTTTGGGTGGTTTGTCCCAATCCCACTTATGATCATCGTCCTTACAAGTTCACTTATTCATCCCTAGGTTAATTGGCAAAACTCCTAGGAACTCAATCATCTTCCTAAAAACTATAGGGTCTTCAAATGGATCCAATTCGGTGTCCCTAGCCAATAGTTGCTCTACCGTATGTGTTCGGTTCACAAAGTCCTCTTCTAGGTAAAATGGGCGTTGGGGTCCTATGAAGTCTCTATCGATCCAAGGTCCATATCTAGATGGTCTCCTATTTAATTCTAACCAATGGGGTGTTGGTTCCTCACTAGTATCATAGGCATGTTTCTTCACATCATAGACTGACCAAGTATCTCCTTCTTCTACCGCTATCTTAGATTCCTTACAATCAATCATAGCACTAGCGGTCGCCAAAAATCCTCTACCTATCAACAAGGGGCATGTAGGGTCGCTAACCATATCAAGGACGTGGAAATCGGCTAAAATGGTTAGTTTTTCCTATGTGTACTAACATGTCTTTGACTACTCCAACCGGGTAAGCAACACTCCCATCCGCTAAGCCTATTATCACCTCGGTTTCTTCAAGTTTCCCTAGTTTTAGAGAGGTGTAGAGAGGTAACGGAAGTAGGTTAAGGCTTGATCCAAGATCGGCTAATGTGTCATAAGCCTCCGAATTACCGATCTTGCAAGGTAGAACAAATAAGCCCGGATGATCTAACTTCTTAGGTAGCTTGTTTTGAACGAAGGCGGTCCCTTTTTCGCCTAACTTGAGCTTCTTCTCATCCAACACTTCAATAACCGGACTTTCAAGGTGGAGCTCCTTGAATTCATTGTCAAGGTTTTGAGTGGGAGGTGTTTCAACTATATTGTTGACCAATTTGGATATCATAACTTCTTGGTCATTTTGAACGACTTGGGTTTGTTTGAAACACAAGCTCATGGAATTGACCGAATAATATTGTGGACAAGAACTAGGAGACGAAACTGACGAGATGGCGTTGACGTTTAGTTTCGGGTTCTTGACTGTGTTGCTAGGGAGTGCTCCCATTTCTCGGTCATAAAGGGCTTTCAACAAAGTGTCAATCTTATTGGTCATCTCGCTTTGTTTTTGTTTGAAATCGGCTTCAAACTTGGCCAAACGAGCTTCTTGAGATGCCATAAATTGGGACATCAATCCTTCAAAGTTATTGGTACTACCATAATTGTTGGAAGGATTGTTATTGAAAGTGCGGTTCGAGGGTGAACCGCTTGATTGGAAACGATTAGGTGGGTTGGAAGAATTGGTTTGTTGTGCGTTTTGGTTTTGTTTCCACCTAAGGTTTGGGTGATTTTTCCATGAGGGGTTGTATGAATCACCGTAGGGGTTTGGCTCGGGTTTGAAAGTGTACCACTTGTCTCCCGCTCCGTCGGTACGCGAGGATGCGTAGTCCGCAAAAGCTTGTTCGGGGAGTTCCATGCAATCACGAGTGTCGTGGGGACCACTACATAATTCACATGAAGAAGTGATTTTGTTCACTTGGCTTGAAGGTTTAGGAGCCTCGTAAGATTTCAAAAGAAACTTGACTTGGTCTTCAAGTTCTATGATCCTACAGTCGGAAGTGCTTGAATTGTTCGAAGGCAAAGATATTGCCTTGACCGTTTTATTCAAATCACGGGGATCACTCCAACTTTCGTTGTCATAAAGAGCAAGATCTTCTAGGAGAGCCCATGATTGTTCCGCACTTAGATCACGCAGCTTACCACCGGCCGATTGGTCAATGGTTTGCCTCGTGGAGAGATTGATATGGTCATAAAAGATTTGGACTTGGAGCCAAAGTTCTATGCCATGGTGAGGGACTTTTTGGAGTAATTCCTTGAATCGAGTCCATGCCTCGTAGAGGGTTTCGCCTTGACGTTGTTCGAACATCAAGATATCATTCCTTAGCTTGGTAGTTCTTCCTGGTGGGAAAAATTAAGCAAGGAAACGAGTGGTGAGATTATCCCAAGAGGTGATGGATCCTGCGGGTAAACGCTCTAGCCATTGACTAGCTTGGTCCCGCAGAGAGAATTGAAAGAGACATAGTCGGGTCGTCTCTCGAGTGGCAACATCAAGGTCTATGGAATCAACGATTTTAAGAAAGTCCTTGAGATGTTGATTAGGATCTTCGGAACGAAGTCCATAGAATGCGCATCCGCTTTGCACCAACCGGATGGTGTCGGATCGCAAGGGAGTGACATTGGCTCATTGAGTGAGCTCAATGGTGTTTCGATAGCCATGGTGGCTAGGACGGTAGTAGTCTCCTAAGGTACGGGCTCTAGGAGGTGGGTGTTGTTGTGGTGGTGGGTTGTTGGGATCGAGGATATTACCACCTTCCATGATGTCGGATGGTAATGGTTACGAACAAAGAAACGAAGAAAAAAGATAGACTAAAGAAATCCTAAAAAAAATAAAATAAAAATCTCACTAGAAAGGAATCTAGTGAGTAGACCTAATAAAATAAAAATTCAACCTAAACAATAACTATTCCCGGCAGCGGCGCCAAAAACTTGATGCGTGGTTTTGCGACCTTACAACAGGTTTTACCTCTCGAGGGATCTCAAGAGGCTTGCAATCCCCACCAGGCAGTGTACCTGACCGATGTAGTATAGTGAAGTGGCAAGTACCGGGGGATTGATCATTCTCTAGGGGAATAGTGTCGTTAGGATTGAAAAAACTATTCTAATAGGTCTAAGGGTGAGGGAAGATTCTTTTTGTATTTTTATATTTTATGAAAGCAAGTAAAATCTCGGGTTTGAAGGAGTGGGCGGAATTAGTTGCTAGTCAACTAACCCAAATAACTACAATTGCAAATAAAATAAAATAACTGAAAATGAAAAGGTTGTGAAACTTATGTGGAGAGAAATGTGTTTACTTAGATTTCCTTACTCCCTAACTATCTTTTACCGGTTGATTAGTGTGTATTAATTGCGTGGATGACGGGTGTATTCCTTAATACCAATCGTGGGGTGGCGTACGTACTTCCCCAACTCTACAAGCTCCTACTTCACTCCTATGTCGAGCCGGCTAAGAAGCTCCTAACATGGGATCACTAGAATTCGCTCATGCATTAAATACAACCATAATAACCTTAGTACGCATTGGTTCATGTTTCTTAAGACGTTCAAGCAAGTTACCGTATAGGAAGTTAGCCAGTTTTCTTAAGCCTAACATCGATAAACAATCATCCAAAACAATTAATAACACACTAATAACCGATAATCAATAGTTAGGTTTCATTAGATCTAAGCAAACACAAGATAAATCTAGCCTAGCATGTTAATTAAAAGACAAGAACGAGATATAATCAAACAACACATAGACATATTGATTGATTAAATGATTACTTATCTTCAATTAAACATGGGAGATCCAAGGGTGTAAAAACCCTTAAAAATGGCAGAAATTCGTCTTAGGGTTTCTCCTCACAAAGTTGCACACTAATGACTAAAAATTGCAAAACTATATATAGAACTTAGTGGCTGACGGCGTCACGTTATAGATCTTGACGCCGTCACCTCGCCGTGTCTAGGGTTCCCGGATGGTCTTCCTGACGCCGTCCCTCTTTAGTCCTCCAAAATCCGCTCTGGCCTATCAAAGGTTGACGCCGTCAGATTAGTGCTTGACGCCGTCTCTCTTTAGCTTAAACCGTGACGACCTTGATCACTTCAAAGGGTGACGCCGTCAGACTTCCTTTGTAAAACTCTCTGGCTTATCATGTGTATTTTTCATATCCACCTCTTTTGCCAAGCCGTGACGCCGTCAAGAGCAATACTTGACGCCGTCAAGTGTACTTTTCCAGCAGCTTTGGAGACTTTGTCGTTTTATTCACTTTAATGCTCCAAAAACGTCCAAAATGCTTCATTTTCCAGATTTCTTCTCCAAAGTACCTAAAATGACAAAAGGAACGATTTAGGGCAATATTTGATCAAATAAATACGATTTAGGGCTTAAATGACCCCCTAAAAGCGGTACACTTTTCGCTTCATCAAATATAAATTTCAAAATCCGGACAAAATCAAATCTTTGAGTCACACAGAAAAAACTCCAAGTCCTTTTTATAAAACTTCACAACACAAGACCTTGTTTCAAATACAAAATTAGACAGAGATTAAACTCCAGAAAAACCTGATCGAGGATCCCAAAAAATAATCAACTAAACTACAGGTTTTGAACCATTGCCCTTGCCATTGTTGTCGCCACTTTTATTGTCCCCAACACTGCCACGGCTACTGCCAATACTCCTATCACGGCCTTCTAGACCTGAAAATTTACGTTTTTACCAAAACTTAGTGTTTGGTTTTGTATCCTATACATACACAAAAAGATTTCTACTCTTCACAAACCTTGTGTATCACCTTTCTTATACTCAACTTCGCATTCATACCCATCAAACTGGATATAACCAGCCTGCATTAATTAAAAATCAGAAAACTCAGATAAATCTAAGTGAATAACATATCAACAGTTACTACATAAACTTAGGATAACAATTTCTCCATATAAAGGTAGCCGAACTTTATTAAATATATGTAAACTACACAAATATATATGGACGTACATTGAGCCTTAGTTTAATTATTTCTATATAATAATTGACATAAACTTGTAAACTTAAGGTACGTACCTCAACAGCCTGTTTTGCAGCTTTTTGGCTATTGAATTCCATAAATGCATAGCGATAATCCTACACGCAAAATATATACTTATCAGCATCAAATAGATGATCGTAAAATACTTGAAAGATAATATATTTGAGCTAGGCCAAACCCTGATGGTTCTAATTTGGATGTTCTTGTGCTTGACATTTTCAAATTTCTTAACCGCGCTGGTCAGTGTTCTGCATGCAACTTTTAGTGGCAAGTTTTTTACATAGATAGTCTTACCTGCGACAAGTATATAAAGAGCTTTCAGTAGAAATATTAATGTCACTACTTAAATAACAATAACATATAAAATAATATATAGAAATTAATGATAGATCTTGGAGTACCAATATTTTTAGATGCAGCTGATGGTTTGGCACTAGCAGTAGATGATGATCCAGTTTTGGTTGGTAAGCTTGGTTTTGTGAGTTGTGTTAAGAGCAGCTACGCTTAGTGAACAGTTACCTTGAATTTAATATAGGTTGTTGGGAATTAAATATTCAAGAAGTTTAATTTCCGATTCTATTCAAAGAAAAACGTTAAGTGTGATTCTGCTGCTAGTGCATTTGGTTCCTGCTGCTAGAACATTTGATTCTGCTGCTAGCGATAAATGATTCTGCTGCTAGGCTTAACATTCTGCTGCTGAAGGATTCTGCTGCTAGTGTTAACTCATTGCTGCTGCTAATGTACATTCTGCTGCTAAGTGGATAAGTATGAAAAGATATTATGTATATTTTGGTCAACAATATACGGTAGATAATATCTTACCCCATGTGCTTAGTTAACAAGTTGTGTACACAGATACATGTTGTATCTTATGTACTGACACACTCAAGATAAGTTAGCAAGTAGTTCGACTAGACTTTAAGCAATATTGTAAAGATCTTCTTGGACTATAAAAGAAGATCTTAGACTCGATATCATGTGTCGATTAGTTGGTTGATATTGTGAAAATACTTAGAACTTTCATAATTGTTAGAACTAGAACAAACACAACAATATCACAAGACATAGAAACTTAATATTCAAGGTTGTAACCCTAGTGATATCTCAAGATCACTCGTATTATTATCATTAATAATATTGAATCGTTTGGTGTTAATCTTTCATTGTTCTTTGTCATATAACAAACACAACTGTTCCATTTCCATAATACAAATAACCTTCTAAGTGTGATTAAGTAGATTCCGCATACTTAATCATATTAACTCAATATATCATACACACAAAGTACAAAAGGTTTAACCACCTTAACCGTGTGTCGAATCCTAACAAGTGGTATCAGAGCTCAGGCTGATATTTGATTTAGAAGAAGAATTAGAAATGGACGTTGAATCTATTCAGACAAATGTTGTTGCGAAGATTCCCATGCTCAAACAGAATGAGTTTGAGATGTGGAGGCTGAGGATAGAGCAATATTTCCAAGTGCAAGATTATGCACTTTGGGAAATCATTGAAGATGGAAACTCTTACCAGCCTACCACCACTACATCAACAGTGGACGGCAAAGTTGTGTCAACTCTGCAGACAAAGCCATCATCTGCAGAAGATAGAATAAAGAAGAAAAATGACTTGAAGGCAAGAAGCATGCTGATGATGACCATTCCCAATGATCAACTTCTAAACTTCAGCAAGTTCAAAGATGCCAAGTCATTATTTGAAGCTATTATTGCCAGGTATGGTGGAAATGAAGCCACCAAGAAAACCCACAAGACACTGCTCAAGCAGCAGTTTGAAAACTTCTCCTCTACATACAATGAATCTCTTGACCACATGTTTAATAGGCTTCAGAATATTGTGAGCCAACTTGCTATTCTTGGGATTGAAATGCCTCAAGAAGATTTGAACTCAAAATTTCTGAGAAGCTTACCAGAAGAGTGGGCTATGCATGTTGTTGTCTGGAAGAACAAGCCAGACTTAGACACCATGGAACTGATGGACTTGTATAGCAACTTCAAGATTGTGGAGCAAGATTTGAAGAAGAATGGAGGTACTAGTTCTAATACTGGGAACAAGGCATTTATGTCAACTCCTAGTACCTCAAAATCAAGTGAAGAGGTGAAAGTTGTTGATGATGTTGGTGCTGCTAGTTCATCAAGTAGTACCATTAGTATTTTGGATGAAAAGACTTGTTGTGCATTTCTTACAAGTCAAAATAATGGGTCCATGATCACCTATGAAGACCTCCAAGAGATCCATGAAGATGATCTGGAGGAAATGGATCTAAAATGGCAAATTTCTCTTCTTAGCATGAGAGCCAAGAAGTTCTATCACAAGACGGGGAAGAAGCTCATAATCAGCAACACTGATGCTGCTGGTTTTGATAAGTCAAAGATAGAGTGCTATAACTGCCACATGATGGGTCATTTCTCAAGAGAGTGCAGAAGACCAAGGCTGCAAGATAGCAAGAATAGAGGTTTTGGAAGCAAATCCAAAACAGAGGAGGTTATTGAGCCAAAAGCTATGGTAGCTATTGATGGCTTAGGTTTTGATTGGAGCTTCATGGCAGATGAAGAAGAAACTCCTGCTCAAATGGCACTTATGGCTTTTTCTGCTACTGAGGTACAAAATCATAAAGCTTGTTCAAATACTTGCACTGCTCTTAATGCTCTACAGGTTTTAATCAAACAATATGATGATCAAAAGAAAGAGCTAAGCAGCACTTTTCAAAACTTTATAAACTATAAGTGTGGATTAGAGACTCTAGAGAAACAAATCACACACTATAAGGAAAATGAATTAGTTTTTTCTGATGACAAAGCTCTCCTAAGACAGGACATATTCTTTAGAGATGCTGAAATTAAGCTTTTGAGAGAAGCTTTTGATAGGGTCAAAAAGGAAAATGAAAACATTCACTTGACTACACAGGCACTAGAACATGCTTCTAGAGGTATGCACAACATAGTAGAATGTCAAGTGATTAATAGAGCTAAGTCAGGAGTAGGATATAAGAGTGTCCCACCTCCTTATAGAGGCATCCCAAAACCCCCAGGGATTGACCTAGGGAATTCAGGTTTATCTGAATTTCAAGAACCAATAATGGAATATGGTTATAAGACTACTGAGAGTCTTAAGGTAGAAAAAGTAAGTGAAAGTTTAGATAAAACTTTACTTTATCAGGACAAGGTGTCCTTTGTTAAGAAATTAGATACTATAGTTGTTGAAGACTGTACAACTGATAGTGATGAAGAAGAATAGGTTATGTCTAAACCTGAAGTGGTTAAGAAAGTAGGAACAAGTGTTCCTAAGATAGTCAAACACAATACTGATAGGTCTAAATCAAACATTAAGCATGTTAGGTAACCAGTTAGATATTGTGAGCAATATAGAACCACCAACAAGCCCAGAGGTAACCAAATGAATTAGAACAACCTCAAGTCTAACCAATTTGGTGAGGACTTTGCTTTTTATAACAAAGCTTGTTACACATGTGGTAGTTTTGACCATCTTGCAGCTTTCTGCAACCATTGGGTAACTGGGTATGAAAACAATGGGGTGAACTTCAAAAGGCAAACTCCTCAAACTCACTTTCACTCTAGTTCTAGTGTTAATAGAACAAAACCCAGAACAGTCTCAAACAAGTCTATCTCAAACACTGATCCTGCTGGTAGACAAATGATTCCTGCTGCTAGACTAATTATTCCTGCTGCTCGACCATCTATGACTGTTAACCCAAAATCAACAGCTAAGGGTGCAAAAACATTTTTCAAACATGCATCAAAGACTGTTCTAAGGCCCATTCAAACAAAAGCAGTGGTTCAAAAACAAGTTTGGAAACCAAAGGGTAGAATTGAAAAGTTAGCAGTTCCTGCTGCTAAGCAATCAGTTCATTCTGCTGCTAAGGGAAACAGGGCAAATGCTGTTAAGGCCTCAGCATGTTGGATTCTTAAATCCAATGTTGCATCAACTGTCCTTAAAAGATTAAATTACATTGATGCAAGAGGCAGATCCAAGTCAGTACTGGCTTGGATCCCCAAAAGAAACTAATACTTTTCATTTATGTGCAGGAACATTCAAATGATCAGCAAGAGGATCAAGGATACTCAGATAGTGGATGTTCTAGGCACATGACAGGCAACAAGTCTTATCTCTCAGATTTTCAATCAATAGATGGAGGCTATGTTACCTTTGGAGGAGGTGTTGGTGGCAAAATTTCCGGTAAAGGTACCATTAAAACAGGAAATTTAGAATTTGAAGATGTGTTCTATGTAAAAGAGCTAAATTATAATCTTCTTAGTGTCTCACAAATATGTGACAAAAAGAAAAATGTTCTTTTATGTGAGACTGAATGTCTTGTACTTTCTCCTGATTTTAAGATGCCTGATGAAAGTTAAGTACTTCTTAGAATTCCTAGAAAGGGCAATATGTACAGTGTTGACATGAAGAACATTGTTCCTAAAAAGAATTTAACTTGTCTTGTTGCAAATGCCACATTGGATGAATCAATGAAATGGCATAGAAGGCTTGGTCATATTAACTTCAAAACCATAAATAAAATTGTTAAGAATGGTTTGGTAAGAGGTTTACCTCACAAAAGATTTGAGAATGATCAAACATTCATTGCTTGTCTAAAAGGCAAACAACACAAAGCCACTTGTAAGCCCAAGATTTTTAACTCTATCAATCAATCATTGTTTATGCTTCCTATGGACTTATTTGGACCTGTTTCAGTAAGTAGTATAATGCATAAGAGATATTGTCTTGTTATAATTGATGACTATACTAGATTTACATGGGTTTTCTTTCTATCTTCTAAGGATGAGACTACAAGCATCCTTAAGACATTCATTTCACAGATAGAAAACCAAGTAGACAAGAAAGTGAAAGTCATTAGATGTGATAATGGGACAGAGTTTAAGAATAGAGTTATGGATGATTTCTGGAAACAAAAAGGTATTAGGAGAGAATTTAGTGTTGCTAGAACACCACAACAGAATGGTGTTGTTGAGAGGAAGAATAGAACACTAATTGAAGCTGCTAGAACTATGTTAGCTGATTCTAGGCTACCTATAACTTTTTGGGCTGAAGCAGTTAGCACTGCTTGCTATGTTCAAAATAGAGTTTTAGTTGTACAACCTCACAATAAGACATCATATGAACTTTTTAGAGGTAGAACTCCTGCAATAGGATTTCTTAGACCTTTTGGATGTCATGTGACAATTCTCAATACCTTAGACCATTTAGGAAAATTCGATGGTAAAGCAGATGAAGGATTCTTTGTTGGATATTCTCTTAATAGCAAAGCATTTAGAGTATACAACACAGGAACTATGATTGTAGAAGAAAATCTACATGTGGAGTTTTTAGAGGATAAATCCAATGTAGAAGGTCAAGGACCAAAATGGCTATTTGATCTTGAATCTCTAACCAAATCAATGAATTATGTGCCTGTTGTTGCAGAAACTAATAATTTTTCAGGTTCACAAGCAACAGATGGGGCAAGGTTAGAAAAGGAGACAAACCAAGATCATGTTTGGATGCCAATATGGTCAAGTACAAGTGTGGAATCAACTTCAACAACTGATGAATCTTCTTCTGGCAAGGCTAAAGAAGGTGTTGAAGATGAAAGGAAAGAAGATGGAACTCAGGAACAACAAATTGTTTCTGCTGGTGATTCTGCTGCTAGGCTTACTGTTCCTGCTGCTAGGCCAAATGATTCTGCTACTGGCCCTTCAGAAACGAAAGAAGCAGAATTCTCAGATAATGAGGTGGATTTCAACAATCTTCCATCAAATTATCAAGTTCCTTCTACTCCACAAACAAGAATTCACAAAGTCCACTCCCTAGATAATGTGATTGGAGATGTACAATCAGGTGTGAAGACAAGACAACAACTGATGTCTTCAGACCAACAAGGGCTTCTTGATGCCCTTTATGCTTCAAAGCAGCATGAGTTTTCAAACTCTTGCTTGTTTGTATGTTTTCTCTCACAAGATGAACCAAAGAACATTCTGAAAGCCTTAGATGATTCAAGCTGGGTAGAAGCTATGCAAGAGGAGCTTCTTCAGTTCAAGATTCAGAAGGTATGGGTGCTAGTTGATTTACCTAAGGATGCAAAGGTAATTGGCACTAGATGGGTTTTCAAGAATAAAAGGGATGAAAGGGGTATAGTGATTAGGAATAAGGCTAGATTAGTAGCCCAAGGGTACACACAACAAGAAGGAATAGACTATGATGAGGTTTTGGCTCCAGTAGCAAGGATTGAGGCAATTAGGCTTTTCTTAGCTTATGCTTCATTTTTAGGCTTCACGGTTTATCAAATGGATGTCAAGAGTGCATTTTTATATGGAACAATTGAAGAAGAGGTGTATGTTTCACAACCTCCAGGCTTCATTGACCCACAACATCCAGACAAAGTGTACATAGTAGTTAAAGCTCTCTATGGCCTTCATCAGGCACCAAGAGCTTGGTATGTAACACTAGCTTCCTACTTATTAGAAAATGGATTTCAAAGAGGAAAGATTGATCAGTCACTTTTCATCAAACAGCACAAGAAGGATCTTCTTTTAGTGCAGGTGTATGTAGATGACATTATCTTTGGATCTACTAGGAAGGAGATGTGTTTAGAGTTTGAGAAGCTTATGCATGATAAGTTTCAGATGAGTTCTATGGGAGAACTCACATTCTTTTTGGGTCTGCAAGTTAAGCAATCAAATGAAGGAATCTTTATCTCTCAGGACAAGTATGTTGCAGAGATACTTAGAAAATTTCACTTTGCTGATTCAAAAATGGCAAGCACACCAATGGACTCTGAGAAGCCTCTTCTAAAAGACATAGATGGAGAAAATATAGATGTACATACATACAGATCTATGATAGGATCCTTGATGTATCTTACATCATCTAGACCTGACATCATGTTCTCTGTTTGTGCTTGTGCAAGATTTCAAGTTACTCCAAAGGTTTCTCATTTAACTGCAGTCAAGAGGATTTTCAGATATCTCAAGGATCAACCAAGGTTGGGTCTATGGTATTCAAGGGAATCACATTTTGACTTGGTAGCATTTTCGGATAGTGATTATGCTGGTGCTAGCTTGGACAGAAAGTCAACAACTGGAGGATGTCAATTCCTTGGGTGTAGACTTGTCTCATGGCAGTGTAAGAAGCAAACAATTGTGGCTAATTCAACAACTGAAGCTGAATATGTAGCTGCTGCAAGTTGCTGTGGTCAAGTTCTATGGCTTCAAAACCAACTTCTTGACTATGGGTACAATTTCTTAAACACTGTTATTCATATTGATAATAGTAGTACAATTTGTATAATTAAAAATCCAGTGCAACATTCTAAAACAAAACACATTGAAATTAGACATCACTTTATAAGAGACTGCAATGAGAAAAGATTAATTCAAGTACTTAAAATTGCTTCAGAATTTAATTTTGCAGATCTGCTAACCAAAGCTTTTGATGTTGGAAGGTTTCAGTACTTGGTAGCAAGTATTGGAATGCTTAATCCTCAATGATTTTAAACTTTGTGTTTTTGTAAATAAATTTTTGATTGTGCTGCTAGTTTTAAAAGATACTACTGCTATTACAAAAGTTTGTGCTAATAGTACAAATTTAAATTGTGTTTTTCATACAGTTAGTCCTATGATTATTCTAATATAAGACAAGTAATTTGTACATTGTTCTTTTGGTTTTAGAATAACAATTACAGGTATGATCATGTGAACACAAAAGGATGTTTCAAGTGAAATGGAAGCAGCAGAATCAGAATATTAGTTGCTGACATATTAGGTTTATGATGGACTGAGTTTGGGAATTTAAAACTCCTTAAAACTTCTTTCTTGAAACCTAAGTATGAAATTTCACATTGAATTGATGACTTAGTTGGTCAGATAGTAACTGACTCAACTCACTTTCTATCATTTTATACTTTCAAGTATAATGAGCAAGTCTAAGGACATCTGATAGAAAGAACAGCTAGTAAATGTGAATCTAACACTTGTGTTAGAGGTAACAATTACTATGAGCTGGAAACCTGTCAAGAAAGCCTTTTGAATAGGTTTATCTTCACACAGGCAGTTATTTATAACTGAAAACATTGGTTCTCACACAACCAGAGGTTGCATTAAACCAAAATTTTGATTAAGTGTATGTTATACACTTAATCCCTTCAAAATGGTTGAAAGCAGTATGGTTTTTCATAATAAAATCATATACATACTGCTAAGGCAAAAGTTTCTTAAAAGGATTTTCAAAGAGACTCACAAAAACCATCCATTGATGGACCATGAGTCAAATGTCCAATGAATCACCTCTCATAGGAGTGAACACACCTAGAAGTGATGAGGGCAGTAACTTAAACTCTTAAGGAATTGATGGCTACATGTACAACACTGTCTGATAACAAGTTCTCATTGATAGATCAGATAATGTAGAAAGAAATATTTTGGTACATAGTGAGAGATCTTCCAAACAAGGGGAGGATTTAAAATTTTATTTGCTTCAAAGGAGGAAAACATCTCAGGGGAGGAAATAAAAGCCCAAGAAAGGAAGATTAACCAATGTAAGGGAGGAAAAGACAAGAGCATACAAGATGATGACATGGAGGTTGAAAATGACAAGAACATTCCAAAGGAGAAAGTTCTATCTAGGTCAAACGAAGAAAAGTTTCAATTTCAGTTTATCACGTTTGTTCATCACTTGCAAAGGCATGCTGATAGATGATTTCACTTATTGAAACAAGCATCCAAGATACACAACATCATTGCCTCTTGTAATTCCTGCATCCAAGGAAATTGCACCATCTTTAGGATGTGTGTTGATATTGTTAAAGTCAAAGAACAAAGCAGATGAGTTACTGAGAATGATATTTAATCTTGAAGAACAGAAGTGTTTGAAAGATCTTCACAATCCATAATTTAATTCAGAAACATGTTGAAATGGATTCACATGTTTAGGGGAGGATTGTTGGGAATTAAATATTCAAGAAGTTTAATATCGGATTCTATTCAAAGAAAAACGTTAAGTGTGATTCTGCTGCTAGTGCATTTGGTTCCTGCTGGTAATGTTTGTTCCTGCTGCTAGAACATTTGATTCTGCTGCTAGCGATAAATGATTCTGCTGCTAGGCTTAACATTCTGCTGCTGAAGGATTCTGCTGCTAGTGTTAACTCATTGCTGCTGCTAATGTACATTCTGCTGCTAAGTGGATAAGTATGAAAAGATATTATGTATATTTTGGTCAACAATATACGGTAGATAATATCTTACCCCATGTGCTTAGTTAACAAGTTGTGTACACAGATACATGTTGTATCTTATGTACTGACACACTCAAGATAAGTTAGCAAGTAGTTCGACTAGACTTTAAGCAATATTGTAAAGATCTTCTTGGACTATAAAAGAAGATCTTAGACTCGATATCATGTGTCGATAAGTTGGTTGATATTGTGAAAATACTTAGAACTTTCATAACTGTTAGAACTAGAACAAACACAACAATATCACAAGACATAGAAACTTAAGATTCAAGGTTGTAACCCTAGTGATATCTCAAGATCACTCGTATTATTATCATTAATAATATTGAATCGTTTGGTGTTAATCTTTCATTGTTCTTTGTCATATAACAAACACAACTGTTCCATTTCCATAATACAAATAACCTTCTAAGTGTGATTAAGTAGATTCCGCATACTTAATCATATTAACTCAATATATCATACTCACAAAGTACAAAAGGTTTAACCACCTTAACCGTGTGTTGAATCCTAACATAGGTAAACAACAAAAAGTTATATATGCTTCAGATAGAATTAGCTTACAATGGTAGCATAAGATTCATTCTCTACAACTTCATCTTGGGGATCCGAAGGTAAATTCTTTTCATCCTATCCTTTTTCAGTATCCATAATTTCATTTGTAGAGCTAGATTTGCTGCTTTTGTCCATTTTGAGAACCTCACGAGTAGCTTCTGTTGCAATATCTTTCTCTATAAAAAGTATAACATTGGCTAATTTATACAACAAACAATATAATAAACGAGAAATTTAATTACTAGTATATACCATTCTTTGGAGGTGCACTAGATTTTCTATTTGTTTTCTGAGAAACTTCAACAATAGCCTTCGAAATAGTTAACGAACTGGCTTGTGATCAACATTTAGGAGCAATACTACTTAAATTTACATTCATTTGGAAAATATATAGTCAACAACATAAGGATTGATAAAAGGGAGCTCACGATAGATGCATAAGACTTTTTTTTTACATCTTTTTTAGTGTATGAACATTCGTCAGATAGTACCAATGAACTCATAGTTTTTGATGAGTCCACGCTAATCTTATCGTCTTCTGTAGAGGTCCCCTTTAACTAATGGGGATATTTAATGCTCGTTAGCCAAAAGGGGACATTTTTCGCATTTAAGTTTGTTAAGGGATATTGTTCACAAAAGGTACCACATGTACATCCTTCACTATTAAGTTTTTTCAAGGACATTTTTGGCAAAAATGGCAAACCACAAGGATATTTTTGCAGTTTACCCTAAATATTAATTAAAACCTACAATGTGAGTTTTTAAATTTTCATAAAACTTAATTTGAACATGTCTTTTATCATTATACTCTTTTAAAATTATTTATATAAAAAAGGTGACTAATTTTAAAAAGTATAATTTACAAGTTTCAAAATGTTTTCACTTTAGCACTTTTCTATCACAGTAATATAACCAAATTTAATTGATGAATCCAAATTAATAGCCATCAATTAAAATGATTCAACAGTTGATTTTTTACATGTGATATAGGAGTTCTATCATATCTAATAGTAATCAGTGATTTCATTTATAGTTATGCGGTTACCATACGTAGCAAATGAATGTAACGATTACAGGTTTTGCATATCTGTGCATACAACTATGCAGGCATGTTTAGAAATGAATTATGCTCAATCGATTGTCAAAATTAAAATTGTACCTTCTGAACAAACACCCTTTTGAAGTACGATCCAAATGTGACTTAAATAAGATCGATTGCTACGAATTGGGGTTGTTTATGTGGGGATTAAGATCATCGAAGCTGGCGACAAATGTAGGGTAATTGAATGTTGAAGTCGAGTGTTGGCAGAGTTAGAAACGTTGGAAGATTAACCTTGAAACGAACCCTAAAAATGATTTGTGTTTAATAGTTAAAAACACGCTAAAAATTAAGGTTATATGAGTAATTTTACCTTTTTAGATAAATATACACGGATTATATATCTAATGTATATTTATATCATCGTGTTCACATAGATTTACTAAATATAGAAAATGAGATTCCTAAACCATAACAATTTTTTCCTATTCAACTTTGTAAAACAACAAGGAATTAGGTTGGCGCGCGTTGCGGCGAAGCCAATTTAAGTTTGATACTTGTTCTAAATTATCTTTGGTAATTTGTGGTGGAGCTAATTCGATTGTGATATTTGTTTTTTGAGGATTTGAGGCCTACGCGACTTTTGCAACAATACATTTCCACCGAAAGCAACCACACAATTTGTCATTGACCTTTTCATAATTTCAATACGAATGCTATCTAGCTCATACTCTGTGAAGGATTATACAAACACTTGGGATGTTGATCTTAATAATGTGTATGGGATATTTAGGAATGAATGTGATTTAGTACGCGGAATTTACTATAACACACTTAAAGGAACAAATGTGGTGAATATGCAAACGTGAATTATTTAGAATAATGAACACAACGTGAATAACACAAAACGATTCAATATTATTTATGAGATAATACGGGTGATCTAAACTATCACCGGGATTACAAAGGTAACCTTGAATCTTTGATTCGTAAAAGGGATTTGTGAATTTGTAACTAAGTTACTAGAAAGGTTGTGGTGTTTTTGGATATTACAAAGTTTATAGTTGAAGAGATATTTCTAAGGTGGTGACTAAGGGTTCCTTTTATAGGTAAGGAACCCTTTTTACATGTTGTCAAGTTGCATTATAATAAGATAATAAGACTTTTCTAACCTACTATTACAACTTCCAATGTAAAACACTCAATATTATCTACTGCACGACATGGAAGACTGTACTACTTTTACTTAACGTGTTATTCCCAACAATCCTCCCCTAAACTTGCAGGCTCTTTGACTTAAGCATTTTATTCCCAACAATCCTCCCCTAAACTTGTTATTCCCTTTAAAATAAACAAGTTTCTTATGAATAAAATCCATACCTTGAGGATCTGAGGGAACTCTTCCAAAAACTTCACTCTCTATTCTTCCTTTTTCTTTCACATTGTTCAAAAATGCTCATCAACAAACTTTGAACAACTTCTGACCTTTCTTCATCTTTATCACACCTTAACCTCTTGGAAATCATGGTTGAAAGAACTTCATAGCTCAGTGGATACTCTTTTTCAGCTAACATAAAGAGCTCAATCCCACTTTGTGTAAAAAGATGATGCACATTGCTAAGACTTAGGAATTCCCATGTGGTGGCAGGATCATGGTATGGAAACTTCCAATGAACATCCTTTGGATCAGGATCATATATCCTATTGAACTCTACCCAAAGTTCTTGTTCCTTAACATCAGTGTTATACTTAGTGTTTAGCCTGATTTGAACTAGATTCCACAACTCTTCTAAATCAGCTCTATCACATGCCCTTATCAGATTCTCAAAATTTTTGAAGATGGCAATTTGACCCCCAACCCTGGTTATCTTCCATGCCTTTCCTGACCTATTATGGTGAATCTCCCAATCTATAATAGGGTGTCTAGACCTAATTGGATCAGCATGTATAATTGTTGGTAAAGCAATTATCATTTTACTTACTTGTTCTGGATCCAATTCTGCTTCTTGTTTCTTTTGAGCACCTTTCTTTTTCTTTGAAGGTTTAGCATCAGATGGGATCTTGAAGTAACATCTCTTGTAGGCATTAAGATAAAGGAAGTTGATTTCATCAGGAGTTTTCTTCTTCAGTTGAGATTCAGTCCAGTTAGCTTGATGATGAGTGTCTAAATACTCATCATTTTTACCTAATCTGAGCTGCCAAAACATCCAAAAACACTCAGAAATGCATCATAATACTGAAATTATTCCAGAATTGTGTTTTATATGTTTCAGATGCAAAATGTTTAAAAACAGATAAAAAACGAACAAAGTTTGCATAATTGGCAGTTTCAGTCCCTCAACTTTCAAAAGTTGTCAAAACTAGTCCCTGGTTATTCTAAAAACAGGAAAAGTCATCAAAGGTCCTTTTTAAATCATAATTTATCATAATTAGTCCTTTGGTGAAAAATCTCAAAAGTTTTGGAAAATTACAAGTTTAGTCCCTCAACTTTGCAAAATGACAGAAATAGTCCCCGGGTATTTTAAAAATGGCAAATCATATTTTAAACCCTTGTACTATTGGAACTTGGCAATATTTACCCTTGTGATAACTTTGGATAAATTACAGGTTTAGTCCTCAACTTTTCAGATTATACAAGTTTGGTCCCTATGATTAACTTTAACCAAAATCCGGATCAAACAACAATACCCCAAAATCCAAACTAAACCCTTAACCCTAAAATAAAAACAAACCCAACTATTAAATACCCAATCCCACAACCCATCACCAAGCCCAATCCCTTTTAACCATAACCCGGCCCACACCCTAAAATAATATCCCAGGGTCAAACGTTTGTTTGACCCGTCTCCTTCCCTCCCACTCTCACTGACACAAAACCAAACCACCATCACCCACCTTATCAAGCAATACCACCCCCCAGCTGGCCTTTCTCACTTATACACGTATCCCCTCCTCTTATCTTCACACCTCACCCCCACATGCTCAGGAAGAAGTTAAAAACCCACTTGTCCACTTTTCCCGCCAAAATGGGATTGAACGAATGGGATCACCTCTAAACAATTGGATGGGTGGGATTAGCTCGGATTGGAGAGAGGAACCATTTGGGATTGCTATTAAAGGATGAGAAGGCCACAAGAATAAGTTGTCAGAAAATTAGGACCAAATTAGTATAGAAAAATAGTGTAATTTTATTTCAGCTTAATTTATGTTTTTCAGTTGTAATTCTAGTTTAATTTAAGTAATCTGTCACTTTTATATTGTAACAATATTAATTAGTAATAAAATTTCAAGCTTTTAATTTTCTTGTTTAATTCGTATTAATTTATTTAATAAGCAAATAGCTTATTTTCAGTTTATCTAAGCTCATTTAAGCTTCATATAGCTTTTAGTGAGCTTATTGTAATTCTATAAGTTCTGATTCAAGGAAATGTGTAAAAGTCAACAAAAGTCAAACTGATGGTCAATAAGCTGTTTCTGGGTTTAGAAGCTAAAGCTGGATGGTTTTCTGGTTCCTAGCTTGTTGACAACAAGCTAGGAGTGGGTTCTAGTCCTTGTTCTCTTGTTCTCTTGTTCCACAGCTTCTTCAATTGTAAGTTTTTTTCTCATTTTTTGCTTAAATTCCACTTTTACTGTACCACTGCTTATTTAGTGTTTATTATTGTTTTTATTTGCTTATTGATAGTTTCTAAGCATATTTAATCTATCTAATCAGTAGTTATATAGTTCCTTTTTCATTTTGCTAAAAATCATTAAAAAAATCAAAAACAACCAATAAGGCATAAGCTTATTAGACTGCTTATTTTTCTAATAAAAGTTGCTCATTAGGGTCTATATAAGCTAGGTAATAATTAAAATTAACTCTTTTAGTTTAAAATATTGAAGTTCCTTTGTAAAATCACCACAGACACATCCTAAAGGGGTGTTTGTTTTAGCTCAGTCAAAGGGTCAATACCCATGTTACTGTAGATTAGTCATTAAGCTAAGTTTGCATAAGCTTATCTAAGTCCCTAGAAGCTCTTGTGAACCCCTGATCAGCCACTTAGTTTGATTTAGTCATTTTGAACCCACTGTGTTGATTTTGGACTGCCAAGAGATCAAATAAGCTCATACAAGCTCTAAACTTGTTTTGGTCATTTCCTAGATAGTTTTGAGTTCCTTGTAGTCCACTTAGTGAATCCCCCAAGGCCTAGAACAAGTGTGCACACTTCTGTGCACTTCTGCACAAACCAGACACATCAGCACACACTGATTGTGTTGGTTGCTGATCTTGGCCTCAATTGGACATCAATTGGGATGATCATGATAGGGCTTTTGTGATTTTTAGATACCCAGTAGTTCTAAATTGCTTTTGCCCCCCTTAAGTTTCACTTAAACAGCTTATTGGTCTGCTTAAATCACCCTGCAAGTTTGATGTTTGCCTGAATTTTTCTGTTTCAAGTTTTGCAACAGCCTAGTGCTTAATTGTTAAATCTCTTGTGCTAATTTGTAGTTTTAAGTTGTTTTAAACTTATTTAAGTATATTAAGCCTGTCCTGATCATTTGGTTAAGTTTCTTGCTTTTTAGCTTAATTTTGGGCTTATTGTTAACTGCTTATTAGCCCAAATCTTATTATTGGGCTTATTGAACT
The DNA here is from genome assembly GCA_021014915.2 of Artemisia tridentata subsp. tridentata. Lineage (NCBI taxonomy): Eukaryota > Viridiplantae > Streptophyta > Magnoliopsida > Asterales > Asteraceae > Artemisia > Artemisia tridentata. The sequence continues at coordinate 249,468,035 of CP139503.1, forward strand.
TTTCATTTTATTTTTCCCAGCTTCTTAATTATATTTTAGAATTATCTGTAAATTTTCATAATTTTCTGAACAGTTTTAATATTTTTAATCATTTTAATTAGTTTCTAGTAGTAATTAAATCATAATAAATAAAAAATAATCAGAAAAATATAATTCCAATTTTCATAATTTTCTTTTGTCATTTTTAATCTAGGAAAAATATAAAAATATTTTTAGGTCTTAAGAAAATCAAAAATAGAAATAAAGTGATAGCTTCTATTTAATAGAATTTATCTTTTTAAATAATAATTAAGTAAATTTCAATTTTATAATTTTCTTAGTTTCTATTTACTTAGTAATATTTTTAGAAAAAGTTTTAGATTTTTCTTTGTCCATTTAGTATTTATTATAAATTTAAATAGTTTAATAAGTTATTAAATAATTAATAATTAATAATAATTAAAAAAAAAGTGTAGAAAAATATAATTTAAGTTTTTTAATAAGTTTTAAGTAATTTTACATTTTTAGGTTATAAATTTTATAAATTTCAGTTTTTGTCCCGTTTTAGCTTTTCCGTTACGCGTTTGTAATTTATTTATTCGCGTTTAATTTTCCTGTGTATATCTGTTTTCATTTGTTATTTAGAATTGTTAAATAAAGCAAAATCAAATATCTGATTCATCAATCACTTTAATCCTAGCTTTGCACAGTTTTCCATTCACACCTCGTTGGGAAACGACCCAGGTGATCACTTGCCTGGTTTCACACACTACACACGAGCATTCGTTCCGAGACTGTTTGTCTTTTATCATTTATTACGGTTGACCATTCACAAGTGGTTGACTTGTGTGATAGAGAAATAAAAGATAAGTGTTTTCAGACGGATCAAATTTTAGCGCCGATGCCGGGGAGGTGTGCTGCGACTGTTGTGTAAGTTTTAGCGATTAGTGATTCGAGATCCTTCTCCCAAGAAGTTCCTATTTTCTCAAAAAAACAATATAAAATACAAAAATATTTTTCTTTTCTTTTCTATACATATTATTATTATTATTATCATATAAAAAAAAAATTAAAAAAAAATTAAAAACCCAAAAACATTTTTCGTTCTCTTTAATAAACAAATAATAAAATATTACCATCGAAAATCAAGACTGAGTACTACCTAACTGGGGGTACGACCATAATAAGTTCCCAAACCAAAGATTAAAACTTGCCTTTGTGTCGCTTGCGAATTCGGCTCACCTTTGATTGATAAACAAACTCTAACGGAGGTTCTAGGATAGTCTGACATTAAATTGTCGGACTGAAAGAAGCGGGTTTTTAAGGAGCGTAATTGCCCACCTTTGCTTCTCCGCCACTCTGTGCGTTTGTCAGTCAGAGAGCTACCGTACGCTGGTTGATTTAAGGTTTAAGTTCCTTGTGTTGTGCTTTGATCTTGTTTTAATTAAAAAAACCAAAAACCCAAAAATATTCATCTTTACCCTCTTACCCTTTTTGATTCTTTATCCCTTTACCCTCTTAAACCGTTTGATTCTATCTTCTTAACCCTCCTTAATATTTGATTCTCATGTCGTCACCAGGCTATCTCTGCTCTCGTTGTAGAGGTCCAGTGGGTGATAATCTTCGTTGTTCCGAGTGTTCGTGTGAGAAGTGTGGAAATGATGCACCAGACGGATCTTGTTATTGGTGTGATTTAGCCCTCGAAAGAGAGCTTGATTCCATCGATAATACTCTTCACGATTATCAAGAACAAGAATCAGAGACCATAACGGAAGAGGTGGAAATTCCTAGCTCTCAGAGCACACCTCTTGTCCCACCTCCGGATTCTTTTTCCAAACACTCTCCACAACCCCAGCCATCTTCACTCACTCAGCTTAATTGTTGTATGTGTGAAAATCCGTTGGGGGATGACTCACAGTGTAAGCAATGTTTTTGCACTTATCAGCCAGCCACACTTGATTATCCAGATTTTCACAACGATTTCAGTACCCCTTCTCAGGATTCATTTTGGCAAGAGCCGTCTAATCAAAACTTCAATGATATATCATTTCAAAATATGCCAAATGATCCTTGTGAATATTGTGGAGGTCCTCACCCAAGTTTTGATTGTCAAACAAATAACATGCTTGTCTATGAGCAGGTTTCTTGTAACAGTCAACATTTCGGGTATGACCAAATTCCATATGATTCACCGAATCAGTCACAGCAAATGTATTGTTGTGAGTACTGTGGTGGTCCACATTATGAATCTGATTGTCAAACGAGGACCCCGCTTGTCTATGAGCATGGCCCTTGTGACAATTATGACTATTCTTGTCATGATCAACCTCCACAGTATCAAATGATTCAACCTCAGCCATCTCCTCGTGAAAAATCTATTGATAATGTTATCCAAAAACTTCAAAATATGATGGATACACTTAATGATTTGGCTGTTAAAAATAGCCAAGAAGATCATCATCAGAAAACCATTGGAGAGCTTCTAGCTGAAGAAGAACAAACAGCTAGAATGAGTTCCAAATATCGTCAAACTTTCATCTACGATGACGATGATGATGATTCTATGTGCGAAGATTGCGAGAAATCGTCAGCTGCAATTACACCTGTCCAAAAAAGGCAAGAAGACAAGACTATTGCAGAATTGCTAGATGATGAACAAATGGAACGTATAAAAACCCTTTATATTGATGAGGAGGACGACGAGGAGAGTGCTATTCCTTTGAATAATATCAATTCTCAACTCCCTCAGTCTATTGCAAACACACCCATCTTACAGTCTATGGACTCCGAGGACTCTCGTATTATGGGGGATGAGCCTCTTAGCACTATTCCTGAAAAGGAATCAGACGAATTCATAAAGTCTAGTGTTGAGAACCTTGTCCCAATCCCAAGTAAGTCCGAGGGTATCTCTGATAATATGTGTGATTTGCCTTCTCTTGACATTTCACATGATCATGTTGAGATGTTTTCCAATTCTGACGATGATTATACTTCAAGTAATGATGATTCTTTATTTTGTGAGGACATCGATTATGTTGAAGAATTTCCTTCTGAGCCTGTCAGCTTAGAAGAAGAGAATGATGAAGAAATTGACACTAAAATCAAAGATGAAGCTCTTCGAGCAACATTATTGACTGTCAATCTTCTCATTTCTAAAATCGAGGCTTTCAATAAAAAACCCATTTCATCTCCTATCCCCATAAAGGATAGTGACCTGTTTTCCGATGATTCTATTCCGGAAATGGAAGCCTTCTGTTTTGATCAGATGGGAGAGAAAATTAGTGGCAATACCACTTCTCATTCTCATAATTCTCTCCCTGATATTGATTCATTCACCTTTGAGGAGTTCTCCAGTGAACTCACTCATATCATATCTCCGCCGGAGTATGATAACTTTTACCTTGATCTTGACAAAGATTATCTTTATGTCCCGGAGGGAAATATTCTCAACACTGAGAATTTGATTGATATCACAATCCCATCCCTCCCACCCTTGAATTGTCTTGATCAGCTGAGCTTAAATGATGAGATTCATGATCCAGAAATCATGAATTCTCTTTATACTGATGATGAGTTAGTCATGATTTTTATCATGACTTTCTTTCTTTTCTTCACCTACACGGTGACTTCTCCTGTTCTTCACTCCTTCGGGAATGAAGACACTATCTTTGATCCCGGCATTTTCATTTATCATTTGTGAGCCGGGTCTGTCTGTCTGTGTATATCTCATCGGAGTGGAACTTTCAAGTACTTCAGTGTTTATCCAAACATTTTGAATGAAAGTCCGATGGAGATGGTTTCGTCCACTTGCTTCCCCATGAACTAATGAATTCGGGGTCGAGTCAAGCTAGCAACTCGGTTAATAAAAACAGTAGCAAAATATGGGTTTTCACCCATGTCTCACCCTAGTGTGGGGGAGATGCCCCACATGTTGTAAATATGTAAAAAAAAAAAAAAAAAAAAAAAAAAAAAAGGGGAAATTTGCATGCCTTAACGGCTTAAATGCAAATTAAAAGAAAATAAAATAAATAACTATATGAAATAAAAGGCTATTAGTATTTCCCTTTCACGTTCTAAGTGTTGGTTTAACAACCGGTTCTTTGAATATTGAGGGCAATATTCAGTTCTAAGTGTGGGGGGGGGGGGGGGGGGGGGGAATTCTAGCGAATTTGATCAAATGTACCATCTAGTACCCCCATTTTAGCCAAAATTTTAAAATTTTTTTCTCACTTAGAACGCAATAAATGGTTATCAGTCCGCCATGTCTAACCCACATAAGGATTGGCTAATCCGAGAGCAAACGGCTCTTGGTAAAGATGTCTCAAATCCGTTGATGGCTTGCAATTTGCCCAAAATTGTATGGTATTCGACTCACCATATCTTCATAAGTGAAGAGTTGGCTAGCCCGCAAGGTTATGGCAGTGAAAATCCATAATTGGTAATCAGCTCACCAAAGATAATAACTGTATTTTATCTAAGAGTTGGCTAGTCTAGAAGCAAACGGCTTCTGGTAAAGACAAATCAAAACCGTTGACAGCTTGTGGTTTGCTCAAAATCACTTGGTTATCATTGTACCAAAGTTCTTACTTGAACTGAAACAATTGGCTACTCCAGAAGTAATGGCTTTTGGTAAAGAGTCTTTCAAATCCATTAAATCTTCATAAAATATTGCTAGGGACTAGCAATAGTTTAGTGTGGGGGATTGATGAGTGTCTAAATACTCATCATTTTTACCTAATCTGAGCTGCCAAAACATCCAAAAACACTCAGAAATGCATCATAATACTGAAATTATTCCAGAATTGTGTTTTATATGTTTCAGATGCAAAATGTTTAAAAACAGATAAAAAACGAACAAAGTTTGCATAATTGGCAGTTTCAGTCCCTCAACTTTCAAAAGTTGTCAAAACTAGTCCCTGGTTATTCTAAAAACAGGAAAAGTCATCAAAGGTCCTTTTTAAATCATAATTTATCATAATTAGTCCTTTGGTGAAAAATCTCAAAAGTTTTGGAAAATTACAAGTTTAGTCCCTCAACTTTGCAAAATGACAGAAATAGTCCCCGGGTGTTTTAAAAATGGCAAATCATATTTTAAACCCTTGTACTATTGGAACTTGGCAATATTTACCCTTGTGATAACTTTGGATAAATTACAGGTTTAGTCCTCAACTTTTCAGATTATACAAGTTTGGTCCCTATGATTAACTTTAACCAAAATCCGGATCAAACAACAATACCCCAAAATCCAAACTAAACCCTTAACCCTATAATAAAAACAAACCCAACTATTAAATACCCAATCCCACAACCCATCACCAAGCCCAATCCCTTTTAACCATAACCCGGCCCACACCCTAAAATAATATCTCAGGGTCAAACGTTTGTTTGACCCGTCTCCTTCCCTCCCACTCTCACTGACACAAAACCAAACCACCATCACCCACCTTATCAAGCAATACCACCCCCCAGCTGGCCTTTCTCACTTATACACGTATCCCCTCCTCTTATCTTCACACCTCACCCCCACATGCTCAGGAAGAAGTTAAAAACCCACTTGTCCACTTTTCCCGCCAAAATGGGATTGAACGAATGGGATCACCTCTAAACAATTGGATGGGTGGGATTAGCTCGGATTGGAGAGAGGAACCATTTGGGATTGCTATTAAAGGATGAGAAGGCCACAAGAATAAGTTGTCAGAAAATTAGGACCAAATTAGTATAGAAAAATAGTGTAATTTTATTTCAGCTTAATTTATGTTTTTCAGTTGTAATTCTAGTTTAATTTAAGTAATCTGTCACTTTTATATTGTAACAATATTAATTAGTAATAAAATTTCAAGCTTTTAATTTTCTTGTTTAATTCGTATTAATTTATTTAATAAGCAAATAGCTTATTTTCAGTTTATCTAAGCTCATTTAAGCTTCATATAGCTTTTAGTGAGCTTATTGTAATTCTATAAGTTCTGATTCAAGGAAATGTGTAAAAGTCAACAAAAGTCAAACTGATGGTCAATAAGCTGTTTCTGGGTTTAGAAGCTAAAGCTGGATGGTTTTCTGGTTCCTAGCTTGTTGACAACAAGCTAGGAGTGGGTTCTAGTCCTTGTTCTCTTGTTCTCTTGTTCCACAGCTTCTTCAATTGTAAGTTTTTTTCTCATTTTTTGCTTAAATTCCACTTTTACTGTACCACTGCTTATTTAGTGTTTATTATTGTTTTTATTTGCTTATTGATAGTTTCTAAGCATATTTAATCTATCTAATCAGTAGTTATATAGTTCCTTTTTCATTTTGCTAAAAATCATTAAAAAAATCAAAAACAGCCAATAAGGCATAAGCTTATTAGACTGCTTATTTTTCTAATAAAAGTTGCTCATTAGGGTCTATATAAGCTAGGTAATAATTAAAATTAACTCTTTTAGTTTAAAATATTGAAGTTCCTTTGTAAAATCACCACAGACACATCCTAAAGGGGTGTTTGTTTTAGCTCAGTCAAAGGGTCAATACCCATGTTACTGTAGATTAGTCATTAAGCTAAGTTTGCATAAGCTTATCTAAGTCCCTAGAAGCTCTTGTGAACCCCTGATCAGCCACTTAGTTTGATTTAGTCATTTTGAACCCACTGTGTTGATTTTGGACTGCCAAGAGATCAAATAAGCTCATACAAGCTCTAAACTTGTTTTGGTCATTTCCTAGGTAGTTTTGAGTTCCTTGTAGTCCACTTAGTGAATCCCCCAAGGCCTAGAACAAGTGTGCACACTTCTGTGCACTTCTGCACAAACCAGACACATCAGCACACACTGATTGTGTTGGTTGCTGATCTTGGCCTCAATTGGACATCAATTGGGATGATCATGATAGGGCTTTTGTGATTTTTAGATACCCAGTAGTTCTAAATTGCTTTTGCCCCCCTTAAGTTTCACTTAAACAGCTTATTGGTCTGCTTAAATCACCCTGCAAGTTTGATGTTTGCCTGAATTTTTCTGTTTCAAGTTTTGCAACAGCCTAGTGCTTAATTGTTAAATCTCTTGTGCTAATTTGTAGTTTTAAGTTGTTTTAAACTTATTTAAGTATATTAAGCCTGTCCTGATCATTTGGTTAAGTTTCTTGCTTTTTAGCTTAATTTTGGGCTTATTGTTAACTGCTTATTAGCCCAAATCTTATTATTGGGCTTATTGAACTTTTCATTTTATTTTTCCCAGCTTCTTAATTATATTTTAGAATTATCTGTAAATTTTCATAATTTTCTGAACAGTTTTAATATTTTTAATCATTTTAATTAGTTTCTAGTAGTAATTAAATCATAATAAATAAAAAATAATCAGAAAAATATAATTCCAATTTTCATAATTTTCTTTTGTCATTTTTAATCTAGGAAAAATATAAAAATATTTTTAGGTCTTAAGAAAATCAAAAATAGAAATAAAGTGATAGCTTCTATTTAATAGAATTTATCTTTTTAAATTTTAATTAAGTAAATTTCAATTTTATAATTTTCTTAGTTTCTATTTACTTAGTAATATTTTTAGAAAAAGTTTTAGATTTTTCTTTGTCCATTTAGTATTTATTATAAATTTAAATAGTTTAATAAGTTATTAAATAATTAATAATTAATAATAATTAAAAAAAAAGTGTAGAAAAATATAATTTAAGTTTTTTAATAAGTTTTAAGTAATTTTACATTTTTAGGTTATAAATTTTATAAATTTCAGTTTTTGTCCCGTTTTAGCTTTTCCGTTACGCGTTTGTAATTTATTTATTCGCGTTTAATTTTCCTGTGTATATCTGTTTTCATTTGTTATTTAGAATTGTTAAATAAAGCAAAATCAAATATCTGATTCATCAATCACTTTAATCCTAGCTTTGCACAGTTTTCCATTCACACCTCGTTGGGAAACGACCCAGGTGATCACTTGCCTGGTTTCACACACTACACACGAGCATTCGTTCCGAGACTGTTTGTCTTTTATCATTTATTACGGTTGACCATTCACAAGTGGTTGACTTGTGTGATAGAGAAATAAAAGATAAGTGTTTTCAGACGGATCACTTGACTTCTTAGAAACCTCTTCATGAAAATCACTTGATCTTTCTCAGATGAGCCCACCTTAAAACCTTTCTGCTGGCTTTCCTGAATCTTTTGAAAAATATTATCCAGTGCTGCTTCTTTATATTTGTTGTTGATAAAAGCTTCAAGCTGTGCTGTTTTCTCTTCAGTGTTAAGATTCTTGTCATCCAAAATTATGGTAGCTTGACCTCTCACAATTGGATCATTGGCAATGATCCATTGCATCTGAGCATCAAATGTTTCCTGAGCAGCTTGAGTGTCAAGAAGAATTTGAGCAGCATCCTTTTGCTCTTGCATTTCTGCAAGCAGTCTTAAATCTTTTAAAGCTTTTTGCATTTCTTCTTTATGAAGCTTTTTGGAGACTTCCTCATCAAAATTCATCTGTGCTTACTCTCTTTTCTTCAACCTTTTGGGCCTAGGTTCATCTTCAACCATAATTTTCTTGCCCTTTTCTTTTGGTGTTGGTTCTTGACTTGGAGCAGCAGATTGTTCATCAGCAACAAATAACCTTCCTTGAACAAACAACCTCCCTTGAGGCTATGATTCCCTCTTTCTTTTATAAACATTTTCAGCAGTACCTCTATAATCCATAGCCAACAGCCTCTTAATTTGAGCAGGCTCTTTTGCACTAATAGGCTCTTGCCCTGCACCAGCAGGCTCTTCATCATATACTTGTGTTCCTTCATGAAATTGAAACTGAGCCTCCTCTTCACCTTCTGAACTACCCATCCTCCCCTTTTTGGAAGAGAGACCCATGCTTTCTGCATCTGAACTTGAAGAACTAGATAAAACCAACTGTGAAGATCTTTTACCCTTCAGCATCTTCACTTCAGCCTCCAATTTCTTAACCCTCTGAACTAGCTTGGTGTTGATCTTAGAAAATTTTGTGTTCTGTCTTTGAAGAGCATTTTCCAAGAGCTGCACTTTCTCCTTTAGTTCCTTCACAGTCTGAGAATCCAGACTTTGATGTTGAGGTGATTGGGATGGTGATGCATGATATGATGGTGATGGTGTTGTTACAGATGGTACTGGTGATGGATGATGAGATGGTGATATGTATCCAGGTGAAGAATTTGGTGATGATGATTCAGATGATGTGGATGGTTCTTCAGCATTTTGTGGTAACATTTCCTCAAAAAGTGGTACTTCTTCCCCATTAAAACCAATTTTCATATTTGAAAACACCTTGTGTGTAAGTTTTGGAGTTTCATAAGGAGAGTGTGGGGGAAGTAACAAAAGTTTTGATTTGGTGATGATGCATTGAATAAATCTGGGATACATCAAAAACTTTGTTTGGCTATCCACATTTTTAACCAATCCTTCAAAAATATGTTTTGAAAAGTTGAATTTTCTGTTTGTTGCCAAGCAAATGAGAGCTGTAGCCATGTTACCACTAAACTGCTCCCATGAGGTTTTCTTTTGGCTTAAACAATGAAGGATGGTATGGATCAAAAATCTCCATTGTGGGGTAAAATGCTTTTTAAGAAAAGTGAGTTTATTAGAATTTACATTATACCCCATTCTTTCCAAATTTTCAAAGATTTCAGTATCAGGCAATTGACTAATACCATCTGAATCATCCAATCGAAGATGTCTTCTAATGGATGACTCGGTAAGAGTCAAGGTTTTGCCATCCACTTTGGCTTTTATCTTTTGGTCCCCATTTTCAAGAGTTTTAACTTTTGCCGTTTCCCAAAATTGTAAAATTTGTGATTCATAAATAGTGGGATTTACAAGTAAAGCAAACCTGATGTAAGAATCATTTAGAAAGGCCACTATTTGATGAAAAGATTCATTATCCTCAGACTTTTCCAAAAACGCTAACTGGTTGTGACGTTTAACAAAAATTAGATCAGCCATGGTGAAGGTTAAGGAAAAACTTGATTAGGATGGTGGGATTTGATTGTGGTACTGGTAGAAGATGAAAGGTGAGTGTTAATTGTGATAAGGATTGATTAAAGATATTATGAGAGATTTACTTTTAACCGACTATGAGAAAATTTATAGTAAGTAAATGAAGAGGCGGTTAAAAAGATCTTTTATATGAGAAATATAATATAATTACCAGACCTTTAAATCGAGGAAAACATCAGAAATTTACAGAATTACCCTAACGGCTAATTTTAACTACCAGAACTAACGGCTATAATTTTAACTGACAGACTCAACGGTTATTTAGCAGTACCATTTTACTCTACCAGTACCAAAATTTGAACTACCAGTACCTTTGATTTTGAAAGAAAATTTTACTTGGCAGTATCTTTGAAATTTTAGCAAAAATCCCTTATAGTTTTTAGCAAACTATCAGCTATCAACGGATTTGTCTTGTCTTTACCAAAAGCCGTTTGTTTTGGACTAGTCAACTATTTACTGTAAAGTATGGTTAGTTAAATACCATATAGTTTTTGGTAAACTATCAACCATCAACGGATTTGATGTGTCTTTACCAATAGCCGTTTGCTGTTGGACTAGCCAGCTCTTAAGTTTGTATAACTTGGTGAACTGAATACCATCTCCACATCATGATCCTTGTTTTGTTATCAACTTGAGTAACCTGAAATTTGTTAGTTGCAGACCAAAAGAACAGAGTGCAAAGCACTTGTTTTATAGCATTGTAAACATTGAAGTATCAAGATGAACACAACAGAGCAAACTTTATACTAGCAGGACCAATTATGAACTGACAGTACCTTTTGACTAACTGGCAGTACCTTGTTAAGAGCCAGTACCATTTATTTTATGTATAAAAACACATGTTTTTCAAAGATTAATCATTCCAATACCTGCTACCAGGTATTTAAATCTACCTAAATCAAAAGCATTGGTGAGAAGGTCTGCAAAATTATTTGCAGAATCAATTTTGACAACTTGTATTAACCTTTTCTCATTGCAATCTCTTATGAAATGGTGTCTGATTTCAATGTGTTTTGTTTTTGAATGTTGAACTGGATTTTTAATGATACAAATAGTACTGCTATTGTCAATGTAAATAATGGTGTTAAGAAAATTGTACCTATAGTCAAGCAATTGATTTTGGATCCAAAGCACTTGCCCACAACAACTTGCACCAGCAACATATTCTGCTTCAGTTGTAGAGTTGGCCACCATTGTCTGCTTCTTGCATTGCCATGATATGAGTCTGCAGCCAAGAAATTGACATCCACCAGTTGTGGATTTTCTGTCTAGGGTTGCACCAGCATAGTCACTATCAGAATAAGCCACCAAGTCAAAAGATGATTCCCTTGGATACCATAGACCCAACCTAGGTTGACCCTTGAAGTATCTAAAGATCCTTTTGACTGCTGTGAGATGAGAAACTTTAGGATTTACTTGAAACCTTGCACATACACACACTAGGAACATGATATCTGGTCTTGATGATGCAAGGTACATCAAGGACCCAATCATTGATCTGTAATTGTGCACATCCACATCTTCACCCTCAGCATCCTTGAGTAACCCCTTTTCTGAATCCATTGGAGTACTTGCAACCTTAGAATCTGCAAACTGAAACTTCCTCAGAATCTCTGCTACATACTTATCTTGGCTGATAAATATGCCTTCATTTGATTGTTTCACTTGGAGACCCAGAAAGAAATTAAGTTCCCCCATGGAACTCATTTCAAACTTACTATGCATAAGTTTTTCAAACTTACTATGCATAAGTTTTTCAAACTCCACACACAACTCTTGGTTTGTGGATCCAAAGATAATGTCGTCAACATAAATCTGCACCAGCAAGATGTCTTTCTTGGTTCTTTTGATGAACAAAGTTGGATCAATCTTGCCTCTTTGAAATCCATTTTCCAATAAATAGAAAGCCAATGTTTCATACCATGCCCTAGGAGCTTGGTGTAGACCATAAAGAGCCTTGGTAACCCTATACACCTTGTTTGGATATTCTGCATCAATGAAGCCTGGAGGTTGAGAAACATACACTTCTTCTTCAATAGTACCATACAAGAAGGCACTCTTAACATCCATTTGGTAAACAGTGAAGCCTATGAAAGAAGCACATGCCAAGAATAGCCTAATTGCTTCAAGTCTTGCAACTGGAGCAAAAACCTCGTCATAATCCACCCCTTCTTCTTGAGTATACCCTTGGGCCACCAATCTTGCCTTGTTTCTGATCACAATCCCCCTTTCATCTTTCTTATTCCTGAACACCCATTTGGTTCCAATTGCCCTGTGACCTTTGGGCAAATCAACCAGTTTCCAAACCTTCTGAAGCTTGAATTGAAGAAGCTCTTCTTGCATTGCTTCAACTCAGCTTGAATCATCTAAGGCTTTGTTAATGTTTTTGGGTTCAGCCTGTGAGAGAAAACATGAAAACAGGCATATGTTGGCAACTTCATGGTTCTTTTCTTCATAGACAGATGAGATAAACCCTTCTTGGTCTGAAGACAAGACTTGAGTTCTTGTTCTAACAACAGAATCAATGCTGCCAATCACATTATCAATGGAGTGATCTTTGAGAATTCTTGTGTTGTGTATTGTAGGAACTTCATAGGTAAGCGGAAGATTGCCAATCCCCACATCTTCTGGTAAGAAATCATCTTATTGAACATTTAATGGTTCAGCAGTACCAACTTGTGAACTGGCAGTACCATCTAGTGAACTGGCAGTACCATTTCCATCTGCACTACTTTCTTGATTCTCTTGACCCTGAGTTCCATGATCATCTTCAACACCTTCATTTGATGTATTTGAAGGTTCTTCATGACTTGAAGATAAATCCAATCCTTTCCAAATTGGCATCAAGATGTAATCTTGATCTTCAGCTGTTTCAACATTGTCTTCAAAACCTGTATTATCATTAGTATTTGTACCTATAACAGGCACATAATTCATAGATTCTGAAAGCCTATCAATGTCAAAAAGCCAATCTGGCCCGATGCCTGCAACATTTGGTTGTTTCTCTTGAAACTCTATGTGCAGATTTTCTTCCACTAGCCTAGTGCAGCTATTATACACCCTATAGGCCTTACTTTGCAAAGAATACCCTATCATGTAGCCTTCATCAGCTTTTCCTTCAAACTTTCCTAGATGGTCTTTGGTATTGAGAATAGTGACATGACTTCCAAAAGGTCTCATAAAACTTAAAGATGGTGTTCTACCAAAGAAAAGTTCATAAGGAGTATTTTTATGGGGTTTAATCACAAGAACCCTGTTCTGCACATAACAAGCAGTACCTACAGCTTCAGCCCAAAATGAAATAGGCAACTTAGAGTCTACTAACATTGTTCTAGCAGCCTCTATTAGTGTTCTATTTTTCCTTTCTGCTACTCCATTTTGCTGTGGGGTTCTAGCTATACTAAATTCTCTTTTTATTCCTTTTTCTTTGCAAAATTCATCCATAACCCTATTCTTAAATTCTGTCCCATTGTCACATCTAATTACTTTCACTTTCTTATCAGCTTGGTTTTCTACCTCAGTTATATAGGACTTAAGGATCTCACTAGTTTCATCCTTAGTTCTTAAAAAGAAAACCCAAGAAAATCTGCTGTAATCATCAGTAACTACAAGACAATATTTTTTACCATTCAAGCTACTCACAGAAGTAGGACCAAAAAGGTCCATATGAAGCATGTATAAAGCTTGAGAAATTGAGTTATGGGTCTTGGGCTTACAAGAAGCTCTATGTTGTTTGCCTTTAAGACAATCAACACAGGTTTGGTCATTTTGAAAAATCTTTTTGGGTAAACCTCTAACCAAATCGTATTTTGCAATTGTATTGATTGTTTTAAAGTTTATATGACCAAGCCTTCTATGCCATAGCATAGATTCATCCAATGAGGCTTTTGCTACTAGACAAGTTAAACTCTCCTTAGGAACAATGTTCTTTAAATCAACACTGTACATATTGTTCCTTCTTGGGATTTTAAGAAGAATCTGACTTTCATCAGGAATTTTAAAATCAGGAGAAAGAACAATGCATTCATTGTCAGTAAAAAGAACCTTGTTCTTTTTGTCACACATTTGTGAGACACTGAGGAGATTAAACTGAAGCTCTTTCACAAAGTACACATTTTCAAAATCTAATTTACTGGTTTTGATTGTACCTTTACCAGTAATCTTTCCTTTGATTCCTCCCCCAAAGGTAACATATCCTCCATTAAATGATTTGAATTCTGTGAGGTAAGACATGTTGCCTGTCATGTGCCTTGAACATCCACTATCTACATATCCTTGGTCAGCAATATCATTTGAATGTTCCTGCACATATATAAACATATTAGTTTCCTTGGGGTACCCAAGCCATGACTGACTTGGGTTTGCCTCGTGCATCAATGAAATCAAACCTCTTTAGGACTGTTGATGCACCTTTTGATTGGAGTGGTCTCTATATCCAACATGCTGAGGACTTAACAACATTTTCCCTTTTAACACATTTTGTGGTCCTTGGTCTGACAGTACTAATTTTGGCAGTACCATTTGGTCTAGCAGGACCTTTTGGTTTTGGTCTCCAATCTTGTGTTTTAACCACAGATTTCTTTTCAATGGGACTTTTCACAACTCTTGGTGCATGTTTGAAAGTATTTCTTGCATCCTTAGTAGTTGGTTTTGAGTTAACAGGCTTATTTGGTCTAACAGTATGATTAACTTTTGGTGTGTTAGACTTCACAAAACTTTTTCTGGGGTTTGTTCTATTTGTTTTAGACCTTGATGTACTCCCAGAAACCCAATTTTTACAATAAGTATGAGTATGATTAAAACTACCACAATAATAGTAGGCCTTATTGTACATAACAAAATCATCACCAAGTTGGTGTGACTTAAGATTGTTCCAATTTCTCTGGCTACCTCTAGGTTTGCTATTACACTTAGCACAACATTCAACTGTTTTCAAAACAGTTTTATCCTTTGTCTTAATCTCTACACTTTTAGGACTGGGTGGTCCTACTTTGTTTCCTTTCTTTGAAACAGTCTCTTTTTCCTGATCATCAAATGTCTAATCTTCAATAATTGGAGCATCTGAGCTCTTATCAGTGAGCACCTTTTTTTTTAGAGAGTGAAGCATCACTAGCACTCTCAAAAGGTTCACTTTTCTCTACAGGTTTCTCATTATCTAGTGGTTTATTGGTGAATTCATGTGAGCCTGATTCTGCAAGATCTAAACCTGGGGGACAGGGGATTCCTCTGTAAGGAGGTGGACAAGTATTGTATCCAATCCCAGATTTGATTCTCTTGTTCATTTGATTTTCAACTATCCTTCTATTACAGTCAGAAGCAGTTTCTAATGTGGTAATAGTTAGTTGAATATTATCCTTTGCCAGTTTCACTTTAGCAAACTCAGTTCTTAACAGGTTTATTTCAGCATCTTTCAAAAATATTTCCCTATTAAGAATGCCTTTTGTGTCAAAAAAAGTGAGTTCATTTTCCCTAAAGTGGATTATCTGCTTCTCAAGTTTGGCCATACCACACTTATGATTAACTAGGTCTTGATGAGTTCTTCTTTGTTCTACTTTCAGTTCATCATAAAGTTTTCTTAAAGTTTCTAATTCTTCAAAAACTTCACAAGTATTAGAACATTTAGTAATTTTTACCTCAGGATTGGTGAAAGCCATTAAAGCCATTTCATTTGAAGTTGACTCCTCTTCACGCATAAAGCTCCAATCAAAACCCAACCCATCAATAGCTACCATAGCTTTACGCTCAGTGATTTCCACAGCCTTGCTCTTGTTCTCAAAGCTTCCCTTGTTCTTGTTCTCAAAACCTCTTCCCTTATCATCCTGCTTCTTTGGTCTTCTACACTCTCTTGAGTAGTGACCCTTCATGTGGCAGTTGTAGCACTCCACTTTAGACTTGTCATACCCAGCAGGCTCATTACCATTGATGGTAATCTTCTTTCCAGTCCTCATCAGAAATTTCTTAGCCCTCATGCTAAGAAGTGAAATCTGCCACTTTATGTCCATTTCCTCAAGATCTTCATCATTGATCTCTTGAAGATCTTCAAAAGTCAATATGGAACCATTGTGTTGTGATGTCAGGAATGCACAACCATTTGTTTCATCTAGAATGGTTTTTTTACTGCTAGAAGTATTGGCAGTACCAAAATTTGTGTTGGCAGTACCTTCTTCTCTACCATCTTTTTCTTCATCTAATATCCTTGAGGTGCTGGGAGATGACACAAAGGCCATATTCCCTGAGCTTGAATTAGTAGACTTCTTCAGTTCATGCTCTACTATCTTGAAGTTGCTGTAAAGATCATTAAGACTCATGTAATCAATATCTGGTTTGTTTTTCCAGACAATGACATGCATGGCCCATTCAGAGGGTAAACTCCTAAGAAATTTGGAGTTTAAGTCTTCTTGAGATATCAGCACTTCATGAATGGCTAACTGACTTGAAAGCTTTTGTAGTCTATTGAACATGCTGTCCAAAGACTCATTTTTTGTGGCTGAAAAGTTCTCAAACTGTTGTTTGAGGAGAGTTTTCTGAGTTTTCTTGGTGGCATCATTTCCACCAAATCTAGCCACAATAGCTTGAAAGAGGGTTTTAGCACATTTGTACTTGTTGAAGATCAAAAGCTGGTCATTTGGAATAGACATGAAAAGCATACTCCTGGCCTTAAGATAATTTATCTTTTGGATTCTTTCTTCTGCGGTTGTTGGGTTCACTTGCACATTTGTTACTATTGAATCGTTTACTGTGGAGGTGGTGATTGTAGGTTTGAATGAGTTTCCTTCTTCAATAATCTCCCAAAGTGCATAGTCTTGCACTTGGAAGTATTGCTCTACCCTCAGTCTCCACATCTCAAACTCATTCTGTTTGAGTAATGGAAGTTTTGCAGCCACATTGGTTTGAATGTGTTCAACGTCCATTGTTCTTTTAAGTCGTAAATACCAGCCTAGCTCTGATACCACTTGTGAAGGATTATACAAACACTTGGGATGTTGATCTTAATAATGTGTTTGGGATATTTAGGAATGAATGTGATTTAGTACGCGGAATTTACTATAACACACTTAAAGGAACAAAGGTGGTGAATATGCAAACGTGAATTATTTAGAATAATGAACACAACGTGAATAACACAAAACGATTCAATATTATTTATGAGATAATACGGGTGATCTAAACTATCACCGGGATTACAAAGGTAACCTTGAATCTTTGATTCGTAAAAGGGATTTGTGAATTTGTAACTAAGTTACTAGAAAGGTTGTGGTGTTTTAGGATATTACAAAGTTTATAGTTGAAGAGATATATCTAAGGTGGTGACTAAGGGTTCCTTTTATAGGTAAGGAACCCTTTTTACATGTTGTCAAGTTGCATTATAATAAGATAATAAGACTTTTCTAACCTACTATTACAACTTCCAATGTAAAATACTCAGTATTATCTACTGCACGACATGGAAGACTGTACTACTTTTACTTAACGTGTTACAATGTACAAAGACTAATAATACAACTAAAATATCTACAAATAAAATATCTAACAACTTGACGTTCAAACTGGCAGGACCTTCTTTAACTAGCAGTAACTTCTCACACAGAAGGTACTGTTAGTTTATCTTCAACTTCTTCAAAATGAACTAGCAGACCTAATACTTCATCTGGCAGGCTCTTTGACTTAAGCATTTTATTCCCAACATACTCTCTCATTACACTATATAAAATTCATTGGATACCCGTACAAGGAAGCTGCAGGTATCAACCTGTTGATGAGATGTAATTTTATACATTTTTAAGGGGTCATTCAGCCTCTAAATCCGTACATATTTGATCAATTATTATTCTAAATCGTTTATATTTGAGTTTTAGGTACTTGTGAAGCAAATGGTGAAGAATGTAATGTTTATGGCTCGATTGGATAAGAAAACGACAAAGTCAAGAAAACGTCACTAAAAGGGACTGTGACAGCGTCAAAATCCCTAAGCGACGCTGTCACTTAAAGAGCAACGAAGATTGCCAAGCTAAAATTTTACCAAGTGACGCTTCAGACGATGGCGACGGTCTTGAGCTGACGGCGTCAGGACCAGCGATATGTTATTTGTAGGTCTATATATTTTCTACCAAGTTTTAATATTTATATTTTGCCGAACTAACCTATTGACTAACACTAACGAGCGGTGTACCCGATCAATGTAGCTAGTTGGATAAGTACGAGTCGTTCGTCAGGAGTGATTTACTAATTAACTAATCCTACAGGTATTATAACTATCTAATTAAGCTGAAATAATACGAGGGGGGTTTAGCCTGATAGACTAGCACGAGTTTTGTTTTCTAATAAAACTACTAAAGCAAGTAAATAAACTAAATAACACAAAACAAATGACAGAAGTTTAAAGGTACTAAATCAATATTAAGAAGAACGTACTAGCCAAATCTATTCCAATTACGTGTTCTTAACATGTTTTACTAGTGCAATGATTCTAGTTATCCTCGTTGGTGATTTGCGAATGTAAACAAGGTGGATCTTCTCCCTTAGTCCTAGGCTCTGACGAGGTTGACGCTGTCACCATTAACGATGCCCGCATAATGAACTTCAACTGCTACTTATAATTTATCTATAGTGATCTATTTTACCAACTTATTTGCCTTGTTCAATTGTTATCTGCCTAATGGTATTAAACTCATTAGTCACAATAAATAAACCTACCTAGGGCTCTTTCACACTTAGAAATCCTAGGCCATAATCAGATAAGATTCAAACATTTACCATCATAATACGGATCTAAGGTTTATAATTCAACTAACTGGTTAAAGTTACATAATTTAATGTCATATTCCAAAGATCTAGTTACAAGATAACAAAGCATCAAGCAAATAAACGAGTAAGGCGATAAACATAAATAATATCCAACGAAGTAAACTAGAAATCGATGTAAAACAAATTAAAAACACATAATCATCATAAATTTGACCAACACCTAAGGGTGTTAGCCCATAATCTCAGTAACACAAGCAACAAATATAATCAAAGAGTATAGAGTATGAAACATTATGAATACGATATGCTAACCGAATGATTATACGATAAAACTACATTACAAAGAGTTCTCCTAATCAATGATTGAGTTTGCAGAACCTGCTTGCCTTCAAAAGTTATATGGAAACCGAGCCTTGTGGTATAAAGTTGTATAGAATTCGTAAAATATGGTTTCTTTATATATTCTTTGGAATTCAGTAGATACGGCGTCTCGAGCTCCTCCGATACGGTGTATCGGCCAATATTTGCGTAGGCCCCATGATTAAAATATTCTAGAATTTGTACGAACCGCCAGTGAATACGGCATATAGAGCATTCTGGATACGCCGTATTGGTACATATACGATCTTGTGGTTTTGATGAAGTCTTTAATGATACGCCGTATCCTTGGTGATGAATACGGCGTATTGGGTCTCTGTTTTGTGGACTTTGCTTGATTTCTTCATTTTTCCTCCAAATCACGTCCTTTTCCTTAACTTTCATCAATTGCTCCGTTATTTATTGTAATTAACAAAAGTAAGAAATTAAGTATCATATCTTACATAAATAACATAAAATGAACAATATATATGGGATAAATGATGCATAATATTAGTCCTTATTTGATGTCATCAAATATCCCCTAATTTGAATTATACTTGTCCTCAAGTAGATCTTAGATTTTACTTATGAAAACATATCCCAAACAAAAGTCTAGGAATAATCTTTTAAGTTTATTACTCAATCAAAAGTGCATAACCAAACACCTCACGAAATAGGAAAATGAAAACACTCAAATCACTCAACTAATCTATGTGGTAACATTTTAGTAATTCGCTCAATTGCTCAGTAGTGACGAGTATTCTATCATAAGCTTGGCAAGGATACACATCTCCACCACTAAATTCTAGGAGTAACAAATCTTAAAAGGTAAATTGGGTTAATATGATGAAGGTTTAAGGGCTGATCATTCTTTTTAATCTCTATCGATACCAATATTCCAGAAAAAGCGACAAAACCACAAATGCACGCCCAAATCCATGACCGCGCCACTTGTGATTGCTCAATTCCTTAACTCAAATAAGCTAAAGATATGATTAATATTCTGTCACCAATAGTATTACATCAAAAAGGGCGACAAAATCATCAATGCTAATCCAAATCCCTAATCTCATTAAACCAAATGTTAAGATGAAGAACAATATAGGGTATGGCATGGGAAACATTTATAATTGGTGTAAAAAGAAAAATAACAAAACAAATAGATTAAGTCCACACAACCAATGCTACTAGTTACTTCTTAAACCACGAACCTTGAAAAACATACAAATCATAGACTAACTCACGTTGTAACACGGAATACGCACGCTTTGTTCGATAGACACGAATTAGACTCAAGAATGTCTTAGACAAAAACAATCCCTAGTTGGCGTTCCCAATAACAACCAACTCCCAATCATTCCATAAAACTACAACAATAGTAGCGATATCAACCACTTACATAGTTGGTAAAATTACGACCAACTTAAACCAATATACAACAATACTTTACATCGTTGGTTTATAACACGTACCAACAAATAATCGATTAGCTCGTAAAATGAATAGGTTAAGTTTAGACGAACCAATTATCACTCAATCCTCTTCTTTTCTTCTCTCTCATTTTTTTTAATAAACTTTTAGAGGTGTAAAATTTCACCACCTCACAATCATAATAAATCCGAAAGATATTCTTTATCGTACAGATCTCATAAATATAAATAAAAGTGAAAGTAGTAAACACACGAAAATAAAAAATAACTACTTTCACATTCCCATTGCAATGTTCAATTGCCGACCTCACCAAAGATAAGAAAAATGCACACGAACACATGAAATACACACTTTACACATAAGTAACTAGCAACCAACCAAGGACTTAATCTACAGAGTAGGCTAAGGTGTAAGGGTGTAACGAAACAATTTTTATTGGTGTAACAAACGAAAGGATAGGCTTAAATGGTTTATCTAGGGGTATCTTACTCTAAAAGTGAGAGTAAAAAATGGGTTTTATACGAGGGTTAACTAACCAGTGTAGTTAGTTAATATCACATAACAGATGTAAACGACATAGGCCATTTGGGTGTAACCTAAAAATTTACCAATCTAGATAAGTCACTCCGATTATATCAATAATGCTCATTATTGTGGTCTCGAATACTATACCAAGCCAAGTTCTAAAGTTTACTACAAATCACCGGCACACTTATATTTTTGTGGAATTTAGGTAAAATGGGGGAAACGGAATAGGCTCAAATCCTTACAATATGGAAATAAAGGGCTATGTTTGCGAGTTATGCATCTAATGATTAACAAAAACATGCTAAAATTTTTAAATTTTGATAGAGATTAGGTATATTTAAGTTAAAATAAGGACAAGTAAAGTTCTAATTCTCCTCCCCCACTTGAGATGTACAACGCCCACGTTGTATAAAAGTAACAACATAAACATTCAATATAAAGAATTAGAATAGAAAAACTCCCCTGGATTTGCTCGGTATGATCCTCCATGGTATGAATGCGAGCAACTTTTTCTTTTCGAGTGTTGAAGGGTGTTTGGATGCCTACATGGCTACAACACATAGAAAAGTCCAGAAATATGTATACCACCACTTTTCATTCTTCCCTGTTTAATAATAAGAAAATTACAACAAACAATTGTTGGGATAATCATTGGTTAGAAAAATAAAGACGCGGATAGATAAACAAATCAGATGACGATACGGCGTATCAACAGAAGCCAATACGCCATATCAAGATCTGTTGTGACAGACTCAATACGTGTCAGATGACCTATACGCCGTATCCAATTTCCTGAATACGCCGTATTGTGGCATATGACAGTAAAGTTTAAGACTCAATAAAAATTTAATAGAAGTATTAAAATATTCCAGGAAGGCTTCAATACGCCGTATCCATGAAATTGGATACGCCGTATTGAAGAACTGGGTGGACAGACTCAACAGAAAGCAGAGAACATAAATATTTCGGGTTGTCTCCCGGTCAGCACTTTTGTTTATTGTAAAGTCTTTAAGTTAGACTTCCTTCAGCTTCTACTCCATCTCATGCATGCTCACGTGTCCACGTGTGAGCCATTCAACCATCTTCTCATCCCTAATGTACTCAGGTCCCAATTTCAACATTCCCTAGTAGTACCCTTTAAGCTTTTCACGTGGATACTTAATACCTTTTAGTTGATCCTTTCTATCAACAAGAAGAATTGGCCATATCTTGTTGCACTTTTCATTAAAGAGATGCTTAAACCTTGGATGTGAACGGACCATTTGATAAGTGACACTATCGCTTCCATTATGTATGGTAATTATTCCTTCAAACCTTTTTGCCTCAACAATAGCTACCCTACAAAACGGCTTTCCAGATATAACATTACCCATATCCTTGTCGCGATAAGCATCCATATTTTCCACAATAGTAAAATCTGTGACAATCGAGAAATTTCCAGCAAAAATAGGCACATTTATAGAAGCTCCTACTACATTTTTTCCTTTTTATTGAATTTTCTTTTTTGTAATAGAATTATAAAAACTTTTTGACATAACATTAATTGGGAGAATAGGGAAAAAGTTAGCATTCACATGTGTGAAACCTATCATGCACGAAAATTGTAAATTATAAGCATAATCAATATGGATCTTCCTACCATAATCACAAAAACTAGGATATCCCTCAATCTCATCGTTGTCCTATAAATAATGAGCCATTTCTTATTTGTTTCTCACCCATTCTCTTACATACTTTCTCTCATTCTTATATATCTCTAACCTCATATCTAAGGATCATTCTTGTAGCTATCTTCTTGTGTTTCTCAAGGTTCTTTTTAAAAGACGAGATCACGTTCTTTGCATACCAGTCTTCCAATCTTCAAGAGTATTGTTGCTAGGCTTCGTCGCCACTACAAGATCACTGAGTTGTTTCTTGGATTTGATACATTATATTGTATTCATTAAGTTGGTGTGTTGGATTGGTTCTTTCGTTGTAAAGAACCCGGTATTTAGCTTTGTACCGAAAAAAGTGTAAGCGACGTTGTGAGGCTTCTCTGCCAGTTAAGGAGGTCGTTGATATAGTGCTTAAGAACTCTCAAGTTGGGTACTCGGGGAGTGGAGTAGGGCAAGGAATGTGTCCTTGACTCCTTGTAACTGAACCACTATAAATCATTGTGTCACGATTCTATCTCTTCCTCTCTTTACTTTATCGTATTTACTTATTTTATTATTTACTTGCATTGTCTACATTTCGTCATCCAAAGGTTTCACATACAATCAATCTAAAAGTTTTTATAAACTAAATTTAAATCGGTAAATCTATTCAACCCCTCCTTCTAGTTTTCAACAGACGTCTAAAAAAGACGATTCAGATGAACATCGTAACATTCCACGGAGCATGGTTTGCATTGTGCAAAGAATGGGTTCGTACATCCGAAGATAGCGGCAAAGGTAATTCGAAAAAAGCGTAAGGGTAGTGGCTAGAGGTATTATGTTACCTTGATAGAGAAATGAAGGTAACTGGCATTCGTACCTACGATTCCAATGGCGGAAAATGGAAGGGTTTGCGTCCTAAAGTGGTTCAATTTTGTCCATCATACGCTAATGTGGTTCGAAGGAATGTGAGTGAATCGAATGACGAGGTGGTCCTTCAAAAGGCACTTGATGAATATCTTGCTGAGTGTGGAGTACCTTTCACCCTCCTTCATGCTAGAGGTGGCCAAAACCCGGTTCGGCAAAAATCCGGTTCCGGTTCACGGTCAAAGTCAAGGATCCGGCTCCTGTTCCAAACCGGATCGGATTTTTTCGGATCCGTACTATAAAAAACCCGGAACGGTATACCCGGTTCCGGTTCGGTTCCAACACAGGTTCCGAATTAGGATCCGGTCGAACCGGTTCCCAAGAACCGGTTGACAATTAACAAACAGTGGGCATGTCAAATTTTGCGTTTTCGGGTTTTTTTTTTTCGTTCGCGTTTTCCACACAATAAACTTAATAAACTTCGACTTTTATTAAATAAACTCATAAACGTCACACATAAAGTACTTGAATCACAAATTTAATACATTTCGACTACTTATTCTTATTCGGTTTCATCTTCATCTTCAACTTCAACGACAGACCTTGCGGCGCTTGTAGCTTCATCGTAAGCGACTTCTTCTTCGGAAAGATTGATTACATAACCCTCTTCCACCTCGACCTCTTGTAATTGTTTTTCGTATTCCATCGGTTCTTCAAGTATTGAAACGTGTTGTATACGTTCATTCCCATCTAAATAATCCTTCAAGCAAATACACATCTCCAAAGATAAAGGTGTGAGTCTTGTTCTTCTTACCGACAATACCCTTCTACTAGTAGAAAAAACGGATTCCGAAGCAACGGTAGAAGCTTGTACGCTTAGTAAATCCCGGGCCATTGCGGCTAGAACGGGAAATTGAGGTTCCCTTTGTTTCCACCAATTCAAAACATCAAAATCCTTGAACTCTTCGGGTGTGATAGTGCTTAACCAATCGGTTCCCGTATATCTCCCATATTCGTTGCTCGATAAATTCTCACTTCTAGCCCGTTTACCGCTTTCTTGTCTTAAATTTGAAAATAAGTCCACATCCGGATCCACGGTTGAAGCCGAAGCCCACATGTTTGCAACCGAACTCATTCCCACATTTGTTGCACCATATTTCTCAAAATAAACATCAAATAACCGTTTGAAATTATTTTTAAATGTGTCTTGTGCTTTTGTTACATAGAAAGGGTCCATTTGGTTCAAATCCAAGTCGTTAGCAATTTTATCGATAAGATATTCCACCCCGGTAATGTTCAAACATGGGTTAATTGCGGCGGCACAACTAATTACCGGTAGAATTTCTTCAAAATATTTTTTAAGTTTTTCTTTCATCGGTAAAACCATATTTGCAAAAAGTGGACCATCATATTCGTATGCTCCAAATTTTCTACACATCATAAAAAGTTGGTTGAGGACCCGATGACTGGTGGGATAATAAACACCCGATAACAAAGTTGTTGCGGTTTTAAAAACTGTAACACCCCCAAATTACCGTAGCGGAACGATAGTGTCAAAGGGGTATTACTTCATAATATAGAACAAGGTATAGAAAAAGACCTCTAAATGAGATGTTTTGAAATGTTACCATTCGAATTATTTAAATCAGAGTTAAAACAAGGGATCCAAAGTATAAGGTTACATAAACATTTTCAAGATGTATCGAATGGTAAATGATAAAGGCATAAGACTCCAAGTATACAAATAACTCTAAGATCCATGCATCCACTACCACCTTAATAACCTGAGACAAACATTCTAAAAAGTGTCAACCAAAGGTTGGTGAGCTCATAGAGTTTAGTTTAGTTGTAAAACATTTGAATAAAGATTTCACAGCAAAGGCATTGTAAATCCACTCAGTCCCAAGCCCCGCCCATACAAGACTTGCAACCTGTGTGTTTACAATCCACTGCTAAAGTATGAGTAGGACAGATGTGTATACGATATACAAGAGCACTTAATGTAATGAATAGCAGCAAGCTGAACCTCCCGACTGTGTATATGTGTATCATGTGTATCTCGGATTATATTCACCCAAGGTCTCGTCATTTTGGACACAAGGGTGGGGGCGTCAGCCCGATAGTTACTATCAATACCTCTCCAATGGATCCTTCGCAAATGAGTTAAACAGTTGCTATAAATAGTGTGTATATGAATAGTTTGACACATTAATGCATATATCGTAATAAAACTACACATCATGTCCAAAAAGTATAAAAGCGTAGAGTATCATAAATGTCTTGAGTATTTGCATCACAATGAAAAATGTATTTAGAGTGCTTGCATACCAATGCAAAATGTACTGGATAAACGAGTAAAGTAATTTAAGCATGTATCTCCCCCAAGTAGTTTAAAATGAATATAAAAGAGTAAGAGTGGGGCTATGACTCACCTTAGCTGTAAAAGTCAAGGTAATGTTATGTCAAATGTAACACGGGAACGGCTCCAACACACGACCTGAATAACAGGGAAGTCTGAGATTTCGATGGTTTTCAGATTGACTTAATGTGAATAATGATTGTGAAAAAATATCGGATAACGAATGGGTTTGTGATGAGAATGAATGATATGCTTAAAATGCTTAAAGTTCAAAAATAATATTATATATCATGTTTTCATGTATTTTGAATCCGTAAATATCGTTCTCTCGAAAGTTGGTGGATGATAAGTTATGCGTATTCGTTAAAAATTACGTTATATAAATATTAACGTAACGTTTGTTTAAATGAATACTACGAATTGTAAAAAGGACTTTATATGATAGAAATGTATAAAAAATTTTGTGGAAATATATATAAAATAGAGTTACTGAATGATCCTTGAAGTTATATAAAATTTACACTTTTAACCCTAACGGTGAAACATTTGCACCGTTAGTCCTTGGTTAGAAAACATTTACATATTTAGTCCAAAAGATTCTAATATGACATTTTATGGCTTATGGTTACTGTATAAACAATTTCTACCCTCATGTTATTAATTTGACAGTTTAGTACACATTTATTCAAAAGTTACAATTTTAACCCAAATAGTAACATAATTTGCATTTTAAGTCCAAAAGTTACAAAATTTATATAATAAAATTTCTGAAAGTTTTACAAGCTTCAAACAGTTTATTCAAGTTTATAAAAACTGCTTATTTCACAAAAGAGCTTATTTTTAGCTTATTGGGCTTTTAACGAGTTAAATACAAGGCCCAATAAGAGAATTTGATCGGATGGGTTTCAAAAGAGTTTGGGCTCGGTCTTGGGCTTATTTTATGGTCCTAAAAACATTACCAAATTGGTTATACCCACTACTTATTTGGTTTGCTTAATTCAAGCTTAGTAGGCTAAAAAACCTACTCGATATTTATACATGTTTTAGAAATTGTTTCGACAACCATCAACTTGATCGATTAAAAAGGTGTTATAAGAGTTTATTAAAAGAGTTTATTGATACAGCTTATTAGATTGGCTTATGGATAAACAAGTCATGAAATTTATCCGACATGTTATATGTATAAAAATGATTTAAATGGGTCTTTTCTAGTCGAGTAAACACGGTCCAAAAATATATAAATGACATAATAATGTTCGATATGTAAAGTGAGTTTAAAAAGGGTCTTGTTAAGTATTAATATGATGATATAAGAGTCGAATGATCATAGTTCTCGATTCCTAGCCATCCACAAAATTTGGAGGTCAAGTTTATACGTAAAATAAAATATGATAACTCGAAATATATAAAGGAAAGCTAGTAAGGATCGAATAAAGTGAATGAACTTTAAAAACATAAGTAAGAATAGATATAGGTCCGAACAACCTTACAACACCAAAAATTGTAACACCCCAAATTACCGCAGCGGAACAGTAGTGTCAAGGGGGTATTACTTCATAATTTAGATCAAGGTGTAAAACCCACAAATTAACACAATATGAAAAGACTAAAATGCCCTCGAATTAAAATCTTGAGAACTTACGAATACGAATTAAATGAAATTAACCTAAGTCTAACTTAATTATAAAACTATACATTATATGTTTTGTAATAAAAAAAAAAAAGAGGAAGCTAAAGTTTGGCCGCCCCCCCCCCTTGGACCATAAACAAGTCCACATTCTTGATTTGTACAATCATGGTAAGTCCCTAAAATTATGTAAATCATTCCTAACTTAACCTAAATCAAATGTCGGTCCTTGTTTATCTCCTAACACCGGATTTCACTAATTCAAAACAAATCAAAAACCCTAAACTAATCAAAACAATCGGCTGCCTCCATTTTTCTGCTGCCACGCCTAGAAGATCATCCAAGGAGCTCCAAAAACTTGTTCTAACTCTTGTCTAATCGTCACAAGGTAAGCCCCTAACCTCTATGATGATCCATACGAAGATTACGCGTCAAAAACTAATCAAATCAACCACTTTTGTGCTGTTTTTGCTGCTGTTAGGCGCAAGGATAGGGAGAGGAGGAAGAAGCATTCGTGTGGTGTTTTTGATCCGTGTGGTGTTCGTGGTTTTCGTGGTCTACGAGGGTATCGTGTCCTTGTTTAATTCTTGTTCTTGTTCCGTTGTATGATCGAAAAATATGTGTTATAGAACCACAAATAATCACATGAAATCATGAATGTAAAAACCCTAAAAATTATGTATATGAATCGGATGCCACTTTTGGTGTAAAATAATTCGTGAGAATCATGTTAAATATGTTATTGAATGACCAAAATATGTTATGGACTCAACCAAAATCGTTTGGGATGAATAACTTGTGATTTGGATATGAAAAACCCTAAAATGGATAGGTTTCTGTGAGGTCTGTTTCTGAGTTCGAACTTTTGGTCGACTTTAAACGGCTATAACTAACTGATGTGAATGTATATTTTGATGTTTCTGGAGTCTAGATTGTAGTTTAATGAAATAGCTACCTGGAGAAATTTATGTTGTAATTTTTAGAGGCATGGAAAGGTACTTTTTGATTTTTAGAAAATTATGTGTCTGGTCGGATTTGTGAGTCTGGAAAATCAGTCCGGGTTTTCCATTTTTAATTTTGAAACCCTGTTGAGTTAGAAGGTTTCCTTTGAACTGGGTAATATTCAAGATGTATATGACTTCCTGGAATTTTTATAGATTTTTTTGAATTTTTATTAAAAGGTTTCTAGCTAATAAATTTTCGTATAGTAAAATTTCTCAGAAATCTGGACGTGTTGTGAAAATGGATTTTTAATACATACCTATACTACATAATAAAATCTGGAAAAATTTGATAAAATACTTAAGACATTTTAGCATCTCTGGGAATTTTTGGGAATTTTAATACTGAGTTCTTATACGATTTATAATTTATGGAAAACCTGACAAATTTGTACTTAAAACTGTGTAATGTTATAAAAGGGTAAAATTGTGAACTAAAGGGTGTGATGTGTTTATTGTGTAACCTAAAGGGTGTAAATGGATATTTTGCTAAAACCAAAGGTCATAACTTATAAAATCTGTAACTTGATGATATTTTCATATTATACCCTAAACTTATGATAATTACATATTGAACCCCTAAAGTTATGATAACTACTATATGACACTAAAACTTGTGAATGACATTATGAATCATAAGCTAAGAATATGATAATCTCTAACCTTTTAATTTGAAATACGAGAACCTTAATGATCAAAGCTCCTTAATATGAAATGGGAACAAACATGAAACCATATGATTATACGAACTTAAGAGAACTTATGTTTATTTGTAGATCGGGTGAAGAGGGAGTGATCATTCATCCCTATTCTTTTGTTGCCTTGATATTTGGTGTGCTTTGTCGAGGTACGGATATTCTGTCTTACTCTAAGACACATTGCTTCGTACATTATGTTTTCCCTTTTCAGTAGGGATATTTCTTATGATCCGATAACTGCTATGATTCCCTTTTGTTTGATTCTTGGCTTTCATTGTATGATTGCCATTCTTATGTGATTCATTCTGACATTTGTTTAAATGTCTCTGCTATGATATGATTATGTGTTTGCTATGATTTGTTGAGATACACTTTCGTTTCTCTTGCTATGCTTTGACTTTGATTATGATTTGGTATGATATGATAGATCTGTGCCTGAGCTTAACTAGTTCTGGAGGTACCAGGACCATGTCTAGGATGGCACCCTATGCATGACACTCCCGTAGAGGTGTGATAGATCTACGGCGTTCCCCCTTTATGATATGTTATGATTTTGTGCACTCTTGGCCATTTATGCGTGTGTGTGACCAGTCTAGTACTGTCACACATACTTATGTTGGGAGCGTATGGATGCATCCTAGGATTTATGTGTATGTATGATTATGGTGACCAGGTGGTGTGTGCCTTACACCCCTCTCACACTTATGGTACTTAGAGGTCTCCCCTCTTCGTGCACTTATATGATATGATATGATTTGACGGATTATGTATGTATGGAGTTCTTATGGCACATCCTTTTATGAACCTTCTCATTATTTTCATTCCATTATTGATCAGTTCTCATTCAGTTCTCATGCACTCTTATTCTTTTGATATGCTTTGATTCGTATGACTTATGATTATGATTTCGTATCTTTCATTCCTTCGTTGCTTATGCTTATTTACCTTTATGATTTGTTATTCGTTTATATCCGTTCACTGGGCTTTTTAAGCTCAGCCGCATGTTTTTCTTTCTTATGCGGCAGGTAATAAGCAGGGCGACGGGCATGGGGATGAGAGAGTAGATTATTGAGAGACCCATTTTGTTTATCATTTGTAGTCCATTGTTTCGGACATTTCATTATTTCCGCACTTTGAATATTATTTACTTTGGTTTGTTTGGTTAACCCATTATGCGTTGGGATTATCTTTGATACTAGACTTGATGTTCAAGGTCTAGTTATTTATTAAAGACTTCCGCTTGCGTTATGTATGCTTTGTATGACACCATAATGTGATATCTTGACCTTGGCGGGTCGGGGTGTTACATATTACTTCATAATTTAGATCAAGGTATAGAAAACGACCTCTAAATGAGAAGTTTTAAAATGTTATCATTTGAATTATTAAAATCAGAGTTATGACAATAGTTCCAAAGTAAAGTTACATAAATGTTTTCAAGATGTATCGAATGGTAATGATAAAGATATAAGTCTTCAAGTATGCAAATGACTCTAGAATCCACGCATCCACTCTCGCCTTAATAACCTAAGATAAACATGCTAAAAAGTGTCAACCAACAGTTGGTGAGTTCATAGAGTTTAGTTTAAAATGTAAAGTATTTGAATAAAGATTTCCCCACAAAGGCCTTGTAAATCCACTCAGTCCCAAGTCCCGCCCATACAAGACTTGCAACTTGTGTGTTTACAACCCACTGCTAAATATAATGAATAAAGTTTCCACCGCAAAGGCATTGTAAATCCACTCAGTCCCAAGTCCCGCCCATACAAGACTTGCAACCTGTGTATTTACAACCCACTGCCAAAGCTTGATTAGGACATATGTGTATACGATTTTATGAACACTTAATGTAATGAATAGCAGCAAACTGAACCTTCTGACTGCGAATAATATATCACATATATAAAGTGGATTATATTCACCCAAAGGTCAAGAATTAAGGGACACAAGGGTGGGGGGCATCGGCCCGATAGTTACTATCAATACCTCTCCATCGGCTCCTATCTAGGAGTTAAACATTTGCTAAGAATAATGAATAATAGAATAAGTTTAACCCATTAAGGCACATATCGTAATAAAACTACACATCATGTCCAAAAAGTATAAAAGCGTAGAGTATCACAAAAGTATATATGTTTTGAGTAATTGCATAAATCATGTATTTGATAAATGAGTAAAGTAGTTTAAGCATGTATCTCCCCCAAGTAGTTTAAAATAAATAAAAGAGTAAAAGTGGGGCCATGACTCACCTTAGCTGTAAAGGTCAAAGTAAAGTTATGTCAAAAGTATCACGGTAACAGCTCCAACACACGACCTGAATAATAGGGAAGTCTGAGATTTCGATGGTTTAAGATTGACTGGATGTGAATAATGATTGTGAAAGAATATTGGATAACGAATCGGTTCGTGATGAAAATGATTTGATATGCTTAAAATGCTTAAAGTTCAAAAATAACATTATATATAATATTATCTTGTTTTTATGTTTTTGATTCCATAATTATCGTTTTCTCGAAGGTCGTTAAATTCGTATGTTAAGTGATTCGTTAAAAGTTCGTTGTATAAATATAACCATAACGAAAAATAAATATACTGAAGCGAATGACAAAATGCATATGAAATGAGTAAAACATGAAATATAAATGATTATAAATAATGTTAATATTCAGCCCTTGGTCTTTTACAGAATTTACACTTTTTACCCTAACTGTGTAAGTTTTGCACCGTTAGTCCTTGGTTACATTTTTAGTCCAAAAAGGTTCCAATTTGTCATTTTGTGGTTTCTAATTAATGTCTTAACCTTTTCTACCCAATATTTACAGAAATGGCAGTTTAGTACTTAGTTTTACAAAAGTTACAATTTAAACCCTAATAGTAAATATGTTTTGCAAAACTAGTCCAAAAATCACAAAAAGAGTAGGAAAATTTATCCCAAAGTTTCAACATTTTTATAAAGCTCATTTCAACTTATAAAAACTGCTTATTATTCAAAATAGCTTATTCATGGATTAATGGGCTTTAAAGGCCCAATTGATATGTATACTAGTTCAAAAATAATTTCGAAGGCCATAAGCTTGGTCGATTAAAATGGTGTTTCATGAGCTTATTAGAAAAGATTTTTAATGTAGGTTATTAGATGAGATTATAGAGAAACATGTCGAGAAATAAAAACTATGTGTTGTGCATACGAATTTGAAATACCATGGTCATTTCTAGTCGCTATATTAAGTGTCCGAAAAATGAAATATGACAATTATATTGTTATATGAATTAAGCGATAAACGAATGATCAAAATGATGCTCGAAAAGTATTAAAACGAATAAGCAAGTGTCAAGTAAATGTAAAACTCGTTATTCTAGCCATCCATGAAGGAGGTCAATGCATAATACGTATAAATAAATAAAAAGAACTCGTGTAAAACAATACAAGTAAATACGTTCGAGTAATATATAGGACAATGCATGAAATGTTTAAAAGCATAAGTATGAAATAGATATGGGTTCGAATGATCTTACCACACCAAAATGGTGGTGATATAACGTCGAAAAGGACTAGAGGTTGATGTTTATTGCATGAACTCGTTAGAACTCACACAAAAGAATCGAGATCAACATTGTGTTTATGGAATAATGGATCAAATAATTTGGAAACAATATTGGTTCTTCTTCGAATGGAGTAACGTACAGGAGAGAAAAAGAGTGAATATGTTTGAGTGTGTTTAAGTGTAAATGTGATTTAATGTATATGTATCATACGTATATATATAGATACATGCATGCATGTTGTACTCGTATATATAGTAAAGTATGGCAAGCTGAGACAGTTAGGAGAATATATTCGTTGGTGTCAGGAGGATAGGAATTGGAAATCACAATTTAGATAGCATCAAGTGTTGAGTACGTATATGTATGTATAATATGTGCATGAATATGCCCTAGTTGCAATGTGATATTCGATTTGCAAATAGGTGAGGGGACAAAGAATATTTAGCTAGTATCTCGTATATATATTATAAAATATGGCAACTTGTGTCTTGTATATATTGAATGGTATAAATACGTATTGTACTCAACTTGTTTTAAAGGTCTAAACGATTTCTCAACGTGTGATATTTCAAGGAAAGGTGAGAAACGTCTTATGAACTCAAGATCGATCATAGAACATCAAATGTGCTAGTGGAAAATAAGTTTAAACCGAATTTGATAAAAAAGTTAAATATTATGTGAGTTTGTAAATGTGGTTGAAGGGGATAAGCTTTGTCTCTCGTTCATTGATCAAACGCTCAAAATAGAATGTGAGATTTATCATTCCTGATTCTTTGTAGTATAGAGATTCGAGACATGTAATATAAAGTGTAGCTTGTATGTCTAAATTTCGAATAAATGAGGCCAAGTGAATGAGTCTTGGTCGAATTGTATAAAAGGAAGAAAATGAAATTGGGCTGAAATTGTGTTGGGCCATGAATAGTAACAGGCCAAAATAAAAATAAGGGTTCGTTTGGTTATTATTTGTGTTTTAGATTGTCGTGGTGCGCGTGTGAGCTTGTTCCAACATTTCGTGAATACCGTAACAACGTTTGAATTATAGAAATGTAATAAACAAAATTTTCAAATTTGCTCGTAAAAATAGTTAAGTGAACAGTAATGATGTGTTAATACTATATTAACGTTCACTAATGGCTAGGGAATTTTACAGGTTGTTACAAAAATGGTGGTGAAAACTTGATGATATGGACTAGAACTTGAAAGGTTTGCACGTTACACGCTAGAATAATGGCAAAAGAATCGAGATCAACCTTGATTCTTTGGAAAAATGGATTCGAAATGCCTAGAACTTGGCCTTGTTTACCTCGAATGGACTTAACAGGAGGATATACTTAGAAAATATAGGAGTTTGAATGAGAGAATGTGAAAGAGTATGTATTTTTGGTATACGTATATGTATATATGTATATAGTATTTTATGGACCAAGTTGGGGTGAATTAAATGCTAAGGGAACAAGATAAGAGGAGGGGGAATATTTCTAGCTAGGAACTTGAGTGTTTTAGTCAAGTGGTGTGAGTATATTTTGGTTTATGAGTCGAATGGTATGTACAAAGGTTCTACTCGACACACATTGGGTCCAAACAACATTAGAACTTGACTAAAAGATTTGGAGAATGTGTAATAAGTCTTGTGGAATGTTTTCGACTAGAAAATGAATAATGGCTTAGGTAGGAATGGGTTTTGGTCGACTTTCGTTACACTCAAAATAAGTTTGTGATGTGGTCGATTTGGGTTTAAATTTGAGGTTCGTTTGTCTATCAAATGATCGACCTAAATAACGAGTTTAGTCATTCATGATTCTTTGTTGTAAGGGGATTCGAGTTATGCAAAAATTGGTATGGGTCGTGTGTAGCAACTATAAAATTCCCCAGTGATTTATAAATGCTAATCAAGTATTAAATTACTATTACAGTTCAGTTAACCATTTTTACGAGTAAAATTTGAAAATTTAGTTTATTACATTACAATAATTCAAACACGTTGATACGTGATTCACAAACACTTTGGAACGAGCTCACACACGGACCACGACGAATCCAACACACTAATAAACAACCAAACGGATCCACATTACTATTCCTGACCCATTTTTGAGCCTCGTACTATTCAAGCCCAACCCAACTTTTATTATTTCTTACATTTCACTCGGCTTAACACACAAACACTTGGCTTTGATATCTTTTGATTTCGACACACAACTTATGCCACATTTTACACCATTCGAATCCTCGTACACCAAATAATCAGGATGTCAAGTCTCACTTCCTAATTTGAACATTTGATACGTGAACGAGACTCAAAGTAAACCCCACTCGACAACATTTACAAGTTCATTCAATATTTAACCAAACTCGTCAAAACTAATTTTCACCTATGGCTTTTAATTTTCCCTAGTCGAATGTGAGTTCACAACATTGTTCCTCATCATTTCTAACACTTGGTCACGTTAATATAGTTGTTTGGACCCTTTGGTCTATCGAATATACACATATACATATACAACTCGATACATACCCAAAGCAACACACAAACCCTTCCTAAATATCCCTAGTACTTGAGTTTTATTCTCAAATCTTTATCCCAATCCTGCAACCATCTAATCAACCATAAGTTGAGTCATTAAAATACAATATACATGCTTAATACATGCATACATATACACGATATACATACACACTCTTGCATTCACACTTAAACATTTTCACACACATTTTTCTTTAAAACTCCTTTACTGTCGAGACCCTCAAAGAACAGGAGCAATTTCTATAGTCATTCGAGCCCTTTTCCAAAGCATTCAAGCTTCATTCGATCATTTGGTGATCATTTTAACAAGAGACGTGCTACTCGTTCCATTTCTAAATCATATCCACGTACTTCTCACCACCTTATTCGGTGTAGTAAGCAATCCAACTCATTCCTATACATTCTTATGGTTTTTAATATCTCATGCATCGTATATACTTTCCATTCAATTATTACAAGCTTTCTCTCTTTATTTTCGAGTTCTCGTATTTATTTTACGTAATACATTTGACCTCCTATTCATGGATGGCTAGAATAATCAAGTTACACATTTATTCGACACTTATATGTTCATTATAATGCTTAACGAGACACAATTTTAACATATGTTGCAACATATATTTTATATTTCATTTATATCATTTTGGACACATTGATTTATCGACTAAGAAACAGTCCCATAAAATCCAATTTATATATGTAACATGTCATTTTTATTGCTTGACTTGATTCTTTACAACCCCGCCTAATAAGCTGCTGAAATAAGCTCACGTTATAAACTCTTAAAAGTCCTTTTATAACCTCAAAGTAACTCGCTATCGAAACAGTTTCAAAACCTTTATTTTTATCGAGTGGGCTTTTAGCCTAATAAGCAGTCCAATAAGCATTAGCGAATAAGCAGTCGTATAAGCTCATTTGTAATATTTTTAAGACACTAAAATAAGCCCAAAACCAGGCCCAATTTACTTTTAAACCCATCGGATCAATTTTTCTTATTGGGCCTTGGTTTTGTCTCGTTAAAGCCCAATAATCACCTAATAAGCACTTTTGGGAAATAAGCAGTTCAATAAGACTCAAATAAGCTTTTTGAAGATATTACAACTTTCGGAAAACTTAATATACCATTTTTGTGATTTTTGGACTAAATTTGCAAATGTTTCTACATATCGGGTTAAAAGAGTCACTTTCACATCAATATGTATCAAACTGTCATTTCAGTAACTTGTGGGTAGAAATTGATCATCCTGTAAACAGAAGGCTTAAAATGTAATATTTGATCCTTTTGGACTAAAAATGTAATTAATAACTAACCAAAGACTAACGGTGCAAAAGTTTCTCCGTTAGGGTAGAGAGTGTAAATTTTGTATAAGTGCAGGGACCATACAGTAACTTTATTTCATGCATATTCCAATTCATGTTTTTACACTGTTTCGATTCAAACTCGATCATTTTACAATTCGTACAATATATTAAAGGGATAATTACTAATATGCCCCAGTTGCCCAAGTGCTAAGCTTATATCCCCCGATCTCACAAAATTCTCCCCTTAGACCAGGGAAACTTGGTTAGCCAACTAAAGGATGACATGTGTCCGACAAAAATACTTGATACGATGTTTTTTTTAGGGCAACTTGTCATTTTTTGGGCAACCAATAGGATATTTCGGTCATTTTACACCATGCTCTCACTATATTCAACTAAACCAACTGAATATAAACCTCTCACAACCCTCTACCCTCTCCTCCAGATAAATTACAACTCACACCACCCAACAACCCGACGCCACCACCACCTGACGCCACCTCCACCGGACTCCATGAACACATAGCAACTGAACAAAATCCCTAATGAGAACAAGGTAAATCTCATTTCTATACACTTATATGACATGGCTTTGAAGTGGCATAAGCAGCTTCAAAGCATAACTCGTGGAAATCTGCCTTGGGTGAATTACAAATAGGTGATTTTGAAAAGATTTGATGAAAAAGATTATA
Organism: Artemisia tridentata subsp. tridentata; assembly: GCA_021014915.2. NCBI lineage: Eukaryota > Viridiplantae > Streptophyta > Magnoliopsida > Asterales > Asteraceae > Artemisia > Artemisia tridentata. The sequence goes on from CP139503.1 coordinate 249,505,304, forward strand.
ATGCACAAAAGGTGTTTGAGGAAATGCCAGTTAATAAAAATCTCAAACAAGAAGGTACTATTCTTGTAATTTTATAATAACATACTCATGAAACTTAATGAATAAAGGCATTGAGGACACATCTAACAACATTTACAATTTATATCTTTTATTGTTGAATTTAGGGTTTAGTGTGTGAAAATTAGTGTTCTGTCGGTGAATGTGTGTGAAAGTTAGTGTTCTGACGGTGAATGTGTGTGAAAGTTAGGGTTCTGTCAGTGAATGTGTGTGAAAATTAGGGCTCTGTCGGTGAATGTGTGTGGAAATTAGTGTTCTATCGGTGAATGTGTGTGAAAATTAGGGTCTAGTGTGCTGCGTGTGTGAAAATTAGGGTTTAGTGTGCTGCGTGTGTGAAAATTAGGGTTTAATGTGCCGCATGTGTGAAAATTAGTGCTCTGTCGGTGAATTTAGTGTGTGAATTTGTTGTTGTTGTGACAGAGGAAAAATGAGTTACGAGGAAGAGAAGAAGTGTCCGTTGTGTGCTGAAGAGATGGATTGGACTGATCAGCAGTTGAATCCGTGTAAATGTGGTTATGAGGTTTGTCGTTTACGCTTATTTTTTTGTAGTTTATGTTGTTAAGCTAGTTTGTTTAATTCAGAGCGGCGTTTGTGATTGCGTTTTGGAAGTGATTCTCTGCATACGTATACTTAGATACCAATAGTTCTGAGAAAACTATTTTTGAAAGGCGTAAACCAAGCACTACCTAAATTATGCGCTTTTTTATATCGGTTATATTGTTTATGAGGTTGTTAACTGGTTTGTGATTTGGAAGTGTTATCTATGAACGTGGATAGTTAGAAAATAATGTTTGGTGAACCATTCGAAAAAATAGTGATTATTTGCTTTTTCATAAAGAGGCATAATTTGTGTTGCAAACGCCACACCAAACACTACCTAAATTGTGCGCTTTTTATATAGGTTATAACGTTTTGATATTGTTGATACAAAAGTTGGGCGTTCCTTGTTTCTGTACCAATTAGATCTTAATGCTTGAGACCTGCGCACTAAGAAAACAAAAAGACACCGTTAGGCTTATCGTGGGATTGTCTCCCACGATTATCCTCCGGCGTGAGAGTAAGTAATCGGTTTTAGGGTTTAGTTGAAGAGTTAGGGTTATAATGTCGTACCTCAATGAGAGCCGAGATGCCCTCTATATATACATACGAAATCCTTGTTGGTTTCGTGTTCCTTACCCTTCGACGTATCCGCCTAAGTCGGTCGTGTGATACATATCCCATAAATAAGAGATATCCTATATCAAGACCATAAATAACTTTGGGTTGGACCTTCGTAAGCCCAAACCGTTATCGTGATAGCCCATTCATGATGGGCTTGAGCCCATTCGTGATGGGCTTGAGTGGTAGTAGCGTCCACTGGTCGGGTTCGTGACCCGGATGCGGACTATACGTCATCATGTCCCCCCAGTCTAGTATGCGCAGTGCACCCACTGCGGATGCTAGACTAACAACTGTAGCGAAAAATATTCCGGATTGCGTAGCGGAGAAGCTTCAAGTGTTTCCCGCCTAAAAACAATACAATGAACCTAGTCCAAGTAAATCCGTATCTCCTTCGTAAATCGTGAGGGGTGGGTAAAAAAGTGCTTCACCTTTTGGGTTCCCAGCCAAACGATTAGAGCAAGTGGGTGACACATGTCAATCATCCATGAGATCGTGTAACCCTATATAAAGTGTCATCTCCATTTCACTGTGCTTATCACAGTAAAATCGTCCATTGCCGCCATTGTTAAAAACTTTAAACAGCGAACAAGAAATCAACAACTCCTAAGGTAACAGCGCGTGCGCTTCAGAATCCTTTAAATTCTAAACGTGGTTCTTCAGTTATCTGATTTAATTCCGATATATCTGAGGACGAACTTCGTCAGTTCACCTTAGATTATTACATCCTTATCGCATTGCACCCGGTGGTTCCGGTGGCGACTGCGTCAATAGCGAACTTCCCTCAAGGGAAGGTAGGGGTATACACACGTTTCTTCGAATTCGCTAACCAACGTGTGCCCATTTTCCTATTTTTGTGCGATATTCTAAACCACTATCGTCTTCATATTTCCCAACTGCACTGTATAGGTGCAGCAAAAATAACCAATTTTGAAGTAAATTGTCGCCTGTTGGCGATTGAACCCACAATCCATCTATTCCGCGCGTTTTATCACACCTAGTGGTCAAACGGGTGGGTGTCCTTTTCCAAGCGCGCAGGGCCGCTGCAGTGCTATACGGAAAAGTTAGACGTACTGAGGAATTGGAGAGAGAAGTTCTTTTGGGTTGATAGTGCATTTTTTCCGTGGATTTTTAAGTTCTATACCCAAGAATCATTACCGAGAGATGAGCGTCCCATCCCCGGAACGTATAGCGCAGAAGATGCGGAGACGATTAATGCCAATCGCATACCGATCAAGGCGTATCCAGAGGAGTTTTTGGTGCACATGGGCATCAGTCGCAATTACTTCGGTAGTCCGGAGGAAGTGCCAACTTTTTTGGACGAAAATAGCCGGGGTGGGTGCTTTTCCTTCCTTCCTCTTCGCTTATTAGTTGTAAGCGCTCTTCCCTTTGTAGCTTATCTAACTCATTTTGTGTTTGTTTGTTGCTTGTTGCGCAGAGATGGATCTATTCAGTGTTGTTCGCTTGGAGAGGCCGAAACAAGTGACTGTAGGGGTACACCCTTTGAGAGATGGCGAGGAGCCAGTTCTACCGGCTACTGCGGGGCGCACGATGGAAATCGTGCAGGAGGAGTCAGAGGATACGCCCCCAATTGTTTTAGAGGCGACTCCTCTGCTCAGTTTTCCCATTCCGGAGGTACAAATCCATGTAGAAGAGTCATCGCAGACTGATTCATCAGAAAGTGGGGAGTTTGCCATGTCTGAAAGTGGGCAAGAAGGCGCTGGCCAAGGGGTGAAGCGCAAGAAAGATGCTGGGGATGATGGCGCTGGTACGTCCAAAAGAAGGCGCCATCTTATCTCTGGTGAGCAATCATCATCAGAGGAGAATGTGTCGCAGAAGGATACAACTGAAACTCCTTCCCTCAAGTAAGTAATTAGGCTTGTATCTTTAGATCTACATTTCTTTATTCCGCAATGATACTATAAAGTAGCTCTGTTATCTGCGTGTAGTGTTGAGGCTGCTGGTGATGATGCTGCGCGCGTTGGGGATTCGCCACCGAAGACGGGTCCCTCGCCTACTGATCATATTGCGCAAGGATCTGGGACAAAGGCTTCTGAAGATATGCCTACGGACCAGTTGATTGAGGAGTTATGCTTGGCTGCTGCGCGTCAAGCCTCATTGGTTGCAGAGCTCAGATCTAGGCATGCGGGTGAGGGTAGCAGCAGTGCGCAGAAGGATAAGGAAATTGCGCTACTGAAGGCGCAGTTAGCTGATGCTCAGGCTGAAGTAGAGTCAACCACTGCGTATGCTCAGAAGCTTGCTGATGAGAGGCTATCCTTGTGTTGCTCAAGTGAACCAAGAGCGCGCTGGCGCAAAAGAGTACAAGGCTACTTGCCTTTGGGCCTTGAAGTATATGGAGCAGAACAAGAGCGCTCACTTCGCCAGACTAGATGATTTCCGCAAGGCTGTGGAGGAGTCGCTGGAAAAGCAAGAAATCAAGCTGCGCAAGCTCAGTATCGAGTATCACGAAGAGCTGTATCCCCATCTGGTATCTTCTATTGCTGAGCGCAGGTGGCTTATCAACCATGGGCTACGCCTTGCTGCCTTGGGTACTTTGGAATCCCAAGAGGTGCGGGAGGCTTTTGGGGAAGTTGTGGAGCGTGCGCTTGCACGTGGCAAGGCGCAGGCTATAGAGGAGCTTTCTGAGAGCGGATTGTTGAAGGTGCCTGCCACACAAGTGCCCGATTATAATGTTGATTCCTTCGATGAGCTTGTCGCTGCTATGGAAAAGATGAAGCTGCTAGACCTTCCTCACATTGCTCAACTGAAGCGTGACCAAGATTACCCCATAAGTGTTATTATGGAGGGGTTAACCTTGGCTAGGCATGCAGCGGAGGGCGCAGAGGTACAAGCTGACTATTTTCTCAAGCCAGATGAATCGCAGTTGCAGGTACCTATCTTCGCTCGCCCTCGCAACATCCTGGATCCTTTTGCCCTTGAAAAGGAAATTTCTTTGAAGGAGTCCTTGGAGGCTCATGCTATGAGGCTTGCGAAGAAGCAGGGTGTGAAGGGGAAGGCCATCCTTTGCGGTGTCGGTGCTGCGCATATTCCTAGGTCTGATGGAGTGCCCGTTAGCGTACCGACAGTGTCACCCCAAGATAGTGGTCTTCTGAAGGAGCTTGAGGGAACTGGTCGTGCTGTGTACCATGTTGGCGGTTCAGGGCTTAGACGCACCCATAGCTTTTAGATTTTTTGTCTTGGTAAATTTTTGTAATAGATTAACATTTTGTTGTACCTGTGCATGTTAAGTCTATATCTTGTATGAACTTGTAGTCCATAAAATGTTGATTAGAAAAAATACGATTGTATGCATATTGTATCAAATGTGATTGTGGTTATAATGTTTGTTCTTAGTTATTTTTGTCTTTGCGTAAAAGACGTTTATGTTATGTCTAAGAAGCAAACTGTTGTGTACATACTTAAGAAAAATTTATAAGAGTCCATAATCGTGTATGAAGTTCATAAAATTTGCAAGTGTATGGATTGATATGCAGCGTACTACAACTATCATATCAAGGAGTTAAGTGTCTTAACTCCTAATTTGTTAAACGCGCACAGTGTGCATTGTTGTGTATCCGTCGTGGGATACACATTGAACTTACTCCAACGTCTTGTGAGTAAGGTGTTTAACAAGGATGCGTGATCCGATGTTGATGGGTTTGCAACCCTCTTACTCAACGAGTTATTTAGTAGGTTTACTCATCCTTTTACCATCGTGGGTTTTAATAAGTGCATGCACGCCATGTAGGCAGAAAGTAAAGTAACAACAATATTGAGACATAAATAACATGTAAACAATAAAGTGAAATGTGTCACGGAATTAGCTAGAAACCGCGACATTGAATTAATACTTGCAAGTTTTTGTAAAAAGAAAAAACATTTGCCTAAATGAAACAAAATGTAAATACACGGATATTTATTGAGCACTTACTAACGTGCGGGGGTGTCCGTGTGTTGGGTTGTTAGCTTTCCTAAAGATAGCATCTCTTGAGATTGCAAACATTCCATGTGCGTTGTAGCTCACGGCCATCCATGTCACGCAGCTTGTACGCGCCTTTTCCTAGTGCTTCAACGACCTCATAGGGTCCCTCCCACTTTGGTCCAAGTTTACCTGTATCTTCTGCGTGGCTCGCATCATTAGTGCGATATACAAAGTCGCCTGGTCTGAATGAGGTGCTTCGAACTTTAGCATCGTAGTATCCTTTCATTTTTGACTTGGCTTTTGCTTCACGTATAGCTGCGCGTTCACGCCTTTCTTCCAATAGGTCCAAGTCGATACGTCGTTCGTCGTCATTGGTTGCGACATTAACTTCCGCAGTTCGAATAGTTGGCATCCCAATTTCAGCTGGTATGACAGCTTCTGTCCCATAGACAAGAGAAAAGGGAGTGTCTCCATTGCTAACTTTGATTGTCGTGCGGTGCGCCCATAAAACATGCGACAATTCATCCACCCATCTTCCTTTGTGTTTATCCAGGCGCGCTTTAATTCCTTCGCCCAAACTACGATTTGCGCGCTCAACCAAACCATTGGTTTGTGGGTGTTTAACTGACGCGAAGTGTTGTGTGATATTTAGTTCTGCGCACCAGTCCTTGAACGGGTTATCGCGGAATTGTTTTCCGTTGTCCGAAACGAATTCCCCAGGTAATCCAAAGCGGCATACAATATTTTCCCAAACGAATCGTTTTACTTGATTACCTGTGATTGTCACCACTGCTTTTGCCTCAATCCACTTAGTGAAGTAGTCTATTGCCACAATAAGAAATTTCAGTCCCCCCCGCTGCAACAGGGAAGGGGCCCGCAATGTCGATACCCCACTTATAGAATGGCCATGGGGAAGTGATAGGCGTTAGCTCTTGTTGTGGTCTGCGCGGGATGGGTCTATGAACTTGGCAGTCGTTGCATTTCCTTATCACATCTCGCGCATCACGGTGCATAGTGGGCCAGTAGTATCCTGCCCGCAATGCTCGTGCTACTACGGACCGTGGTCCTGAATGCATACTGCATGAACCGGCGTGGATCTCTCGGAGTACGTAATCCACCTGGAGAGGTCCAACGCACCGAAGCCATGGTTGTAGGAATGAGCGCCGATATAGGATACCATCTCTAAGTTCGAACCTCTGCGCTGTGCGCCGTATCCGTCGAGCGTCCTTCTGCTCATGGGGCAATATGCCTTTGCTTATAAATTCTACAATAGGGGTCATCCACGTAGGGTTCTCCTCCTCTATTACCGTGGATATCTCCATCTCCGAGATGGATTTGTTTTTTAGAATCTCCACCAACACTTGTTTTGACAGGTGCGCAAAGCTTGTAGATGCGATCTTGCTTAGCGCATCCGCTTTCTTGTTTTCACCTCTAGGAACTTGTTTAATAGTAAACCTGTCAAAACCTTGGATTAGTGATTTGGTCTTGTCGAGGTATTGAACCATGTTATCCTCTTTAGCCACATATTCACCCAACACATGGTTGGCTACTAATCGGGAGTCCACATTTGCTTCTAGGTTACGTACACCCATTCGAGTTGCAATGCGTAACCCGGCGATTAGGGCTTCATATTCTGCCTCGTTGTTTGTGGCTGTGAATTCATAGCGCAGTGCATAAGTGAATTCCATTCCTTCTGGATTAGTGAGGATAAGGCCAGCGCCCGACCCATCCACGCATGAAGATCCATCTGTGAACAGGACCCATGGTTCTTGTAGTTCTACCTTGCTCAGTGGAGGTGCGGCATCGGTGTCTGGTTTTTCGATGATGAAGTCTGCTAGTATTTGCCCTTTAACCGCAGTGCGTGGTCTATAAGAGATGTTATACTCGCCTAGCAGCACACTCCATTTTTGTAATTGCCCCGATGCGTCAGGTTTAGAGATAACTTGCTTGATAGGTTGGTCTGTGATCACCGCTATTGGGTGCGCTTGAAAGTATCTACGCAGTCTTTTGGCGGCAAATACTAACGTCAAGACCAACTTCTCCATTGGGCTGTAGTTAATCTCTGTCTTCTTGAGTGCTTTGCTTACAAAATATACCGGTGTTTGTACGGAGTTCCTATCCGTCAGTAGCACTGCGCTGACCGCTCCATGAGTCGCAGATAAGTAGACGATTAACTCCTCCCCTGGTCAGGGTGCGACTAGCTTAGGAAGCGCTGCTATATGTTGCTTAAGCTGTGTGAAAGCTTCTTCCGCTTCCGTAGTCCAACGAAAGTCTCCCTTTTTTGTACACTTCTTGAGTGTTTTAAATAGAGGAAGTGACTTATCCGCTGATTTGGACAGGAATCTGTTCAAACCGACTAGCTTTCCATTCAGAGACTGAACTTCTTTCAACATGCGTGGTGAAGGGAGTTGGATGACAGCCTCTGTTTTTTCTGGGCATGGCTTAATGCCATCTGGTTCTATCAAGTATCCCAGGAACATGCCTTCTGTAGCGCCAAAAGTGCATTTCTTAGGATTCAACTTCATGTTGATCTTTCGTAGTGTTCTAAATGTTTCTTCAATGTCGCGCACCACTTCGTCTTCAGTATGGCTTTTTATGACAAGGTCGTCCACATAGACCTCTAGGTTGCGGCCCACTTGCTTTTCAAATTCATTATCTACCAATCGCTGGTATGTGGCGCCCGCATTCTTCAGGCCAAAAGGCATCTTTGTATAACAAAAGACACATTGGCTTGTGTGGAAGGCTGTTTTTTCCTCGTCTTCCTTGGCCATTTGGATTTGGTGGTACCCTTTGTATGCATCTAAGAAACATTTAAAGGGATATCCGCACAAAGATTCTACCTTCCAGTCTATCTCTGGTAGTGGGTAGCAGTCCTGTGGACATGCTTTGTTGAGGTCAGTGAAATCCACACACATCCGCCAACTACCATCACTCTTCTTGACCATTACTGGATTGGAGAGCCAGTCATGGTAATAGACTTCCCGCATGATGCCTGCGTCCACAAGTTTGTGTACTTCCTCTAGAATGGATTTTGCGCGCTCTGGAGCCTGGCCGCGCTTTTTCTGCCTTACTGGGGAATATCCTTGTCGGATTTTCAGCTTGTGTTCTGCAATCGAGCGTGGCACACCAGTCATGTGCTTTGGTTCCCATGCGAAGATATCCAGATTCCTTTGCAAGAGCGCGCACACGGCCGCTTTTCCTTTGTCAAACAACGATCCTCCGATCGATACTTCTTGCTCCGGGTAGTCAGGGTGAATTGCGACCTTTAGGTTTGATACTTTAGCTGCGCTCTGTTCTGGGGTGTGCGTTGTCTCGCATGTAATCGTGTTACACTCTCTAGGTAGCGCAGCGCTATTGTAGATGGTGACAATGCCGCCTTCTACCGGGAATTTGAGCATCCCATGTGCTGTGGATGGTACTGCGCGTATTGCCGAAATTCCAGGTCTTCTAATAATGCCATTGTATGGTGAAGGAGATCTGATCACCATAAAATTCATCCAGGCTGTCGTGGAGTGTTCCTTATTACCGACAGCGACTAGTAGTCGCAGTTGCCCCATGGGCCATATCTTTTCTCCTGTGAAGCCAGCCAACGAAGTCGTGGCTGGGCTTAACTGTCTTTGTATCTCAGGGCGCAATCTCTTGAAACAATGCTCATACATTATATCCGCTGATGCCCCTCCATCAACATACATGCGGTGGATATCGTGACCCCCCGCATTTATCTCAATGGTGAGTGGTTCCGCCACTGCGTTGTCCGCAGCCAAGGTGGGGAAAGAGATTTCGCTTCCATGGGAAAATTTCTGGCTGACCTTTTGTCTAGTCTTTCGCTGCCATGATTGTATCATGTAGATCGTGTCAGCCTTGTCCTTAGGTGCTTCTTTTTTGCCCCCGGTCTTCTGTTTGTCTTTTCCATCCTTGATGTTCTTAACTAGATGGTCCAATCTGCCTTCTTTTACTAGCTTATCTATTAGTTGGCGCAATTGGACACACTCATTAGTTGTGTGGCCCTTCTGTCCATGATACTCGCAGTATCCGTTCCCTACGCGCCGATCTTCTGGGGTGCGCATCGGAGGGGGTCTCGGAAAGTTCGCGCCTTCCGTCGCAAATATCTCCTTTGGAGTCTTCGTTAGTGGGGTATACTTGTCGTTTCCCCATCCGCCCCCTTGACTGCGATAGCTTTTGTTACGATTGCTACTCTGGTCATTGGATTGTCTCCTTGGCTCTTCTTGTGACCTATAGTTTGAGTAGCCTTTCTTGCTATCCGCAGCGGCGGCTTCTCCTTGGATGAAGGACCTCGTGCGCTTCATGAGTTCGTCAAAGGTTTGGGGAACCCTATCATTTAACTTTTTGATAAGTTCTGGGTTATTGATTCCGTTCATAAACCCTGAGATCTTTAGTATTTCGGGGCATGCCTTGACATGTATGCATTCGTCTTTATAGGGCTCCATAAAAGCGCTTGTGGATTCCCCTTGGCGCTGTTTTACCCTAGCGAGTTCAACAGGGTTCTTGGCGCACTTCTTCCTCTGAGTAAAGTTCAAACGAAACGCCTTCCGCAACTCTTCAAACCCATCGATGCTTCTACGTGGAAGCTTACTGAACCAGTTTCGCACATTCCCTACTAAAGTAGAGTTAAACATGTGGCACCACACAGGTTGTGGCCAATTTTTGATGGTTGCTGCTGATTCGAAAATTTTTAGGTGGTCATCATGATCACCTGTCCCATCATAAGTTTTAACATTAGCGGGCATGCGCCTTCTCTTATCTTCTGAAAAATCACCGATGCACGGAGTGAATGCGTCAACCTTTTGTCGGCGCCAGGGACGAGACATGTCTTCGTCCTCCTGGTCGCGGTATCTTCTCCTGGACTTCCAGTGTCCTGTTTCTTTGTCCTCGTTGTCCGAGGAGTCACTTGAGGATGAGCTTACCCTTTTACGGCGTTTGCACCGACTATCCTCGGAATCCGAGCTTGAAGGGCTTTCGCTTGGGGAGCATCGTCGCCCAAGTCTATCGTGGATCCTGTGACTGCCAAGTCTAGCGTGGACATTGGTGCGCCGTCCATCATCTTCATGTTCCTCCAGAGACTGTAAGTCGGCTGCTTCATTGTCCACAACTTTCTTTCCGATCCTAGTAAACACTGGGTGTCGGCGGCCATCCTTCTCGCGCCTTTCCTTTTGGTAACGCGGTGGGGATGCTTCATGCTCAGGGTCAAAGTTGAGCCTGGCCTGCAGACTCTGGCTTGACCTCTTTTTCGCTTCCTCTCGCATTAGCGCAGCCAAGGTTTCGTAGTTTTGGGACACGAAATCACTTGGCGCTAGTTCGGGCGCGACTCCTTCTAGCGCGAGGATGTCTGTTTCCAAATCAGGACCCTTGTTTCGGGTGGGCGCATTCGGCGGCTCAGTGAAGTTTAATTCTGGCATGGTGAAAGGAGTGCGCAGTAGATCTACCGCGCTAGTGGTTGTTGTAGTAGCATGGGTAGCCCTTATGGGCGGTTCTACTGCAGTAAAAGCCAGATCTGAGTACGATCCTAGGCTTTTGGGCGCACTGGTTGTCCCAGAGGCCTGCTTAGCGACTGCATCAGTTTGCTGCTTCTTACCTTGTAGGTCGTCATGCGTTTTCTTTGCTTGCGGAGTCCGCTGATTTGGGTTTTCGTGCTTCGTCATTCTAGTTCTTCGTAGAGTTCTTAGTGTTTGAGTCCCACGGATGGCGCCACTAGTTGATACAAAAGTTGGGCGTTCCTTGTTTCCGTACCAATTAGATCTTAATGCTTGAGACCTGCGCACTAAGAAAACAAAAAGACACCGTTAGGCTTATCGTGGGATTGTCTCCCACGATTATCCTCCGGCGTGAGAGTAAGTAATCGGTTTTAGGGTTTAGTTGAAGAGTTAGGGTTATAATGTCGTACCTCAATGAGAGCCGAGATGCCCTCTATATATACACACGAAATCCTTGTTGGTTTCGTGTTCCTTACCCTTCGGCGTATCCGCCTAAGTCGGTCGTGTGATACATATCCCATAAATAAGAGATATCCTATATCAAGACCATAAATAACTTCGGGTTGGGCCTTCGTAAGCCCAAGCCGTTATCGTGATAGCCCATTCGTGATGGGCTTGAGTGGTAGTAGCGTCCACTGGTCGGGTTCGTGACCCGGATGCGGACTATACGTCATCAGATATAATTGTTAATGTGGATTGTTAGGTTGTTCGGCATATGTTGGTATTTAGCTGTGTTATTATATTGGTTGCTATGAAATGTTTCTTATATGGCGCATTTAGTTAATGTACCATTTGTGATTATTATAAGGCTAGCGACTGTTAATGAGGTTTGTAAAAACTTTATTTAGTCTTACATTTTTTGTGTAATAGATTTTGATGACATATTTAGTCTGTAATTCTGTACGTTAATTGTTAATATCCACTAAAGAGCTTTTTAGATGTAGGGATGTATGAAACTATTAATGTCTGGTATTTATACTGCAAAACTTTATAACAAAAATACAATAGGAAATTGATATGATAGCATCGTATTCGTCTCAAATTAGGATTGTTTAAGTTTGCACATTTCTTGCCTTTAGAGTTTGGCAACCATGTCGAGTTATAGCAAGTACTGTTTCAAGGAGATTAACCTTCATTTCAAACTGAATAATGTGAAGGTTATCAGCTTTTATCAGCTTATGGTATATATTTTTGTACAACATATGGCGTAAAAGTACTTTTGTGGCTTAGTAGCAGTCAGCATCCTAATTATACTTTGGGCTATTTTGATCCCATTACGCTTTGGATGCAGGTATGTATCTGGTGTTGGCATCACATAATGGACATGGCGGAGAAGGATGCAACAGAAGGGCGCTGTCCTGCATGTCGGACACCCTATGATAAGGATATGGAGATTTAACCGGAAAAGAAGCTAATGAAGGAGATGGAGGTAGGTGGAGATGTGTCGTCAAAGGAAAACACGCCACATAGACGTTCAAGTTCTGTTAATATGAGGAAAATGCAGAAGATGTTTCAAAATGCAGCCGAAGAGAACGTGAGAAGCATCAGAACCTTTGTTACTGAGCATAAAGAACGTGTGGCCAAGCTGCAGTATCAAAAGCAACTACTTGTTTGTCAGGTAAACATATCAGCTTTTGTATATCCGATTCATTTTCCCTAAGTGGAACAATTGGCTGGGTGGATAACATGTCAAAACGGATAAACTTTTTATACAGTGGCCCGAAATAGTTATCTAACTTTTAATCTTACCCTTTTAAATTGTTTTTGGTTTGTGCTCTTATGGGCTCTGTTGTTTCATTTCTTTTTTGTACTCTTTTTTAGGTTCCTTTCTTGGAGCCTTGTTTTATATATATATATATATATATATATATATATATATATATATATATATATATATATATATATATATATATATATATATATATATATATATATTAGCCTTTCAAAAAAAATAAAAAATAATAATCTTACTATATATATATATATATATTAGCCTTTCAAAAAAAAAAATAATAATAATAATCTTACCCTTTTAAATGATTTGGTTTAAGAGGGTTCAAGTAATACACTTTAGGAGATTTTCAAACTGGTTGCTATGTGATCCGAAGCACTTTGTTGTCCATATTTTTACATATACTTCTATGAGACAAGGTAACAAAGATGGCCTCATTTTAATTATTTAATACTTAGTATGTGGCTGAAATTGCCATAAGAGATACACCATAACCCAAATTGACCCACAAAGAAATAAACCATATCCAGAATCGACCCATTCAATTCCAGTTGCACCATAACCCAAATGATTCAACATTGGCACGTTTATCATTTTAGTTCCACAACATATCTATAGGCATAGTTTTGATTATTCGATTATGTATTCCATGTTTATCATATTTCTTATGCACAGGTGCTTGAGCTGGAAGCCAATGAAGCAGCAGGATATGATCTGGAAAATGAGGATAATACTGCCGATATAGCTGATGCTTCCCCAGTTCCATGGCCAATAATTTTTAGGGAACAGAGGCAGACCATCATAGAGTTATGGGATGTTTGCTTTGTCTCGATTATCCATAGAACTCAGTTCTATATGCTATTCAAAGGAGACCCTGCTGATGAAATTTACCTGGAGGTTGAGCTTAGGCGGCTTAATTGGCTACAACAACATTTGGCTGAAATTGGAAATGCAACACCAGGTTGTGGTGATGAGCCTACAATCTCCGTATCATCAAAGTTAGCTTCTCCACTAATGAATTTCTTATTCTCAGTAATAAATGTGTTAGCGTGGGTTATGTTGTATCAATTCAAAAAAGTTGACAAAAAAGGGAATGGGTAAAAAGGCACTCAGAAGTGTCATTTTAGAATCATATAGTCTCCTAAATTACTTTATTCAGTGCTTAGGTGGTGGTAAGATGTGGGTGTGTTGGGATACATGAAGCACCATCCTCCATCCTTGAATGATGAGGTATGGCGCTTGGAAAAGATAGCAAAAGGTGGGAAATTGGATACGCGTTTGGGATTACACAACATATATACCTTGAAAGACTTTCTACAAGTGTATACTACTAACGAGTCCTCATTATGCATGGTAATATATTCTCCTGGTAGTTATTTCCATACTTTTATGAACTTGTAATGGATGAATAACAATAAATTTTCACCTCGAAAATATAGCTACTCGGCGGGTCCAATAACACCATATGGAAGACAATTATCAAGCACGCCAAAACTTGTGTTTTAGATGACAAGGTGTACATGTACAGCTTTGCAGATGGGATCAGGATCTTGTTCAATTCCATTTTGGAGGTTGTGGGTGCAAGATCAAAGCTGTCATGAGATGGGTTACCGTTTTGAAAGATATAAACAGAAGAATGTCAGAGTTTGATCCGTTTTATAGTTACTCGCCATAAAGTTGTTGGTATCTATGGTTTACTTAGTAAGTCAAGTTATTATCTTATCTGAGGTGAAAAACTTCACTCAAGTTCAGGGGTAAGTTTCTCCTATGAGGATAGTTCTGTGGCTGACATTATCTTCTTTGTCGCCCAACGTCTAATTTTGATGTTTAAAATGTATCATGTAATGAATATTTTGGTATTTTTGTGTGTATTCTCCTTGTTTAATTGAAATCCATGTGAATTTTGAACTGACGTTTAGCTTTTTTTAGTTACATAGTGCAAGTATTTAACATTAATTTTCGTTTATGCGACATTTCATAGTTTAGTTTGTGATGAAACCACTAGTTGCTGTTCTATTTATGATGCTGAGTACATTGTGTGAGGATTTGATACACTCTGAGGATGTTACTCCTTTATAATGTGAGTCCTTCATTAGTAAAGGACAGTGTTAGGGACACAAAGGGCAGCAGTAGTGTCTTACAACGAGCAGTATTGAAAACGTATAGCAGCAGTATCTTACAACGAGCAGCAGGAAAATCACAAAGCAGCCTCTCTTCTGACACATTCTTTTATGTATTCAACTTGTCTCTTAGCAGCCTCGTGTTCCTTCTTCTGCTGTTCAGCTAATGCTTTTGATTCCTCTTCCTTAAATTTTAACTCCTTAAGCTTAATAGATTCCTCTAGTTTCTATTTTTGAGTAACCGTATTAATATATTGAAGTGTTTGTTGAGAGAATGACACTTGTTGCCCAAAAATACAAAAGTTGCCAAAAATACAAAAGTTGCCCAAAAAATACAAAAGTTGCCCAAAAAATATACAAGTTGCCCAAAAAAAATACACAAGTTGCCCAAAAAATACACAAGTTGCCCAAAAAATAGTCAGAAAATGACACTTGTCACTTGCAGAAAAGTGACGCTTGACAGTTGCCCAAAACCCTGGTCTAATATCTGAATTTTGTGAGATCAGGTCGGATAAGCAAACAAGTGTCATTCTCTCAACAAACACTTCAATATATTAATACGGTTACTCAAAAGTAACAAGGTTACAAACACCTTTAAGTGATTCGACTAAACAAACAATAAGTGTCTAACTCTAACCCTAGATCTTTTTTTTATAGACTAAGGAGTCCTAGTCGGTTACAACAGCTTTCTATACAAGATAAATCTTTTTGTATCAATTCTATAATTATCCAAACATACTATACATAATTATCTAATAAGCAGCAGAATACTATCTCCAGCAGTAGTATCTTCTATGCCCAGCAGTAGAATCTACTTGGTGTATTTCCTTGATCTCAGCAACTCCAGCAGTAGAATGAAATACACCAGTAGTAGTATGATTAAGCCTAGCCGTAGAATGACATACACCAGCAGTAGTATGATTAAGCCTAGCAGTAGAATAACACTTAGAATATTTTCCATTTAGTACCATGAGAAGCAGTATCCATTATGAGCAGCAACATCTTAAATCCCAACAGATACAATCTGAACAACAATATCATGGATTACTATGACGGCTGGAATCCAGCATATTAAATCCCAACAGATACAATCTGAACAACAATATCATGGATTACTATGACGGCTGGAATCCAGAGAAAATATATTGGGCATGACAGAGGGCATAACAGTTAGTATCTTACCTTCTGGCCATCATTAGGCACAGTATCATCAGCTGAAGTGTTGTAGCTATTTGATTGTTCAACTATAGGTGGCGGTAACATATTTCCACAGCGCCTAGGCGGATACTTGGTGGTACCACCTATTTCCTGAACCCTATTCCAGATATAAAAAATATTTTACAAAAGAAATAGCGTTAAGTTGACACGACGGAAAAATTATTAGACACAAAGCCATAGTCAATATCAAAGTAGATAGAACTTCTGCATATACTTGATTAATACCTAGTATGAACTGCAGCTACTTCATCTTTACCAAAACTATCTTCTTTAGCATCCATGGTATGCAAATATAAACATGTAGGATTGTTGCAAGACTGACCAGCAAAAAGAATTCTCATATCAACTTATTTTTTCTAATTTTGAACTGAAACTTCTTAAATGAAGTAATATTAAAATAAGTGATTTGATACACTCAATCATCTCATATTTACCGTATTTCTCAGCCATGCATGACAATACTTCGCGGTTCCAAATGATGCCCTGTAAAAATTGAATTAAAAAAAAGGTAAATAAGAAATTAAATTACCGACGAATATTGCATACAAGTGCAAGTGTCAGGGTAAGAGCTTAGGCTTTTTTACAAAAGAAGCTTATGAGCTTATGTATTATCAAAACACGCCTATTCAAATAGTGTTTGGATTAGCTTATGTTGTTTCAAAGTACACTGGTGGTAAAATGACTAAAAAGGACAATACTAAAGAAAAAGTGTAAGCAAACAGAAGTTACAGACTTACAGAAAAGCCCGATTATCTAGCTTCCCATAATGTGTTGACATAAATAATGCCTAAAAACATTATTCATATCTCTATGTTTTAATGATCACAAAATATAAACTCATTAAACATAAACTTATCAAATAAACAAGTGTTTAGTTGTAAATATTCACTTCTACAACTTAATCACTTAAGGTATGAATAAACAAGTGCTTAATGCATTATATGATCAAAGGAACATTTTTCTTAATAACTAGATTTTTTATAAAATACCAAAAACATTTTATATATTTTTGGAAAACATTTTTGGCATTAAATAAAAATGTTTAATCTTTTATAAAAATATGAATTCAAATTTTTAACCAAAATCAGTTAAAATGTTCCAGAAAAACCTTCCCCACAAAAGGACAAAATTGGCCAACGGGCAGAAGGGGCGGCCCCCTTAATTTTACTAGGCGGCCCCCTTAATTATTAAGGGGACCGCCCCCGCTCCAGTAGACCTCCAGCTGTCCAATTTTTCTCCTATAAATACCAGCCTTCTCCTGGACTTTTACTCACCTTTTGCACACTAAAACTTTCTGTTTTAAATCACATTTCATATCTTCAAAATCCTTTGATCATATAATCTTAAGCTTTGGTTTCTAAGTGATCCAAGCTTCCTCCATTCAAGTGCAAAAGAAGAATACTCCTTCAACAACTAGAGAAGAAGTATTGCAACTTAGATACCTAAGTTGTTTGTGTCATCACATATATTTGTATATAAGTTGTGTATTGTTGTTAGATAGTTGTGTGTATAAATTGTTTGGGATAGGTTAGTGTGTAAGTAGAGAAGTTGTGTTGTTAAGGTGTGTAAGTAGTGAAGGTGTGAAGTAGTAGAAGTGTACATAGGTTGCGCTTAGTTGTGAAGAAGTCATGAAGAAGTCGTGAAGTAGTTGTGAAGAAGTCGTGAAGAAGTCGTGAAGTAGTTGTGAAGAAGTCGTGAAGAAGTCGTGAAGTAGTCGTGAAGAAGAAGGTGTGATTAAGTCGTGTTTAAGTTGTGAGATTGGTTCTAGCTACGATTAGAACTCGACATCTAGCTTTGTGT
The DNA here is from genome assembly GCA_021014915.2 of Artemisia tridentata subsp. tridentata. Classification (NCBI taxonomy): domain Eukaryota; kingdom Viridiplantae; phylum Streptophyta; class Magnoliopsida; order Asterales; family Asteraceae; genus Artemisia; species Artemisia tridentata. Next base: position 249,522,803 of record CP139503.1, read on the forward strand.
CGTTAAGCCGGTGTAAGCTAAAGTTGTGTAAGGTTTTCTCCGCCATAAGGGAGCTTGTTGACATAGTGAAGAAAACTCTCGAGTTAGGTGCTCGGGGAGTGGAGTAGGGCAAGGAAGGTGTCCTTGTAGCCGAACCACTATAAATCTCTTGTCTCTCGGTTAGATCTTTCCATCTCTTGCTTTTATTTCATTTTATTACCTTACTTGCATTACTTATTTATATTTACTTATATACATATTGTTCATATTGTTCAAGGAATTGAGATCACATAAATTCAAATCTAAGTTTTAAAAAGTAAATAAAGTTTTCACAATAAATTTTAAAAGGACATAAAACTATTCAACCCCCCTTTCTAGTTTTCCACATAATGGATCCACATAATGAAAATGATAAACACAGAAAAGCCCAGTGTTTAGCTCATTTTCCCATATTTCTTATTTCCATTTTGCCAATACCATCATCAATCCTTGCATACTGAAGATGGGTTGCTCAGATTCATATACAGAATATGAAATGTATTTAGTAAAGGTACCCTGATATTTCCCAGGAAAATATATCTGAATAACTCACAAGTCACGGAAACCTATCCTAAATGTGTCAAAATATCTGGTGGGAGGCTGAGCAGTATCATAGATAAAGAAACAGCAGAGAGTGAGAGCCAAAGAGGCAACATATTGATTATTACAAAAAGACAAAGTTATAAAGCTTGACTAGGTGTAACTGAAAGGACACAATTAAAAACTGTATCTTATTAGAGAATTAAATGTCTTTAACTGGCTATCATCATGGGTGTTTATTATTTTAGACATTATATAAGCAACTTGAGTATGCAAAGTTAAAACTGTAACGTACACACTGCAAGTGTCATTGGTAAACTGCTGAAGAGTACCACCCGCCGTCCGAGAAAGGGAAACCTTTGTTACTTTTCCATATTGGCCAAAGTATTCTTTACGCTCCAATAGCTGCATTGATGAAGCGAAAAGTGTACCGCTTTTAGGGGGTCATTTAAGCCCTAAATCGTATTTATTTGATCAAATATTGCCCTAAATCGTTCCTTTTGTCATTTTAGGTACTTTGGAGAAGAAATCTGGAAAAGGAAGCATTTTGGACGTTTTTGGAGCATAAAAGTGAAGAAAACGACAAAGTCTCAAAATTGGCTGGAAAAGTACCTTTGACGGCGTCAAGGATTGCTCCTGACGGCGTCATGGCTTGGCAAAAGAGGTGGATATGAAAAATACACATGATAAGCCAGGGAGTTTTACAAAGGAAGTCTGACGGCGTCACCCTTTAAGGTGATCAAGGCCATCACGGTTTAAGTTAAAGAGAGACGGCGTCAAGCCCATTTCTGACGGCGTCAACCTTTGATAAGCCAGAGCGGATTTTGGAGCACTAAAGAGGGACGATGTCAAGAAGGCCATCCGGGAACCCTAGACACGGCGAGGTGACGGCGTCAAGATCTACAACGTGACGCCGTCAGCCACTAAGTTCTATATATAGTTTTGCAATTTTTTGTCATTAGTGTGCAACTTTGTGAGGAGAAACCCTAAGACGAATTTCTGCCATTTTTAAAGGTTTTCATACCCTTGGATCTCCCATGTTTAATTGAAGATAAGTATTCATTTAATCAATCAATATGTCTATGTGTTGTTTGATTATATCTTGTTCTTGTCTTTTGATTAACATGCTAGGCTAGATTTATCTTGTGTTTGCTTAGATCTAATGAAACCTAACTATTGATTATTAGTTATTAGTGTGTTATTAATTGTATTGGATGATTGTTTATCGATGTTAGGCTTAAGAAAACTGGCTAACTTCCTATACGGTAACTTGCTTGAACGTCTTAAGAAACATGAACCAATGCGTACTAAGGTTTTTATGGTTGTATTTAATGCATGAGCGAATTCTAGTGATCCCATGTTAGGAGCTTCTTAGCCGGCTCGACATAGGAGTGAAGTAGGAGCTTGTAGAGTTGGGGAAGTACGTACGCCACCCCACGATTGGTATTAAGGAATACACCCGTCATCCACGCAATTAATACACACTAATCAACCGGTAAAAGATAGTTAGGGAGTAAGGACATCTAAGTAAACACATTTCTCTCCACATAAGTTTCACAACCTTTTCATTTTCAGTTATTTTATTTTATTTGCATTTGTAGTTATTTGGGTTAGTTGACTAGCAACTAATTCCGCCCACTCCTTCAAATCCGAGATTTTACTTGCTTTCATAAAAATATAAAAATACAAAAAGAATCTTCCCTCACCCTTAGACCTAATTAGAGTAGTTTTTCATACCTAACGAACACTATTCCTTGTGGAGAACGATCAATCCCCCGTACTTACCACTACACTATACTACATCGGTCAGGTACACTGCCTGGTGGGGTTGTAAGTCTCTTGAGATCACTCGAGAGGTAAAACCTATTGTAAGGTCGCAAAACCACGCATCATGCATCCAAAAAGTAACTTATTATCAATAATGATACATAATAAAAACTAAAAAAGAACGATGAATTCCACCATAATTGTGAAAACTGATCATTCATGCTCAAAATGAGACAACATATAAGCATGAAAGAGAAGTTTGAAAGTAGCATACTTCTTCATACGCATACTCAATAGGCAGTCCAATGATATACGCCATCCTTCGCTGAATTACTCGAACATTGCTTAGGTCCTTCCTTCCTTCATTTTGTTTTGGCTTCGCCTTTGTTACCTTTTGTTTACGACTTGAACTAATGCTAGCCACCCTGTGTGCACAAAGCACTTGTTATATTTCTATATATCAAACTAAACAATAAAACAAATGGACATCCGAGCTTATAGTAACCTTTGAAAATTTGTTTCCAAGCCTACAACCCTATCCTTATCATAGGGTGTCCGACATGCAGGACAACGCCCATTTGTTGCATCCTTCTCCGCCATGTCCAATATGTGATGCCAACACCAGACACATACCTGCATCCAAAGCGTAATGGGATCAAAATAGCACACAGTATAATTAGGATGCTGACTGCTACTAAGCCACAAAAGTACTTTTACGCCATATGTTGTACAAAATATATACCATAAGCTGATAAAAGCTGATAACCTTCACATTATTCAGTTTGAAATGAAGGTTAATCTCCTTGAAACAGTACTTGCTATAACTCGACATGGTTGCCAAACTCTAAAGGCAAGAAATGTGCAAACTTAAACAATCCTAATTTGAGACGAATACGATGCTATCATATCAATTTCCTACAATGTTTTTGTTATAAAGTTTTGCAGTATAAATACCAGACATTAATAGTTTCATACATCCCTACATGTAAAAAGCTCTTTAGTGGATATTAACAATTAACGTACAGAATTACAGACTAAATATGTCATCAAAATCTATTACACAAAAAATGTAAGGCTAAATAAAGTTTTTACAAACCTCATTAACAGTCGCTAGCCTTATAATAATCACAAATGGTACATTAACTAAATTCGCCATATAAGAAACATTTCATAGCAACCAATATAATAACACAGCTAAATACCAACATATGCCGAACAACCTAACAATCCACATTAACAATTATATCAAAACATTATAACCTATATAAAAAGCGCACAATTTAGGTAGTGTTTGGTGTGGCGTTTGCAACACAAATTATGCCTCTTTATGAAAAAGCAAATAATCACTATTTTTTCGAATGGTTTACCAAACACTATTTTCTAACTATCCACGTTCATAGATAACACTTCCAAACCACAAACCAGTTAACAACCTCATAAACAATATAACCTATATAAAAAAGCGCATAATTTAGGTAGTGCTTGGTTTACGCCTTTCAAAAATAGTTTTCTCAGAACTATTGGTATCTAACTATACGTATGCAGAGAATCACTTTCAAAACGCAATTACAAACGCCGCTCTGAATTAAACAAACTAGCTTAACAACATAAACTACAAAAAAATAAGCGTAAACGACAAACCTCATAACCACATTTACACGGATTCAACTGCTGATCAGTCCAATCCATCTCTTCAGCATACAACGGACACTTCTTCTCTTCCTCGTAACTCATCTTTCCTCTGTCACAACAACAACAAATTCACACCCTAAATTCACCGACAGAGCACTAATTTTCACACATGCAGCACACTAAACCCTAATTTTCACACACGCAGCACACTAAACCCTAATTTTCACACACGCAGCACACTAGGCCCTAATTTTCACACACATTCACCGACATAACACTAATTTCCACACACATTCACCAAAAGAGCCCTAATTTTCACACACATTCTGTGACAGAACCCTAACTTTCACACACATTCACCGTCAGAACACTAACTTTCATACACATTCACCGACAGAACACTAATTTTCACACACTAAACCCTAAATTCAACAATAAAAGATACAAATTGCAAATGTTGTTAGATGTGTCCTCAATGCCTTTATTCATTAAGTTTCATGAGTATGTTATTATAAAATTACAAGAATAGTACCTTCTTGTTTGAGATTTTTATTAACTGGCATTTCCACAAACACCTTTTGTGCATTATAATCTTTTTCATCAAATCTTTTCAAAATCACCTCTTTGTAATTCACCAAGGCAGATTTCCACGAATTATGCTTTGAAGCTGCTTATGCCACTTCAAAGCCATGTCATATAAGTGTATAGAAACGAGATTTACCTTGTTTTCATTAGGGATTTTGTTCAGTTGCTATGTGTTCATGGAGTCCGGTGGAGGTGGCGTCAGGTGGTGGTGGCGTCGGATGGTGGTGGCGTCGGGTTGTTGGGTGGTGTGAGTTGTGATTTATCTGGAGGAGAGGGTAGAGGGTTGTGAGAGGTTTATATTCAGTTGGTTTAGTTGAATATAGTGAGAGCATGGTGTAAAATGACCGAAATATCCTATTGGTTGCCCAAAAAATGACAAGTTGCCCAAAAAAAAAATACATCGTATCAAGTATTTTTGTCGGACACGTGTCATCCCGTAGTTGGCTAACCAAGTTGCCCTGGTCTAAAGGGAGAATTTTGTGAGATCGGGGCATATAAGCTTAGCACTTGGGCAACTGGGGCATATTAGTAATTATCCCTATATTAAATCACGTTACGTTTATATATTTATATTACGAATTTCAATGAATAAACTCAACGTATCATTCAACCACTTTCGAGGAAACGATATTTATGAAATTCAATAACATAAAAACAAGATAATATTATATATAATATTATTTTTGAACTTTAAGCATATCATCCACTCACATCACGAACCAAATCGTTATCCGTTACTCACTTTCACACTCATTGTTCGTATTAAGCCAAAACTATCAAATTCTCAGACTTCACTATTATTCAGGTCGTGTGTTGGAGCCGTTCCCATAATTCACTTGATTTCACATTTCACCTTTGCCAGTTACACTCAAGGTGAGTCATAGCCCCACTTTTACTCGTTTAATAACTTTACACTCTTTGGGGGAGATACATGCTACAAAATAGAACACAAGTATTTTTTGTATGCTACACCTGATTGATATTGCCTAAGTTACTCTATTGCCAAAAGCCCCTCACATCATGAACCATTAATCACTTGCGAGTGAACGCGAATATAGTGAATAGATCTATTGGAGGCTGACTGCCTATTCCACTAATGCCGGATGGATAGCCTTAGTTGCTAGCCGGATTAGTCGTAATGCATTATATTTGAAGGAAATAGGAAGATGGCAATCTCCTACACGAGGGCCATATTTCACACTGGTTACAATGCACTGTTAACGTTTGCGTGTCATGAGACTTAGGGCAATATATCCAACTGCAATATCACCATTTCAAATTATGATTGTAATTCACAGGCAATCATAAACTTGTGTTCAAACTGATTACAATTACAAACACTATGATTTCACTCAACAATTTTGTTGACTTTTAGCATATTTATCTCAGGTAATTAACGGAGCAGTCAAGGCACGGAGTGGGCATTAAACTGATGGTTTTGTGGTGTAAAATAAATTATATCAATCATTTCAAATTACTACACCTTTTTGTGGAATATTACAACACTGAAATTTCACTTTTGTATCTCAAATATTATTTGAATGACAATAACTTTAAAAATGCCTCTTTTGAGCCTATTTCTATGATTATGACAATGATCCTCCCCATAATACCCCGATTAGTCTTCCGCTGTTAACTCATAATTTAGGGGGTGTTACAGATTGGCACTAGAGACATAGTTATAGAGAACCAAATGTTTTCAAACATTGGACTATAACTACACTTTCAAAATTGATCATTTTACACCATACCACTTTACGCCCTCCGTGCCTGCATATTTCACAACACCGTGTTCAGTATATTACCTATCAAGATCATTTCACATTGATCTTCACATACTTGATTATTTCACATTGATTTTCACACACATGATGTTATTGATTACTTACATTTACTACTTTCGGGTTATTACAGTACCATGTCTACAGTATCACACCTTAGCACCTCATCATCGGACATGGAGTCCGAGGACACCTTATCATCTATCACCTCACCGATAGTTCCTAGCAATTCGACCGCTACAGTGTCGAACACCGCTTCAGATGAAACCGAGCCCTTTAAGGAGGGTGAAGTCGTCGCTACACCACCCATGACACCTGTTGCACCAGGTAACCCAGATTAACCCATATCAGAAGACCCATACATACTAGCTAGACGGGCATACATTTCATCACCACACCCGGAGAACCGTCCAGTTTCTCCCACATACACCCCACTTACCGACGATCAGTATATGCAGACACAGCAATGGCTGCCTGCAGAAGATTCAGAGACACCATTACCTACACCACCACCCCCACCTGCACCGGTAATCCGGCGCAGACGAGTTAGGATCTTAGAACCCTATGAGCCCGAACCATTTATGACACCATTTCGGAGCCATCCCAATGGCCCTATCAGGATGCATACACCTCGCAAGAGGGTACGACTACCCATAACTCCGATTATACCACCATCACCACCCCTATCCCCTACTTCACCATTCGACATGATCAGGATGACACCACCATTATCTCCTGAGTATCAGTATGCATTGCCACCACTACTACCATCACCCCCTCCACCGTCGGTTAGACCCGACCACTTGTTCAACCTACTCACCCAATCATACCCATTTGCACCCCACCAACGGGAGCCGACTCCAGAGGAGGATCTACCCTCTCAGAGTCGGGCCCGTATAGCAGGTCCCAGTCATTCATCTTCATCATCATTACTATTCCCACCTAGTTTCACTCCTCCAGCCCGAGTCTTTGAGACTGGAGAGAGCTCCAGGGCAGCAGTAGCCCGCACACCTACTCCTTCTACCATCATGACGCGACTGGAGCGTCATGAGGAGCAGATAGATACACTCCTGAGCATTGTTGACAGAACACCGCTCGACCGCCCCGGGATGGTCGACGGCACCCTACATGGCCTCGTATCCGATAGGATGGATCTTCAGGACGGTCTGACTAGGATTCAGTCAGAGATGTTCGAGACACGCTCCCACATGACAGTTTTACAATGGGAGGGACAGAGACAGATTGAGGAAGCTTTACAAGCGCGCCGCAGAGCCGATACATTAGAGAACCTCGTGGAGGACATGCAGGTCCAGCATCAGACCGACATGCATAGATTTCTGGATCATATTTCAGAGCTCACAGGTCCCATGGATGAGACTTCCAGTAGTTAGGCATAGTGTACATCTGTATAGTTTTGAGGCATCTTAGCCTGCCGCATGTGGCATTAATAAAGGACCTTGTAATCATTCTATTTTGTAACACAATTGATTTAAGTTATTAATATATGTTGTTGGTTATGATTTACTATATATTGATGTTGATTTATGCTATTGTGGTTGTTCATGTGTATTGTGATTGTATTCAGACATGTCGTGATGTTACTTGTGATTGTTATGATTCTTTGAATGTTACAACTGGGATATATATATATAAACAATTAATAAAGAAAATTTCAAAAGAAACTTGATGAATGTAGAGAAAGTTGCTGAACTTCAGCTTTTGTAGATAATGAATCACTTTGTTCCTTAGCAATCCTATACCAAGAGTTGATCATTTACTTACGATAGTACCCAAACATGTCGTGATTTTATGATTCTCAGTTGGTTGTGATTTCACATTGTGACAATATTGTTAGGATTTGTATACAAATACCCTATTACTCAACTTATTCTAACATGGTCTTTATGTGGATTCTAAATTTGTGTTTTCTTGTGGTATTAATAGAACTATCCCTCGCACAAGAAAGGAAACTGCCACCCCCGCAATAGCAATGACTCCTGCAGCTATCCAGAAACTGGTAGCCGATAGCGTTGCTGCAGCTCTTGAGACTCAAGCGGCTACCATAGCCCGCTCGAGTAACAACAACCGATCAACAGCTGAAAGCGAGGCATCTGCATCTCGCAAGTGCACCTATAAAGATTTCATGAGTTGCCAGCCAACTTACTTCAAAGGCTCAGAAGGAGTGACCGAACTAGCTCAGTGGTTTGAGCGTACCGAAACGGTATTCATGAGATGCAACTGTCCAGATAACAGCAAGGTCACCTTTGCTACGGGGACTCTTCTGGAAGATGCATCATCGTGGTGGAACGCTACCGCCCAGACCATGGGTATGGAGGAAGCGTATCGGATTTCCTGGGTCGAAGTGAAAACAAAAATGCTAAAGAAATACTGCCCTCGTACAGAAATTAGGAAACTGGAGGAAGAATTCCACCAGTTGATTGTAAGGGGGAACGATATAAGAACCTACAACAGAAGGTTCCAAGAACTGTCGGTACTGTGTCCAACTATGGTGCCGGATCTTGAAAAAACATTGGAAAAGTACGTCGAGGGACTGCCTCGAAGCATCGAGGGAAATGTCACCTCGTCAAAACCAACAACTCTGGAGGAAGCTATCACAATAGCTCAACGATTACTGGAACGGGAAATCAAACGGAGTTCTACCTCCGGAAACAATGATCACAAGCGAAGGCTAGATGATCGTGGAACCACCACTCACTACAACAACAACAGGAACCACAACCACAACAACAACAACAACAAAAGGAACCACATCATCAACAACAACAACAACAACAACAAAAACAACCGTAACCATAACTACCAACAGAATCGCAACAACCACCACCACCAACAGAATCGCAGACAGGAAGCTGCTAGAGCTTATGTTGCTACACCCACAGAAGAAAAAGTTTATACCGGGACACAACCCAGTGCAACCGATGTAAACTACATCACACTGGGCCTTGTCGTGCAATTTGCGGAAATTTCCGGAAAGCGGGCCATAAAACTACTGACTGCAGAGCCACGGGTGCAAATTCACAGCTGGTAGCAATAGTGTGCCACGGGTGTGGCGAGAAAGGGCACTACAGGAACCAATACCCAAAACAAAATGCAAACCTGAACAACGTTGCTCGTGGGAGAGCATATGTGCTCGGTGACGGAAATGCACCACAGGACCCCGACGTCGTCACGGGTACATTCTTACTAAACCAACAAAGTGCTAAAATATTATTTGATTCCGGAGCTGATAAGAGCTTTATGTCTACTTCATTTGCTTCACTGCTTAATATTGCCCCAGTAGAACAAGACACTACATACGAAATTGAAATAGCTAACGGAAATCTCATAGGCACCAATACAATAATCTAAGGTTGCACCCTAACATTACTAAACAAACCTTTTCCCATTGATCTCATGCCTATTCAACTCGGTAGCTTTGACGTCGTCATTGGCATGGATTGGTTATCCAAGCACCATGCCATAATCATCTGTGACGAGAAGGTCGTCCAAATCCCACTTAATGGTGAAACTCTTATTGTTCGTGGCAATCACAGTAAAACCCGACTCGACATCATCTCGTATATCAAGACGATGAAGTATATGAACAAAGGATGTCACGTGTTTTTGGTTCAGGTGACGGAGAATGAATCAAAATAGAAACAACTTGAAGAAGTGCCAGTTGTCAAGGATTTTTCGGAAGTATTTCCGGAAGATTTGCCGAGTATTCCACCAGTTCGGCAAGTAGAATTTCAAATTGATTTAGTGCCTGGAGCAGCACCAGTTGCAAAAGCACCTTATCGGTTGGCACCTTCCGAAATGAAAGAATTGTCTGAGCAGTTGAAAGAGTTGTCAGATAAAGGATTCATCCGACAAAGTTCATCACCTTGGGGAGCTCCAGTCTTATTTGTCAAAAAGAAAGACAGAACGTTCCGAATGTGTATTGATCATAGGGAGTTGAACAAACTCACCGTGAAGAATCGATATCCATTGCCCAGGATTGACGATTTGTTTGACCAGTTGCAAGGATCGAGTGTCTACTCGAAAATTGATCTGAGATCGGGATATCATCAGCTAAGAGTCAGAGAAGAAGACATTCCCAAAACAGCCTTAAGAATGCGGTACGGGCATTATGAATTTCAAGTAATGCCATTTGGTCTCACCAATGCACCCGCAGTGTTCATGGACTTGATGAACCGAGTATGCAAACCATACTTGGACAAATTCGTGATCGTGTTCATAGATGACATCTTAATCTACTCATGCAGCAAGGAAGAACATGCTGAACACTTAAGAACCAATTTGGAGTTGCTCAAGGAGGAAAAGTTGTACGCTAAATTCTCCAAATGTGATTTTTGGATTCCAACGGTACAATTTCTTGGCCATATTATCAACAGTCAAGGTATCCACGTAGACCCTGCCAAGATTGAGGCAGTTAAAAATTGGGCATCTCTTACCACTCCAACAGAGATTCGTCAATTTTTATGTCTCGCTGGTTACTACAGAAGGTTCATAGAATATTTTTCAAAGATCGCAAAGCCTTTGACCGAATTGACCCAGAAAAACAAGATGTATATCTGGGAAGAAAAACAAGAGTCAGCTTTCCAACTCTTGAAACAAAAACTCTGTGAAGCACCCATCTTAGCATTACCCGAAGGAAGTGAAGACTTCGTAGTGTATTGTGATGCATCACATCACGGTTTAGGTGCAGTACTGATGCAAAGAAGCAAAGTAATAGCCTATGCTTCTCGACAGCTCAAGAAGAACGAAGAAAACTACACCACTCATGATCTAGAATTAGGAGCAGTGGTCTTTGCTCTTAAAATATGGAGACATTACTTGTACAGTACCAAGTGCACGGTTTTCACCGTTCACAAAAGTCTTCAACACATACTGGATCAAAAGGAGCTGAACATGAGACAGCGCCGATGGTTAGAATTGCTTAACGATTACGATTGTGAAATTCGCTATCACCCCGGGAAAGCGAATGTTGTGGCTGATGCCTTGAGCAGAAAAGAACGGATTAAACCTCTTAGAGTCTGATCTTTGGGAATGACCATTTGTTCACCACTTTCATCACAAATCCTCATAGCCCAATCAGAAGCTCTCAGGGAAGAGAACAGACCCCATGAGAAGATCTACGGTATGCCAGAGAATGAAAATGGTTTCGTGAAAAGATCTGATGGAATCCTTTGTTTCAAAGAAAGAAGTTGGGTTCCTCTCTACGGAGGTATACGTGACCTCATCATGCATGAATCCCACAAATCCAAGTACTCCATTCACCCAGGTTCTGACAAGATGTATCAGGATCTAAAAAAGATCTATTGGTGGCCAAACATGAAAGCCGACATCGCTGAGTATGTTGGGAAATGTTTGACTTGTTCAAGAGTCAAGGCGGAAAGTCAAAAGTCATCAGGATTACTTGTACAACCTGAACTACCAGTATGAAAATGGGAAAGAATTACTATGGATTTCATCACTAAATTACCCAAGACGTCAACTGGATTGGACACCATCTGGGTCATCATTGATCGTCTCACCAAGTCCGCTCATTTCCTACCAATCAAGGAAACTGACGAGATGAGCACTCTCGTACAGTTGTATCTAAAGGAAATAGTGACTCGACATGGAGTTCCAATCTCCATTATCTCAGATAGAGATAGCCGATTCACTTCTAGATTTTGGTAAACTCTACAAAAAGCTCTTGGTACATGTTTAAACATGAGCACCGCTTATCACCCTCAAACTGATGGGCAGAGTGAAAGAACAATCCAAACCTTAGAAGACATGCTCCGGGCATGTGTTATAGACTTCGGAAAATGTTGGGATAAACACTTGCCATTGGCTGAATTTTCTTACAACAACAGTTACCATGCCAACATCAATGCAGCACCAATTGAGGCACTTTATGGTCGAAAGTGCAGATCGCCTGTTTGTTGGGGTGAAGTGGGTGACATACAACTCACAGGACCAGAACTGATACATGAAACAATGGAAAAGATTTTTAAGATCAGGCAACGACTACAAGCCGCTCGTGACAGACAAAAGAGTTACACCGATGTAAGGCGAAAACCCATGGAATTCCAGGTTGGAGACAGGGTTATGTTAAAAGTTTCCCCATGGAAGGGAATGGTACGCTTTGGAAAGCGTGAAAAGTTGAATCCAAGGTACATTGGACCATTCAAAATCCTTGAAAGAATTGGTCCAGTTGCTTACAAACTTGAGCTCCCGGAGGAACTCAGTAGAGTACACAACACATTTCACGTTTCAAACTTGAAGAAATGTTTGTCAGATGAAACTCTTGTCATCCCAATGAAAGAAATCCGACTTGATGACAAACTCGTATTCATAGAGGAACTAGTGGAAATAATGGACAGAGAGGTGAAACAGCTAAAGCAAAACCGTATTCCCATTGTCAAAGTTTGATGGAACTCTAAACGAGGACCAGAGTATACATGGGAACGTGAGGACCAAATCCGCGACAAATACCCACATTTATTTCCATAGACCACCCTAACAACAATCTTAGACTTAAATTCTGGGACGGAATTCTGTTTGACGGGTAGGTACTGTAGCAACTGTAAAATTCCCTAGTGATTCGTAAATGATAATCAAGTATTAAATTACTATTACAGTTCAGTTAACCATTTTTACGAGCAAAATTTGAAAATTTTGTTTATTACATTACAATAATTCAAACACGTTGATACGTGATTCACAAACACTTTGGAACGAGCTCACACACGGACCACGACGAATCCAACACACTAATAAACAACCAAATGGATCCACATTACTATTCCTGGCCCATTTTTGAGCCTGATACTATTCAAGCCTAACCCAACTTTTATTATTTCTTACATTTCACTCGGCTTAACACACAAACACTTGGCTTCGATATCTTTTGATTTCGACACACAACTTATGCCACATTTTACACCATTCGAATCCTCATACACCAAATAATCAGGATGTCAAGTCTCACTTCCTAATTCGAACATTTGATATGTGAACGAGACTCAAAGTAAACCCCACTCGACAACATTTACAAGTTCATTCAATATTTAACCAAACTCGACAAAACTAATTTTCACCTATGTCTTTTAATTTTCCCTAGTCGAATGTGAGTTCACAACATTGTTCCTCATCATTTCAAACACTTGGTCACGTTAATATAGTTGTTTGGACCCTTTGGTCTATCGAATATACACATATACAAATACAACTCGATACATACCCAAAGCAATACACAAACCCTTCCTAAATATCCCTAGTACTTGAGTTTTATTCTCAAATCTTTATCCCAATCCTGCAACCATCTAATCAACCACAAGTTGAGTCATTAAAATACAATATACATGCTTAATACATGCATACATATACACGATATACATACACACTCTTGCATTCACACTTAAACATTTTCACACACATTTTTCTCTAAAACTCCTCTACTGCCGAAACCCTCAAAGAACAGGAGCAATTTCTATAGTCATTCGAGCCTTTTTCCAAAGCATTCAAGCTTCATTCGATCCTTTGGTGATCATTTTAGCAAGAGACGTGCTACTCGTTCCATTTCTAGATCATATCCACGTATTTCTCACCAACTTATTCGGTGTAGTAAGCAATCCAACTCATTCCTATACATTCTTATGGTTTTTAATATTTCATGCATCGTATATACTTTCCATTCGATTATTACAAGCTTTCTCTCTTTATTTTTGAATTCTCGTATTTATTTTACGTAATACATTTGACATCCTATTCATGGATGGCTAGAATAATCAAGTTACACATTTATTCGACACTTATATGTTCATTATAATGCTTAACGAGACACAATTCTAACATATGTTGCAACGTATATTTTATATTTCATTTATATCATTTTGGACACATTGATTTATCGACTATGAAACAGTCCCATAAAATCCAATTTATATATGTAACATATCGTTTTTATTGCTCGACTTGATTCTTTACAACCCCACCTAATAAGCTGTTGAAATAAGATCACGTTATAAACTCTTAAAAGTCCTTTTATAACCTCAAAGTAACTCGCTATCGAAACAGTTTCAAAACCTTTATTTTTATCGAGTGGGCTTTTAGCCCAATAAGCAGTCCAATAAGCATTAGCGAATAAGCAGTCGTATAAGCTCATTTGTAATATTTTTGAGACACTAAAATAAGCCCAAAACCAGGCCCAATTTACTTTTAAACCCATCGGATCAATTTTTCTTATTGGGCCTTGGTTTTGTCTCGTTAAAGCCCAATAATCACCTAATAAGCACTTTTGGGAAATAAGCAGTTCAATAAGACTCAAATAAGCTTTTTGAAGATATTACAACTTTGGGAAAACTTAATATACCATTTTTGTGATTTTTGGACTAAATTTGCAAATATTTCTACATATCGGGTTAAAAGTGTCACTTTCACATCAATAGGTCTCAAACTGTCATTTCAGTAACTTGTGGGTAGAAATTGATCATCCAGTAAACAGAAGGCTTAAAATGTAATATTTGACCCTTTTGGACTAAAAATGTAATTAATAACTAACCAAGGACTAACGGTGCAAAAGTTTCTCCGTTAGGGTAGAAAGTGTAAATTTTGTATAAGTGCAGGGACCATAAAGTAACTTTATTTCATGCATATTCCAATTCATGATTTTACACTGTTTCGATTCAAACGCGAGCATTTTACAATTCGTACAATATATTAAATCACGTTACGTTTATATATTTATATAACGAATTTCAATGAATAAACTCAACGTATCATTCAACCACTTTCGAGGAAACGATATTTATGAAATTCAATAACATAAAAACAAGATAATATTATATATAATATTATTTTTGAACTTTAAGCATTTTAAGCATATCATCCACTCACATCACGAACCAAATCGTTATCCGTTACTCACTTTCACACTCATTGTTCGTATTAAGCCAAAACTATCAAATTCTCAGACTTCACTATTATTCAGGTCGTGTGTTGGAGCCATTCCCATAATTCACTTGATTTCACATTTCACCTTTGCTAGTTACACTCAAGGTGAGTCATAGCCCCACTTTTACTCATTTAATAACTTTACACTCTTTGGGGGAGATACGTGCTACAAAATAGAACACAAGTATTTTCTGTATGCTACACCTGATTGATATTGCCTAAGTTACTCTATTGCCAAAAGCCCCTCACATCATGAACCATTAATCACTTGCGAGTGAACGCGAATATAGTGAATAGATCTATTGGAGGCTGACTGCCTATTCCACTAATGCCGGATGGATAGCCTTAGTTGCTAGCCGGATTAGTCGCAATGTATTATATTTGAAGGAAACAGGAAGATGGCAATCTCCTACACGAGGGCCATATTTTACACCAGTTATAATACACTGTTAACGTTTGCGTGTCATGAGACTTAGGGCAATATATCCAACTGCAATATCACCATTTCAAATTATGATTGTAATTCTCAGGCAATCATAAACTTGTGTTCAAACTGATTACAATTACAAACACTATGATTTCACTCAACAATTTTGTTGACTTTTAGCATGTTTATCTCAGGTAATTAACGAAGCAGTCAAGGCACGGAGTGGGCATTAAACTGATGGTTTTGTGGTGTAAAATAAATTATGTCATTCACTTCAAACTACTACACCTTTTTGTGGAATATTACAAGTTTACAACACTGAAATTTCACTTTTGTATCTCAAATATTATTTGAATGACAATAACTTTCAAAACGCCTCTTTTGAGCCGTTTTCTATGATTATGACAATGATCCTCCCCGTAACTCATAATTTAGGGGGTGTTACATCGTGTGTCGAAATATGGAATAAAAGTGGCCAAGTATATGTAAGTTGGATCGATTAGTATAAAAGAGAAAATAAAAATTTGGACTGAAATAGTGTTGGGCTTAAATAGTAACAGGCCTAGAGTAGATTTAAGGGTCTGTTTGGTGTTTAATTGTGATTTGGATTGTTGTGGTGCGTGTGTGAGCTCGTTTCCAAGTATCGTGAATCACGTATCAACGTTTTTGAATAGAATTGAAATAAACAAAATTTTCAAATTTTGCTCGTAAAAATAGTTAAGTAACTGTAATGATGGGTTTATACTAGATTAGCGTTTACTAATCACAGGGGAATTCTAAAGGTCGCTACTAAAACTTTGAGTAAATCGGTTATTTTTTGAATAAGACCCCAATTTTCAACCGAAAATGGTACCATATCCCCATGCCTAGATATAGAGCAAAGATTATCATGAAAATGTTGTAACGTTAATTTTTGGCGTAAACCACTAACAAACATGTTATAAGTCGAATTCCATCTTGTAGGGACGTCCCAATTTGGAGATAAAAAAAATAGAATTCGATTAATGCACAATTTTATATAAACCACATATCTTGTGTTTCCACATTGAAAAATATCTTGTAACATTTTTCTAAAAGCTTCTCTTAAATTATACATTTGCTCGGTCGCTAGTCCGCTTTGCACAACCAAGTTAATGATGTGTGCAACACATCGACTATGATAAAAAATGCCATCAAGAGGTGGTCGGTATTTTAGTATTAGCCTTCCCGCCGCATTTGTATTATTAGAAGCGTTATCAAATGATATTGAAATTTTTTTTTTCTATTTTAAACGTTTTCATAACATATCTCAATATCAAACTTAAATTTTCACCCGTGTGCGGATATGCAAAGTTTTCAAAAGCAATAGTACGTTTCATCATTTGCCAAGTAAGGGGATCAATCTAATGTGCGGTAACACAAATGTACGAACAGGGCAAACCATGACCCGCCGACCAAACATCGGTTGTTAAGTTTACACTAGTTTTTAAAGCATCAAAACCAAGTATTAATTCCTTTTTAACCTTTACCCAAGATTTAATACAATCACGTTTAAGAGTTTGACGACTTACATGAGTGTATCGTGGTTGAAGCCTTTGTTGAATCAACCTCGTTAACCGAGGGTTGTCGAAGTGGTTGAACAGCAAACCCTCTTGAATCACAAAGTGTGCTAAATCTTGACGAAGTGCCCTCTCGTCATATACAAAAATACTCCTATCTCGTCCCATAGTACTTTGTTCCGATCCCGAAACGCCTTTTGTTGCTTTACAATGTTGAGTCGTGTGCTTCTTCAACGTAGAGTTCCCTTCGGATTTAATATAAGTGTTACAAGCTTTACATCTAACCTTTTTTTATCCATCCGAGAACTTAACCAAGTCAAAATTATGCCAAACTTCTTGGTTTCGGGTTGTTGGTTCAATCCCAACTTCATACGGTTCATTTGTAGAACCTTGAGCGGCGGTATTACTGGTATTTGATGATGCGTTTTGAGAAGCTCGGTTTCTAGACATCGTGAGCATTTTTGATCAAGTTTGTGAGCATTTTTTGAGTGTTTTTAGTGTGTTTGATTGTTGTGATTCAACCAAAATCAACCTTGGTATTTATAGAGATGTTTAGGAGGTTAAAATGGGGCAAAAAATGGGATATACCCGCTAGAAAAAGGCCAAAAAAGCCCCCCCCAATGGCTGGAAACATGCTACTGTCTTGAAACTGAGCAAAAGGCAAATATATCCGTCGGAACCGGTTCTTCCAAACCGGATCTCGAACCGGTGTGGAAAAATCCGGTTCCGAACCGGTTCTAAGGGTAAAAAACGCGAACCGGGTAGGAACTTGCGGTTTCTGTAAGAACCGGGTTTGACCGGTTTCGGTTTCGGATCCGGAACCGGTTTAGATGGCCACGGCTACTTCATGCACGAGATTGTAAAAGAGGCTCAAAAATGGAAGTAGGTGGAAATAGTGAAATTGAGAAATAAAAAAGCCAAGCCTTTAGAACCGTTAAGTTATCGGAGTCCACCTCGTTCAACACATCAGAGTCAGCAGAAGGTGGTTTTAATATCAACAATTCAGTAGACGATGAAAACGAAGAGGAGGTGCAGAATGTTCGACCAATGGGCGAGGACAAAGCGAAGAAGAAAACATCATCATCATCCATTCCTTCGACATCGTCAGCTGTGGGTGGTGATGAACCATTGGTGAAGTTGTTAGTGATTGAATTTACAAGCGCCTAATCGTCGTTTTTTCAATGAATAAATCAAATCGTAGTACCTTTTTGGAGATAAAAATGCATGAAAGAAAATGGAACAAAAGAAGTTCGAACTACAACAACAACTGTTTAACTTCCAACAACAAAAACAACAAAAGAAGACGAATTGTTTTGTATGAATTCTGTTCATCACTTGAATGGAATCCACTTTCAAAATGTGATACAACTGAAGAAGAACATTAATGAAATTTAATTTAGTTTTTATTTAAATTTGTTAAAACAGGGAGAGTTTGATGGTCATCAGGAGTTTGATAAATTTGGTGACCATTACATTAAGTTTAGGATTCTAATGATATGTAATCATTGGCGGAGCTTTGTTATTTAGTATATTTCTTATTAATTTTAATGTAGTAAAAAAATCATTTTATTCTTTGGCCTTTCTACATTGTAACAATTAACTTTTCGGCCCTCTCATAATAAAACGGCAAGCTCTGCCATTGTATGTAATGAACGGAGTGTGTGTTTGTATATCTAAAAAAGGTAAATGAATAAGATTCAATGGTTTGTAACTAGACTTGTGCCGTAGATAATTCAACTTGGATTTCCATTTTGCACGAAATCGCACGATATCACACGCTTTATATTCACATTAAATGCTAGTTGCCTTATTTTACGGACGACAACGTCTCATGTATATATGTTCAAGTTCCCAAAATTCAATAAAATATTACTATTACGTTAGTTTCTTTTTTTTCTTTTTCCATAGTGGAAACAGTCAAATGTATCATTTCATATTTTTATTTTTAATTTTCTTATAAGAAAAACTCTACACAAGCTATTTATGGTCGTCACAAGTACCGATTACATACCATCTGGCAAGCCTTATGTAGATCATTAGTATTTCATGATTATAAATTATTCAGCTAGGGAAAGTGAGCTTAAGAAATTTACAACTATCTAAATTTATACTTTAAACCGTTTTTTAAATAAAAATCTCGAGCTATATCATCCGTAATGCTATTTAGACCTACAACACAAGCCTAAAAACAAACCTAATGCATAAATCACTTGTACAATTGTATTATGTACTTTCTCTCTCCAAATTTCCACCAATCAATTTTTGAAATCAACCAATCAAATTATTAAGTACATTTGTAGGCATAATTAGTAGGCACAACAATCATTTTTCAAATAAAAATCTCGAGCTATATCATCCGTGATTATGATAGGACAATACAAACAACCATAAAAGTGAGTTACCAGCTTTCCGACATCAAGTGAATTTAACAAACAAACAAAATAAATTTAGTGATTCGTATACAACAACCCACTAGGTGTTGTTTAAACATTCTATATATATAAAAAAAACACATTTAATAAACTTATGTATTTTATAATTATACACTTTTAATCATTTTAAATATGATATGTGATGTTAAATATAAAAGATTTATAGATGATTAAAATCATTAAATGATACATAGTACTGTAATTTTTTAAACATGGAATGCTTAAAAAAAAAGATTTACTGTATACAACAAAAATCTCACCATGATTTTTGTTTTCATTGACAATTATTTGTCATATACAAAAAATAAATAAAAAAGTAACGAACCTCCATGCAACTAAAAGACAATGACTGTTTCTTTTTTACTTATTGGAGCATAGATCCATTGAACACGTAACATGGGGTAAGTCGGTAAAGATGCAAGAACCACAAAGACACAAAAATTTGCAGACGACAATTCAGTAATCTATATCATGACAAAACCAACCCACCACCTTAGCATATTTTTTCCTCTTTCATATATTTCTTCTACGTAAGTGCTCTTTTTTTTTTTTTTTTTTTTTTTTTTTTTTTTTTTTAATTATTTATTATTATTATTATTATTATTATTATTATTATTATTTTTTTTTTTTTTAAAAAGAAAAGAAAAGAAGAAGAGGGTTGATTTACGTTTAGCCTAAAAGCAATATGTGAAAGTTGACTCTGTCACTCATAATTAATCGATGAAAGATAATGAAATTGAATCCAAATAATGCATGCCATATCATTTTGTAAAAAGATAAAAAAAGTATGTGATCATAGGATTGCTCTAATTAATCATGATTTATGAGGACTAGGGAGTGGGTTAATCATAATTTATGAGGACAGGAGCTCATCGCTTGGAGTCGGGTCTTTGGGGAAAGGTCCGGTTAACATCAAAAGATCCTTGAGATCGGGGTGTTTCCGCCGACATACACCTTTTGGGAAGATGTGAACCTTTTGTCTTAGACGAAAATACAAATTGAGAATTTGAGATTTTCCCTGGGACCATCATTAGTCATGTTTTTAAGTTTTTCCACAAGCAAAAAGATCGGGACCCTTGTGATTTGTTTGGGAAAAAATTGACCGTTTATAACTTTATATATATATTTTTTTAATCAATTTGAGAGAATTTGAGTCAATAAAAATATGTAACACTCTAGGTTAACAACTTTAATTGATTTATAATCCACAAATATTACGGAGTACAAGTATTTTTAATCCAAAACGTTACATATCTTTATTACATATAAGAAAAAATGATTAAATTTTAGTTTTGTTTAAAAAACTTAAAAATACAAAATAAGTAATGTGTTATAATGTGAAGAGAAGAGTTATGAGAGAATGATATATATTACTGAATGATGATTAGGGTTACAATCATAGCCTTTTATATATAGGATCTAATAGAATATTCTAGAGTATATAATTACGTAAATAAGGAAGTGAATATACATTCTAAAATATTACAATACTCCCCCTTGGATATTCACACTAGATTATACGCAAAGATGATGCTTGTTGCCTTATTAAAAACCTTACCAAGAAAAACCCAGTAGGATAAAAACTCGGTGAAGGGAAAAAGATTGCAGCGCGTATAATACTCCCCCTCAATTCAACATATATTCTTCAATCGTCGCATTCCAATCTTATAAGCAAGTTGCTCAAAAACTTTTGATGGTAAAGATTTTGTGAACAATTCTGCCAAGTTCTCGCTTGATCTAATTTGACGAACATCTATCAATCCATCCTTTTGAAGATCATGTGTTGAGAAAAACTTCGGTGAAATATGTTTTGTTTTATCTCCTTTAATATATCCTTCTTTGATTTGAGTGATACATGCAACATTATCTTCATACAACACCGTTGGAGTTTCCCTGATTGACTCGAGTCCGCATTCTTCTTGAATATGTTGAATCATCGATCTTAACCATACACATTCTCGACCGGCTTCATAAAGTGCAATAAGTTCAGCATGGTTTGATGATATAGCTGTAAGTGTTTGCTTGGTTGATCTCCATGAAATTGCAATGTTACCATATGTGAAAACATAATCTGTTTGTGACTTTGCTTTGTGCGGGTTTGACAAACATCCAGCATTAGCATATCCGACCAACTTTGATTTCGAATTCCTTTGATAAAACAATCCCATATCACGTGTACCACAGAGATAACGAAATATGTGCTTGATTCCATTCCAGTGTCGCCGTGTTGGCTTCGAACTATGTCTTGCTAATACATTTACAGAAAATGCAATGTCGGGACGTGTATTATTAGCAAGATACATTAGAGCTCCAATTGCACTTAGATACGGTATTTCAGAGCCAAGAACTTCTTCATCACTTTCTTTTGGGCGAAATGGATCATCTTCCCGATGGAGTGATCTAACGACCATTGGCGAAGTTAATGGATGAGCTTTGTCCATATTAAACGTTTTCAATATTTTCTCTACATAGTTAGATTGATAGACAAAAATTCCATTCTGAAAATGCTCAATTTGCAAGCCAAGACAAAATTTTGTTATGCCAAGGTCTTTCATTTCAAATTCATTTTTCAACAATTTTGCAGTATGTTCAATCTCTTCTGAAGTTCCAATAATGTTTAAATCATCAACATATACTGCAACAATAGCAAAACCCATTTCCGATCTTTTGATAAAAACACAAGGACTAATAGGATTAGTCTTATATCCTTCTTTCAAAAGATACTCACTCAGGCGATTATACCACATTCGCCCTGATTGTTTTAATCCATATAAAGATCGTTGTAATTTTATGGAAAACATCTCACGGGGTTTTGATTGATATGCTTCAGGCATCTTTAGTCCTTCAGGGACTTTCATGTAAATATCACTATCAAGTGATCCATATAAGTATGCCGTAACAACATCCATGAGGCGCATTTGGAGTTTTTCCATATTTGCAAGACTAATTAGAAATCTTAAAGTTTAGGCATCAACAACAGGTGAATATGTTTCCTCATAATCAACTCCGGGTATTTGAGAAAACCCTTGTGCCACAAGTCTTGCTTTATATCTGACAATTTCATTATTCTCATTCCTTTTTATCACAAATACCCACTTGTAGCCAACCGGCTTAACATTTTGTGGGGTTAAAACCATGGGGCCAAACACTTGACGTTTTTCAAGTGAATCTAGCTCTGCTTGAATAGCTTCTTTCCATTTTTCCCAATATTTACTTTGTTGACATTCTTTCATAGATTTGGGAACATAGTTTTCATCATTTATCACATCACTTGCTATAGCATATACAAAAATTTTATCAACACGTGTTTTATTTCTTTCCAATGTTGTACCATTTTGTACATAACTAATTGAGATCTCATCATTAGGTACTTGTGTCTCTTCCAGAGAATTATCCACATCAAAATTGTGGAATTGCCATTTTCTTTTAGGATGTTATCCACCTCTTTTGGCATAATATCAACATTTTTGCCAATCTCATTGTTTTGTTCATATCTCATATTTTGCGTTGTGGTGGATTCACTATAAGTCACATAATTGCATGACTTTTAGATGGGAGATAGATGGTTCGTGACTGAAAAACCATTAAATGGGAAGGAATCATTATATATTTTGGCATGATGCAAATTCATGTTCTATCATTTAAATAACATGCCCCATAAACCATTAATTTTGCTCTCACAATTATTGGTTTTGTAATAAATTGAAAACATTTATAAACGCTTCAAAAAAAGCATTTCGCTTACCAACATGAGCTACAAGTGTTCAACACTTGTTCCGATAATTACCAAATACTTGGAATTTCTAACCACCATTTTCAAAAATATAATATGGAAAACATGCTCGCATTCTTATAAGCGGAGCCACTAATCACGCTAACTTCATGTTGCATCTTTCATGATCATTTTGACGATGCATCGATTTTAAAATCAAAATGATCTAAATGGCACTTGTATAGGCCTATATGTATCTCTTTTGGATATTTTCCAAACTCTAAGAGAATGAGCCCTTACTTTAATTTGGTGGTAATATTTGAAGTATTAACTTCTATTGAGAGCAATAAAGACAATGAAAAAATAATTTAAGAAACTCATGGTTCTTTTATATATTCGCATCATCATTGACTCGGGATGGTCCAACCGATCATGCCTCATAATAATATAATTTTGGCACATAAACTTATGTTATGGCTTGTCGAGGAAGATGCAAGAGAATATAATGCATCATTAATATGAAATTTCATTCCTCGTAACAAGTTTATATTTTCTTTTACGGAGCAAAATTGTGTTTGCATAGATTCTTACATCTATGAATATAGTGTGTAATATATTTGACACACTTGTATTTTGCATAACATCACATTGCATTTTACATGAATCACATTTTCGTTTGCTCCTTTCTTATTTTGCCACTAATAGTGGTTTGTCAATTTCATATTACTTTGACCATATCCTTTACCATGATAAATGATCTTTAGACATTTATCATTATATTTTCACATTCACTTGAGGGAATGGAGATCTTACATTGATCATTTTATCACATTCAATTGGGTGAATGAATAGACTCATTCGATATTTTCGGAATATCAATTCGTGCGGGAGCATTTACAGCCGGTATATGTGATTTAGTAACTCGTTTTGCATAAGTGAATGCATCCGGCAGCTCATTGGCTATTCTTTGTAATTGAATAATCTTTTGAACTTCAAGTTCACTTTGACCACTTTGAGGGTCAAGATATGATATGGATGATGCATTCCATGTTAAACCTTCTTTTTCAGGCTTTTCTTTTTCTCCCCCTAACATCGGGAATATTGTCTCATCAAAATGACAATCAGTAAAACGTGCTGTAAATACATCTCCAGTTAATGGTTCTATATATTTGATAATTGATGGAGATTGAAAACCAATATATATTCCCAAACTTCTTTGTGGTCCCATCTTTGTACGTTGTGGAGGAGCAATTGGGACATAAACAGCACAACCAAAGATTTTTAGATGAGACAAACTTGGTTCTCAGCCAGACACCAATTGTAGTGGAGAATACTTGTGATATGCACTTGGTCTTAATCTAACCAATGCCGCAGCATGTAAAATAGCATGTCCCCATGCCGATGATGGGAGATTAGATTTCATAAGCAATGGTCTTGCTATTAGCTGCAATCTTTTAATGAACGATTCAGCTAGACCATTTTATGTATGCACATGTGCAACCGAATGCTCCACATTAATTCCAATTGACATACAATAATCATTAAAAGATTGAGATGTAAATTCTGCGGCATTATCAAGCCTTATGTTCCTGATATGATAATCAGGAAAATTTGCCCTCAATTGAATTATTTGTGCCAATAATTTAGCAAATGCAACATTTCTTGTTGATAATAAACAAACATGTGACCATCGAGTTGATGCATCAATTAATACCATAAAATATCGAAATGGTCCACATGGAGGAGTAATTGGCCCAAAAATATCTCCTTGAATACGTTCCAAAAATTGTGGAGATTCATTTTCAACTTTGCATGTAGAGGGCCTGATTATCAATTTTCCAAAAGAGCAAGATTTACATGATAAATCCTTTGCTCGCATGATCTTGATACCTTTAAGTGGATGTCCATTAGAATTTTGAATAATTCTTGACATCATTGTATTGCCAGGATGCCCCAATCTATCATGCCATAAGGCAAATAATTTTGAATCTGCTAGCGTTTTGCTAGAGGCCATATTAATTTCTGGCTTGCTTATACATGTAGAGTATAAGCCAGAAGATAGGCCTTTCAATTTTTCCACTATAGTTTTATGGCCATTTTTAGTGAATGTGATTAGAAGATATTCAATATCATTTTCAGCCATAGTTTCAAGATGATAATCATTACATCTTATATCTTTGAAACTCAGTAGGTTTCTTCTAGATTTACTAGAATATAATGCATGTAACCGTTTTAATCTATGTTAGCTAGTAAGAAGAATTGGCAAACTTTTTGGCCTAGTAATTTTATGATAGTAAAAAAGAATTATGTAGTCATTCCAGAATGAATCAAACAAGTTAATAGTAGTTATTAACAATTTCAAAACATATAAACAGGCACATGTGGTCCAAAAAAAATTCTCGCTATAACATATTAAAGATCCCTTTTAGCAATTGGACTACATCTTATGTTTTAGCAATTGGACTACAGTAATGTAACTTACCATAATACGATCCCCTAATTTTGAATCGAAAAAAAAGATAAACATATACGAATAAACCATAATAGCAGTTCAAAAAATAAAAGTTAAGTAGCAACCAATAAGCTATATTATCAGTAGCTTTTAATGTATGTTAATATAAAACATCGTATATATAAAGATTGATCTCAATGTCACAAGAATAACATATTAATTGTATTCTGTTAACAATAAATAGCTAGAGTTCATGTATTATATATATACTAATAAAGATTTATGATTTGACAAATATGACTAACGCTAAAGTGTTTATCATCCAGTAATTTGCATTCGTATTTGCGAAAAAACTGAT
Organism: Artemisia tridentata subsp. tridentata; assembly: GCA_021014915.2. Lineage (NCBI taxonomy): Eukaryota > Viridiplantae > Streptophyta > Magnoliopsida > Asterales > Asteraceae > Artemisia > Artemisia tridentata. Next base: position 249,548,991 of record CP139503.1, read on the forward strand.
ATTACCCCAAATGAAAGGCTTAATACTCTTAAAGTCATATGTTGGCAAAAGGCCATTGGCCAATAAACATTTCGAAAGTTACTGTTCAATGTTTAGGCTTACTTAATCCCTTCATCGTACAGTTGCTGCATACAGTAGTCACCAACTAGCAGACCTAACCATTGTACAATTCAATATGAAACAGCCATGTGTTACCAAAAATTGTACTTGACCATAGTCATTCCTGTTGAAGAACTTTCTTGAATTACGAATTCACAACTGAATAAAAGATTAAAATATAACCATTTTAATAAATAAAAACAAAACTGCAAACAACAACACCTTAGAACCAAAAGCAACAAAAAAAATACCAGGAAGAAATAACAAGAAATCTGAATAACAAATCCTTTTCAAGGTATGTTTGCTAAAAGGTTTGTAGTATTTTCGTTTGATGTATGCATGCATGATAAATGTCATTAAATGCATCTTTTGTTATTGTATATATAGTCTTGCTTCCTGCACACATTTTTGCTTCCACCAGTAGTTTATAGCACATCTTCTTTTGTTAAAAGTTGTATAAACTTCAGTACTTTATGCATAGTCAACCTGATAAAAACAAAAAAGAGATAAAATAAAGACATTAGTTGTAAGATAATGGAACCTGAAAAACCAAAGTGTGCAAATGAATGGTTTTCAATGCGTGCTGGATACTTAAGAAAAAATGAACGAAAAACTCCTGTATGTATTGCCAATCAATATGTTGCACACCAAAATATGCACATACCATTTGGGGATATTAAAAGCTCGAAAAGCATTGTCCCGACCAAAAGGCAAGGTCAGCATTCCTCAATGGGACATTCAATGAACCTATGTCAATCAAATGATGCAAGCTTTCACCATATACACTATCCTCAAAAGAAACTCCATATACAAACTCAGTTCATGTCACACAAATATGAGCTGGAAAAAAAAGGGGAACTTATGTTGGAACAAAGACAATTTAACAGCTACTTTGGGGAAGCTAATTCAACATATGCAAATTTACATCATCATCAAGCAGCGTCACTCCATCCGCAGACTGCTGCACATAATATTTCAGGTTCGTTTTGTGCAATATTAATGAAACACTTATCATTTACAAAAGTTATTACCCATTAACTTATACACAATTTCTTCCAGATTATACTTCTACAAATTCCTTAGATGATGCATATGTGTTACAAAATGAAACGAGCCATCCTATACCTGTTAGCAACATCGACGGGACTTCGGCATATTCAGGTAAATATTACAATCTTAATTACAAACACATTTATAAATTTTCTTATTTTAACTTCTAAATGACCTAAAGTTTATTCATTTACCAATAATTTACAGAACAACATGGCAGTACAAACATTAGTCATACTCCTGATACATTATGTAAATATCTAGAACTACTAGCACTACTCATGTCTACGTTTCTTTGCCATTCACCAAATGTCTTGGCCTACCCTTTTGTATAACAACTGCATAATATCATGTAATATAACTAGGCTGTTAATGCCTAATCAGCTTTATATTAGTGCAGCAACTCTACGCTTTGCTATTTTGTTAACTTCCAATGCAAAACCTTAATTGTCCTATTATACAAACATAAATACATATACACATTCCATATTGCAAAATGCAACTGTAACAAACTTTTAATAATCACACAGAACACTACCAACATGACAATCAAATTGGAAGTTAATAAACATTAACAAATGTAGCAACAAGACACAATATATTAACCAACACAACCATAATTTTATATTTCCATTAAACATAAACCATTACATTATCTTTCAATACATGAAAACATTAAAATAAAATTACATACATAGACAGACCAGCATTCACAAACAAAAGATTGCCAAATATATACAAACCACCATTAATAAACGAAGGATGAGAAATGTTCCCCAAAAGCAATCTCATACTTGACTCCATCATAACCAACTGACAACACCTCTCCATCCTACCTTCACGGACCACATCCAACACACCAATCAACCCGACCATTTGTTAAATCATCACACCTTTCACCAAAAAACATTATCCAGTATTCATTTTCTATCAAACCATGGCTATACAGAAAATGAAACAACCCGTCCAGCTAATCACAACCACGCAGCAGTTTCAACGCTTCAAAATTTGGGGTATAAGACATAAATTAACAACTATTCGTCAATTAAAGTTTCAGAAATCAAATGGAATAACAAAACGGCGTATTCATATACCAAACAGATAATAGAGACACCCTAAAATACTCAAACTCAATTGGTAATTTTCTATGGGCTTTGTGACAAGTAAAACATGAAATGGGCTTGCAAGGCAGGTTCGGCCCATTTAACACTACAATAACGAATATCACAAAAAATTACCACTATAAAAAAACATAGATAACAAATTTAAAAACTTTTAACCAAATAAAAACATAGCAATAAAACGGCCACACCGCAGCATCGCGCGGGCTATTTTACTCGTTATAATTTAACGTACAAATATGCATGCAAAACACATACTGGAAGCTAATTAATATTCATATAAAGGATCATACTAATTATTTATGATTTTATTTTATAATGGTCGGCGATATACATACTTCTAATATCAATAAAAGCCTAGCATGTTTCCGTTTGGGGTGTGAAATCTCGGATACAAAAACTCAGCCATTGCCTATAAATAACATGAAATCAATATACTTTAATTTAAGATTTAGCTCATCGCGATACGTAAGTCATAACCAAACAAGTTTCTGCCTTCCCTATCAACATTCTTCTTTTTATCTTTTGAAGACTTCGTGTTCTTTAAAAACTGAAAAATATTTGTAGAGCGTGCTGATAACATGTTATAATGTGAAGAGATGAGTTATGAGAGAATGATGTATATTACTGAATGATGGTTAGGGTTACAATCATAGCCTTGTATATATAGGATCTAATAGAATATTCTAAAGTATAGAATTACGTAAATAAGAAAGTGAATATACTATCTAAAATACAAAATAAGTAATGTTGTTTGATTAAAATACATTTAATTAGTTATTTATGAAAAATAATACAATCTATTAATTATTTAAATACTTAATTAAAAATTAATCCATAAACTTTCTTCATTCTCACTTACATCCATATATACAAAACATATACACAAAAACAAATTGACGTTATCATAAATTATCGTCGCTATGCACGAGTAATTGTCCAGTTATTATAGATTGATGAATATAGGATCTTAATAGCAGGGAGGCCTAGAGGGGGGGGGGGGGAAACCCGATTCCCGGCCAGGGCATTATTTTGAAAGGGGCATAAATTTTTGAAAATTTTTATATATTTATTATACATATAATGTATAATGTGCTAATATGTACCAATAAAAAAGTGACACGTGGATTTAAAGAATTAAACTAAATCAAAAACTTTAAATAAACTAATAAGGGCATTATTGGCAATTAACTTTTTATTCATTGCTAAAAGAATTAGGTACACAATACAGCCTCCTCATCAACACATTCACTTTTCTAATTGGGCTTTTACTTCATCTCCTGTGGCTTCTACTTCCTCAAAAAAATTAGGTACACATTACAGCCTCCTCATCTAAATTGCAATTCAACTATTATTCTATTAATGTATTAATTTAAGGTTTCTAATTGGGCTTTTCGGATTATGTTTCAATTTTTTTAATGTATTAAGGTTTCTAATTTGTAGATCTGTTTTTTTAATGTTTCTTATTTTTAGATTTGATTTTTTAGTGTTTCAATATATCAGTATTGTTTTTCCATGTATCATTCAAGAGTTTCAAGGCTTTTCGGATTGTGTTTCAATTTTTTTAATGTTTCTTATTCTTAGACTTTATATATCTGCTGTTGATGTATAAGGACATAAGGTTATATTCTTATTTAATGTGTCAAGGAAGTATATGCATCTCCATGTTTATCAAGTTTTGTACTTGCGTATCAGTATATCACTTTTGTAACTCTTTTGTAGGTACAAATTTTGATGGGTTAAGACATAAGTCACATAACAATAGAGTTTGAATAATTTGATATAGAATTATGGCTCCTAAACAACCATCCGGCTTTCAAAACCGTAAAAAGAAAAAAAGAGATGAAGAAATGAGAAAGTCACAAGCCGGTGCTATGATCAAGTTTACGAAAAAAATGCCTGTTGAAGAAACAGAAGAGATGCAAGGGCCAAAACATGTTGACGAGCAGGAGCAGGTACAAGTAGAACCTGAAGAGATGGAAGAGCAACAACATGTTGAAGAGCAAGATGACTTACAAGCAGGACATGAAGAATCGGAAGAGGCCGAAGGGAATGTTGAGGCTAATATAAATGAAGCACATGTTAAGCATAATCCTATTGATATATTTGATCCAAGAAGGTGGGAGGGACTTAATTTTGATGAGATTAAACTTTTAGTGGAGAAAGGTCCTATAAGAGATACTACGATTGTATATGGTCCATATGATGTGCCTGGACGAAATGGTAGACGATTTTCAGCAGCTTTATATACAAGAACTTTATCAAATATGGAGAAGTGTGATAGAGAATAGCTAGTATATTCAAGAGAGTTAGACAAGCTATTTTGTTTCTGTTGTAAAGTGTTTAGAAATGGGGTTCCAAAAGGGGGATTGGATGGTGAAGGTTATCATGATTGGCACCATGCTACCACTAGAGTCAAAGAACATGAAGTTAGCTTGGATCATCTCACAAACATGAATAGATGGTTTGATATGCGTAAAAGATTGGAGTTGAACGAAACAATTGATAAAGTTCAATACGAGCAACTCAAGTGCAAAAGAGATTTTTAGATGTAAATCCTAGAGCATTTTACACACCTTGTGGTTGCCATTCTCTTAATCTTACATTGTGTGATATGGCTCATGTTTGTACCAAAGGAAAGAGTTTTTTTGGAGTCATACAACGTATATATACTATATTTGCAAATTCTATTAATCGGTGGCAACTTTTGAAAAATAATGTTAAAGGTTGGAGTCTTAAATCATTGTCTCAAACTCATTGGGAAAGTCATGTGGAGAGTGTTAAGGCTATCAAATTGCAACTTGTCGATGTGCGAGAAGCTTTACTTCAAGTTGGAGAAACGGATAATGATGATGCAACTGTGATGAACTCAAATAAGTACATTTTATTACTATCATTTATCCTATTAATTTGACTTGTTTTATTATATTACGTATGAGAATTGATACTTAATCGTTTACTTTTGTAATTCTCAGGTAAAAACAAGCATTTGGTGAAACTTGGCGATTTTGGACTAATAATGGAGCAAAACAAGCAAGAAGTTAAGAGTCTACTGAAATGTACAAGATCAAGACTATTCTGCTCCAGATGCGCCGCATTATACTTCTTACATACGGCGCATCGCTATCAAGATTTCACAAGATATTATCCAAGAAGGCAAAGGACATGCGCCGCATCCAAGAATGAATATACGCCGCATATTCTGGCATTGTACGAATATTCTTGAATATATTAATCTTGGACCCCACGCGAAGTTAAGTCAATGCGCCGCATCTACTTATTAGATGCGCCGCATCTTACCCTCAGACAGAAACTATAAATACCCCAAGACCAGACGAATTCCGAAGCATATAATATATACGAAGTACGAAGACCACAGAAACCTAAGGCCGAATTCAGACGATTAGGCAGCACAAGACACACCCGAACGAAGATACAAGAGCTGTAAGAAGGTCCTGCATGTGTTTAATTCATTAAGTAGTTTTGTTTTATTGTGTTAGTAAACTTTAATTCATCAGGATTGGTGGCTTGTGTAATGTGACAACGGAAAGATTGCACTCCCTTTAATATTGCTTTCCCATCAATTAAAGTTTATATGTTGATGTCTTTGGTGACTTTTATTAGTGCATTGATAACCTCTGTGTCTAGCTGAGCGTTGATCGGGTCGCCATGCCTCTGCCCTCGCCTATTTATTAGATCGCCTATGCATTCTATCGTCTGTAGAAAAGTAGGAAGAAAGATAAATAGGATAGTCATAAGTAATCATTAAGGGTTTACTCGCCGATAAGATTAGAACCAACGAGAAAGGACTTAATCTCGGTGCGTTGCATCGAACTATACACTTCATATAAAACTAGCAATAAAACAAGTGACAAGCTACTTAACTATCAGGACAGGTCTTCTTATTGTCTCGAGTATTTATCTGTGTACGTGTGTACTATTTGCTGATTCGTGCCTATTGGTTTAGTTTATTATTTAATTGCAACCAAATCGTGCCAGTCTCTCAGGCTGAACCCCCTTGCGTTAAATTAGGTTGTATAGCTAACTTAAGATATTAAAATACTGATTAGAATAACTAGATAATACGTTCCACTCTTAGTGATCGACACTCTACTTACTATTATATACATACTGATCGGGTACACTGCTCGTTAAAGTGTGTGTGTTATTGATAAGTCGGCTAAATATAAATTTAAAACTTGAATACTGCTAAAACCACAACGACATACCGTGGGTATAAATTAGAGCACTCGCACGCACGCATCAAGTTTTTGGCGCCGTTGCCGGGGAGTGAATTGTTATTATCTGTTAATTTGATTAGTATTTTAATTAGGTTTTTAATTTTTAATCTAACCGCTAACTGTGTTGTATATTAGGTTAATTTGCATTCATTGTATTATTTTGCATATTTTCTGTTTTTGAGTGTTTTTATTTTTATTTTTGTTTGTTTTCGTTTGTGTTTTTATTTGTTTTTATTTTTCGTATTTTCTGTGTTCTGCTATCGTTGTACTGAGCTTATTCAAACGATACGGCGCATCTATTTTCATAGATACGGCGTATTGCGTTTAATTTTTATAAAATAGAACGCGTTTAATTAATTTGATACGACGCATCTTTCCCCAAGATACGGCGTATCTGTTTTTAATAAGAAATTTTGTTACGTTAACGCGATACGACGCATCTGCTTTAGCAGATACGGCGCATCTATTATTTTAATTAAAAACAGTTTTCGAATTATTAAACAGATACGACGCATCGATCTCTGTCGATACGGCGTATCTTCTGAATCAAAAATCTTGTATTTTGAAACGTAACGAAAATACGGCGCATTAACTTTTGTTAATACGACGCATTTAATTTTAAATAAATATCGATTTTTGATAATTAAAACTGATACGGCGCATTCTAAATTTCTAAGTGGCGTATCTATTTTCTGAATAAAAGTCTGATTTAATTTTAACGTGATAAGATACGGCGTATCCAACTTTTTGGATACGGCGCATCGTCTGCAGATATCAGTAACTTTAATTTTTCGTATTCCGTTTTCGTTGTTAATTTTCTGATATATTACTTTCTTGAGCATACCCTACTGATGTTTTTGTGTTGATTTCAGGAAGTGCATGACCTGGAGTTCTACGAAGAACCTGATTCAACCTTTCGAAGATCCTGAACGAGTCTTTCATTCGCTTAAAAGGCTTTTCAACACAAAAAGCTTTGATATCTCAAGTTCATTCGAGCTTGATTATTTTTCTGAAGAGAAAGAGGAAGAAGAAACAGAAACAATGGGCGAAAACACAACTATGGAGGAATACATGAACAAAACCCGTGCTGATTACACTTCAGGAGTTGCTAGACCAAAGTTTGATGATAAGTCAAAGTTTGAATTGAAGGGTCAGTTTCTCAAGGAGCTAAGAGAAAATGCTTTCAGTGGATCGGAACATGAGGATGCTAATGAGCATGTTGAAAAGGTCCTCGAGATTGCAGATTTGTTTACTTCAGAAGGAGTCACTGACGATCAACTCATGCTAAGAATCTTTCCAATCTCACTAAAAGGAGCTGCTAACAAGTGGCTAAGGAATGAACCTCTTTATCAAGCTTGGGAACGATTTAAAGATTTACTGGTAAAATGTCCTCAACACTATCTAACCCCTATGCAGGAGATAATATTGTTTTATCAAGGATTGGACGTGCCTACTAGACAAATCTTGGACGCTAAGGGAGCTGTGCCTCAAATGAGTGCAACCAATGCTAGGAAAGCTATCCAAGAAGCTGCTGATCATTCTCAAAAATGGCACGATGGGACCTCTACTAGATCTAAGAGCAGCACTAATTTTGACGGGATTGCTGCTATTCAAGCTCAATTGGATAAAATTAGTAGAGAGATGAAGAAGCGTGATGAAAGAGTGTATGCTGCCCAAGTTGGATGTGAAAAGTGCGAAGGACCTCACTACACTAAAGATTGCCCGAATAAGAATGAAAGTGAGACGTTTGAAGAAGCATATTACACCCAATTTGGACAACCATTCCGACCTTCAGGAAGATTTAGGGAAGCCACCCCGGGATTCTATCAAAAGAACAACTTTAATCCCGCTTATCAGGAAAGGAGGCAGACTTTAGATGACACTCTAAAGCAAATTATGGCCGATGCTGCTAAAAGACATGAAGAGAATACTGCTATGATCAAAGAAATCCGAGCTTCAACAGACACTACTACAAGAAATCAAGGAGCTTCGATCAAAGCATTGGAACAACAAATTGGTCAAATGAGCAAAGTTCTTCAAGAAAGGGGATATGAAAGTTTACCTAGCTCAACTGAAACCAACCCAAGAGATTATGTCAAGGCCATAAGCACCACTAAAGAAGTCACTCCTAACATTCCTTTTCCTAGAAGACTGATGAATGGTTATGATGGTGCAAGACCCGAATTTTTCTTTAATTCTTCAATCAGTTTAAGGAGACTACTCAAAGAGAAGACAAAGATTGAAGAGGAGATCAAGGCTACAATGAAAGAAGAGAGCTCTGCAACCGACTTACATGCCTTGCCTCATAAAGAAAAGGACCCAGGAAGTTTTACTTTACCTTGTTCAATTAATAATATATTTTTCAATAATGTGTTAGCTGACTTAGGAGCTAGTGTTAGTGTTATGCCTCTAAAGACATTCACTACCCTAGGACTAGGAAAATTAGCACCAACTAAGTTACTTATTGAATTGGCTGATAAAACGGTAAAACGACCTGAAGGGATTGCTAATAATGTGCTAGTTAAGATTGAGAAGTTTATTTTCCCTGTAGACTTTCTTATATTAGATATGCCCGAGGATGTTAAGATTCCTTTAATCCTTAGAAGACCTTTCTTGTCTACTGCCCGTGCTAAGATTGATGTGTTTAAAAGAAAAATCTCATTGAGGGTAGGGAATAATAAACTGGTCTATAAGTGCCAAGATCCTGTTAAAAGCATAATTAGAGGCGTCTATGTGATAGGATTAAGAGAGCGTATGGATCTCGATCTTGAAGCTAGGCTCATGGGAGAAACATTGATTCAAAACAACTCAACTAATCCTAATCATGAGAACTTTGAGGAATTTATTGACCTTAATGTACCTACCGAACTTAGACGCAATATTGTTAATGATTCTGATGATGAGTGGTATGATTGCGTAGTAATTAACAAACGTAGGAGAATAGTTGAGAAAACGAATTTGAATAATGATGTGTTTATTGAACTACCACCCCACCTTGCTTATTTATGCCTATATGATAATAAGAATTTCCCGTATATCATTTTGTCATCTCTGCCCGAAAGGGACAGAACTTTGTTTATACAGATATTAAAGAAGAATGGCGTGGAAATTAAGGACGAGCAAGGAGTGTTCAATATTACTGAATTGGCGATGAGGGAGCGCGATGTTTCCGACTCCTTCAATGATCGATATTAATGAGCTGAACGTGAGTCTAACTTGAAGACTCTGGAATAAAGACAAGTGCTGACCGGGAGACAACCCGGAAAATTTTTACTATTTTGTTCTGTGTCGAGTCAGTCAGGCCCGCAGCAGATACGGCACATCTCAATCATGAGATGCGACGCATCTCCTGCACTGGTCATATCTTACTTTATTTTTCTGCATTTTTTATTTTTGACTTTAAAACTTTTTATCAGCTTATTTTAATGCGGCGCATCCCTGGTTAAGGATGCGGCGCATCTTCTAATCTGATTCGTAATTATTCCAGGCTCGATACGGCGTATCTTCTTCCATAAGATACGGCGCATCGACTGACCTGATGATTTTCAGTTTTAATTTTTATGTTTTATTTTTCCTAACTACTAATGTATTATGCAAGTTTGAACCTTCTTAACTTAGGTGTGTTTAAAGTCTTGGTGGTATTATAGATTCCTGCATTTCCTGTGGATACATCAAATATGAAGCTTAAACGTTCTCATCCACAAAAAAGATGATTTTTGCTCTTATAACAATGGAGGATCATACCGAGCAAATCTCAGGGGAGTTTTTCTGTTCTAATTCTTTTATTTTCCAGTTTTTAATCTTTTATACAAACAACGAGGACGTTGTTTAACTTAAGTGGGGGGATTGGAGAATTAGAACACTTAACACTTACTTGTCCTAAAACTTTTCAAAATATGCTTAAAATGCGCTTAATATATAAAAATTAAAATTTTTTTAGCATGTTTTTGTTTAAAGTCTAAGTTGCATAGCTGCACACATGACGTTATTTTCAAAAATTGTGATTTTTCAAAATTCACAAATCTATAAGTGTGCCGGTGACTTGTAAACTTTAGAACTTGGCTTGTATACTATTCGAGACCACCATAATAAGTATTATTTTATATAATTGGAATGACTTGTCTAAATTGGTAAAATTCTAGGATTACACCCAAATAGTCTTTATATGTTATGTGATATTAGCTAACTACACTGGTTAGTTAACCCCCGTATAAACCCTTTTGTTACTCTCACTTTTAGAGTAAGATACCCCTAGAAAAACACTCAGAGCCATTCCTTTCGTTTCTTACACCCTTGTTAAAATGTTTCGTTACACCCTTACACCTTAGCCTACCCTGTAGATTAAAATCCGTGGTTGGTTAATTGCTTTAGGCAAAGTGTGTTTCCTTACATTACCTGTGTTCGCGTGCGTAATTCATTATCTATGGTTAGGTCGGGAAATTGCACAATGCAATTGGAGTGAAAGTAAATATTGTATACCTTTGAGTTTTATTTTTTGTGTGTTTACTACTTTCACTATTACCGTTATTTCTGAAGTCATGGAAAGTATGGAAAAATTATCCAGAATTATCATTATAGTGATGTGGTGAAATTTTACACATATTTGTTTATGTTTCAAAAAAAAAAAAAAAAAAAAAAAAAAAAAAAAAATCGAAAAAATAGAAAAGAAAAAAAAGAAAAAGTTGGATGTTTGTTTTAACCAACTTATGTAAAGTTTTGTATTAAGTGGTCGATATCACCACTAGTTGTTGTATATTATATCTATGGATTGAATGGGAGTTGGCAGTTATGGGAACACCAACTAAGGTTTATTCTTTGATTGAGATCTTGTTGAGTATAATTCGTGTCTACCTAAAGCGTGTGTTTCAAGTGTTAAAGCGTGAGTTATTCTATGATATGAGTCTTATTTATGGGATGGTTGGGATAGTGATTAACCACACTTAGGATTTTAATTTATTTGTTTCGTTTATTTTTTATTTTACACCAATTTATATCCCAAATATTATCCATACCTTATATTGTTCTTTATCAAAACCTTTGATTTATTGAGATTAGGGATTTGAGCAATCTTAAGTATCGTAGTCGTGGATTCGGCTATGTATTTATGATTTTGTCGCCCTTTTTGATATAATATTATTGGTGAAGATTACTTGGTCCTATCTTTAGCCTATTCGAGTTAAGGATTTGAGCAATTGCAAGTATCGTGTTCGTGGATTCGATCATGTATTTGTGATTTTGTCGCCTTTTCTGAAATTTGAGATCGATAGAGATTAAGGAGAATGATTAACCCTTAAACCTCAAAACCCTTTTTACCGCTTTAGACTTGTTATTCCTTGGCTTTAGTGGGGGAGATGTGTATACTTGCCAAGCTTATGATAGAATATTCGTCACGACTGGACAGTTAAACGATTAGATTTGCTTTTATCAAATTATTTTATTTTACTTCTAACTCGTTAAGTGTTTGGTTGTGTGATTATGACAAAAATGAATACATGCTTAAATATAAAAATAAATCCTAATATATTTTAGGATACATTTTCATAAGATTAATTCTAAGGTTTACTTGGGGACAAGTAAAGTTCAAGTGGGGGGATATTTGATGAACTCAAATAAGTACATTTTATTACTATCATTTATCCTATTAATTTGACTTGTTTTATTATATTACGTATGAGAATTGATACTTAATCGTTTACTTTTGTAATTCTCAGGTAAAAACAAGCATTTGGTGAAACTTGGCGATTTTGGACTAATAATGGAGCAAAACAAGCAAGAAGTTAAGAGTCTACTGAAATGTACAAGATCAAGACTATTCTGCTCCAGATGCGCCGCATTATACTTCTTACATACAGCGCATCGCTATCAAGATTTCACAAGATATTATCCAAGACGGCAAAGGACATGCGCCGCATCCAAGAATGAAGATACGCCGCATATTCTGGCATTGTACGAATATTCCTGAATATATTAATCTTGGACCCCACGCGAAGTTAAGTCAATGCGCCGCATCTACTTATTAGATGCGCCGCATCTTATCCTCAGACAGAAACTATAAATACCCCAAGACCAGACGAATTCCGAAGCATATAATATATACGAAGTACGAAGACCACAGAAACCTAAGGCCGAATTCAGACGATTAGGCAACACAAGACACACCCGAACGAAGATACAAGAGCTGTAAGAAGGTCCTGCATGTGTTTAATTCATTAAGTAGTTTTGTTTTATTGTGTTAGTAAACTTTAATTCATCAGGATTGGTGGCTTGTGTAATGTGACAACGGAAAGATTGCACTCCCTTTAATATTGCTTTCCCATCAATTAAAGTTTATATGTTGATGTCTTTGGTGACTTTTATTAGTGCATTGATAACCTCTGTGTCTAGCTGAGTTTTGATCGGGTCGCCATGCCTCTGCCCTCGCCTATTTATTAGATCGCCTATGCATTCTATCGTCTGTAGAAAAGTAGGAAGAAAGATAAATAGGATAGTCATAAGTAATCATTAAGGGTTTACTCGCCGATAAGATTAGAACCAATGAGAAAGGACTTAATCTCGGTGCGTTGCATCGAACTATACACTTCATATAAAACTAGCAATAAAACAAGTGACAAGATACTTAACTATCAGGACAGGTCTTCTTATTGTCTCGAGTATTTATCTGTGTACGTGTGTGCTATTCGCTGATTCGTGCCTATTGGTTTAGTTTATTATTTAATTGCAACCAAATCGTGCCAGTCTCTCAGGCTGAACCCCCTTGCGTTAAATTAGGTTGTATAGCTAACTTAAGATATTAAAATACTGATTAGAATAACTAGATAATACGTTCCACTCTTAGTGATCGACACTCTACTTACCATTATATACATACTGACCGGGTACACTGCTCGTTAAAGTGTGTGTGTTATTGATAAGTCGGCTAAATATAAATTTAAAACTTGAATACTGCTAAAACCAAAACGACATACTGTGGGTATAAATTAGAGCACTCGCACGCATGCATCAAACTGCAAGTGCAGCAAATTCACTAGCTGAAAAAGAACTTGGTGACTTTGAGTTTGTGGTATCAATTGTAATCTGGTATCAATTATTAAAGGAGGTGAATATAGTCAGCAAGAAGTTACAATTGAAGGATATGCGTCTCGATATTGCTATTAAAGAAATATACAGATTGATTCAGTATTTCAATGATTATAGAGAAACGGGGTATTCAAAAGCGATTGAAGAAGCAAAGGAGATTGCTAGTGAATTGGGTATTGATCCGATATTTCCACAAAAGCGTGTGATTCAAAGGAAAAAACAGTTTGGTGAGAGTTCAAGTAGCCAAGAAACTTCATTTACACCCGAAGAGAACTTTAGAGTCAATTATTTCTTATACATTGTTGATCAAGCTCGTTCTTCACTTGAGACAAGATTTGAGCAATTCAAAGAGTATGAAAAATTATTTGGCTTTTTGTTTCCATGTAACTTGAGGGGAATTGAAGATAAAGAGCTTAAGTTGTCATGTCGCCTTCTTGAAAATGCACTCAGGTTTGAAGAAAGATCGGATATTGATGCTGATGAACTTTATATGGAGTTGAAGTTATTTGACACATCACAAATCAATGAACTTAATAACCCTATAGATGTTTTGAAGCGTTTGAAAGAGCTTGGTTATTTCCCAAATGCAACCATTGCATACAGAATATTGTTGACTATTCCAGTCACAGTTGCATCTGCAGAAAGGAGTTTTTCTAAGTTGAAGTTATTGAAATCTTATTTACGATCAACAATGTCCCAAGAAAGAGTTAGTGGATTGGCCATGATAGCTATTGAGAACGAAATCTTAGAGAATATAAATTGCGAAGAGCTAATCAACCAATTTGCTATGAAGAATGCTAGGAGGGCTTCACGTATCATCGGTTAACTAAGTAACTATTATGGTATGTATTTCTAGTATTATGATCTTATTATGCATATATAATTTCTTATTATAATGTTAGTTATCATTTATAAAAAATTTTGTTTATATATTTGAATTCGCTAGGAGTTAGGGGCATTTTTTTCTTAGTTCGGCCTGGGTATTTAAATTCTCAGGGCCGCCACTGAATATAGGATCTTAATAGGAATTAGAGAAGCATTATTTAAGCAAGTTCAAAAGAATCTCAATGCATTGAGGATAACCTTTACATAACCCCATCTCGATGTCAATATTTTTATTTAATTAGAAGAGTCAACTAATTAAGTGATTTTTTTATTTACATTGGCGGATCTACATCCACTATCATGTACATGTATGTCATAGAGTTTGTCTCTTAAGCTTGATACGATGGGAAAAATAAAATAAAAAATACGAGATTTAATACTCGTAATAGTTAAAACTTTTGCTAAATCAAATGGATAACATAATAACTTTCCGGTTGAGTACAATTAAATGAAATAATAATTTCTTACAACCAAACACATCACGAGCGTAACAGTTTTACTTTTTTGTAACATTTATAGGTTATGTCTAACAAAAACCAACAAAGGAAACCCATAAACATGGAACAAGTCTCTTTCTATTCAATAAATTCCAAGAAAACAACGTTACATGGCTTGAATCACTATCAAGTCGTCGTAGTGGTTAGACACTTAATCATATGTCTCCGTATTATATGTAAGTTCAAACCTTACTAGCTACATATCTTGGGCGTGATAGAAAAAGGCCGGAACTAGTCACTGAGCAATCATTTTCAAACCGCGTATATATCTAAGTTAAAGACTCGTTTATTTACCCGTTTTAAAAAAAAGTGTTACATGGCTTATTCTAAGTCACAGAACAAGCATCACTACGAAAGAGACTCGATCGATCCCACATATTTTATTCCAAAAAGATTTTCCAATATGTTTTTCATTTTAAAATTTGGACAATGTTGACATTTACCTAATTGAACTTAATTCTACTCCTAGCATATAGATCGCTTATATATACAAAGCATCCTATTCACATATTGATTCATCTTCACTATATACCTTTCTTTCATCACAAAAAAAATGTCTCAAGGAGGAGGTCGTCGCCACCAAAGGAGACCATCCCAATCGGTTTTTGACTTTGCAGACGACGTTTTGCAACCACCTCCAGCGGTCGAGATCGCTAGTTCGGACAAGGTTAGTTTCGCAGTTTATATGTTCATTTATACCTTGCTACATAATGCTTATGTTTAATGTTTTTTGGTCATGTTGTCAACTTGTCATCTTAGCTTCTTTCTTTTTGTAGTTATTATGATTTAGATTCAACTATAAATAGATATCGTATTGTTTTTTTGAAAGCAGTCATTTTACCATTGGGTAAAGGTGTAAGTGTGTGACTATCTACATCTCACTCCCCCAGACCTTGCACAAGCGAGATTGTGTATTGTTGTTGTATGAATAGATATTGGTTATATCGATTTGTTAAAACATTTGACTAAGAATCCATGTCTAGCTACAGAGCCGTATATGAGCGTGTGCGAGGTGTGCTACCACACATGGCCTTAAATTTTTAAGGGCCTCAAAATGTATACCCCGTTATATATTTGAGGCCTCAAAATTCACTTCCAACAAACATTATTACCGTTGTACATTCTTATGTTGTAAATATTTATTAAAACTTAAGATTTATCATCAAAACACTATAATTTTGGTTTCCATAGTCGGTATAATATATTTTTAACCATCGCATTTAGTTATCGTATAAGTTTTCGCACAGGGCCTTGGATCGCTTAGCTACGGCACTGACTAGCTACATGTTAAATATTGCATTCTGTTAAGAAACAAAGGGAGTCTTTTATTTGCATGTGGAATAAATTGGTGCAAATTTTTAGCTATTAAAATGATAATTTTGCTTCTTTGAAAACATGAACTTTTGGAAAAAGGTAAAACTAGCATATTGTTACTGACTTGCTGTTAGTCTGTTACTGTAGATTGAGATTAAGTAGAGTAAAACGATTTGTAAAGTCAAATAGCCCGTCTAGCTCAGTTGGTAGAGCGCAAGGCTCTTAACCTTGTGGTCGTGGGTTCGAGCCCCACGGTGGGCGTTTGACTTTTTTTTTTAATTGTGATCGGTAAAACGGAAAATCTTTCTTTAGTTTTCGGACATGCAGCGAGATAGGGGGGGGGGGGGGGGGGGGGGGGTTGGGTTGGGTTATTTTTTATAAGCCCAAAAGCTTTAATAAGCTGTAAAAAAAGGCTTACTATAAAACATAAGCTCAAACAAACACCCCTAAAATGCAAATACCTTGGTCATTTGGTAGCAGCTTCCAGATATGGATTTATGCCTTCTGGTATGTGGATGGTCCATCCAAGATTATGCGTTCGAGATATAGGCGTGTTAGTATGTATGTAAACTACATATATGCATTCGAACTGCTTAACATTAGTCCCTCTTATTATGGTATTAGAGAGTTATTCTTGATTTGAATATACATGTATTGACATAATGATTCATTATTGTTCTATCTATAGGAATTTGAACATACAAACTCACCGAGCAAGATACCACAACAGCATCATACACGTCCAACAGTTGACGTTTCTCCACAACTGAAAGACAAGGGCGTTGCTCCATCGCTGCCACCAATGTCGCAAAAGAAATAGCGGAACTAAAAACATGTACTTAGGTTGGGCGATCATGTAACCAAGGGTCTCCTCTTATTTGTATGTTACGTTTACTGTCATGTTCACAATACGATTATGACCGAAATAAATTAACTAGTCTATTAATTAGTAACCAAAAAGAAAAAAATAAATCATTTCCCATGACTTAATTTTGTAGTGAAGGAGTTGGAAAAACTTAAACATTTGCAAATCAAATATTGTTGGCTGTTTTAAGTTTATCATTTTTTCAATATCAAAAAGTTCTACTCATACATTAGATGCACAGACGACAATGACTCCATAATGGTTTGTTTGCGACGATTGTCTGACTCGAAACATGTATAATGTTAAGCTCTTTGACATGGAAGTAGCGCCATTCAGAATATGATATCAAGATTGTCAACTTGAACAATACAAAAAGTCAAAACTTGAAGCTCTTAGTTGCAAAGTAGACATAAAAACTTTTAAAACCAAGTTTTTTGATTTTGTCTGACATCTCATTACTTGTAACTTGTAAGTAAAATAATTGTTGTAGTGACACGTCAGTCTTATTAGTTTGGCAGTTAAGTTTTTATTTATTTCCAAGATAACGTTTGCTATCTAAAAACACTCATACAAATGCCCTTTATAGATCAAAAATCAAAAGGTTTAAGGATAAAGCATGGCCCATATTTACTGGGCTAATAGAGATACGGCCCATTTTTAAAATCAAATTATCAATGCAACATTGTTGCATTGCTTAAAAAACCCAAAAAAGCCTGGTTAAAGAAAGCTTTTGTAGAAGTCAATAGTCATAGAACATCAATTAGTGATTGTAACTATGCCTTTGTACAAGTGATTTTACAGTAGTTATAGCCTAAACGTGACAACTAACTCAAGATCTCATGAAACTTGCAAGTGGTGAATTTGATCAAAATGCAATTTCAGACACGACAGAACTAAATCACTTTATTAGATTTGGAATGCCTATGGCGGGCTTAAATGGCCGCTTTTGACCACGAAGAAAATGCAGACAACAAGTCAACCGAGTGCTTGATTCCCAAGTAAAGATAAGGGAATACGATACAAAACCAGCTCAACTAGTCTATATTGGAATGAATTGAATTGTGATTGCTCAATAAACAATGTACGTACAATATAAATAGTAATATAATAGAGCATAAGTAAATGGGCTAGGCCTCCAAGTAACTTAACAATGAGCCTAGATAATAGTAACCTGCTACAAGTCTAAAGATCATCTTTCTCCTTGTTGTCTTCTATTAGTTCACTGCAGGCTATGAAACCATCGTTATTAATGTATTACTTTTGGAGCATTGCTATTGTCATGGGGGTACTTTTGTATCTATATTATTGGACTAGATGCTCCACCAAACCAATGATTTGTAATTTGCATTTGATAATTATCTATATCTATATAAGCATATATCAGAAAGGAAAAACTGGGGTCCAGGAATATGCACGATCAGGTACCCAAAGGGCTTGTAATAATCTTTCCTCAACATACATTCAAACTCTTTTTTATTTTTTTTTTTTTTTTTAAATCGATTTTGACCTTTAAAAATCTAGTTTAGTTTACGAATCTGGTTAAAAATTGGACAAAAATAATGTCCATATTGTAGACATTGGAGCAAAGTTAGTAAAATATAACATTCGAAACTCATCATGAATATGTCAAACTATTTACAACTAATTTAATTTGTGGATGGATCTTTTATTTAGTGTTATGGACGTCACGTTTAAATATCAACCCTGCAAGTCATTTCTCACGTGATTTATATATTTTCTCATAACAAAATCATAACTTACTAAAAAATCTATATATCTTGCGCTACCGGACAAAGTATGAGACTATCAGGCGACAGGCGTAAGATTTTCCGTCTTATCTTCACCAACCGAATTAACAAATAATTGTGAAACCAACAAACAAAATAATTAATGGTTAGGAACACGTTTTAAATTACTTTACAAGTCTTGTTCATTTAATTAATGTTGCATAATTAGGACTATATTGTTTGTATTTTTGGACCGGTTCAATAGTAATCCTTGGACCGGTCATATCATTTAATCTTATCCTTAGCACATGTAAAGGGAATATTCCTAAGAAATATTCCCCTCCCAATGCCTATAAATACAAGGCAAGGGAGTCATTCTTATTGTTGGTTTTCTATTGTATGTGCGGAAGCTATGCTTGTGTGTGAATCGTTTGAATGAAAACCTCCCATCTTATTTCTTCTCTTCTCATTTCTCTTATTTCTAGCTTATTGTGTTTAGCTTATTATTAATATTTCCATACGTAGCTTATTATTATTTAGATAAGTAGTAGATCGAGTTTGTGGGTTTGCATCATTAGCGAGTGTATTTGAGATCATTATAGTGACCTACAAGTGGTATCATACGCCAAAGGTATTTAGGATTAGTGTTTTTAAGAGTAGATCTAATCGTTTTTTCATTTGGTTTGAAAAGTTTACGTAAGTTTTAAAGTTCATTTGCGTCAAAAGTGTGATAAAAGTCGGTTTTGCAAATCGTTGTTTAATCCTTTTAATCAAATATTCGTTTTTTTAATCTTTAACGTGGTTAATTTTGGTGCAATTCGTTGTTTTAATCGTTAAAAAATCATTAGATTTACGTTTTCATCATCATCCAACGTTCTGGGTTGAAATTCGAAAAAGACGGGTTTCTCGCAATTGGTCTGCAACAATTCAAGGGTTTCTCGCATTTGGTAACAAGGATTTCACGGAATTGCTAGCTTCAGGGTTTCTCGCAATTGGACTGGTTTAAGGATTTCTCGCAATTCATCAGATTCTTCGGATTTGGTACTCGGTGTTTCCTTCTTTGTAAAAGATAGTGAAACTACCTCGACTCGGAATTCTTCTCAACTTTTGTATAAAAGTTTGAGAACGTGATCGAAATTGTAATTTTGAAAAATCTTTCGAAATTGCTTGATCTTTCGCAATTCAGAGTTATCTCTCGCAATTGCCAAGTTCTATCGCAATTGACATTGATTCTCGCAATTGCAATTTTCTATCGCATTTGGAGAAATCTCTCGGAATTACACAAGTCTCTCGCAATTGGTCAACCTTTATCGCAATTCAGATTCTCTCGCAATTCAAACAGTGCTTCTCGCAATTGGACTAAGAACATTAAGTAAACTTAAAAATCAAACATCATAAATCTTAAAACACATCTTAATTATCTAAAGATCCAAGAAAATGTCTCAACCACATCACTTCAACTACTACTATCAGCTACAGCAACATCCTCAGCAACAACAATTTCATCCTCAGTATCAACAGCAACAAGCATTCGTTCAACAACATCAATTTCTCTCTCCACCACAAGTATCCCCACAACAAATCATGCAACAGAATCAACAACTGCAGAACTATTCATCCTACTCCAGAGAACCTCATTGGTTTAATAAGATGTGTGAAGCAATCAGTAGTCAGCAATCGCGTCATGAAGCTGGAAGTCAAGAAACTCCACCAATGCTAACTCCGGGTAACTACGTGCAATGGGCTAGTAGATTCCTCAGATTCGTTGAACTGAAAAAACCCCATGGTCAGTATCTCAAGAAGGTCATTGAAGAAGGACCTTATCCCATTCCAGCTACTGTAGTTTCAGCAACTACAGAGAGAGAAGAAACATCCACACCCATTCCGGTTGCCAACTACACAACTGAGCAAACATTACAGCAAGAGGCAAACCAATTGGCTATGTCTTTCATACTTCAAGGAATTCCTAATCCTATCTACCGAAGTATTGATGCTCAAAAGACAGCCAAAGATATGTGGGAACATGTTCATCTTCTCATGGAAGGAACAGAGTTAAACCAAGAAGATCTTGAGTCCAAGTTATATATGGAGTACACTCACTTCATCATGGAACCAGGGGAGACCATTGAATCTTACTACCACCGTTTCACCAACATAATCAACGATCTTGATCGTCATGATATCAAGTTACCAAAGATTGCTATCAACTCCAAATTCCTTGGATGCCTTGGTCCTGAATGGCAAAAATATGCAACCTTTGTGAGGCAAACAAAGAAAATTGGTGATGTCAAATACGGACTCATGTATGATTATCTCAGACAACATCAATCAGAAGTGGATAAAGAAATTGCAGCACGAGGAGGCTTCACACCAGCACCAACACCAAATTCACTTGCTCTCGTTGCTCAATCCAACTTCTCTTTACCACAACAGGAATTTGGCAACTCATCTTTTCAACCAACCATTCCACCCCAACCTCATAATCAAATCATTCCTTATGAAGCACCACAACAATACTCTGATAACCAGCTGGTTCCATACAACAACACCGATTCAGTAATGTACTCAAATGCAGACTATGATGAAGAAGAGGATGCTTTCAATTCACTTAATGAAGCATTTGGATTGATTGCTAACGCATTTGGAAGATTCACCAAATCCAACAACCGTCTTCGTTCATCTTCAAATACCAGGAATCAGGCAGTTGTTCATGATGGCAGAGTTGAAATTCAAAACAGGTCTTCAGGCAGATATGGTTCGGGAAATCGTGGATATGGTAATCAAAGGGTTCAGTCAGGAGGAAATCGGTTCAATGCTGCAGGGGTAAACAGAAACAGTATGGGGAATGTTCAGAGAGGAAATTCAAATGTTGGGAATGGTCAGAAAGGCATTGCTAATACATCTATTACTTGCTACAATTGTGGGGGGAACGGTCATATGGCTAATGCTTGTCCGAAGCCGAGAACAATGGGAAGTCAGTATCACAAAGAGGCTCTTATGATGGCACTCAAAGATGAAAGGGCAGCTGGAATGATGACTCAGAATGATCAAAGTTTTATGGCAAATGTGGAATCAGATGATGAGATGGAAGACCTTGAGGCAAATGCAGCAGTCATGCTTATGGCTAACATGCAAGAGATGAATATGTCCGAGTCAGGCCCGGTTTATGATACCGATGGTCTTTCTCAGGTACCTGATCCGATATGTCTTATTCATGAAATTGCTTCACCGTCTGCATCTTCATCTACAAACGAAACTTTTGTTCAAAATGAGTCATTATCATCATCATCCGATGATCAAGATAACACGGTTGTATCATTTGATGATGATAAAACAGTTGTTTCCTTTGATGATCTCATCGATGATGCTAATTGTGATCATATTGAACAAAAAGATCCTTTGCATGATCAAGATTCGGAATTACAGGCCTTGTTATTGACCACCCAGTCACAAATAGAAAAATGCAATGACATCAATCAGAAACTCAAAGAGAAAATTGCAGTGTTAACAAAGGATAATGAGTGCTATAAATTACAACTTTCTGGATATCTTAAACAAGATAAACGTGAAAAAGGTTTTGAAAAGGCTTTCCAACAAGAGTACGTTAAAGTTCAAAATTTAGAAAGTCAAGTTCGTGAGCTAACCATTGCCAAAGCTGAACTTTTCTCTCAGAAAGAAAAGGATCAATTGGAGTTTAAAATTCAAATTGAGACTTTAAATTCTGAATTGTTGAAAACTCAATCTGAGCTTTCTGCATCTCAGAAGGATCTTCTTGAAGAAAAGAAAGCCAATCGGAAATGTGTTGACTCCTATCTTGATCAAATTCTGGATTTGGAAACCAAACTCAAAGACTTTCAAAATGTTGTGTATAAAACGGGTAATTCTGTAACGCAAATTCAAAAGAATGTTGTAAAACCAAGTCCTAAAGGAGTAAGTTTTGCACTTGGCAGTGACACACCCCGCAATTTACACAAAGCACTCAAAGAAAATCCTAAGTTGTACAATGCAACATTTCTGTTAGATGATTCCTTTCAACGTGTTGTTATGTATTCTGTTGATGAAGAAACTGATTTTCTTGAAAACAAGATTAAGGGTCGATCCAATTCACAAACAGAATTTTCAAAAGTACATTATGATTATAATGCCCGACCTCATTTGAGCAAATCATTTGTTCCTCCTAAGGATCATCCAGAACAAACGTTAAAATACACAAACATAAGTGCTCCCTCGTCTATAACTTCTGATCCTACGACTGGTGTACAATTTAAAGATTGTTTGACAGAGGATCTTGTTGATCCACAAATGCCTAAAGAATGTCGGGTTCTTCGATATTTTCAGACATTTATGGATGACATTTCTCGTTTGGAGAGTGAAATTGAGTTCAGTTCTCAAATTCCTATCTCGTCTTTTCTTTCTCCTGTTCAGAAAGAAAAGAAGGAGATTCTTCAAAAGAAAATTCTTCCTCATGTCAGAAATCTGAAAAAGGGTGCAACAAGATGGGAAGAGGAGTTACATACGGAATTAGCATCTATGAAATCCATTTTCAAAGCTAAAGATGACAAGGTTCAACGTCAAAAACTTCAAAAGAAATTTTTAGCAAACGAAAATGATCGACTCTTGCAAAAAGTCTTGTGTTATGACATTGTCTCTGTGATTATGAACTCGCTCTATGAATCTGGTAATGCTTTAATTGTGAATGATCATGCTGTGGATATTAAGATGTTGCATATGGAGATTGATAATCTGATACATGAGAATGAGACTCTTCGACAAATCAATGGTGATGTGGAAAACAAAGTTTTTAATCTTCAAAAACAGTTGGACTGGTGTCAAAAACAAAGTCTTGAATTTGAACTCAAATTTCAAAATCTCATGGGATCTCTATCATTTCAAAACAGTCATGAAGAAAACAAAGAAACAAAGGCTTTCTTAAAAGTTAAACTGTTTAAAAATGAAAAAGACCTGGATGAAGTTATTCAAAACAGAAATGACACAGTCTACCTAAACAGGAAATTAGATTCACAAAATCAAGAGTTCCAACACATCATTATTGATTTGAAGAAGAAGATCAGAGTTTTAGACAAAAGCAAAACAAACAGTCATAAGATTGCTCCAGGAATGTATGTAGTGGACAAAGAACTTACCCAAGCATCTGACACAACCACTGATTCAGCTACTTGTGATTCCACAGGACTAGAAACCACCTCTAAGATCAACCACTCCAAGACTCACAAGAAACAAAGGAAGAATAGAGTCAAGAAATCTAAGAAGGAAGTATCTAAGTCTGAAGAAGTCCAAGAAAGTAGTTTGAATAAAACAAATGTAACATCACTAGAATTGCACTTACCTGAGTCTAGTTCTAGGAATGATGTAACAGATGATAACTCTTTGCATATTAATGAAGATGCTTTGGTTGATGCTACTTGTATCTTTTGTCGTCATAGCATACTATCTGGTAATCATACAAAATGTGTTGCTAAAACTTTGCTGACTAAGAGAAAGAAACGAACTAGTGGCGCTTCCTCTAGGCTTAAAACCATTAAGAAATCCATTTTAGGAATGCCCCCACTAGATGTTTCTGAGGAGAAAATTGAAAAGCCCAAATCCAAGACCAAAAAGTCACCTAGTGCATACCTTAGGAAAAAGGCAGAGACTAGTTGGACCTGGCAACGCTGGTTACAGAACACTTTTGAGTTTAAATGGGTACCTAAAATACTAACCTCTTGTGTCACTAACCCAGCGGATCCAACCGTTATCAATTCTCCACCTGTTTCCGATGTTTGTGATGCAGGTGATTCAAATCGTCCTTTGGATTGTTGATAGCGGGTGCTCCCGACATATGACCGGCAATATCAAACTTCTACAGAACTTTATTGCAAAGTTTATCGGAACGGTCAGATTCGGGAATGATCACTTCGCTGCAATTATGGGCTATGGGGATTATATTAATGGGAACATCGAAATCAGCCGTGTGTATTATGTTGAAGGTCTCGGTCATAATTTGTTCTCCGTGGGACAATTCTGCGATGGAGACTTGGAAGTAGCATTCAGGGAGAAAACATGCTTTATTCGTGATCTTCAAGGGAACGACCTTATGAAAGGGAAACGCGGAACAAGTCTGTATTCTATCTCCTTTGACGGCATGACAGCTTCTTCTCCTATTTGTTTACTCTCCAAGGCTCATCCCACAAAAGCTTGGTTATGGCACAAAAGATTGTCTCATCTCAATTTTAAAACCATGACTGATCTTGCCAAGAAGAAATTAGTTGACGGTCTACCAAAATTCAGATATGCCAAGGATCACTTGTGTTCTGCTTGTGAACAAGGGAAAAGTCATCGTGCCCATTTTCCTCCCAAAACAGAACACAGCACAGACCATGTCCTACAACTGCTCCATATGGATTTGTGTGGTCCGATGCGCGTTCAGAGTATTAATGGGAAGAAGTATATTCTGGTAATAGTAGATGATTACTCCAGATGGACTTGGGTCTATTTTCTTCGGACTAAAGATCAAGTTCCTTCTATCCTCATCACGTTTCTCACCAAGATTCAAGTTCAAGTCCGTAACACCGTCCGAATCATCAGAACAGATAACGGGACTGAATTTAAGAATCAAATCATTCGGGATTTCACAGAGAAACATGGGATTGTTCATCAGACTTCCATAGCTCGCACTCCGGAACAAAATGGTGTAGTTGAAAGACGAAACCGGACGCTCGTGGAAGCAGCTCGAACTATGCTGATCAATGCCCAATTACCAGATTATCTTTGGGCTGAAGCTGTCAACACTGCTTGTTATACTCAGAACCGTGCAATGATCACCAAAAGACACACCAAAACACCATATGAGATTATACAAGGGAGAAAACCAAACATCAACCATTTTCACGTCTTTGGAGCTTTGTGTTATCCGAAGAATGATAAGGATGATCTTGGTAAACTTAAGGCTAAAGCAGATATTGGGATCTTTGTTGGATACTGTGAGAACTCCAAGGGATATCGTATTTGGAATCGTCGGACTGGGGATATTCAAGAAACCATACACGCTAATTTTGATGAACTCACCGAAATGGCTTCTGAGCAAGACAGCTTAGAACCCGCACACAACCGTCTGAATTTTCCTGAATCTTCATCTGCACCCCTACCTTTCAACAGGAAGGATCTGGAAGATTTGTTTGCACCAATGTTTGATGACGTTCATGTTACTAGTGCATCAGATGCTTCCACCAATTCCGCTGCTCAACAACGTCCGTATCAAACACCTGATCCATCAGCATCTACATCTACAGTAATTGTTGATGATGCACCACAACCTGAATCATCATCATCAATGGAGAAAACACCTCAACCAGCAGTTGAAGATTCATCCCCCATTTCTAACAATGTTCCACCACCAACAGGATATGACGGGAACGCCTTCTTTAATCCATTTGCTCCACCACCAACTGTTCCAGATTCCGGAGAATCATCCTCGAGCAACATGGACCCGTCATATCATCATCACAACGTTCAACACTACCCATCAACTCATAAATGGACAAGGGATCATCCATTAGTAAATGTGATTGGCAATCCAGATAAACCCGTAATGACCCGACAGAAACTCCACACAGATGGTGAAACATGCATTTATGCTCTCACTGTTTGTCAATCTGAACCGAAAAATATCAAAGAGGCCTTGACTTACGACAATTGGATTGAATCAATGCAAGAAGAGTTGGATCAGTTCAAGAGATTAGAAGTTTGGGAACTCGTTGAAAGACCAGATGGAGTTTATGTTGTGGGATTAAAATGGATTTGGAAAAATAAGCTGGATGCAGAGGGAACGGTTATTCGGAACAAGTCTCGGTTGGTTGCTAAAGGGTATAGCCAAGAAGAGGGAATTGACTTCGAGGAATCCTTTGCACCAGTGGCTAGGCTAGAGGCAGTGAGAATGTTTCTGGCATACGCGGCTCATAAGAACATCACAGTTTATCAAATGGATGTGAAGACTGCATTTTTGAACGGACAACTTCGTGAAGAGGTGTATGTTTCACAACCAGAGGGCTTCGTTGATCCAGAACATCCACAACACGTTTACAGGCTTAAGAAAGCTCTCTACGGCCTTAAACAAGCCCCGAGGGCATGGTACGATAAACTTGCTGCATTTTTGCTTGCTAATCATTTTACTAAAGGATCTGTGGACCCGACTCTGTTTATACAAAAACACGGGGAGGACATTCTCATAGTACAAATTTATGTGGATGACATCATTTTTGGGTCTACCCATAAAAAGTACTCAAACGCTTTTGCAAAACTAATGAAACAAAACTTTGAGATGTCCATGATCGGTGAATTAAATTTTTTTCTAGGCTTACAAGTTCACCAGTCACCTCGTGGTATATTCTTGAGTCAGTCTAAATATGCACAAGAGATATTAAAGAAGCATGGCATGACAACTAGTGACACCTATAACACCCCAATGGCCTCCTCATCCCCGAAGCTAGATGCTGATTTACATGGGAAACCCACTGATCCTACAAATTATCGTAGTATAATTGGGTCTCTTATGTATCTCACAGCTAGCAGACCGGATGTTGTATTTGCCACATACCTGTGTTCACGTTATCAATCTAACCCAACAGAAAGACATTTATCTGCTGTTAAAAGAATCCTTAGATACATCAAGGGAACCATTAATTTGGGGATCTGGTATCCAAAGGATTCTGGTTTTGCACTAACTGCTTTTTCAGATGCGGATCATGCGGGATGTATTGATACAAGGAAGAGCACATCTGGTGGTGTCCAATTTCTCGGTGATAAGCTGGTGTCCTGGCAGTCCAAGAAACAAGATTGTACGTCTCTATCATCAACAGAATCAGAATATGTAGCTATGTCTGCCTGTTGTGCTCAAATCATTTGGATGCGATCACAACTGATGGACTATGGTTACATATTCAACAAAATCCCGATGTACTGCGACTCCAAAAGTGCTATTGCTATCTCGTGCAACACTGTCCAACACTCCAAGTCCAAACACATCGCTCTCAGATATCACTTCATCAAGGAGCATGTGGAGCAGGGTACCATTGAGTTGTATTTCGTGGGAACGGAACACCAATTGGCGGATCTTTTCACGAAGGCTTTACCTCATGAACGTTTTGTGAAATTGGTTCACCAAATTGGAATGCGATGTTTGACTCCTCAGGAATTGTCAAATTTTCTCAAAAACTAATACATGAGTCAAACATCCAAACTATCTTGTAAATATCATCTTAAAAAAAAAAAAAAAAAAAAAAAAAAAAAAAAAAAAAAAAAAAAAAAAAAAAAAAAAAGTGTGTGTGTATGCAAGTACAAATCCTCTTTCAACATTTGGTTCATTTTTAAAACTGTTTTTTATTCACTTCTGCACAAATGTTGAGGGGGAGACACAAAATTTTACAAATTTTTTTACAAATTTGTACTTGCATATTTTCTGTCACAATGATGCTTTGTATTGGTTTTGATGTGATAACCTAAGGATTATTTGTTTAACTCTTAGGAATTCGATGGTTACTAAATGTTAGAAGACTAAAAGTGCTAAATATTGAAAATCATTTGGTTAGGATTTAATGTGCTACACAACTTGAGGTTAAGGGACTAAATGTGAAAATAGGATAAAAGATAATAGTAAAAGGATTAAATACAAAACTGTAACAACTGAACAAATCATTTACTATTTCTGAAATCTTGTCTCTCGCATTTACTACCACCCAACAACCAAAATCAACGGCTATCATTAAATCTGGTCATCTGTTCAAGATCTAACAAATTTGTGAGTATTTTCATGATCTTTAAGTGATTATAACACATGGTTTTCAAGGAATTAAAAATCCAACGGTGGAATTTGAGTAAATATTTAGTCGTAAATTCTAGGGTTTGCGTAGAATTGGGATTTTTTAATCCTATGCGTTCTGAGTGATAATGCTTGTAATTCCATGCTTAAAACTTGATTATGTAACTTAAATGCGTGATTAATTGTTCCAGAATTTCAACTGAATGATTATTCGAAATTTAGGGTTTAAGTTCATAATTTGGGGAAAATCGAATGTGAATGTTTTGGTGAGATTAAAGTGTTGTTATAGTGTTGTTATGACTCGAATTGAATTGTTGTTGCCTCAGATTAAGCCCAGAAACATTAAATAATCATTGAGTGAGATTTAGGGTTTATCAAGAACACGTTGCACTAGCAGTTTGATATTATAAATTTTGTGGATAGAAAGTGTTATAAATTGGTCAAAATGAGTAAAATAGCTTAGTGAACCTATTGCAATTGGTGTGGAATCATTAATCTGTGAATTGCAAAATTTTTGTGAATGAATCATCGTCAAAACAGGTTCGGAATTTCTTGTATAAGATATTCTCGAAATTGCAATTGCTCTCGCAATTGTCAGTTGCTTTCGCAATTGCCATTGCTCTCGCAATTGGTGATTGCTATCGCAATTGGTCAAGTGCTCTCGCAATTGAAAAACCTTTTCTCGCAATTGGAATTTTTTCCCGCAATTGGAATGTTTATCGCAATTGAAAATTTTTCTCGCAATTGGAAATTTTTCTCGCAATTGGAAATTTTTCTTGCAATTGGAAACTTTTCTCGCAATTGGAAATTTTTTCTCGCAATTGGAAATTTTCTTGCAATTGGAAATTTTTCTCGTAATTGGAAATGTTTCTTGCAATTGGAAATTTTTTCTCTTGCAAATTCAAATGATCAATTCACAGATTAACGATTGCTCAATCATATCAAGAAGGATGTTATGTGCAAACATTCAATTTCAACTAATGCTAACACACATATATCCTGCAAATTGGTGTCATAATGCTATTTCAGATCATCCACAATGTCTTCACAACAACAACAACCACTTCCTCCTATCACCAAAGCAGAATTATTCCCACAAGGATTCAAGGCTAAGTATGGGAAGAACAACTCAAGAGTGGTCTTTGACAACATCAAATGTGCTGAACCAAGTTGTCGAATTGTCATCGAAATCCTCAAAAGACATGAATGCAGGAGTATCTTGGAAGATTCAGATAGTATTCCAGAGATCTACATTCATCAGATGTGGAACACTATCAAACCAGATGACAACAACAAATTCTTCACCTGCACTCTTGACAGGAAACAAGTCAAGGTCACTCTAGCACATCTACGTGAAGCATTATCTCTACCAGATCCACCGGAACCCTCAAGAAGATACTGGCCTGCACCCACTGAACAAGACATTCTCAACTTTCTCATTGGCCTTGGTTATGATGTTGATCCTGATCTTCCACTCAACATCCTCTCAAATATCAATGCCAAATCCATTCCTCAACCATGGAGAGCAATGTACTATATTCTGATTCGATCAGTGTCTGGAAGAGACAGTGGACACGAACATCCAAGACTCTCTCATGCACAACTCTTCTGGGGTTTTGTTACCAAACACAACCTTGATTTTGCTGCTCTTATCTGGGAAGACCTTATGCATCAAATGCATGGTGTACTCAAAAAACCCTTGACTAAAATCCCATTCGTACGTTACACCAAGTTGCTGATCAGTCTTCTTCTTGATAAAGATCATGATATCTCTAATCGACCCGAAGACAGAGAAAGACATGTGATCAAGATGGACACAGACTTCAAATCAGTATACTTTCCAAAGGAAAGCACTCACAAACAAGGTCTTAAGCTGTTTGATGTTCTACTTACTGAAGAGGTCAAGGAAACTTCTGCTTACGCTGATTACATTCAAGCTTATGAGAAGAAGCTTGTCGGTATCACTAAAATGACTGAGGGAACAGGGTCTTCCAAGACTCGTTCCAAAAGCAGTAGAGCTAGCAAAACTGGAAGTGCATCAAGTGCTTCAAAGAAACAACCTCCAAGCAAAAGGAGAATCATCAAGACTGCTCCAAAACCAAAAGTTGAAGATATTGGTATTCGTGATGAATCCTCTGAATCCTCCGAAGACACTGAACCAGAAATAGAAATACTCAATGAGCAAGAAGTCGAGTTTCAAACAAAAATTGATTTAGAGAATGCTGCTAAGGCAAGTATTAAACAGAAAAGGATTGATGAAGAAAGAAGAGCAGAAAGAAGAGCAGAACTACAAAAGCAAGTTTTGAGAGAATTGGAAGCAAAGAAGAAGGAAGAGATTGCTAAGGGAGCAGGAGGATCAGGAGTCACTCCAGCACCAGTTTTATCTTCTAATCCGGTTAATCAACCCGGTGTATTACAAACTTCCACAGTTCAGCCAAATACGGTTAATCAACCCGCTATGGCTTCATCTACAGTTCCTCCTCCTCCATCAAGCTCGGTTAATCAACCCGACTTGGAAAATCCACCACAATCTGAATCAGAAAAGATTGTCTTCACAGAAAATGAAATTTCAGATTCAATGTTTGATGACATCCCACATCAAGAGGAAGAACATCATCAAGATAACATTGAGGAATGGGGAGATTCTGAGGAAGAGAAGGAGATTACTGGATTAAAAACTACTAAAGCTGCTAATGAACTGGAGGAAGAAATTGCTGAAGCAGAAAGGAAAAGGAAGGAAGAAATGGATAGGAAACAAAAGGAGGATGAGGAAGCAGATAACTACATTGTATCTCCATTGAATGATCCATTCAAATCTCCTCCACAACAACCACGTGATCAAACTCCTCCCATTCCTTCTCCCAAACCTATCTCACCTCCAAAGTCACCTCCCAAGCTTCCAACTCCTCCAGAATCATCAAGAAGATCTCCAAAACCTTCACCCTCTTCTCACAAGGATTCTGCTTCTCCTAATTCATCATCATCTATCCCATCACTTACTCCATCACCATCAAGGTCACCATCAAACAAAGGCAAAGCAACATTGGCAGAAAGAATCAAAACAGTCATGAAGGGCAAACAAGTCAATAAAATCGCCAAAGTCACAAGAGTTGAAGTTCTCTCACCTATATCTAGGCAAATCAAGAAAGCAGCAAAACTTGCTCAAGCAAGAAGAGAGAGCAAGATGCAAGAACAGATGTCAGAAATGCAAATTCTCATCAAGGGTCTATCTGAACAAGTCAAGGAGATGCAAGAAACAAAGAAGAACATGGATGAATTTCTTTCTTTTGATATAGAAGACAATATCAAAGTTAAGACAAGACATTATGTCAAACGTTTTACCGCTGATCTACAGAAGAACATTAACGAGAATGTCAACACGCAGCTTGATCTCAAGGTCAAAGAAGCAATCATTCTCAATTCTGGCTTCAAGCAGCTCAAAGACTTCACTACAGAAGAACTCAAAATTGAGCTTCTCAACAGATTCCACACTATGACATCTCCTTCTCCTGAAGATATTAGTCTTATGAAGTCTATTGCAGCACATATTGAGAAGGTTTCTTGCAAGGTTGCTGCTGATAAAGGAAAGAGGATTCGTGATGACGACACTGAGGATCCAGATCCAAATGCCACACAAAAGAAACAAAAGACTGTGAGTGGATCTGGTATTCACATTCAGGAACCACCAGAACAGACAACTTCTCCACCATCTCCTAATCATCAAGAATCTGGTCCTAAGGAAACTGAGCATCACTTGGAACATTTCATCGATGATGACATTGAGTTTCAACATCAAGATGATCCACCTCAAGATGATCCACCTCAATCACCTCCAAAACCAGCAAAAGCCAAACCATCCAGCAGTAAAAAATCTTCTGAAGAACCAGCTGTGCTTACATGGTTAGATACTGACGAAGACTTACATGGAAACAATTGGTTCGATCAACTTGCACAGGCTCAGATCATCGACGACGAAGCTTCAAAATTAGAAGATAGCACGTTTGAATTCCATCAGAAAGTCAAACATGCTTTCAACATTAAGAAGATGACTAAAAGAGAGCTTCGTAGAATCAAGAATGATGCTTTCAATCTTTTAAAAGATAAGTCTGCAAGTGCTGCTGAGTTGGAATATCATCTGGAGAATATTGCTAGAGCATTATCAAAAGACTTCGATTGGACAAATCCAGATGTATACAGGGAAGGTGGTCTTGACAGCAAGAAACGTCCTTACATCACGGACTGGACAAAACCACTTCCTGTGATACGACCTTATCATGGAACGTCCGAAATTCCATTTGCATTCTTCTTCAACCAAGATCTGGAACTACTTGTGCATGGGGCTTCTAGTGAAATCAAGTATGCTACCTCAATAACGTTCACTCCTGCTGCGAATTACACCAATCCCGCCATTGAAGAAGAAGCTAGACGTCGCAAACTCTTCATCAACAAAAGGGTTAAATATGATCGTGATGCTGAACTTGGCATTCATCATTGGTTTGACAAACGTAAATCTTGGTACAAGTACAAGCTAGCCCTCATGGCATCTCGTGAAAAGGTGTACAGTGATCTTCGTATCAAGGCAGTGATTGATGCTAAAGGATCTCAAAAGCTTGGTTACACATTCATCTCTGAAGTCACGATTCGCAGACAAGATAATCTTATTTACACGTTCAATGAAGCAGATTTTCCTGAACTCAGTCTCAACGACATTGAAGATTTGTATTTAATGAAAGTTCAAGGGAAGCTGAATCATCTCAATCCTACTCTTCTGTATGCATTTAGCACTGCTATATGCCACTTCATCAGAAGAACAGTGATCAAAGAACGTGTAGAAGATCTTCAACTTGGAGTTGAAAGTTATCAGAAGAAACTGAATCTTGAGGATCCCATGTTTACTCTCACTGATAACAAGGAGCCTCAGTACTTGCTCAAGACCGACCCTGTCTTCGGATTCGTCTACAGAAGTGCCACAAACACCAACCGTTTCATGCCTCATAAAGAGATTCACAAGTTCTGTGACGACACTCTTAAGAATGTTCGAGATGGGTTAGTCACACGAGTTCAGGATCAAATACTGAAGAAGCACAAGAAATGGAATCATCAGCAGCTCAGGCAGGTCAAGAATTTTATCTGGTCAATCGAAGAAAGGCTCTACAGAAGGGATCAGATGAGGAGATTGGAAACTTATGTTGGTGGTCGTCCTCCATTTGCCATCAGATTATTCCAGAGAACAGATCCAAAATTCACCACGTTTGGCCGAGGCGGTTAATTTGTAAGAATTTGATTTCAATATTCAAATATTCATTCAATATTCTTACTTATATATGACTGTGGATATGACTACGGCTTGTGCACACATAACAGTGTACAACCCGGACCCCAAAGAAAGGACCCTGAGGTACGCTTCAGTGCCTCAATCCTGAAAAAGGAGCGAAAGCTTCTTACTTATGAGCAGAATTAAAATCAGAATGTTTTCCAACGTTTTTCAAACATTCTGCTCATAAGGACAAGTATTCCCTCGTCCAGGGGGAGTATTTGAAAAATATAATCTTTGTTCAAAAAGAAGTATCAAAGTTCTTGAAACTTCTTTCCTAAAACTCAAAAACAGCATATTTTAATCATAAACGTTTTTCCAAAAACATCATGAGTATGCTATTTTTGAGGGGGAGAAGAAACAAATGATTAAAATATGATGTCTCATTTGCTGGAATCTCGTGTGCTCATACTCAGAATTGACCTTCGAATTGACGAATAGGAAAGTCAGTAGTCGAAAGGACATGTCCCGGACGGGTAATAATTTCAAGCCAGTTTATCTGGTGATGTAAGCGTGTCTCGCAAAGGGCGTGTCTGAGTAGAATGTACCGATTTCGAGCGATAATCTTTGAATCTGATCTGGACGGGTAATAATTTCAAGCCAGTCTAACTGGTGATGTAAGCGTGTCTCGCAACGATCAGGTTCATTGAAAGTCAATCAATTCAAAAGTGCCAACTCCTTCCGGCATGTGCAAATTTCAAAATTATTACTTATGCGCACATGTTAAGGGGGAGCCTTTCTAAAAAATCATCAAACTCTCAAAGTGTCAACAAAATGTCTTTACAAATGATCGACACTTTGAGAGAATTTCAAAGGTTTTTGGTTGTATGGCATCATTAGGATAGTCATGGAGTTATAAGGTGACTAAGGTTAGGGAAAACCGTCCTATGATCCGCCAGAGCCGGAGGGATCTACCCAAGGACAATACCACTAGTTTAGACTAGAAAGTCCTAGGTATGATATAAAAAAGGAGCAAATGAATGTACGGAGAAAGAAGGGGTTGAAGAATTAAAAAGAAAAGCAAAGAAAAGGGTGAAAAGAAATAGCCCTCCATTTGTTCAACCTTAGGGCAGACACCGGGTTCAATTCATAATCTACTGGTTGATGAGCATCACCGGTATTGAAGACCAAAGACGTCATGGACCCAGTGACGCACTAAAAAACCTTCTAAGCCACTCAAGTGTCTCTCAAAAGACATTTGTTTCATTCACACGGAGAACCCTTCATAATCTATCGACATCTCATTACGAGATTGTTGATATTGAAAAGGAGGCAATCTGCTCCACGCCTCCGATGACCAAACAAATGTGCACTTATTGAGTCTAGAGCCATGAGAATCATCAAAAGATCTCTTAGGTACACTTAGAATTACTCTGGTGTTCTACATCATGAGCATCAGGTGTAAATTAGGAAAAGTGTCCTTCGCAGATCTTAGCAATCTGCCAAGAACATTCATGAGAAAAATCACAATTGTGATTATCAATGATTGAATGGAAATCCTGCCAGAGCAACATCTAACAACTCTGTCAGCAGGTCACTTCGGTAACTCCTTATGGGTTACGCTTAGTGTTTTTGCTCCAAATGGTCTACAGTCGTGGGGTGATCTCCAGCGACTCACTGAATCGTGGGTGCACTTCGGTGTGTCCGAGTAATCCCTTTCGGGGGAATCCGGTTCAGAACGGTCTGGGTTAAGATTTGAGAAAGTCTTCACACTATGCTGTTGATGATCTCAAGTCTGAGCCTGTAAGTACCGGTTGGTACGTGCTGTTGCTGATGCTGCTGCTGCTGCTGCTGAGGAGCTGGAGATCGACCATCAAGACTCCATCATGCTTATATTTTTGAAGAAATGTTCTCTTAATGACTCAGTTATTACAGAAGTTCAACACAAGCTATAGTAAAGTCAAAAGTTCAAGCATCTCAACCTTTCACAAGTTTAAAGATTGAAAAGTGAGAACATATTGCAGATAACAAGTCAAAGATATATGAGCATGATGGAGAAGACGAGAAGACGTTGGAGATTGGCAGATAGAGACAACATCATATCATCATTACACAAGAACAAAGAAACAAAGATTATAAAGACGTCGGAAGCCTAAGAAGCAAAGAAGACGTCAAGCAACATTGATGATCAAGACTTAGGGGGAGATTGTTAGGAACACGTTTTAAATTACTTTACAAGTCTTGTTCATTTAATTAATGTTGCATAATTAGGACTATATTGTTTGTATTTTTGGACCGGTTCAATAGTAATCCTTGGACCGGTCATATCATTTAATCTTATCCTTAGCACATGTAAAGGGAATATTCCTAAGAAATATTCCCCTCCCAATGCCTATAAATACAAGGCAAGGGAGTCATTCTTATTGTTGGTTTTCTATTGTATGTGCGGAAGCTATGCTTGTGTGTGAATCGTTTGAATGAAAACCTCCCATCTTATTTCTTCTCTTCTCATTTCTCTTATTTCTAGCTTATTGTGTTTAGCTTATTATTAATATTTCCATACGTAGCTTATTATTATTTAGATAAGTAGTAGATCGAGTTTGTGGGTTTGCATCATTAGCGAGTGTATTTGAGATCATTATAGTGACCAACACAAAATAATTAATGGTAAGTTACAAAAGAGTCCTTGCAGAAAACGTCTATGAACAATTCTGCTTTCTTGTCTATTAGAATTACTATACTTAATTCTATACTTCTCAAAATTCTCATTGTTGCTAGTAAAATATAAGAGAAAAAGTTTAGGCGAGAACAAAATAACCACCGTTGTTGATACAAAAGTTGGGCGTTCCTTGATTCCGTACCAATCAGATATTAATACTTGAGACCTGCGCACTAAGAAAACAAAAAGACACCGTTAGGCTCAGTGGCGGAACCAGGAACTAATTTCAGGTGTAGCGAAAAAAAAAGTTAACCATAATTTTTTTTTAACCGTACATTTAAATAATTAAAAAAACGCAATAATAGAATAAGTTAAACAAATACCTAATAGATCTCAGAACTCTCCTCTACGGTCTTTCATAGCTAGAAAACGAACCATTACATCTTCATTCGTTACTTCGTCAAATGTCTCTCCTTCGACAGCACATACCATAGCATTGTTCAAATATTCGTCCCCCATTCGATTCCGCAAATCCGTTTTAATAAGCTTCATTTTAGAAAAGCATCTTTCAACAGTTGCGGTTGAAACCGGTAAAACCAATGCAAGCTTCAAAATCCGATAAAATAAAGGAAATGAGAGATTTTTTCCGGTTTCCACCATTACTTGAGCTAGGTGACAAATCCCATCCAAATTCAGAAATCTATCATCTTCCTTTACCGAGTGATAAAAGATTTTAAGCTCACCCAAAATACACCCGCTATCGTTCATATTAAAATCATCCGGATACATCTCAGAAAAGGCTACTATCTTAGATATGTCAAACTTAGAAAACCCATTACAAGGATTCAAACCCGACATATTTTCTACCAATGTAGTTGATACCTCATTGAACCGGTTCCCAAATTCTTGAATTTGCATATCCAAAACCGTATTAAAAACCTCAACCTCAAAATGATGTCGATTACTAATGGGTGGTCTATCAAAAGGGTCCGAAGGTAGATCATTCAAATCAAATCCATTTGGAATCGAACCCGAAGGAATGGAACCCGAAGGAATTGAACCCGAAGGAGTTGAAACCGAAGGAATTGAACACGAAGGAATTGAACCCGAAGGAGTTGAACCAATATCATCAACATTATTAGAACCAACATCGTCCTCTTGAAATTTTCTTTTAAAAAAATTGCCAATATGCACTTGTTTTTTCATGTTTCAACTATCAAAAATCAAGTCTGAAGTCCCTAATACAAAAAGATTACAAATTGCACTTAGAATTAACATATGAAATTGAACAAAAACATATGATAAAAATCTAGTAAAAGATTGACTATTTTTTCAAGGCTATAATAAACCTAACTACCTAAGCAGTCTAACAAAGTAACAATCTGAACCTAACTATCTCGAAACTCAATCTTTTCAATCTAATCAGAAATCACAAATTCACAATATGACAATAACATATAAAATTGAACCAAAATGGCAAAACCCTAATACAGTATTCATAAATTATTGAAATTATTGAAATAAACTTGAAAAATGAAATTACCTAAGGCAAGAGCAAGAAGCCAGGAAGGGGAATAATCGAATGGCAGAAGCAGTCAAGCAGATAACAATTAGTCAATTACTATTTTTTTTTTAAGGCAAAAGGGGCGCAGGTTTTTTTTTCTTTTCTTCTTATGGTCTTTAACTTCACGTTTTCAATAGATAACAATTAGTCAATTGCTTTTTTTTTTTTTTTTTTTTTTTTTTTTTTTTTTTTTTTTTTAAGTTGGTCCAAGCCCACTAGTCCACTACATGAGTTTTAATAATAAGGCCCAAGCTAGTAGCCTACTATCAATTTGAGTCTAATTTTTTCTGTAACCATTTTTTCATTTGTATGTTTTTTTTATGTATGCTTCAATTATCTCTAATGACTTAGCTCCTCATTCTCCCGAGGATGATTTCTCCATTGAGTCCTCCATCGCGTACCCTGCTGAATTTCCTTGTGAGGACAAAGTATTTAAGCCAGGCTTACTCATTGATGGTGAAATTCATCCTTTGATGAAATTGACTCGTGCTAAGAATTTAAAGTTTCCTGCCTCATCTAAGGAACTTTTAATTCTGAAGAAAAGTGATTCCTCTCTGTTTCTTTCTATTCAAAAACTCCCATTCTGGCCGGAGTCATCTCTGCTTGAAACTTTACTATCGTTTCCAGCCGGAAACGAAGACAAAGTTTTTGACCCCGGCATCACCGCTTTCATCTTCTAAAGCCGTGGGTATCTCAATCGGAGTGGAACTTTCGTGTGCTTCAAATGTTATCCAAACATCTTGAACGAAAGTCCGATTGAGATTATTTCTTCCACATGCTCCCCCAAGGACAAATAAATTCGGGGTCGAGTCAAGCTCATGTGACTCGGTTAACAAAAACAAGCGCTTCGTGGGAGGCACCCCATACTTATCCTTCTATCTTCTTTTCTTATTTCTAATAAAACGTGAGGAGGGCTCCCTCTTCCATATCTTGTGTTTCGTGTTTTCTGTGATGTGTCCAGGAATGCCCGATGATGAAGACTCTCGTGCTCGTAGTTTCTTTCACGCTACTCGAGTTTCATCATTCGCTGCTTATCAATATCCTAAAATCTTATCGTTTTACATCTATCTTTTGGCATAATTCATAAACGGCCTTAGATTTTTGTAGGAGAACCCTTACCTTTAAGACATCGAGGACAATGTCTCGTTTTAGTCTGGGGGGGGGGGGTAATCTTGCGATTTGATTTTTGCCTTGCACTTTTTGATGTTTACTCATGCAACCCCGTTTTTCCTCCAAAATTGAAAAAAAATCCAAAAAAATGAGAAAAATTTAAAAATTTTTTGCAAAAATATAATAAATTTTGAGGTTTTTTTGACTTTCCACTGGAGAGAGTAGGAATAAAATTCTGACTTGACCGGGCGTGTTGAGCCCTAGCTTGTCTCCTTAACCGTTTATAATCTATAAGCTCGTGCTAGTCTTTTACACAAGGAGCTATAAAATGCGAATTCTTTTTAAGAGTTTGCAAGTTCCCGTATTTGACTTTATTTAGGCATGGCTTGATAATAAGGCTAAGCATTCGCGGATCTTATTATTTAAGATTTTAAATTTGCGAAGAACGAGAAATGATAGAGTTGTTTATAAGTTAGATTGCTAAACGTGGAGTAGTTGGATCTCTTTAGAGCTCATCGAAGTTACTTGTGGCTTTTTGTTCCCATCAGCTTGTTTCACAAAAAAAAAAAAATAGTAATCTAGGAATAATTAAAGCTACTTTAGTTTTGGCGATGATTAGTTTTTATTTCTTCCTTAGAGAATCCTTGCTTATGAAAGTTGGGTACACATCAAGGTACTGCCAGTGTTACGGTGTAATAGACTATTCCATCTTGCCGGCTCGCAACCGATGTTGGGATTGTTATAAAAGCCGTAGGACTCGGGATTTGGCAAAATATATAATGAATAATGAATAATAATAATAATCCAAAGCCATAAAAAGTTTTCTGCATCTTGCCGGTTCGCAGCCGATGTTGTAGACTTCTAATAAAGGCAGAGGAAAAGTTCCAAGGTCATAATAGACTATCACATCTTGCCGGTTCGCAGCCGATGTTGTGATTGTTATAAAGGGCCAATGATCAATAATAATATGTGCTTAAAAATGTTAAAAATGCCAAATTTCGACTCCGAGGTATCCTAATAAAGGCTTCTGTCTCTGGACTCGTTGATGAGTTGTTTCGGTCGCAAATAAAAGGGATATTCTCAAAATCGTGTTAAATCAGAGACCTTGATGTGGACCTCATTTTTGTATGCAACGGTTTTCGAGGGAAGGTTTGGAAACTACTTAGCGTCTAAACTAAGGTATCTTTATCGGCTTAAAAAAATTATCGAAACGAGAATTTGAAGAAATTCATGTCTCACCAAAAATAAAATAAATAGAGGAAAATAGGAATTTGGGAACGAAGAGTCCACAATTAGCTTTCTGAGTAGTGTTGGCAATCTAACTTGTAAATAACAATGATTTCGTTTTTAAGCTTAGTTTGGGGACTCGTGAAAAATCGGGGACGACGAATTTTATCCGTATGGTCACTTCTTTATGAGTCGTGTTTCCTGCTCGAAGACCCTAAAAGTTATCGAAAGATAATGATTGTCAACAAAACCGTCACGTAAATAATAAGAAAATACAAAAATAGAATAAAAAGGAAAATCGGGGAGTTTTTATAACATTGCATGAGGACATTGCAATAGCTTAGTCTGGGGGAATTTGGTATGTGCTTAAACACATACCTTTTCTTGACCAAAACCGGACCCAAAATGACCAAAAACCCGACCATAATGCCAAAAGATATTGTGTTTTTGTATTTTTGTATGCAGGCACGAATATCGTGAAAACCGACAAAAAGACACAAGAAAATCAGGAAAAACGAGCACGGGATACGGAAACGGCTCAGAACCAGAACCGGAAAGAGATTATGGTCAAAAAGTCAACCGTGGTCCTCATATTATCAGAGATGTTCATATTCAGCCCTTGGATTTAACTTTGAAAGAATGACAACATCAGCCCCTTAAGAATCCAGAAATTACATAAAAGGTCCCTAGAACTTTACACTTAAAATCCCTAATCCATAAATACTACTCTACCCGGATTTTAATTAAACAAACCCACCCTACTCACTTATCCAACCCACACAAACCAAATCCTAACCCAATCCAAAATCTAACCAACCCAGCCCAACTATTAAACCAACCCAAGCCCACCTTATTTCAACACACCCGACCCATCCTTATTAACTAAAACCCGGTCAACCCACCCTTTATCAGTCAAAAGAAATAAAAATAAAACACACACTCCCTCTTTCACTCACACGCGCGAATTTCTTCCCCAATTATTTTTACCAAGAACCCTATTTACCGTACCACACAAATTAACCTCGTACCAATGATTATATCATGATTGGTAAATTCTGGAAGGATCTGACAGCTGCCAGGACACGTGGGTGATGTTGATTGGAGGTGCCACTTCATATCTCTGATCGTACGGTGAAGATTAAAGCTTGGAGAGCAAGGATAATCCAAGGGTGGATATGGACTCATGTGCACACGGATTGCCAAGCTGGAAGACCCAGAAGGATCGACTGAGCTCTATAAATAGGAGGGTTTTTCTTCGAAGGAAGGAGTTAGTTTTTTTTTTTTTTTCGTATTGTATTTTTCTGTTTTTGATTTAATCTTCTAGTTTGTAATAGGTTTTAAAGTACTTTATGAGTTCATTTTCAAGTATTCTGTAATTCTCATCTTCCTGATTAATGAAAATTTTCATTTAAGGTTCTATTGATTGTGAGTTTTCTTTTAATTGTTGTTACTGTTTCAGTTTATTATCTTAAAAATTTAATTCAGCTTGTTTAGTTTTGTTACATTTCAATTATAAAAGAAAAAAAAAAAAAAAGAAAAAAAAAAAGTAAGTCCAGCTTTCAGATAAGCTATTTCAGTAGAGTACAAGCTCTTTTAAGCTCCCTAGCTTATGTGAGTTTGTTTAGTTACAATTTCAGCAAAGTTCTCATAAAAGTCAACACAAGTCAATTATTTTCATTGAATCATGGTGAAGTCTGGTTTCATTTGATAGTCCAATTGAAGCAAGGGAAGTCATTGGCCTATCTAAAGATAGGCTAGGTTCAAGTTACCCTCTGTTCAGCTGAGGGGATAATTTGTAAGTTTTTGCTTATTTTCTTTTCCACTCAAAATTTAGTATTAGATTTGCTGGTGTTTATTGAATGATCAGAATTGTTTGATGATGTTTATTTGGATTCAGTAGTGTTATAATTATAGAATAAGTAGTTAGAATAAGCTTTGGTCAATTTGTTGGTTTTAGTGGAATTAGTTCATAGCAGTTAGTTAAAGTGGTATGTGCAGGGACTGTTTTAAGAAGTTAGTTGTAATATTGTTGGTTTGCAAATTTCTGAGGTTGGATTAAGTTGAGTAGAGGTTATACAAGCTAGAATCAGTTGGTGATCAAGGTTTAATTGCTCATAATTAGAATTTGCTTGTTGTTGGAATTTTGATACTTAAACTGCCTTTATAAGCTCAGCTTAAGCTAGCTTATTTGAAAGTCTCAATCAAGTATTTCTGTGTTGCTTTTATGTGTTTAAGTAAGTGTACAAAGGATAGTTGGATTTCAAGTAAGTTTGCACAAGTTTTTGGTCAAAACACTCCCTCTGCTGTCACAGAATACTCTGTGCAGTCTTTGGTTCTTGACTACTGATCTCTGTTTTCTAGTAACTTATTGGATTAAGCTTAGGTCCCCTTATTTGGTTTTTAGGCAATTGATACAACAAACTTCATAGATAATATCTGGGATTCAGGTTGGTGGCTTATTAAGGAGCTTATTTCTAGTTTGCAAAATCAGCCTTCATCACTTATTTCTTTTGCATCAGTTAATGTGCTTGAACACTCCTTGATCTAGAGTAGAATTAGGTGAGCAATTGGCCACAACTTTTGGGCATATTGGGTTTTAAGATAGATTTCCACCTAGGCTATAAGCTCATCATCTGGTATTGGACAAATCAGCTTATTAAAGTGCTTAATCAGGGGTGCAAAGTAGGCATCTAGACTGTTTTGATTTTGACTTGGAAATAAGTTGTCCAGCTTAAATCCAGCTTTTTGCTTGTGCTTAATTTTCCATTTTCAGTTCCTTTGTGCTTCCAGTAGTTAGAATAACTAGTATTTAGCTTTTTATAATTTTTGGCTTATTTTTGCTTATTTTTAGCTTATTTTCTATTTGCTTATTAACTGTTTTAGCTTAATCAGTCATATTCAGCTTCTAAAAATATTTTTATTAAATTTCTCATTAAAAATTAAAATTCCTCAAAAATTTTCAGAGTTTTTTATTCAGTTTTACTATTTTTTAAGAATTTAATTAGTTTTATTTAGTTTTTAATTCATAAAAAATTATTAAAAAGTCAAAAAAATATTTTTCTTTTTCCAAAAATTTTCTTTTATCAAATTTAATATAAGAAAATTATTTTTATATTTTTAGGTTTTAAATTTCACAAAATCACTTTTATTTACGTTTTAAAATTCGTCGTGTAACGTTTTTAAATTTTAATTTTCGATTTTAGGTTCGTATGCTTAGCTTAATTGTTTCATTAGCATAATTAGTTGTTTACTTTTATTATTTCATTCTTAGTAGTGTAAATCAAAATCAATCACTCTTTCACTTATTCACTTCACATTTTCACGACACCGAATCGACTTAAACGCCGTCAAACCTTCGTTGGGAGAACGACCCGGGGAAATATTTTCACAAATATTTCTTTGGTAAAATAATTCAAATCATTGGGTTTGGGCCCTCGTAAGCCCAAACCGTTATCGCAATAGCCCATATCGTGATGGACTGGAGTCTATTCGTGATGGACTTGAGTATGGGTCGGGTTCGTGACCCGAATACGGACTATACGTCATCATGTCCCCCCAGTCTAGTGTGCGCAATGCGAAATTGCGGACGCTAGACTAACAATTGTAGCTAAAAATATTCCTCGATGCG
This sequence comes from Artemisia tridentata subsp. tridentata, assembly GCA_021014915.2. Classification (NCBI taxonomy): domain Eukaryota; kingdom Viridiplantae; phylum Streptophyta; class Magnoliopsida; order Asterales; family Asteraceae; genus Artemisia; species Artemisia tridentata. The sequence continues at coordinate 249,593,123 of CP139503.1, forward strand.
TAGCGGGGAAGTTTCAAGTATTTCCCGCCAAAATTAGCAAGTTAATCTAGTCCAAGTATCTTCTTCGAAGATCGTGAGGGTGGGTGAAAAAGTGCTTTACCTTTTGGGTTCCCAACCATCCGATTAGAACAAGTGGGGTACACATGTCGTTCATCCACGAACATGTGTAACCCTATATAAACTTGAGCCGTCATTTCACTGTGGTTATCACAGTAAAAACCATCATTTTCCGCCATTGTTAAACCTCCAAACAGCAATCAAAATCAACAAGAACTAAGGTAACAGCGCGTGCGCTTATAATAGTTATAGAAGATTAATCATGGTACTTCAATTGTCCGATTTTAACTCCGATCTATCTGAGGATGAACTTCGTCAGTTCACTTCAGATTATTATATCCCTCTCGCATTGCATCCGGTAGTTCCGGCCGCAAATGCGTCAATAGCGAATTTCCCACAAGGGAAAGTAAGGGTATACACGCGTTTTTTCGAATTCGCTAACCAGCATGCGCCCATCTCCCTCTTTTTGTGCGATATTTTAAATCACTATCGTCTTCATATTTCCCAGCTGCACTGTATAGGTGCAGCAAAGATAACCAATTTTGAGGTGAATTGTCGCTTGTTAGCGATAGAACCAACAATTCATCTTTTCCGCGCGTTTTACCACACGTCGTGGTCAAACGGGTGGGTTTCCTTCTCCAAGCGCGCAGGGACACTGCAGTGCTATACGGAGAAGTTAGACGCACTGAGGGATTGGAGAGAAAAATTCTTTTGGGTGGATAGGGCATTTTTCCCATGGGTTTTTGAGTTCTACACTCGAGAATCATTACCGAGAGACGAGCGCCCAGACCCCGGATTGTATAACATGGTTGATGCGGACATGACAAATACCAATCGCATACCGATTAAAGCGTACCCAGAAGAGTTGTTGGTGCACCTGGGCATCAGTCGCAATTACTTCGGTAGTCCGGAAGAGGTGCCAACATTTTTGGATGAACATAACCGGGGTGGGTGCTTGTCTCCTCCTTCCTCTTCGCTTAGTAGTTGTAAGCGTTCTTCCTTTTATAGCTTATCTAACATACTTTGTGTTTGTTTGTTGTTTGGTTGCGCAGAGGTGGATTTGTTCGATGTTGTTCGCTTGTCGAAGCCTACTCAGGTGATCGTAGGGGTGCGCCCATTGAGAAATGGAGAGGAGCCAGTACTTCAGGCTACTGCAGGGCGCACTATGGTGATCGCGCAGGAAGACACAGAGGAGACCGAGGAGATAGGGGAGGTCCCCACAGGTGTCACTATGGCTACTCCTCTGCGCAGCTTTCCCGCTCCTGGATCGCAAATCCCTGCGGAGTTATTTCATATAGACTCGTCGGGGAGTGCTATGGATGAGTCTGAGGAGGAGGGCCAAGGGTTAAAGCGCAAGAGATCGTCTGGTGATGATGGCGCAGGGACATCAAGTAAGCGCCCTGCTATTTTTGTTGGGCAATCATCTGAGGAGGGTGCGTCATCGCATAAAACTCCTCCCCTCAAGTAAGTACTTGTATTTTTGGGTCTTCAGTCCTTTATTTCGCGTTTAATATGATAGAGTAACTTTGTTATTTTGCGTGCAGTACTGAAACTGCTGTTGATGATGATGCGCATGTTGGAGATTCGCCACCTAAGACTGATTCTGGATATGTTGGTGAGTTTGGGCCTGAGAGTCCAGTGGATGAGGAAAAATCTTCTGGAGATGCGCCAAGAAATAGCCTTATAGAGGAGTTGGCGTTGGCTGCTGCGCACCAGGCTTCATTGGTTGCGCGGCTATAGGCTGAGTATGGTGGTGAGGGTAGCCTGGTTGCGCAGAAAGACAAGGAGATTGAAACTCTGAAGGTGCAGTTGGCTGATGCGCAGGCTGAATTGAGGGCATCTGCTATGTATGACCAGAAAGTTGCTGATGAGAAGATGTCGCTCATGGCCGAACTGAATAAAGAGCGCACTGGAGCAAAAGAGTACAAGGCCTCCTGCCTTTGGGCCTTGAGATATATGGAGCTAAACAAGGGGAAACTCTTCTCTAACTTGGAGGAGTTCCGCAAGGCTGTGGAAAGTTCGCTGGAGAATCAGGAGCTCAAGCTGCGCAAGCTCAGCATTGAATATGATGAGGAGTTGTATCCACATTTGGTGTCGACCATTGCTGAGCGCAGGTGGCTTATCAGCCATGGCTTGCGTCTTGCCGCCTTGACCACGCTGGAGTCTCGAGAAGTCAAGGACTCATTTGGGGGTGTGGTTCTATGTGCACTGGCACGTGGTAAGGCAGAAGCTATTGTGGAGCTATGCGCCGCTAAGGTTTTGGATATGTCTCCCTCCGAAGTACCTGGTTATAACGAGAACGCTTATGGTGAACTTGTTGCGGCTATGGAGAAGTTGAAGCTTTTCGAGCTTCCTCATATTGCGCAGCTGGAGCGTGACCAGGATTACCCCATAAGCGTGATCATGCAGGGATTGACTTTGGCGAGGCACTCATCCGAAGACGCTGAGGAACAGTTTGACTACTTTCTGAAGCCAGATGTTTCGCAGCTACATGTGCCTATTTTTGCTCGCCCCCGTGACATCCTCAACCCTTTTGCCCTTGAGAAAGAAATTCCATTGAAGGCGTCCTTAAAGGCCCATGAGAAAAGACTTGCCAAGAAGAAGGGTCAGAAGGGGAAGGCCATTCTTTGTGGTCTCGGTGCGGCTCACATTCCTAGATCTGATGGAGTGCCTCTTAGCGTGCCAACGGTAGCACCCAAGGATGCTGAGCTGCTGCAGAGGCTTAAGGATGCTGGTAGTGTGGCGCGCCAAGCGGGTAGCTCAGGGCTCAGGCGTACTCGTAGCATGTCTTGGTAGTTTCGATGTAGTGATTTTTTGTGGTATGTCCACTTTTTGTTGTACATATGCGTGTTGGATGTGTACTTTTTATTCATAATGAAGCGTTGATTTTGAAAAATACCACTGTATGCATATTGTATCAAATTTGATTGTGGTTAAAACGTTTGTACTTAGTTATTTTGTCTTTGCATAAAAGATGTCTAAGAATCAAACCGTTTGTATAAACACATTTAAAGAAAGTTACAAGGATTTATAATCACTTATATCATAATCGTGTATGAAATTTATGACATAGTCGTGTATGACATGATTGTATATAACATAATTGTGTATGAAATTTACAAGTTGTTGTGTATCCATCGTGGGGTGCACAAGTGTATGGACTGCAGCGTGCTACTAATACCATATTAAGGGGTTAATTGTCTTAACTCCTAATTTGTTAAACGCGCACAGTGTGCATTGATGTGTATCCGTCGTGGGGTATGCATCGAACTTACTCCAACGTCTTGAGAGTAAGGTGTTTAACAATGATGCGTGATCCGATGTTGATGGGTTTGCAACCCTCTTACTCAACGAGTCATTTAGTAGGTTTACTCATCCTTTTACCATAGTGGGTTTTTAATTAGTGCATGCACGCCATGTAGGCAAAAGATAATATAACAAACAGTATTGAGACATAAATTATATGTAAGCAATAAAGTAAAGTGTGTCACGGAGTTAGCTAGAAACCGCAACATTTTATTAATACTTGCAAGTTTTTGTAAAAAAAAAATAAAAAGCTTTGTCTAAATAAAACAAAAAATGTAAATACACGGATATTTATTGAGCACTTACTAAAGTGCGTAGGTGTCCATGTATTGGGTCGTAACCTTTCCTAAAGATAGCATCTCTTGAGATTGCAGATATTCCATGCGCGTTGTAGCTCACGGCCATCCATGTCACGCAGCTTGTACGCGCCTTGTCCTAGTGCTTCAATGACCTCATAGGGTCCTTCCCACTTTGGTCCAAGTTTACCTGTATCTTCTGCGTGGCTTGCATCATTAACGCGGTACACAAAGTCGCCTGGTCTGAATGAGGTGCTTCGAACTTTAGCATCATAGTATCCCTTCATCTTTGACTTGGTTTTTGCCTCTCGTATAGCTGCGAGCTCGCGCCTTTCTTCCAATAGGTCCAAATCTATCCGTCGTTCGTCGTCATTAGTCGCGACATTAACTTCCGCGGTGCGGATAGTTGGCATTCCAATTTCAGCTGGTATGACAGCTTCTGTCCCGTAGACAAGGGAAAAAGGAGTGTCTCCATTGCTAACTTTGATTGTCGTGCGGTGCGCCCATAAGACATGCGACAATTCGTCCACCCATCTTCCTTTGTGTTTGTCCAGGCGCGCTTTAATTCCTTCGCCTAGACTACGATTTGCGCGCTCAACTAAGCCATTGGTTTGTGGGTGTTTTACTGATGCGAAGTGTTGTGTGATATGTAACTCTGCGCACCAGTCTTTGAACGGGTTATCACGGAATTGTTTTCCGTTGTCCGAGACGATCTCCCCAGGTAATCCAAAGCGGCATACAATATTTTCCCAAACAAAGCGTTTTACTTGATTACCTGTGATTGTCGCTACTGCCTTCGCTTCAATCCATTTAGTGAAGTAATCTATTGCAACAATAAGGAATTTAAGTCCTCCCGCTGCAACAGGGAAGGAACCCGCAATGTCAATACCCCACTTATAGAATGGCCATGGAGAAGTGATAGGTGTTAGCTCTTGTTGTGGTCTGCGCGGGATGGGTCTATGAACTTGGTAGTCGTTGCATTTCTTTATCACATCGCGCGCATCCAGATGCATAGTAGGCCAATAGTATCCTGAGCGCAATGCTCGCGCTATGACGGACCGTGGTCCTGAATGCATACTGCATGAACCAGCGTGGATCTCTCGGAGTACGTAATCTGCCTGAAGAGGTCCGACGCACCGAAGCCATGGTTGTAGGAATAAGCGCCGATATAGGATGCCATCTCTAAGTTCGAACCTCTGCGCTGTGCGCCGTATCCGTCGAGCGTCCTTCTGCTCCTCGGGCAATTTGCCCTTGCTTATGAATTCGATAATAGGGGTCATCCACGTAGGATTCTCTTCCTCTATTACCGTAGATATCTCCATCTCCGAGATGGATTTGTTCTTTAGGATCTCCACTAAAACTTGTTTTGACAGGTGCGCGAAGCTAGTAGATGCGATCTTGCTTAGCGCATCCGCTTTCTTATTTTCACCCCTAGGAACTTGCTTAATTGTAAACCTGTCAAAGCCTTGTATTAGCGATTTGGTCTTGTCGAGGTATTGGACCATGTTATCCTCTTTAGCCACATATTCGCCTAACACATGGTTGGCTACCAATCGGGAGTCCACATTTGCTTCTAGGTTACGTACACCCATTCGATTTGCAATGCGTAATCCAGCGATTAGGGCTTCATATTCTGTCTCGTTGTTCGTGGCTGTGAATTCAAAACGCAGTGCATAAGTGAATTCCATTCCTTCTGGATTAGTGAGGATAAGGCCAGCACCCGATCCATCCACGCATGAAGATCCATCTGTGAACAAGACCCATGGTTCTTGTAATTCTACCTTGCTCGGTGGGGGTGCGTCATCGGTATCTGGTTTTTCGATGATGAAGTCTGCTAGTATTTGCCCTTTAACCGCAGTGCGTGGTCTGTAGGAGATGTTATACTCGCCTAGTAGCACACTCCATTTTTGTAATCGCCTCGATGCGTCAGGTTTAGAGATAACTTGTTTGATAGGTTGGTCGGTAATCACTGCTATTGGGTGCGCTTGAAAGTATCTACGCAGTCTTTTGGCAGCAAATACTAACGCCAAGACCAACTTCTCCATTGGGCTGTAATTAATTTCTGTCTTCTTGAGTGCTTTGCTTACAAAATACACCGGTGTTTGTACGGAATTCCTATCCGTCAGTAGCACTGCGCTGATCGCTCCATGGGTCGCGGATAAGTAGATGATTAACTCCTCCCCTGGTCGGGGTACAACTAGTTTAGGAAGCGCTGCTATATGTTGCTTAAGCTGTGTGAAAGCTTCTTCCGCTTCCGTAGTCCAACGAAAGTCTCATTTTTTTGTACACTTCTTGAGTGTTTTAAATAAAGGAAGTGACTTATCCGCTGATTTGGACAGGAATCTGTTCAAACCGGCTAGCTTTCCATTCAGAGATTGAACTTCTTTCAACGTGCGCGGTGAAGGAAGTTGGATGACAGCCTCTGTTTTTTCTTGGCACAGCTTAATGCCATCTAGTTCTATCAAATATCCTAGGAACATGCCTTCTGTAGCGCCAAAAGTGCATTTCTTAGGATTCAACTTCATGTAGATCTTTCGTAGTGTTGTGAATGTTTCTTCAATGTCGCGCACCACTTCATCTTCAGTATGGCTTTTTATGACAAGGTCATCCACATAGACCTCTAGGTTGCGTCCCACTTGCTTCTCAAACGCATTATCTACCAGTCGCTGGTAGGTGGCGCCCGCATTCTTCAGGCCAAAAGGCATTTTTGTATAACAAAAAACGCCTTGGCTTATGTGGAAGGCTGTTTTTTCCTCGTCTTTCTTAGCCATTTGGATTTGGTGGTACCCTTTGTATGCATCCAAGAAACATTTAAAGGGATATCCGCACAAAGATTCCACTTTCCAGTCTATCTCTGGTAGTGGGTAGCAGTCCTGTGGACATGCTTTATTAAGGTCGGTGAAGTCCACACACATCCGCCAACTGCCATTGCTCTTTTTTACCATTACTGGATTGGAGAGCCAATCGTGGTAATAGACTTCTCGCATGATGCCAGCGTCCACAAGTTTGTGTACTTCTTCCAGTATGGCTTTTGCGCGCTCTGGAGCCTGGCCGCGCTTTTTCTGCCTTATTGGGGAATATCCTTGTCGGTTGTAACTTGTGTTCTGCAATCGAGCGTGGCACACCAGTCATGTGCTTTGGTTCCCATGCGAAGATATCCAGATTCCTTTGTAAGAGCGCGCACACGGCCGCTCTGCCTTTGTCAGACAACGATCCTCCAATCGACACTTCTTGCTCCTGGTATTCTGGGTGAATCGCAACCTTTAGGTTTGGTACTTTAGCTGCGCTCTGTTCTGGGATGTGCGTTGTTTCACATGTAATCGTGTTACACTCTTCTGATGGCGCAGCGCTGTTGTATATGGTGACAATGCCGCCTTCTACTGGGAATTTGAGCATCCCATGTGCTGTGGATGGTACCGCGCGCATCGCCGAGATTCCTGACCTTCCAATAATGCCATTGTATGGCGAAGGAGATTTGATCACCATAAAGTTCATCCAGGCTGTCGTGGAGTGTTCCTTATTACCAACAGCGACTAGTAGTCGCAGTTGTCCCATGGGCCATATCTTTTCTCCTGTAAAGCCAGTAAGCGCAGTTGTGGCTGGGCTTAACTGTCTTTGTATCTCAGGGCGCAGTCTCTTGAAACAATGCTCATACATTATATCCGCTGATGCCCCTCCATCGACATACATGCGGTAAATATCGTGACCCCCCGCATTTATCGCAATGGTAAGTGGTTCTGCCACTGCGTTGTCCGCAGCCAAGGTGGGGAAAGAGATTTCGCTTCCATGGGAGAATTTCTGGCTGACTTTTTGCCTAGTCTTTCGCTGCCATGATTGTATAATGTAGATTGTGTCAGCCTTGTCCTTGGGCGCTTCTTTCTTGCCCCCAGTTTTCTGTTTGTCTTTCCCGTCCTTAATGTTTTTAACGAGATGGTCTAATCTGCCTTCTTTTACTAACTTGTCTATTAATTGGCGCAGTTGGACGCAGTCATTAGTTGTATGGCCCTTCTGTCCATGATATTCGTAGTATCCGTTCCCTACGCGCCGATCTTCAGGGGTGCGCATAGGTGGGGGTCTTGGATCACCTGTCCCATCATATGTTTTGACATTAGCAGGCATGCGCCTTCTCTTATTTTCCGAAAAATCGCTGATGCGCCAAGTGAACGCATCAACTTTTTGGCGACGCCAGGGACGAGACATGTCTTCGTCTTCCTGGTCGCGGTATTTTCCCCTTGATTTCCAGTGTCCGGTTTCTTTGTCCTCATTGTCCGAGGAATCACTTGAGGATGGGCTTATTCTTTTACGACGCTTGTGCCAACTATCATCGGAATCCGAGCTTGCTCCTCTGCGGCGCTTGCGCCGACTATCCTCGGAGTCAGAGCTTGAAGGGCTTTCACTTGGGGAGCATCGTCGCCCAAGCCTGTCATGAACCCTGCGACTACCAAGCCTAGTGTGGACATTGGCGCGCCGTTCCCCATCTTCATTCTCCTCCAGATACTGAAAGTCGGCTACTTCGTCATTCACAACCTTCCTTCCAATCCTAGTAAACACTGGGTGTTTGCGGCTATCCTTCTCGCGTCTTTCCTTTCGGTAGCGCGGTGGGGATGCCTCATGCTCAGGGTCGAAGTTGAGCCTGGCGTGCAGACTTTGGCTTGACCTCTTTTTTGCCTCCTCTCGCATGAGCGCAGCCAAGGCTTCGTAGTTTTGAGATACGAAATCACTTGGCGCTAGTTCAGGCGTGACTCCTTCTAGTGCGAGGGAGCCTGTTTCCAAAACAAGATCCTTGTTTCGGGTTGGCGCATTTGGTGGCTCAGTGAAGTTTACTTCTGGCATGGTGAGAGGAGTGAGCTGTAGGTCTACCGCGCTAGTACTTGTTGTAGTAGCATTGGTAGTCATAGTGAGCGGTTCTACTGGAGTAAAGAGCAGATCTGAGTACGATCCTAAGCTTCTAGGCGCACTGGTTGTCCCAGAGGTCTGCTTAGAGGCCGCATCAGTTTGCTGTTTCTTCCCTAATAGGTCATCATGCGTTTTCTTCGCGTGCGGAGTCCGCTGATTTCCGTGCTTTGTCATTCTAGTTCTTAGCAAAGTTCTTAGTGTAGGGTCCCACGGATGGCGCCACTTGTTGATACAAAAGTTGGGCGTTCCTTGATTCCGTACCAATCAGTTCTTAATGCTTGAGACCTGCGCACTAGAAAACAAAAAGACACTGTTAGGCTTACCGTAGGTTGTCTCCCACGATTATCCTCCGACGTGAGAATAAGTAATCGGTTTTTAGGGTTTAGTTGAAGAGTTAAGGTTTGTCAGTCGTACCTTTGTGAGGGCTGAGGTGCCCTCTATATATGGACACGAAATCCTTGTTGGTTTCGTGTTCCCCAATCTTTGGTCTATCCCGCGTAGGGCGGTTAATTGATATATATCCCATAAATAGAAGATATACTATCAAAACCATAAATAACGTTGGGTTTGGGCCCTCGTAAGCCCAAACCGTTATCGCAATAGCCCATATCGTGATGGACTGGAGTCCATTCGTGATGGACTTGAGTATGGGTCGGGTTCGTGACCCGAATACGGACTATACGTCATCAACCGTTGAAGTGGCCTAGTCGCTAGGGGAGCTCACAAGAATACTAATGTTAAAAACTTACTAGATACATATTTTGAAGGTGACAAATAGGTAATAAAAAGGTCAGAAAAAATCATGGATACCATTGTTAAACTGCGTATATGTGAGTTAACGATTTACCAGTTTCTCAAATATCCTAAACACGAAAACCGTTTATGTAAAAGGAGTTGAATATTTTTGATAAAAGAAAAGAAAAACATTTGTTACTTTTAAAAATATAAGTAGCGTATACATATGTATCACATTTATACAAACACATACACAGTTACACACTCACAAAATCATAACTTTATACAAACACATACACACTCACAAAATCATTGTTATATGTATTTGAATTTTACATTCAAAATCACATGACTTACTCATTATAATACATTTTTCTCTATATCTATACTATATATAAAGGGTGTATTCTTTTTTCTTGAATCTTGAAATTTAATAAAAACTTAAATATGATAAGAAAACTTAAATATTGTTTAATCCTCAAATCTTCAAACTTTTATTATTTCTCGTTTATAACCCATAAATTTTTTTCTCGCAATAACTACAAAGTAAACCCGTAAGTGTTGCATTAATGGTCACACAAAAACCACAATTTTGCATGTATAATTATTTCCCGTTATACATCGTCGCTTTGCACAGTTATTTGTCTAGTTAGCGTCTAACATTTGTTTACGTTGTCTTTGCAAATCAACTATTCAACAGAACCATAAAGTCCATTTTATAATAGTTTTTTTTGTTTATTTTCAAATTATAATAGTGTTTGTTAACGAATGCCAATCGTAATTTTGTAGTTTTGAGAAGAAGTGTGCATCTTTATAAATGTTTAAAGTATGAGTAAATAGCAAGGTTGTAAAAATCGATAGGCGCTAGCCGGACGGTCGAGTACTACCTAGCAATTAATCAGTTAGGCAGCGATTAATCAGGGATTAATCGTATTAGATTTTTTATATATAAAATTAAAAGTTTTTGAAATTATATATATAATATAAACGAAATGCTTCAAAATACTTTAAGGTTCAAAGTTCAAATGGTTCAATTAATTTTCACAAATTAATTTCCGAATTCAATTAGTGCCATTAACATTCAATTGAAATAAGAAAAACGAACATATCTTCACATTTTGTGTTAAATCACAGCTTGAGGTGCGTTTGAATGGCTGTGTCGACTGATTTTGTGAAAAATGGGAGGTATATTGAAATATAAATCTCAATTTTAATTTTTGAAAAAAGTTGACCCGCGTTAACCGAGTTGGCCGATTTTTGTCCGATTTGACCGATTTATGTCCGAGTTGGCCGATTTTCATCCGATTAATCTGTACGTTGACCGATTTTGACCAATCCTATTAATAAGGCCGATTAGTCCAAATCCTGGCGGTTTATCCCCAACGATTTTTACAACATTGGTAAATAGGATGAAAAATAAGTTTACATTTTTTGAAATTAAAAGGTAGTAGGGTACATTATTCGACTTAAAGTTGAGCCTTAGATTGAGAGCTAAGTGTTGGTTAGACATATGCATACTTCATAAAAGACTAGACAACTCGTCGCACATAACGACGACGGTGTAGAGTAGTATTAATTTGTTCGTATAATTTTTTATTTTTTATTTTTTATTTTATTATTTATTTATTTATTTATTTATTTTATTTTATTTATATATATATGAGTGTAGAGTAGTGAGCGTAAAAAAAATTAATAGTTTAAATTATAATTAAGTATTTAAATATTTAATAAATTGCATTGAATTTTACAAGTAAGAGTATTTAAGCATAATAACATTACTCATATTTTAAGTTTTTAAACAAACTTGATTTATGTTTATATGTAGGGTATGTTTGGTGCAATGGGCTAGAGCTGGGACTGGGGCTGGAGCTTATATTATAAGCCGAAAGTTGAAACTTATAATTTTATAAAGCCGTTTGGCGAATTAGTTGGGACTAAAACTTATTAATGTAAAATCAAATAAAAATACATCAAATTAAACTCACATATATTTACAGCTTTTACGTGATAATTCATTATATTTTTAAAATTATTTAATTAATTTAACTGGCCTTAAGCCCTTTCTATGGGCTTGGGCTTATGGCTTATTATAAGGCTCAATAATCATATGTGACAAACTAGACTTATTTTAAAAGCTCAAGCGCCTATAAGCGTCGGGTGCCAAACACAGCCGTACAATACATCCTTATTTTCTCAGAGAAAGTCGTTTATCTTATCTTTGATCCTGACAAAACACAAATGGGTGGAGATATACTGACCCTCCCTTAGGGAGGGTCTGTTGACTTGACCAAGCTGCCGCTGCTGTACTATCTGCTTTAAAGCTTGTATATTTTGACTAAAGTAGGCAGATCCCACATAGTAGGAGGAACACAAATATACATTTGTAAAAGGACTTGAACGCAATTATCTCTCTTTCACATACACACACGCGCCAGATTCTTTAGATACTTGTTCTCTACGTGTCATTTTATTCATTCAGATTCTTTAAAGCCGGCACTCAATTTATTTATTTTTATAAAATTGTATATAATACATACGGTAGATGTTTGTATGATTCTGTAAAGTTAGTGTACTCGTCTCATACTGTAAACATAAACATCTAGAATCAATCAATCAATCAGATGGCTACAGACGAAGAATCACAACCACTCGTTGAACAAATTGTTGTTGTTAATCATGGTAGAGATATTCATATTTTGAGTTGGGCCTTTTTGTTGATCTTTTTGGCTTATGGCGCTGCTCAGAATTTGCAGAGTACCATCAATACTGTCAGTCTCTTTTTTTTATTATTTTTAATTTTTAATCTTTGTTTTCACAGTTTTAATTAGCATATCAATCAGTAATTCGCACTGTTGTACAACTTACACGCGAAATTGGCAACAAATAGAAAGTTATAGCGTTGACTTCAAAAAGTCAAAGGCATAGTTACAAGGTAGCAACTTAAGCAATTGACTGTTTTGTTGTACTAGACAAATGCCTGCGCAAAGCGTCAGTGTATTATACTTGCGAAATCGTGATTCTGGTTCGACCCTTGATGCAAAGCGTGTGTCTATGACTTGATTGTGAGTCATGATGTTTGACCTTAAAAGTCAAAATATATGTTGCAGGATGGCGGCATAAGCAATTGCCTGTGTGACGTTTAAGATCTATAATAATTTGTCTTAGTTTTCTGCCTGTTGCGTTTAAGAAGGGGATGTAATTAGCTGCAGATGGTTGGTTGATTTATATAATTATGTATGATGCATAAGCTTTAAGTGACTAGGTCTTATGTGTTTTCTTTCTATGACTTTGTGACCATTTAGATATAATACACAGACTTTCTATTCGCAAACTTCCAATGTTATTGAGGAGCATCTTGTAGCTTCAAAAGATATAATGCATGATATCATTGCTTTTTCTCAGAGTATACCGTAAACTGTTCTAAATGATTAGATACTCTCTTACGTGATTATTGGATGCTTTGCGTAAATACAGGACGGAGATCTGGGAACGATTTCACTTGGGATATTGTATACATCTTTCACAGTGTCTTCATTGTTTGCTTCCTCTGTGGTTAAAAAGCTTGGATCAAAGAATGCTCTGCTGCTTGGTACTACAGGTTATTGGTTGTACATAGCTGCAAATTTGATACCGTCATGGTAATATATATATTCTTGTGGCACTGCATTGCTATGTTTATATTAACTACCTCTGTAGATAACCTAAATTCAGAATGCAAGCCTATAGACAACTTAAAATATCTTAAACACTACTCGTAAAATGTTAGTAGTTTTTTTTTTTTTTTTTTTTTTTTTTTGGATTTCCGACTCGACATTGCGATCCGACGGGCGGCTACCCTTTTGGATTGCCCGGAGTCGGCGCAGATGAACCTCCGTGGCCAATGGAGGATTAATTTTCTCCCCAGGGTTCGAACCCAAGACCTCTAGGCACTTTCGTCCTAAGAGGCTAAGCTCTTACCACTGGGTCACCCCCATTGGTTAGTTGTTACATGATGTTAAAAATCATATTCATGAATCATGATGCGCTAGCGGATGATAGAATAAAAAAGCAACTGTTTATGACAGTCGGGTGCTAATAACAAGACCATTCCTTTTTTGTATCACAAGTAAATTTTCTCTATCAATCTGGAATTTTAATTTGAATTGTTTCATTTTCCTTGCTTATAGGTATACGTTGGTGCCAGCATCTTTGTACCTTGGGTTTGGTGCTGCTATTTTATGGGTTGGGGAGGTACATATCTTTAGTTCGTTACTAATGAAATGTTCATGTATCAAAATTCTATCAGTATATATTTGTTGCTTACTATTGACTATGTCTATGTATATCAGGGGACCTACCTTACCTCCACTGCTCGGAGCCAAGCAAATGATCACAAACTACATGAAGGAACTGTAATTGGTCAGTTCAATGGAGAGTTTTGGGGAATTTTTGCTACTCACCAGGTATAGTTTACTTTTTCACTGAGCCAAATTAACTATTTGTCATTCTAGCTTCAATATTTGAGCACTATAGTTAATGTTGTCAACAGATAATCTTATTTTATTTTTTGTATTGAATGATCAGCTAGTTGGAAATCTATTGACTCTTGTTCTGTTGAAGGATGGAGAGGTAAGCATCTACAACTGAAAGTAATCGCAATAAAATGGCTTTCAACAAACCAGCACTCGTAAGCACAGCTCCATGCACGTGAGCTGACACATTATTAACAGAGTGTGATGTTTGTTAGTGAACTACATTATACTCTTATAAGAAGATGATATGATAAAACGGCTTAAAGTTACTTGATGCAAATTCCAGAATGAACTAATGAACTTTCAGAGTATCGTTTCATGTATAAATTTGTTTAAATGTTTTCAGGAGGGAAGTACCAGTGGCACAACTTTACTTTTTACCGTTTTTCTTGGTAGCATGACCCTGGGAACCGTTCTCATGGCCTTCCTAAAGAAAAGGGATGGTGAAGAAACAGAGGGAGAGAGAGATTCTTCTCCTGGTTTCTATACCCTTCTTGTATCTTTATGGAAGCAAGTGGTAACTCCATTGTGTGACACAAGGCTGTTATTGATTGTTCCGCTTATAGCATATTCTGGTCTACAGCAAGCATTTGTCTGGTAAGGATCAGCCAACTTGTGCTGCTATTATTGTTATTATTCATTTTATTCTTCCTCAACTAAGCCTGGATTATATCCATCATTGTAGGGCAGAGTTTACAAAGTATTACGTTCAGCCATCTCTTGGCGAGTCTGGTGTCGGTGGTGCTATGGCTGTGTATGGAGTTTTTGATGCAATTGTAAGCAGAGGAACCCAGATTATTGATCTTTTATATGCTATTTTGCCTCATTGTAGAAACTACTTTATAAGAGCTTTTGCTTTAGGTTACTCATGGCTTACTTTTAAAACTTATATCAGTGTTCTCTAGCTGCTGGGCGGTTTACATCAGGTCTTTCATCTATCACTATGATCGTTTCTGGTGGAGCCTTTCTTCAGGGTGGCATATTGATATGGCTGTTAAATTACAGGTTATTCTCCTTTTAATATTACGCAGAAGTAATATATGTATATCTAAATCATTTAGCTATCTTCTGATTTCTGATCCTTCATCATTCCCTGGTTCTTTTGTAGTGAACCTACTGGTGTTCTAGGCGTAGTATACCCGCTTCTCATTGCAGCTGTATGGGGAATTGGTGATGGTGTGCTCATGACACAACTTAATGCTTTGCTGGCAATGCTTTTCAAGCATAACATGGTAATGAACTTCTTTCTGAAGCGACTATTTGTTCATTTGGCTATTCTATATTGACTAAAACAGTGTTTGGATTATGCACTTGTATTTACCGCTTCATCCTGACTATTGGTGTGTATGCGAGTTTTGATCCTAACACCTGTTCCGTCGACAAAATGAACAGGAAGGAACGTTTGCACAACTGAAGCTCTGGCAGAGTGCTTCGATTGCAGTTGTATTCTTTTTAAGTCCATACATCTCTCTGCAAGCCATGTTATTATTAATGCTTGCCGCACTGGTTTTATCATTAGCCACCTTCCTATATCTTGTGCTCAAAGTAGAGAAGGTCTTCTCCTCCACCCTTGATTAATATGTCCCTGCCAATCAGAAACCGGGTGCTCATTCTTTCCTTCTCAGTTGTTATTTATCTTTCTATTTGGTTGTAGCAACTGTTTATTCCAATTACAGGGTGCTCATTCTCAGTTGTATCATTCTGTTTGTTTGTAGCAATTGCGTATTCCCATTCAAGCATTTTCATTTCAGGGTTTTCGTTATGTCTTTCCCTAATCTACACATTTTAATTTAGGGGTCCATGAAAGTAGCTAGAGGTGATAATTTTAACCCACTTGCCTATAAATAGTTGAGTTGTTTTGTTTATCTCTCAAATAAAAAAAAAGTAACTCCCAATACCGTCTTCCACGGGTTATGGGTCCCAATACCGTCGAAGACGGTGTATGGGGGAGGTTGAGACGTAGACAGCCTTACCCCTACCTAAGGTAGAGAGGCTGCTTCCGGTTCTACCAAAGGTAGAAAAGGACCCCCGGCCTTTTGTAGGGAGTGAGGATCGAACCCTTGACCTCTCGGATGAGAGGCAAGGGGTTTTCCAACTGATCCAACCCTACAATGTGTTTATCGCTCAAATAGTTCAAGCTAAATGATCTAACTAAAAATTAAAACGCGTCAAAAGCGTATGTTAGAATTAGTAGTACGTTTTATTAGGGCCAAGCCCATTAGCCTTAAATTTAGCTTAGTCTCCAACCTAAGCAAAGCTTATATATATTCATTGTAATCTTTTTTATTCTATCAAGTCAATTCAATGTAATCGTTCGGTTCATCACCGATTGTTCCCAACTCTGTTTACAAGGTAGAAAGTCATGCAAATTGCAAAGCCCATTCAAATGCATAAAACTCCAAAAATACTTGTTAAAAGTTGATTTATAACCGTAATAATCTAGTTTTTCTGTTACCATGTGTATAGCTATAAAAATTCAAAATATTGATGATTTGAGTTTTTGTAGGTCCCCGACCTGTTTCTATCTGACAAAAACTTACCCATTTCTGACTGAACCCATTTTGACTTGCTACCAGTTTCGCTCATTTTATCTCTAGAAGTAGCATTACATACATATTTGTTTGCTCAGCTGAGAGCCTGAAAATTTTAAGCAATTGGGCATTCTCAGGGTAACTTAAAGTAAGATTTGAAGTTCAAATTTCATATTTGTATAGTCTCACGAATTGCCAATAGTTTACGGCAATTCCAATCATCTTATTCGTGCTGTGTTACTTTTTGAGTCACAATACATGCATTGTGTGTATATTTTGACGTTTAGAATCAACTAATTTTACCTTAAAGATACGTTTATCTCTAACAGATAAATTGGGTAAAATTAATACGACAGAGATATCTTAAATGGTGGAGTTAAATGGGCTTAACATGTCAAACTTCACCTGCAGTTTATTTAAGTTTAATATGGCACAAAGCTCTTAAATGACTTCTTTCAGTAAAATTGGATCATACTTGTAACAGTATATGTTTGATCAAAAGTTTACCCAATTTTTATGAATCACATCTAAGGTCAATTATAGATAAATCTAAGCCAATCAGTTTGACTCTTATTGCCATCTCCAAGCACAATAGAAGAGTAACTTTTCTGATAAACACGTGCAAATAAGATGGCGAAAATTTGTCATGAATTAAACAATTGGAAAGGCAAGTATGATGCCGTTTCATTTAAAACAGGGCAGATATAAAGCTATAAGATTAATCATCTCTTGTGAAACTCCAAGTAAACATAAACCAACTGTCTTAGAACTATAGAAAGAAAGGAAAATTAAAATGCATTAGGTATGCTGAAGAGAGTTGACCAGGTTATGGCTGTAGTCCCATAGCTTCTTGGCCAATTCAGGATCAGTTGCAAAGTTGCTTGCTGGCCCTTCATTGCAGTCCAGAAAGTACTTCCCACTCAGCCCTTTTAGGTCTGGGTGCACTGCCACATAGCAACTTGTTGCTGCACCCTATACACAATAAACAATTTACATTTAAATAAAGGAATGTTATCTTATAAACACCATGAGTTTAGAATTTAGATGAACAATGCTATATCCTCCTAACTTTTACAAGGCATGCCTTTTCCAAATTTAGAATCTAGTAATTTAGATATATACTTAGCTTTTAGTCTATAAAATATCCTGTATAAGAATTAACTATATACTATGTAATCTATTGTGATTTTGTAACATAGACAGACTCATGTTGGGTGTCGTAAGAGTACCTGTGGGACATTTTTCCAGAGGATACAAGTGAACAGCCTCAAAAGTCCTACAAATAGCACAAGCAATTTTTTTATCTATATGCAAATAGTTAAAAATTGGTAGACTAATGGCAGATGTACTCTCCACGTTTTATTTTTTTTGCATCATTTGATATTTTGAACTATCAAATAATGTTCTAGTGAAAATACCAAAAAGACACTATAGTATGCAAGAATGACCGAATCTCAAAAGATTACGGAGATACAGTATATCATTGTTTACCCTTTATTTTGAACTCTAATTGCTTATATTGGAAACAAAAGTTTATTTATGTATTTAGGTTATCAATAATTCTTTTGTAATAGCAGAGAAATAAAATATCAGCATGCATACACTTACTCATAAGCCAAAAAGAATGCCTCATGAGATCTGTCATTATTAATCCTGGGTGTACCGAGTTTACTGTAATATTTGCACCTTCCTCCTGCATTTCATTTCCAAAAAGATATGAGTCTTTTTCTTAATTACTGACCATTAGGTTAACACAATTAGTACCTTTAAGCGTCGAGAGAGCTCATTCGCATGTAAAATATTTGCTAACTTGGACTGGCCATATGCCCTTTTGTCTGAATAACTGTTTTTTGAAAAACATTAAGAGATCAAAGATGCCACTGCTCAGCTAGTTAAACGGCGGCATAAAAGAAAAAATATCGTTAGTTACTTTTACCTATCTTCATCATTGATTTTGTCAAATCTGATCCCTTGTTCATAAGTGTACACATGAGCCACGGATGACAAATTTACAATTCTACCCTCGATTCCCGTAGTTGCAGTTGTTATCTTCATCTTATCAAGTAGTAGGTTTGTCAAGTAAAAGTGACCTGAGAGCATTCATTGAACGTAGTGGTCGTCTTAGAAATGGCGATCAACATAAAAAATGTCATACTAGTTTAAACTGAAACCTTAGAATCGTGTTTTATACTTGCTTTTGCTATATGAAGTTTTCAAAATCTGACAATCAGTTTAGTTTTATGAAAAATATTATATGATTTGAGAATTAGTACATAAAATGACCAAAATTACATTCTAGTGCAAAAGTAAGACATCTTGTGAGACGGGAGCAAGAGTCTCTAAATAGGTTAAACAAGGCATACCACACTCACTATTTGATCCTTAAAGAATTAAACAATCCTTTGCAAAACGCAAATCCAAACAAACCAAAATCAACTTCAAAAGGATTGCATTGATATGTTAGAAGCCCCGTTTCATAGATAAATGAGAGAGTGGCCTATACTGATAGGGTTAAGACTAAGAAACTATAGAGAGGAGAGGAAAAAACTGATTTCTAGATATCCCACATAATGGCTGCTAGGTTAAATCACAAACCAAAACATTCAACGTTACACATGACACCCCCTAACAATAATAAAAAGGCCATAATGGTCCCCAATACATGCAAACTCACATAAAACAATAAAACAAACCAAATAAGGAAATAAGCCAACTTGTTCGTATCAATAATCCCTCCTTAACCCACTTTTTGTCCTCAAGAAGTAAGCTCGGTAAAATTAGGAAAACGCAGCTTCAAGTCATCTAGAAACTCCCATGTTGCATCTTGCGTTGTTTGCCCCATCCAATGCACCAACACTTTCATTGCAGCTCGGTTGCCACGCTTTACCAACTTCTTATCCAAAACCGCTTGCAGTTGGAGCGTGAAGCGAGCCTCCAACGGAAGAGGTATAATTTTGGATGGTGTTCCACCCGCATCCTTAAGCAACGAAACATGAAAAACAAGATGAATACGAGCTTCATCCGGTAAATCCAACCGGTATGCAACATTTCCCACCTTCTCCACAATTAAAAATGGCCCGAAGTACTTAGGAGTAAGTTTGGAATGCTTGTGAATCCTCAACGAATTCTGCATATAAGGCTGTAATTTTAGATAAACCCACATACCTGGTTCAAAGACCCTCTCCGTTCGGTGCTTATCCGCTTGTTGCTTCATTCGGTTTTGAGCCTTAAGTAACGATTGTTTCAACACCTTCACGGCTGCTTCTCGATCCTGCATCATCTCATCCACGTCTTTCTTAACCGCATCCTTGGGAATATACTGTATGTGCAAAGGAGGACGGTACCCGTATAAAGCCTCGAAGGGTGATTTTTCCAAGGACGAGTGGAACATGGTATTATACCACCATTCCGCCAATGACACCCATTTAACCCAAGTATGTGTCCTCTCCATGACCATGCATCTCAAATAGCCTTCTAAGCATCGGTTAACTACCTCTGTCTGCCCATCTGTTTGTGGGAGGTAAGCCGTGGACAAATTGGCCGCCACCCCTTGAAGTTTTAAAAATTCGGTCCAAAACGAGCTCAAAAATATTGGATCGCGATCCGATGTTATAGAATTAGTACAACCATGCAGTTTATACACATTATCGAGGAATACCTGAGCTACATCCTTGGCGGAAAACGGGTGACCCAACGTCATGAAGTGACTGTATTTTGTAAGTCGATCAACCACCACAAATATAGTATCCTTGCCCTTGACCTTCGGAAGCCCCCCCCCCCCCCTATGAAATCCATCGAGATATCGGTAAAAATAGTGTCAAGTATCGGTAATGGTTGCAATAGGCCGGGTGAAGAAACATTCTCGTGTTTGGCCCGCATACACACGTCGCACCCCCTGATCACCTCACGCACCACCTTCGCCACTCCCTTCCAAAAAAATAACCCCTTAACTCGTTGAACCGTAGCCCGCACTCCTGAATGACCCCCCATCGGTGACTCGTGAAAATTTTTAACAATTTCTTCCCGTAGGCCCAATGGCACCACCAATCACAATGCGATTTTTCTTGGTTAACCACTTCCCATTCCATTTAAATCTAGGCAAATTTTCACCATCTTTAAGCCTCTGCACAATATGTTGAACCTCGGTATCCCCATTTTGATTTTCCATAATTCTTTGTAATAAAAGTGGTTCAATTTGTGAGACAACAATAGTAAATAAGGTGACCCCATGAACACGCGACAAAGCATCGGCTGCAACATTTTCTTGTCCCTTTTTGTACTCAATACAATAATCATACCCCATCAATTTCGCTAGCCACTTGTGTTGTAATGGTGTGGTCATCTTTTGGGTTAAAAGATGCTTGAGACTTCTCTGATCGGTACGAATAATAAATGGACCCGTAATGAGGTAGTAATGCCACTGTTTCACCGCCATCATAATTGCTAGCAATTCCTTTTCATAAACCGACAACGCATTCTGTTTTGGTGATAGAGCCCGACTTAGAAACGAGATCGGGTGGCGCTCTTGCATAAGCACCGTGCCTAACCTATCCGCTGAGGCATCGGTTTCAATGACGAACTGTTTCGTGGGATCTGGCAAAGCTAAAACCGGAGCTGAAGACAACGCTCCCTTGAGTCGGTCAAATGCATCATGTGCCTCTTTTCCCCAATGGAATGCATCTTTTTTAAGAAGATTTGTGAGGGGTTTAGCAATCATTCCAAAGGACCTGATGAAATGCCTATAATAACCCGCCAAGCCTAAAAATCCCCGGAGTTGTTTGAGTGTTTTCGGTACAGGCCACTGTTGAACTGCCTCGATCTTTGTCGGGTCCGTCTTTACCCCTTCCCCAGATATAATGTGGCCCAAGTATTCCACCGCTCGCCCCCCGAACACACATTTTGATTCCTTTGCAAATAAATTGTTCTCCTTCATGATCGAAAGAACTCGTTCTAGATGTTGCACGTGTTGGTCCTCAGCTTGGCTGTAAACGAGTATATCATTAAAAAAAAAAAAAAAAACACTAGTACTCCTTTCCTTAGCATTGGGCGAAACACATGGTTCATAAGTGCTTGGAACATCGTTGGTGCGTTCGTAAGGCCAAACGGCATAACAAGAAATTCATAATGGCCCTCATGGGTTCGAAACGCTGTTTTATGAATGTCTTCGGGTGCCATACGAACTTGATGATACCCAGAGCGTAAATCCAACTTTGAAAAAAATGTGGCCCCACCCAGTTCATCTAACAATACTTCAATTAATGATTTGGAAACTTATCTTTAATCGTTGCCTTGTTAAGCTTGCGATAGTCCATGCACATCCGCCATTGCCCATCTTTTTTCTTAACCAACACAACCGGGGCTGCAAATGAACTTTGACTATTGCGAATAACCCCCGAATCCAGTAATTCTCGCGTAGTCTTCTCTATCACATCTTTCTGAACCGACGGGTACCGGTAAGGCCGTTGGCTAATCGGCTCCGTTCTGTCCTTAAGGACGATGCGATGGTCAAAAGGCCGAGTAGGGGGCAACCCCTTCGGTGTTTGAAATACCTCAGAAAAAGCCCGAATCAAGTCCCTCCAAAGCAGGTTCTTGTGCGAGTGGCTCTGGTCGCATAAAACTTTTGATTGATAGGTAACTTTAGACCCCTCGTTGGCCAGTTGGAGGCTAGATTTGTATGGCACCATCCTTAGATTTTTTTATTTTTTTATTTATTTTTTTATTTATTTATTTTATATCAATTCCTCCATTTTTTCTACTGAACACACCATGAGTTTATTATTTTGGAGTCCCTTTAATTCATATTCTTTACTATCAACCTCAAATCACATAGTCATCTTTTGGAAATTCCAAAGAATGTCATTTAATGGGAGAAGCCATTGTACACCTAGTATCATGTCATAATACTCCAAAGCTATGAGTAAAACTTCGGCTGTGAACCAATGACCTTGCATGGTCCATTGAAAGTTGGGACATATTTGGTTGCAAGTGAGTTTCTTTCCATTTGCTACACCCACATTAATATGAGAAATGTCCCTTACCTCGCATTGTAACCGTTTAGCCAACTTAACGTCAATAAAGTTGTGAGTCGACCCCGAGTCAATAAGTATGTGAAGTTGGCGAGTACCCATCGAACCTTGAATCCGCATAGTTGAGTAAGAGGGAATACCCGTTAACGCATGAATCAAAATTTGGTGTTCCTTCTCTTCGTCTTCAGGTACCGTTTCTTCCACAACTGGTTCATCCCCATCCTCCACCTCAATGATGTGAACTTGATTCTGATTCCGAGGGCATTTATGTCCGGGCATAAATTTTTCCGTGCACCAAAAACACTCCCCTTTTGCTCGTTTTTGCTCCAACTCTCTACTCGTGAGGCGACGCGCACCCCCTATGGGTTTAGCGGCCGCAGCGGTTGTTCGGGTGGGTGTCGGTAAAAGTGGTAGTTTGGTAGCATTAGTGGGTGGTGTAATCTTTGAATTGGTGTTGCTCCTTGTATTCCCCACATCCCACTTCCCTCTGTTAAGTTTATCCTCCAAATTTTCATTGTTTAGTGCTTGAGTCTTAGCCAAGCCATATGCCTCGTGCAAGGTGCGCGGTTTAAACATCTTAACCGGTCCCCTGATGTCTGGCTTAAGAGCCTTAAGATAGAGACTCACAGCTTATGTTTCACTTAATGTTACCTTATTCAATAATGAATCGAAAGCAGTGTTAAGCTCATGAAGCGAACCCGTTTGATTAAGGGAAGCTATCTCTTCCAAGGGATCCTCAAACATAGCATTAGAAAATTGAGTCGAAATAGCTCGCACATAATCTTCCCACGGGATTTCAGCTACGGTTGCACCACGTGTGCGCATGAAAGCCCTGTGCCATTGGAGTGCATCCCCTTCTAAGTGAACAACAGCGCACCTTAGTTTCACCTCCTCGGGCGTCTCATCCATCACGAAAAAGTGTTCGCAACGGTAGACCCAACCCTCCACGTCTTCACCCGAAAACCTTGGAAATTCGACCTTCCCAATCCGCAGGGCCCGGGTACACCTCGAGTCTGCGCCGACAAAAGAAGACGACGAACCTGAGCTAAACCCGACGCCGCTTTCTTGTCCCGATTTATCCTGAACCGCCTTCAGGATTTCTTCTTGTTGTTTGGCTGATTGCTCCTGTTGTTTCATTAGCGCCGATAGCGTTGCTTGGATCTCTGTGATTGCCTTGTCGTGATTCTTGAGGGTGTTATCAACATCCTGGCTGCGAGTGTTCGTCATGATAACGAGAGTAATTTCGACCGGAGATCGGAATAGCTCTGATACCCTTGATAGGGTTAAGACTAAGAAACTATAGAGAGGAGAGGAAAAAAGCGATTTCTGGATATCCCACAGAATGATCGGCTGCTAGGTTAAATCACAAACCAAAACATTCAACGTTACACATGACACCCCCTAACAATAATAAAAAGGCCATAATGGTCCTCAATACATGCAAACTCACATAAAACAATAAAACAAACCAAATAAGGAAATAAGCCAACTTGTTCGTATCATATACCTAGATGATTTGTCGCAAATTGCAGCTCTATACCATCCTGAGATTGTTGGTAGGGGCAGAACATAACACCAGCATTGTTTCTGCAAATTTAGAGATTATTTCGGTTAGATATGCTAACACGTACTCTTCACATTCGTCTTTCATATTTTTTGTTCAAAATGTTAACTTATGGGTTGCAAAGGTTTATTAAAACTCGTCATGTGATCACAAGTGATGTGTGGCATACTAGTGCTTATCTCTACACTTGAGTAAGAGCGATCCACATAATCAATATGAGAACACTGACTTACATCAAGATGTTGAGTGGAAGATTAAGAGCTTTGAAGTTATCAGCAAAGGCTTTAACCGACTTGAGAGATGAAAGATCAAGCTCAAGAACATCAATCTTCGCATTCTCATTGTTTTCAAGAATGAGTTGTTTGGCTTCATTTGCGGCCTTTGTATTCCTTGCGCCTATGATCACACGAGCCCCCCTAAGTGCTAACACTCTTGTTGTCTCTAACCCAATCCCACTTGCTCCTCCTACACAACATATATTGTTAGACCAAATTGAGATACGTGATGGGGTGGTCACATGGGATGAAAAACACGGCAACGTGAAAGTTAAACAAGTGCCTAAACTAATAAACACATAATTTATGTGGTTTAATTGCCTAGAGTAATCGGCCTAGTCCTTTGGCACTTGGAAGGGTGGATCTCTTATATTCCGTATACGATTGTACGAATTCGTCGCTGAGCTAACACATGCCTTAAAGATTTATGTAATAGCTAAACATGACGACGAAAGATATATAAAACCTCAACTTTTGAAAAGGAAAAGCGTAGTATTTTAACGATCTAGCTTGAATTTTAACAAATATTTAGATACAAAATCATTATGTTTAACACTTTTTGTTTGAAGTAAAATTTGAGCCCCCAAGATAGAATTAGACAATTTGAGGCATTTGCAGTTGTACACCTAACGCACCTTCGTGCATGGCTCTGCAACTATATCAAGTGTCATGCATGGCACTAACTAGTAATGGTTATACCCATAAAATATTCAACAATCAGTTTGAATTCCTTTTCAGACAAAACATATTGTCCAAAGCGTAATCCAATTTAAATATGCATTATATGGTTGATTATTTGCTGAAAACGCGATCTAAATTTAGTGTGGTTGTTCTAAAATGCAAAATCCACCGTATTCAACTTTTTTCAGGTTTAATGGAATTATGAATTTTTGTAATGAAGCTGAGTTTTAAACTTCTTACTCATCATAGGATAAAAATAAAGATTATCATGTCAATCTCATAGAATGGCCAACAACGTGAAGAGAAGTGGCGTTGACACAAAAATTTCATTCCGTATAATACCAATAGAATATCTTAATTCTTTATAGCATTACAAAGATAACGTTCCATGCATCTCCATGGATTGAAATATAAATAATTATAGCAAGTTAGCAACCATATATGTTAATACGAAGCTAATAACGATTGGGGCGTTTATCGTGCCAGGTCTCACACAGATAATATTTCCCTTAAACTCAATAATCCTTTTATCCAAAAAAATAAAATAAAATAACAGAAAACAAACCAACCAACTCTTTATCTACTTTAGATCTTTATTTTAGATGACAAAACTTAAAAGAGATTTTATAAAAGTAATTTTGATTTCATTTAGCTTATAAAAATAGCTTTAAATTTAACTTCTGTATAAACATATCCTTTATATATTGAGAAAAACTAGTTACCATTCGGGTCATGGAAATATCATTGTAATTAGAAATTTATAATTTTAGAATATTTCCAAAAAGTTGTGTTAGTTCATTCATGATTATTTAGTGATTCTACTTACTTGTCCTACCATGCTCCATCTTCTTCAATTCATTTCCTAAACAATATCATATCTATCTAACTTCTATCTAGCTTCTCTATAACACACAACGCTTGTGTGCAGGCAGTGGCGAAGCTTGACCAAAATTAGTGGGGGGTCGGGATCTAATATACCGAAATTTCACAATTAAAATGGGGGGCGAAACCGAATATACCAAAAATTTTCTACACGAAAACTATATACCCCCTACATCGCAAAAAAAAATTCTGGGGGTCGGGCGCCCCCTCCCGCCCTAAGGAAGCTGCGCCACTGTGTGCAGGTGTGCAACAACAACGACAATACTCAATCTTGTCGGAGCGAGATATCTGGAGATAAGGTGTATACAGTAGAACTCCTACCTTGGTATACCCAAGGGTAAAAAGTCTATACTTCCAGGAGCTTGTGCAAGTGCGTGAGACAAAGAGCATTGACGCACAAAAATGATCTACACGTACAGTGATGCATGTCTCATATTTGTTCATTTCAAGATAATATCGAACTAAAATATTTACCAAAACAATATATGATCGTACAGAAAGACTAATATGACTCATGTTCAAGTTCTTATTAGGAGTATACTATAGTACTGGGTACGGTGTTTGTAAAAAGTATACGTACGTATACATGATATAGATGTATCTATATGTTTAATGTACATGATTAATTGGAGGTACTAATATCGTGTAAGATGTTTTGCAACAAGTGGTTGTAAGATCAAGTCATTAGTGTGATTTTGTTAGTTTAATTTGTGTTTCTAAAAAAGTTAACATGGGTGTACTAGTAGTTAGTTACCTGTAATGATGAGAGTAAGATGGGAAGCATCTACGGAAGCCGAAACTTGTTCAGCAGTGGAAGCTGATCCGAATCCACTAGGCCCTGGCCGTCCTGATATCAACGATAATATTCCCATTTTAAACTCAAAAATTTTGATTTCGGTTTCGATGTCAAGTTCTATGTGTGTAAGGTAGAAAATTGCTTACATGAGTTACATCTCCCATGTATTTATACGAAGAAATGAAGATAGATTTCAAAGAGTTGGTGTCAAATGCGTGAAAGTAACAGTTGAATTTATTATATACCACTAACTTAACACAACCAAATCCTATACATTTTACTTGAATTTTTTACGCGTTTCAAGACTAGCAAGGCATATATCTAGCTAATTCATTTATTGCTCTCATACGCCACAATTATGTTTAGATAACTAACATAAATGAAGATACTGTGCTACATAGTGATATAGCGTGATACTAGGGTTATGACAAGAGGTCGCCTAGTCGTGTCTCTGGCTACTCTCTTTTCATTTTGTACTTTTCCGTCTCAAAATTTTTCTTATACATTTTCATTTAAGATACTCCCTCCGTCCCTAAATAAATGTCCACTTGGACTTTTTGCGGTCTTTATTATTCAACTTTGACCTTAAATATTTTTGTTTGTGTTATATAATAATTGATGCAAAATATATGAATGAATTGGGTTTTAAAAGTATTTTTCATTGGTATAATTTGCATCAAGTATTATATAATACAAACAAAAATATTTAAGGTCAAAGTTGAATAATAAAGACCACAAAAAGTCCAAGTAGACATTTATTTAGGGACGGAGGGAGTATCACTTTATATTTTAATCGATCAAAATAGAGTTTAACAAGTGAAAATAATATTTAGTTGATTGAAAAGTACAGTGATTTTACTTTTGTTTAACTGTGAGATTTTTGTCAATAAACAATAATTTTGAAATAGAAAGAGAGCGGCTAGAATGTGACTCCCTCCGTCGTAAAATTATAGTCACCATTTGACTTTTTCGGTCTTTATTACTTTGACGTTAAGTATTTTTGTTTATATTACATAATACTTGATGCAAAATATATAAATGGATTGAGTTTTAAATGTATTTTCATTGGTATAATTTTAATCAAGTATTGTATAACGCAAACAAAAATATTTAAAGTCGAAGTTGAGAATAAAAGACAGAAAAAGTTAAACGGAGAATATAATTTTGGGACGGAGAGAGTAATATCCAAGTATCCAACCAATAAACAAGGTATAAGGAGTCAAAATGCTACCCATTCATTATTGAAAGACGACGTGTGTAACAGTTTTTTGTTATGAGGGGGTTGGCAATGCCCACGTTACCACACGGGACGGGACCCGTGTGGCACGGGAACACCGCCGCCGGCAAAAAAAAAACACGGGACGGGATTGGTTTGAGTGAGATGGTCACGCATGGGAGATTGAAAATATGAACGTTGGTTTTTGGACCGTTTGAGCCAAACGGCTAGTTTTTTATTTTATAAAAACTTACCATTTTTCAAACAAACATCACACACAACAAAAAAAAAAAACATACGAACCTCAAAAAAAAAAAAAACATACCAACCTCAAAAAATTCAATCATATGGAGCATAAAAGAATTGGTTCCACTATACTGTTAGATGAGCCGTTCGAGTGGTCTAACGATAGTAGTCTCGAGGTTTTTATGAACGCAATTGAGGAGGGTGAGGAAGAAGATACGGCAAGGTCGAAACGAAAAGTAGTAAACCGCAATCGGGTCAAAGCTGCAGAAAGATTGCATCGTGATTATTTTTGTGACGACCCGAAATTCGACGAAGCATTTTTTCAAGATAGGTATCGTATGCCTAAACATTTATTTTTAAAAATCACACATGATGTTGAGTCTAGATACGAGTATTTTCATGAAAGTTATGATGGTAGAGCGAAAAAAAGGTTCACACCCATACAAAAATGTACGTCTGCTGATGAACTCAAATAAGTACATTTTATTACCATCATTTATCCTATTTATTTGACTTGTTTTATTATATTATATATGAGAATTGATACGTTAATGTTTACTTTTGTAATTCTCAGGTAAAAACAGGTATTGTGTGAAACTTGGCGATTTTGGACTAATTATGGAGCAAAACAAGCAAGATGTTAAGAGTCTACTAAAATGTACAAGATCAAGACCATTCTGCTCCAGATACGCCGCATCCTACTTCGTACATACGGCGCATCACTATCAAGATTTCACAAGTTATAATCCAAGACGGCAAAGGACATGCGCCGCATAGAGAAATGGAGTTACGCCGCATCTTCTGGCGGTGTACGAATATTCCTGAATATATTAATCTTGGACCCCACGCGAAGTTAAGTCAATGCGCCGCATCTAACCCTCAGACAGAAACTATAAATACCCCAAGGCCAGACGAATTTCGAGAGCTTAGTGTGACAAAAAGACCGAAGACCGAAGAAACCCTAAGCCGAATTCAGACGAATTAGCAGCACAAGACACACCTTGAACGAAGATACAAGAGCTGTAAGAAGGTCCTGCATGTATTCAATTCATTAAGTAGTTTTGTTTAATTGTATTAGTACACTTTAATTCATCAGGATTGATGGGCCGATTCCATGTGACTACGGAAAATCATGGGCACCCCTTAAAATTGCTTTCCCATTAATTAAAGTTTATATGTTGATGTCTTTGGTGACTTTTATTAGTGCATTGATAACCTCTGTGTCTAGCTGAGCATTGCTTGGGTCGCCATGCCCCTTCCTCGCCTATTTAAGAGACGCTAAATAAATAAGATAGACATAAGTAATCATTAAGGGTTTACTCGCCGATAAGATTAGAGCCAACTAGAAAGGGTTAATTACATACACTTCATATAAAACTAGCAATAAAACAAGTGACAAGCTATTTAATTATCAGGACAGATCTTCTTATTGTCTCAAGTATCTATCTGTGTACGTGTGTGCTAATCGCTGATTCATGCTCATTAGTTTAATTTACTATTTAATCATAACCAAACCGTGCCAGTCTCTCAGGCTGAACCCCCCTTGCGTTAGATTAGGTTGTATAGCTAACTTAAGATATTAAAATACTGATTAGAATAACTAGATAATACGTTCCACTCTTAGTGATCGACACTCTACTTACCATTATATTCATACTGACCGGGTACACTGCTCGTTAAAGTGTGTGTTATTGATAAGTCGGCTAAATATAAATTTAAAACTTGAATACTGCTAAAACCACAACGACATCCGTGGATATAAAAGAATTAGAGCAATACACGCAACACATCAAGTTTTTGGCGCCACTGCCGGAGAGTGAATTGTTATTATCTGTTAATTTGATTAGTATTTTAATTAGGTTTTTCTTTTTAATTTTTATTCTAACCACTAACTCCGTTGTATATTAGTTAATTTGCATTCATTGTATTATTTGCATATTTTCTGTTTTTGTGTGTTTTTATTTTCTTTAATTTTTGTTTCTTTTTGTTTGATTTTATTTTATTTTTTGTTTTTATTTTTCTATTTTCTGCATTCTGCTATCGTTGTACTGAGCTGATACAAACGATACGGTGCATCTGTTTCCACAGATACGGCGTATTGCGTTTAATTTTTATAAAATACAACGCATTTAATAAATTCGATACGACGCATCTTTCCCCAAGATACGGCGTATTCTGTTTTTAATAAAAAAAATTTCTAAACGATAACGCCATACGACGCATCTGTTTTAACAGATACGGCGTATTTATTATTTATATTAAAAACAATTTTCGAATTATTAAACAGATACGACGCATCGATTTTTATCGATACGGCGCATCTTCTGAATCAAAAATCTTGTATTTTGAAACGTAACGAAAATACGGCGCATTAGCTTCTGTTAATACGACGCATTTAATTTTAATAAATATAAACGATTTTTGATAATCTAAAACTGATACGGCGCATTCTAAAATTATAAGCGGCGTATCTTTTTTCTGAATAAAAGTTTGATTAAATTTTAACGATTATAAGATACGGCGTATCCAACTTTCTGGATACGACGCATCGTCTGCAGATATGAGTAACTTTTATTTTTCGTATTCCGTTTTCGTTGTTAATTTTCTGATATATTACTTTCTTGAACATACCCTACTGATGCTTTTGTGATAGTTTCAGGAAGTGCATGACCAGGAGTTCTACTAAGAACTTGATTCAACCTTTCGAAGATCCTGAACGAGCCCTACATTCGCTTAAAAGGCTTTTCAACACAAAAAGCTTTGATATCTCAAGTTCGTTCGAGCTTGATTACTTTTCTGTAGAGAAAGAGGAAGTAGAAACAGAAACAATGGCGGAAAACACTACTATGGAGGAATATATGAATAAAACCCGTGCTGATTACAGTTCAGGAGTTGCTAGACCAAAGTTTGATGAAAAGTCAAAGTTTGAGTTGAAGGGTCAGTTTCTCAAGGAGCTAAGAGAAAATGCTTTCAGTGGAACAGAACATGAAGATGCTAATGAACATGTTGAAAAAGTCCTCGAGATAGCAGATTTGTTTACTACAGAAGGAGTCTCTGACGATCAACTTATGCTAAGAATCTTTCCAATTTCGCTTAAAGGAGCTGCTAATAAGTGGCTAAGGAATGAACCTACTAGTTCAATCACAACATGGGAAGATTTGAAGAGCAAATTCTTGAAAAGATATTGTCCACCTGCTAAAACTGCTAAAAAGATGGAGGCTATCAACAGTTTCAAGCAAGAGCCTGATGAAACTCTTTATCAAGCTTGGGAACGATTTAAAGACTTATTGATGAAATGCCCTCAACATTATCTAAGTCCAATGCAGGAGATAATATTGTTCTATCAAGGATTGGACGTGCCTACTAGACAAATCTTGGATGCTAAGGGAGCTGTGCCTCAAATGAGTGCAGCCAATGCTAGAAAAGCTATCCAAGAAGCTGCTGATCATTCTCAAAAATGGCACGACGGAACCTCTACTAGATCTAAGAGCAGCACTAATTTTGACGGGTTTGCTGCAATTCAAGCTCAATTGGATAAAATTAGTAGAGAGATGAAGAAGCGTGATGAGAAAGTTTATGCTGCCCAAGTTGGATGTGAAAAATGCGAAGGACCTCACTACACTAAGGATTGCCCTAATAAGAATGAAAGTGAGACTTTTGAAGAAGCATACTACACACAATTTGGACAACCATTCCGACCTTCAGGAAGATTTAGGGAAGCTACTCCGGGATACTATCAAAAGAACAACTTTAATCCCACTTATCAAGAAAGGAGGCAGACTTTGGATGACACTCTAAAGCAAATTATGGCCGATGCTGCTAAAAGACATGAAGAAAACACTGCTATGATCAAAGAAATCTGAGCTTCAACAGATACTATTACAAGAAATCAAGGAGCTTCGATCAAAGCATTGGAACAACAAATCGGGCAAATGAGCAAAGTTCTTCAAGAAAGGGGATACGGAAGTTTACCTAGCTCAACTGAAACCAACCCAAGAGATTATGTCAAGGCCATAAGCACCACTGAGGAAGTCACGCCTAACATTCCTTTTCCTAGAAGATTGAGGAATGGTAATGATGCTGCAAAGCCCGAATTTTTCTTTAATTCTTCAATGAGTTTAAGGAGGTTACTCAAAGAGAAGACAAAGATTGAAGATGAGATCAAGGCTACTATGAAAGAAGAGAGCTCTGCAACCGACTTACATGCCTTGCCTCATAAAGAAAAGGACCCAGGAAGTTTTACTTTACCTTGTTTAATTAATGATATATCTTTCAATAATGTGTTAGCTGACTTAGGAGCTAGCGTTAGTGTTATGCCCCTTAAGACATTCACTACCCTAGGACTAGGAAAATTAGCACCCACTAAGTTGCTTATTGAATTGGCTGATAAAACGGTAAAACGACCTGAAGGGATTGCTAAAGATGTGCTAGTTAAAATTGAGAAGTTTGTTTTCCCCGTAGACTTTGTTATATTAGATATGCCCGAGGATGTTAAGATTCCTTTAATCCTTGGAAGACTTTTCTTGTCTACCGCCCATGCTAAGATTAATGTGTTTAAAAGAAAAATCTCATTAAGGGTAGGGAAAAATAAACTAGTCTATAAGTGCCGAAATCCTGTTAAAAGCATAATTAGAGGCGTCTATGTGCTAGGATTAAGAGAACGTATGGACCTCGATCTTGAAGCTAGGCTTATGGGAGAAACCTTGGTAAATAATGAATCACTTGAGACCTATAGTGGAGACTAAATTGAATTAAATGATCTTAATTTACCATTAGGAATCAATGATCAATTTATGGAGGATTTTGAACCCGAAATTGAAGAAGGAGAAATTATGGATATACCTAGAGTCAATATGATCAACACTAAGAATTATGATGAATTTGAAGGATATCCTAGTTTCTGTGATTTTGGTAGAAAGATCCATGTAGATTGTGCTTATAATTTACAATTTCCTTGCATGATAGGATTTAAACAGGTTAGTGCCAACTTTTTCCCTATTTTACCAATTAATGTAATGTCAAAAGATTTCTATAATTCTATAATGAAAAACAAAATTGAGTATAGAGGGAAAAACGTAGTTGGAATGTTCATGAATGTAACTATTTTTGTTGGGAATTTAACTATTGTTACAGATTTCACCGTGGTGGAAAACATGGATGCTTATCGTGATGTTGAGATGGGTGACGTGATCGTTGGGAAACCATTTTGTAAGGAGGTCGAAATTAATGCTAAAAGATTTGAAGGAAAGATCACCTTTAAAAGTGGAAGCAACGTTATCACTTACATGATGCCACGTGCTCACCCACGGTTTAAACATGCCCCTAATAAATTTTGTTACAAATTTACACCATTTCTTTTTGTAGATGAAAATGACGCTGAGAAAGGGATCGAGTATCCGTACCAAAAGATGAAAGGATTCTACAAAGGTGTACTTGAATTGGGGCCAGAATATGTTCGTGACGAAGTAATTCGCAACTACATCGTGCACGAACATGTGGGGATCAATAGAACAAATTAAGGAGCTGAACGTGAGTCTAACTTGAAGACTCTGGAATAAAGACAAGTGCTGACCGGGAGACAACCCGGAAAATTTTTACATTCTGTTCTGTGTCGAGTCTGTCAGGCCTGTATTAGATACGGCGCATCTCAATCCTAAGATGCGACGCATCGCCTACACTGGTCATATCTTATTTAATTTTCTGCATTTTTATTTTTGACTTTAAAACTTTCTGTCAGTATTTTAATGCGGCGCATCCCTGGTTAAGGATGCGACACATCTTTTATCCTGATTCGTATTTATTCCAGGCTCGATACGACATATCTTCTTCCATAAGATACGGCGTATCGACTGACCTGATGATTTTCATTTTAATTTTTTAGTTTTATTTTTACTAACTACTAATGTATTATGCAAGTTTGAACTTTCTTAACTCAGGTGTGTTAAAGTCTGAATGGTATTATAGATTCCTACATTCTTGTGGATACATCAAATATGAAGCTTAAATGTTCTCATCCACAAGGAAGTTGATTTTTGCTTTTATACGAATAATGGAGGATCATACCGAGCAAATCTCAGGGGAGTTTTTCTGTTCTAATTCTTTTATTTTCCAGATTTTAATCTTTAATACAAACAACGAAGACGTTGTTTAACTTAAGTGGGGGGATTGAAGAATTAGAACACTTACTTGTCCTAAACTTTTTCAAAATATGCTTAAAATGCGCTTAATATATCAAAATTTAAAATTTTTAGCATGTTTTTGTTTAAAGTCTAAATTACATAGCTGCACACATAACATTATTTCAAAAATTGTGAACTTTTCAAAATTCACAAATCTATGAGTGTGCCGGTGACTTGTAAACTTTAGAACTTGGCTTGTATACTATTCGAGACCACCATAATAAGTATTATCTTTATAATTAGAATGACTTGTCTAAATTGGTAAATTTCTAGGATTACACCCAAATAGCCTTTATATGTTATGTGATATTAACTAACTACACTGGTTAGTTAACCCCCGTATAAACCCTTGATGAGTGGCCTTTTACTCATCATTTTATACCCGAAAAACCTCACAAAAACGACCAAAAACACCCAAATGGACCATATATTGTTACAAATATCCTTGGATTGTGTTTTTTGTGTTTCAGGTACAAAAGGATTGAAAACGGGGCAAATATGGACAAAACCGAGCTTGATTTGGAAAAGAGTCGAAAACTGAAGCCGGGAAAGTCGTTTTTCATGCGGATTTGATTCAAGCTCAAGAAATATTAATATGGCCCTTGGATTATTCTCACTTGGCAAAAATGGCCCCTTGATTAAGTTTGAAGATATGGCAGAATTGGTCCCTGAAATTTACATGATTTACACATTGGTCCTTAAGTTAATATTCATTTTATCCTATACACTACCCTTAGTTAACCCAAACACATCCGGATCAAACAACTATATCCCAAACCCAAAATATAACCCATCTAAACTATACACCCCACCAGCCCACCTTAAATTAAACCCAATAGCCCAATCACTAAAAACCCGACCCATCCCATTTCTTCCTTTAAAACTAACACCGGGTTAAGGGGTCAAACACCCAATTCACTTTCGGTCAAAATCCCTAATTCGCTTCTTATCTTCTTCAACCCCTAATCTCCTCCATAACCGCCCGCTAATCTCCCCATCCCACCTCACCACAACAGTCCAAGGTACCCACATGGGTTTGTCTTTGGTCCCCTCCCCTCCACCTCAGCGATCCGAGGCACCAAAGAAGATCAACGGTCGAGAGTAGATGTTGTGAGGACCAAGTTTTGATCCAAGGGCTCAAGAAGAAGCACAAGTGCGCAAGTGAGGGACACACACACGAAAGAAACACACTCGGATTCTAGGGTTTTTGTAATCTTTTAGTATAAATAGTCGAATAGAGCCGAGTCGTCTTTTTTCTTTCTAGGATTTATTTTAGCTTTTTTTTCTTAAGGTATTTGTATTTTTTCCTTTTTAGTAATGTAATTTAAATTTGGTTTTAATATTAATGGTATTTCTGTTTTTATTTGCTTAGTTCCAACTTTTATTTACTGCTTTGATTGCTTATTTGTTCTTATTTACTGCTTTTATTCGCTTATAAAAGGTTTATTTTAGCTATATGTATTAAGGTACTTTGTAATTTTATTTCAGTTGTAATTTACTTTCATTTTAATTTTAATATCAGTTTTTTTCTTCTTGAAAGTCGAATTAGTATAGCTTAATTTATCTGCTTATGATGTTTTTAATACCAGTTTATTTGCTTATCTGTTTATTTGCATATGATGTTTATTAGTAGCTGCTAGTTTATCTTGATCTGTTTGTGTTTATTGTTTTCAAGTTGCCACTCTTAAAAAGAAAGTTAGGATTTTGGATTTTGCATTTTGTTTATTTGCAGTTTGTTTGTGTTTATTGTTTGTGTTTGTGTTTATTATAGTTGGATTTGGATTTGGATTTGGATTTGGTAGTTAATCTTGGCCTACAAGATTGCTTCAAATCAGCTCAGTTAGTATGCAGCTTATTTTAGCTTAATAGAATAGCTTGTGGCTTGTTTTGATCTTTGCGGCTTATTTTTCTCTAAACTGAAAAATCTTACTAGGCTGTGTTTGAGTTTTGTGTTTGTGTGCTATTAAATACTAAAAGAAAGTCAAAGAAAAAAAAATTAAATTGCAAAAACTGACCTTTGGGGTTCGAACCCAGGTCAGTCCATTCACAACACAAGCAACCAACCACTGCACTCTTCACTCTTTTAGTTAAACCTTACAAAAATTTAACTTAAACCTTTTTGTTTTTTTTTTTTCTTTTTAGCTTATAAGAACTGTTGGCTTATTTTCGGCTTATTAAAAAAGCATTTTCACTTTTTATATTTTTCATAGCTCAAGTTTAGTATTAAGTATTTTAGAAAAAAATTTCAGAATTTTCTTTTTCCATTTAGTATTTTTAATCAATTATTTTCTTTTAAATAGTTTTTAATTTATAAAAAATTATTAAAAAATCAAAAAAATATTTTTCTTTTTTTCAAAATTTTCTTTTTATATTTAAGTCGTAGGAAAATTATTTTGGTACTCGTAGGGTTAATTTTTAATATTTTGACGTTTTTACTCGTTCGTTGTTTACCGTTCGCGTTTATTAATTTTCGTTTTATTTAAAAACCAAAACAAACTCTCGTCTTTTCAAGCACTTTAATTACGAACCGAAAACGATATCCTCAATTTCACGCCTCGTTGGGACCTCGACCCGGGTATACGCTTATCCGGTTATTAAATCGATTGTCGCGTAGAACCGTCGCGAGTTGACTTTTCTTCGTGAAGAGGTTTGACTTGTGACGCGTTTGAACACGACTATCATTTTGGCGCCGCTGCCGGGGAGGTGTGTTGCGACAATATCGTCACGGTTTGACGATTAGTGACTTGAAGAACCTTCCTCGTGAAGTTTCGTATATATCTTGTGAATATTTTTATCCAAAAATCCAAAAAAATTGAAAAACCAAAAAACCCAAAAATATTCTTCTTTCCTTTTTAACCCTAATGTTCTTGGTGCATGCGCACACGTTATCGTAGACGTGCTGCCCAATTAGTCGAACCCGAGATTCGTACTAATCCCGATCCTCCCATTATCATAATGGCGGAGAATCGCACCATGCTTGAGCTTCTCCAAGCACCCACCGAGGGTTACGGAGATGCTATTGTTGTTCCCCCGATCGTTGCCGAAAATTTTGAACTTAACCCGGCTTTACTATCCTTATTAACGTCGAATCAATTTTACGGTTTCGAGAGGGATGACCCTCATTCCCACATTCGATGGTTCAACAAAATTTCATCGACCATCAAATGTAGGGATGTTCCTCCAGAAGCAATCAAATTGCTTCTCTTTCCTTTCTCTCTTGAGGGGGCAGCCCGGATTTGGCTTGAAAAACAACCCCCTCGTTCTATCTTAACTTGGGAAGATCTAGTGTCGAAATTTGTGAACGAATTCTTTCCACCTTCAAAAACCACAAGTTTAAAAAATGAAATTACCAAATTTACTCAAAAATTTGATGAATCTTTTAGTGAAGTGTGGGACCGTTTTAAAGAATTACTTCGCAAATGTCCTCACCACGGTTTTTCCGAGTTACACCAAATTGATACTTTTTACAATGGATTGAACCAAACCGACCAAGATTCTCTAAACGCCGCCTCCGGTGGTTTTATATTGAATCGGACTACGGGAGCTGCTTTGTCCATCATCGAGAACAAGTCAAAGGTTCGCACTTCACGAAGCAAACCGGTTGTTTCCCAAGTGAGTGCTTCGCCTTCTTGTTCACATCCGGTGAATACTTCTAGCACGGATGCTAAAATTGACAAGCTCACGGATTTAATCCAAGCTTTGGTTCTGTCTACTCAAAAAAATTCTTCTTCTTCTACCCCACAAGCTTCTCCACCCGCTCAAGTCAAAGCGGTGGAGGAACATTGTGTCACTTGTGGTGGTCCTCATGCTTATTATAATTGTACCGCCACCGATGGCCGGCCTTTTAAAAGCAATGTCGTAGCCGGGTCTTACAACCAAGGAGGTACTCAATACCATCCTCAAGTTGACCCGAGCTATCGTGCTAACTATCAAGCAGGACCACCCGGTTTTTTTTCAACCAAACAATCAAAACCGATTCAATCAAAACCAAAGTAGGGGGCAAAATGTTCAATATCAAGCCCCTACTAATCAATACCCGACCCAAGGGGTCAATTTCACTCAAGGGTATCAAGCTCCAAATTACCCTGCCCCGATTGCTTCCTCAAATGATCTTACAAATTACATTAAGACAAATGAGGTGAAAATGAGGTCCATGCAAAATCAAATCACAATTTTGAAAAACGATTTTCAAAATGCTTTGACTAAGCAGGGTAATGAGCTCAAAAGCAAAATTGATCAATCGCAAACAAAGATTGAAAACATGTTTGATACCCTCATCCATCAATTTCAGCAAGCTAATTTAGCTAATCAAGCTAATCAAGCTTCTACTTCAGGAACTCTCCCAGCTAATACAATTCTTAACCCAAAGGGAGAGTTGAAAGCTGTTACCACCCGAAGTGGTAAAGCTTATGACGGACCCTCGATTCCTATTCCTTCTCCGGTGAAGGAAGTGGAACGAGAGGAGGAGGTAACAAAGGACAAGGTGCACACCTCAAGCCCACAAAGTACCGCACACGTCCCACCTCCAGTAATCCAAACTCCAATTCCGGAACCCGATGTTCCGAAGACCAATTCTAAGCCTTCAATACCATATCCTTCAAGGCTTAATGATCAGAAGCATAAAGAAAAAAACAATCAACAAATGGAAAAGTTCTTTCAAATCTTCAATGAGTTGCATTTCGACATAAGCTTTGCAGATGCTCTCGTTCTTATGCCAAAATTTGCATCTAAACTTAAAAGTTTGCTAAGCAACAAGGAAAAGTTGTCGGAGATGGCAAAAACCCCCCTAAACGAGCAATGCTCGGCGGTTATCCTCAAAAA
Organism: Artemisia tridentata subsp. tridentata; assembly: GCA_021014915.2. NCBI lineage: Eukaryota > Viridiplantae > Streptophyta > Magnoliopsida > Asterales > Asteraceae > Artemisia > Artemisia tridentata. The sequence goes on from CP139503.1 coordinate 249,632,141, forward strand.
GCTTCCCGAAAAGCTCGGAGACCCCGGCAAGTTTTTAATCCCATGTGATTTCTCGGGGATGGTTCAATGCTCCGCCTTGGCCGATCTTGGCACCAGCATTAACCTTATGCCACTCTCGATATGGGAAAAATTGTCTCTTCCAAAGCTTACACCTACTTTCATGACACTCGAGCTAGCGGACCGTACTATTACTCATCCGCGTGGAATAGCAGAGGACGTTGTTGTGAAAGTAGGAAAATTCCACTTTCCCACTGATTTTGTTGTGGTAAACTTTGATGCTGATCCTCGAGTTCCACTCATTTTGGGTAGAGCTTTCTTAAGAACGAGCCGTGCTCTCATTGATGTGTACGCTGAAGAATTAACCATTCGTGTTGATAATGAAGCGGTCACATTTAATATTAATCAGGGGTCTAAATGCAACGTTGCTACGATTGATCAAAAATCTGATATACTTTCAAGATTTACGGTCAAGAGTATGTCACAAAAATGTGCTGAGCTCAAAGCAATGAAAATTGCCCCTGGTTCAAGTCAATGGTTTAAGAGTTGTGCTGAAGTTAAAAGTGTTCTTGATTACGATGAACACGAATCGGAGGACACAACGGAAGTGGTGAAAACTGCTAGCTCTAAGAGCGCACCACTTGCCCCACCTCCGGAATCGGTTTATCGTATCGATATTTCCGAACCACTCATTTCCGACTCTTCCCATCCTTCTCCTCCGTTTGAGGAAAGTGATATTGATGACATCAAATAAGTACATATTATTAGCATCATTATCCCGTTTATATTGCTCATTTTATACTATTATGTGTGAGATTTGGTACTTAATCATTTACTTTTGTAAATCTCAGTAATATCGGAGCAATTGGAGAAAGTTTTGGAAAAAGATGTGTTTTGGAGCAAAAACGAAGATATTGAAGAATGCCTACTGATCAGACACTCAATACGGCGTATCAACGCTAATTAGATACGCCGTATCCATATACTTAGAAGAGTTCAAGACCTTGCCTGACTTTGATGCATACGGCGTATCCATCTTTGGGAATACGCCGTATATGAAACTTGGTCGATTTGAAGAATACGGCGTATCGGATTCTATGAATACGCCGTATAGAAGCCCTAGATATTTGAAGACCAAGACGGGATTACATCGAATGCGGCGCATCCTATCCTTGAGATACGTCGTATATGAGCCTTAACCGATAAATCAAGTGAAGAATCGAAGCCAAATGAAGAAATAATGTTTACGTAACAACTTTAGAAGATGCTTCACTGTTTTGGTCATAAAATCTTCATCCGGACTCCGTTTTAGTTGATTCAAGCGGCCACGCGAAGAGAAAAAGAAAATCTATCTGATTCTGAAGGAGCTGCGGCGCATAGGATTTCTAGATGCGCCGTATCGGGGTCGTAACAGCAGACTGCATATTTTTGGTAAACTTGGAGGCTACTCTTCCTTACCCCTATAAATACCACAGCCCTATGGACGATTTTATTATCACCAGGGATCATTAGAATAACCATAATCAGTTGGGGACACCCCCAACTCGTCCCCAACACCTCCTTGAAGATCGATGAAGAACATCTCAATACTTAACGTCATGTATCATTCGGTTAGCATAAGTATTTTATTCATGAATTCTCTATGTTTATCCGCAATGTATACTCTATCTTTTACAGAGATTAAGGGCTAACACCCTTAGGTGTTAGTCATTTTTATGAAGTTTTATTAGTTTTTATGATTTTGTCGTTGTGTTTGCTTTGTTATTGGATTGGGTGCTTGTCGATAAAAACTCGTTTATTGCTTATAACTAGTAGAAGTCTATGTAACTAGATTATGAACTTATTGGTTTAATATTGTAATTTAACTATCTGTAATTGTGGTTACTTTAATTGAATCATAAGTGTAGTAATCCGAATCCTATATAGACGGCTTAGAGGGAACACACCGGAACCGTGCCTCATGCCACTATTAGGACTAGTAGCGCGTAATGCCAAACTAGGTTAGACGGTTTAAAGCAATAAGTTAGTATTGATGCTAGATAGGTCACTATGATCATGTCCTCTTTCCCACCACGATGGTAGGTTATTTAATCGTGACAGGATTGATAATCGGATTGGCGGCAAAACAATTGAATGAATTAAAACAAGTAGACATAAGCTTATATAACTATAAGATGGATTAGGCTTGGCTAACCCGTTCTTCCTATCTATCTTCATCTATCTTTAATTTGCTTTTAATTAGTTTAATATTTATTTTCTCGTATTTAGTTTAATTAAACACACAAAATCGTGATAGCCTCTCAGGCTAAAACCCCAAAAATATTTACTTGCTTTCTAGGTTAGTTAGTTTAGTAATTAGAATACCTTTAGATCACTTTAGCTTCGCTCCTAGTGAACGACCCTTGCTTACCTAAAAACTATCTACATTGATCGGGTACACTGCTCGTGAGTGTTTAGAGTCTGTAGGTTAGTTCGGCAATAAATAAATTTAAAACTTGGTAGTTTATTATAGACCTAAAAAAAACACATCAGATATCTATAAGGAAGAGTTTGAGGTTTTCTTGTTTGATGCTCCAATTTCTCCGGAAATTGTTGAGCCCGATTGTGATCTGGGGGGAGACGCTCCGTTGTTGGAAAAAATGATATTTGATGAACCATTATTTTCTCTCCCCCCGAAGAAAGTTGTTATTGAGGAAAAGCCGTTAGATCCTTTGGAGCTCGAGCTCAAGGATGCTTTTCCCGAATATGAGAGTTTTGTGTTTAATGACAAAGAGGAGAGTAGTGGCAGTCCCACTTTCCATCCTGATTATTCACTCTCGGCTTACGAAGCCTTTTCCTTTGATATCGATCATTCGGAAGAGACGGGTAGTGGCAGTACCACTTCCCATTCTTATCTCTCTCTTCCCGAGTATGATTCATTTCATTTTGATGTGAATGATCGTTATCATGAGGAGTTCTCCGATGAACTCTTTCATTTATCTCCTCCGGAATATGATCATTTCTACTTTGATCTTGAGGATGATTCTAGTGTGGGGGGAGGTGTGCTTGATTATAAGAATTTACTTATTGAAAATTTCATCCCAACCCTCCCTCCCATTGAAGAAAATATTGTTTTTGATGATGGAGAGTTTTTTATGATAGTCATAAAAATCTTGCTTCTCTTCATCACATATGGTGTGATTTCTATTTCCCTTTTCAACTTCGGGAGTGAGGACACCATATTTGACCCCGGTATCGCCATTTATAGTTTCTACTATTAAAATACCGCGGGTGTATCTCATCGGAGTGGAACTTTCACATGCTTCAATGTTTATCCAAACATTTTGAATGAAAGTCCGATGGAGATTGTTTCTTCCACTTGCTTCCCCATGGACAAATGAATTCGGGGTCGAGTCAAGCTCATGTGACTCGGTTAGCAAAAACAAGCGCTTCGTGGGTGGCAACCCATGCTTATCTTCTATCTTCTTTCTATTTTCTGACACTAAGTGTGGGGGTATTCCTCTACTTGTTGCTTTGTGGTTGTGTGTTTGCCTTTGTTTTCAGGATTCCCGTAGATTGTGATGATTGACGCGCCTATTTTCAATCCAGCCGCCCAATATCCTATCTTTGTGTTTATGCTTATCCAGGGATATCTTATTAATCCTTTTTGTGAAAACAAGATTTCGTTTCCACACTTAAGTAGTAGTATTACCTTTTTACGTTCTATAGTTTCGGCTTAGGCCGGTACTTTGAATATTGAGGGCAATATTCAATTCTAAGTGTGGGGGGGAATTCTTGCGAATTTGACCAAAAATTTAAAAAAAATTTCACATTTTTGTACCTTCTAGTCTCCTAGCACCCCCGTTTTGACCAAAATTTTAAAATTTTTTATCGTATTTTTCATGAAAAAGAAGTGCTATGCACAATAAAAATAATTTGCTATACATTAATGCTTCGGTATTAGTGGAAGTTTAGACTTGGTTAGGCTAGAACAAGGGGAATCCCGACTCTGCTAGAGTGTTGATCTAGCTGCTACCCTTAACTTTTAGGCTAAGTTTTTACGAATTGTGCAAATGAAAATGCTAAGCGTGGAGTATTTGGTTCTCTTTAGAGCTTATATAAGTAATCTATGGCTTTTTCTCCCAGAAGATCCTAATCTGACTAAAATTAGTGCTATTTTCAAACTTTTGAACGCAAAAAACCGTTTTTGTTAAGCAAATAAATTTTTATACAATCTTGATTTAGAATACTAGTTCAAAGTTTTATTTAAATTTTGGAACAAGCATACTTTCTTACAAACCCAATAAGAATGCAAAATGAAAGTGAGTCATTGCTTGAAAGTTGCAAAAGTTAAAGTTTTAAGTATGAATAAATAAGTGCTCTAAGCTACGGATTCGAGATCGGACCTTGGATCCTTATTTCTGGAAGGCGTTTAGGTCTTGGCTACCCTCTTGCACCGGCCCTTGGACCTCTAGTTCAGGAATGTGTGAGGTCTTGGTCTAACCACCTTGGATCCTCATTTCAGGAATGTCTAGAGTCTTGGAACTCTCCGTTGTAACGGCCCTTGGATCCTTTATTCCGGAAGGTGTAAGGTCTTGGAACTAAACCGTGAAGCTCCGTCGTTTAGGGTACACAAGTAAAAAGTTAGAAAAGAAAAAAATAAAAATAAATAAAAAAAAAATAAGTGAAAAAAAAGTGATGAAAAATGAAAAAGATGTTTATGTTTGTTTATGAATAAGTGTGAGAAACTTGCTTCTTCTTAAATTTAAATCGAAAGTTGAACTAGTATTCGTCAATATTGTCTAAAAGTTGGACGGTGATTTAGAAATTGTTGACTTCAAAGATCCCGTGAGCTTCGATACTATTCTCGAGGGTGTAAAAACCTAGCCTCCTAAGTTTACTAAGGATAAGCTGAGAAGAAAGTCGCTACATGGAGTGATCTCACCTTTGAATCTCTAATTTCTAAATCATTGTCGGTTTTTAACCCTAATAAATGTCGATTTTTACGATCAAAACTTTGAAAACAAGCACACACACCTAACTTATGAATAATTGTGGGAGTGAAAAGTTAAGTCTCGGCTTACATAGGTTGCTAATATAAGTAGTGTTAGCATTTTACAAAAACGTTTGCGCAAGGGTTTTAGACTTAGTTGGGAAGTATTAAAAGAGGATGACGATTACAATTCCCCGGAGTCACCCATTTTGTGTGATTCCCGTTCCATGATGCCACTTTTGAAAATCAAGCATATTATTTACGTTTTATCTCGTTTAATTTACTTGCATTTTATAATAAAGTCAAAACGGGGTGGTATATTTTTGGTAACCTTGATATTTTTAATCCTTTCATTACTTTATATGATCGGATTGCTAGGGACTAGCAATTGCTTAGTGTGGGGGATTGATGAGTGGCCTTTTACTCATCATTTTATACCCGGAAAACCTCACAAAAATGACCAAAAACACCCAAATGGACCATATATTGTTACAAATATCCTTGGATTGTGTTTTTTGTGTTTCAGGTACAAAAGGATTGAAAACGGGGCAAATATGGACAAAACCGAGCTTGATTTGGAAAAGAGTCGAAAACTGAAGCCGGGAAAGTCGTTTTTCATGCGGATTTGATTCAAGCTCAAGAAATATTAATATGGCCCTTGGATTATTCTCACTTGGAAAAAATGGCCCCTTGATTAAGTTTGAAGATATGGCAGAATTGGTCCCTGAAATTTACATGATTTACACATTGGTCCTTAAGTTAATATTCATTTTATCCTATACACTACCCTTAGTTAACCCAAACACATCCGGATCAAACAACTATATCCCAAACCCAAAATATAACCCATCTAAACTATACACCCCACCAGCCCACCTTAAATTAAACCCAATAGCCCAATCACTAAAAACCCGACCCATCCCATTTCTTCCTTTAAAACTAACACCGGGTTAAGGGGTCAAACACCCAATTCACTTTCGGTCAAAATCCCTAATTCGCTTCTTATCTTCTTCAACCCCTAATCTCCTCCATAACCGCCCGCTAATCTCCCCATCCCACCTCACCACAACAGTCCAAGGTACCCACATGGGTTTGTCTTTGGTCCCCTCCCCTCCACCTCAACGATCCGAGGCACCAAAGAAGATCAACGGCCGAGAGTAGATGTTGTAAGGACCAAGTTTTGATCCAAGGGCTCAAGAAGAAGCACAAGTGCGCAAGTGAGGGACACACACACGAAAGAAACACACTCGGATTCTATGGTTTTTGTAATCTTTTAGTATAAATAGTCGAATAGAGCCGAGTCGTCTTTTTTCTTTCTAGGATTTATTTTAGCTTTTTTTTCTTAAGGTATTTGTATTTTTTCCTTTTTAGTAATGTAATTTAAATTTGGTTTTAATATTAATGGTATTTCTGTTTTTATTTGCTTAGTTCCAACTTTTATTTACTGCTTTGATTGCTTATTTGTTCTTATTTACTGCTTTTATTCGCTTATAAAAGGTTTATTTTAGCTATATGTTTTAAGGTACTTTGTAATTTTATTTCAGTTGTAATTTACTTTCATTTTAATTTTAATATCAGTTTTTTTCTTCTTGAAAGTCGAATTAGTATAGCTTAATTTATCTGCTTATGATGTTTTTAATACTAGTTTATTTGCTTATCTGTTTCTTTGCATATGATGTTTATTAGTAGCTGCTAGTTTATCTTGATCTGTTTGTGTTTATTGTTTTCAAGTTGCCACTCTTAAAAAGAAAGTCAGGATTTTGGATTTTGCATTTTGTTTATTTGCAGTTTGTTTGTGTTTATTGTTTGTGTTTGTGTTTATTATAGTTGGATTTGGATTTGGATTTGGTAGTTAATCTTGGCCTACAAGATTGCTTCAAATCAGCTCAGTTAGTATGCAGCTTATTTTAGCTTAATAGAATAGCTTGTGGCTTGTTTTGATCTTTGCGGCTTATTTTTCTCTAAACTGAAAAATCTTACTAGGCTGTGTTTGAGTTTTGTGTTTGTGTGCTATTAAATACTAAAAGAAAGTCAAAGAAAAAAAAAATTAAATTGCAAAAACTGACCTCTGGGGTTCGAACCCAGGTCAGTCCATTCACAACACAAGCAACCAACCACTGCACTCTTCACTCTTTTAGTTAAACCTTACAAAAATTTAACTTAAACCTTTTTGTTTTTTTTTTCTTTTTAGCTTATAAGAACTGTTGGCTTTTTTTCGGCTTATTAAAAAAGCATTTTCACTTTTTATATTTTTCATAGCTCAAGTTTAGTATTTAGTATTTTAGAAAAAAATTTCAGAATTTTCTTTTTCCATTTAGTATTTTTAATCAATTATTTTCTTTTAAATAGTTTTTAATTTATAAAAAATTATTAAAAAATCAAAAAAATATTTTTCTTTTTTTCAAAATTTTCTTTTTATATTTAAGTCGTAGGAAAATTATTTTGGTACTCGTAGGGTTAATTTTTAATATTTTGACGTTTTTACTCGTTCGTTGTTTACCGTTCGCGTTTATTAATTTTCGTTTTATTTAAAAACCAAAACAAACTCTCGTCTTTTCAAGCACTTTAATTACGAACCGAAAACGATATCCTCAATTTCACGCCTCGTTGGGACCTCGACCCGGGTATACGCTTATCCGGTTATTAAATCGATTGTCGCGTAGAACCGTCGCGAGTTGACTTTTCTTCGAGAAGAGGTTTGACTTGTGACGCGTTTGAACACGACTATCATTTTGGCGCCGCTGCCGGGGAGGTGTGTGTTGCGACAATATCGTCACGGTTTGACGATTAGTGACTTGAAGAACCTTCCTCGTGAAGTTTCGTATATATCTTGTGAATATTTTTATCCAAAAATCCAAAAAAATTGAAAAACCAAAAAACCCAAAAATATTCTTCTTTCCTTTTTAACCCTAATGTTCTTGGTGCATGCGCACACGTTATCGTAGACGTGCTGCCCAATTAGTCGAACCCGAGATTCGTACTAATCCCGATCCTCCCATTATCATAATGGCGGAGAATCGCACCATGCTTGAGCTTCTCCAAGCACCCACCGAGGGTTACGGAGATGCTATTGTTGTTCCCCCGATCGTTGCCGAAAATTTTGAACTTAACCCGGCTTTACTATCCTTATTAACGTCGAATCAATTTTACGGTTTCGAGAGGGATGACCCTCATTCCCACATTCGATGGTTCAACAAAATTTCATCGACCATCAAATGTAGGGATGTTCCTCCAGAAGCAATCAAATTGCTTCTCTTTCCTTTCTCTCTTGAGGGGGCAGCCCGGATTTGGCTTGAAAAACAACCCCCTCGTTCTATCTTAACTTGGGAAGATCTAGTGTCGAAATTTGTGAACGAATTCTTTCCACCTTCAAAAACCACAAGTTTAAAAAATGAAATTACCAAATTTACTCAAAAATTTGATGAATCTTTTAGTGAAGTGTGGGACCGTTTTAAAGAATTACTTCGCAAATGTCCTCACCACGGTTTTTCCGAGTTACACCAAATTGATACTTTTTACAATGGATTGAACCAAACCGACCAAGATTCTCTAAACGCCGCCTCCGGTGGTTTTATATTGAATCGGACTACGGGAGCTGCTTTGTCCATCATCGAGAACAAGTCAAAGGTTCGCACTTCACGAAGCAAACCGGTTGTTTCCCAAGTGAGTGCTTCGCCTTCTTGTTCACATCCGGTGAATACTTCTAGCACGGATGCTAAAATTGACAAGCTCACGGATTTAATCCAAGCTTTGGTTCTGTCTACTCAAAAAAATTCTTCTTCTTCTACCCCACAAGCTTCTCCACCCGCTCAAGTCAAAGCGGTGGAGGAACATTGTGTCACTTGTGGTGGTCCTCATGCTTATTATAATTGTACCGCCACCGATGGCCGGCCTTTTAAAAGCAATGTCGTAGCCGGGTCTTACAACCAAGGAGGTACTCAATACCATCCTCAAGTTGACCCGAGCTATCGTGCTAACTATCAAGCAGGACCACCCGGTTTTTTTCAACCAAACAATCAAAACCGATTCAATCAAAACCAAAGTAGGGGGCAAAATGTTCAATATCAAGCCCCTACTAATCAATACCCGACCCAAGGGGTCAATTTCACTCAAGGGTATCAAGCTCCAAATTACCCTGCCCCGATTGCTTCCTCAAATGATCTTACAAATTACATTAAGACAAATGAGGTGAAAATGAGGTCCATGCAAAATCAAATCACAATTTTGAAAAACGATTTTCAAAATGCTTTGACTAAGCAGGGTAATGAGCTCAAAAGCAAAATTGATCAATCGCAAACAAAGATTGAAAACATGTTTGATACCCTCATCCATCAATTTCAGCAAGCTAATTTAGCTAATCAAGCTAATCAAGCTTCTACTTCAGGAACTCTCCCAGCTAATACAATTCTTAACCCAAAGGGAGAGTTGAAAGCTGTTACCACCCGAAGTGGTAAAGCTTATGACGGACCCTCGATTCCTATTCCTTCTCCGGTGAAGGAAGTGGAACGAGAGGAGGAGGTAACAAAGGAAAAGTTGCACACCTCAAGCCCACAAAGTACCGCACACGTCCCACCTCCAGTAATCCAAACTCCAATTCTGGAACCCGATGTTCCGAAGACCAATTCTAAGCCTTCAATACCATATCCTTCAAGGCTTAATGATCAGAAGCATAAGAAAAAAAAAATCAACAAATGGAAAAGTTCTTTCAAATCTTCAATGAGTTACATTTTGACATAAGCTTTGTAGATGCTCTCGTTCTTATGCCAAAATTTGCATCTAAACTTAAAAGTTTGCTAAGCAACAAGGAAAAGTTGTCGGAGATGGCAAAAACCCCCCTAAACGAGCAATGCTCGGCGGTTATCCTCAAAAAGCTTCCCGAAAAGCTCGGAGACCCCGGCAAGTTTTTAATCCCATGTAATTTCTCGGGGATGGTTCAATGCTCCGCCTTGGCCGATCTTGGCGCCAGCATTAACCTTATGCCACTCTCGATATGGGAAAAATTGTCTCTTCCAAAGCTTACACCTACTTTCATGACACTCGAGCTAGCGGACCGTACTATTACTCATCCGCGTGGAATAGCCGAGGACGTTGTTGTGAAAGTAGGAAAATTCCACTTTCCCACTGATTTTGTTGTGGTAAACTTTGATGCTGATCCTCGAGTTCCACTCATTTTGGGTAGAGCTTTCTTAAGAACGAGCCGTGCTCTCATTGATGTGTACGCTGAAGAATTAACCATTCGTGTTGATAATGAAGCGGTCACATTTAATATTAATCAGGGGTCTAAATGCAACGTTGCTACGATTAATCAAAAATCTGATATACTTTCAAGATTTACGGTCAAGAGTATGTCACAAAAACGTGTTGAGCTCAAAGCAATGAAAATTGCCCCTGGTTCAAGTCAATGGTTTAAGAGTTGTGCTGAAGTTAAAAGTGTTCTTGATTACGATGAACACGAATCGGAGGACACAACGGAAGTGGTGAAAACTGCTAGCTCTAAGAGCGCACCACTTGCCCCACCTCCGGAATCGGTTTATCGTATCGATATTTCCGAACCACTCATTTCCAACTTTTCCGATCCTTCTCCTCCGTTTGAGGAAAGTGATATCTATAAGGAAGAGTTCGAGGTTTTCTTGTTTGATGCTCCAATTTCTCCGGAAATTGTTGAGCCCGATTGTGATCTGGGGGGAGATGCTCCGTTGTTGGAAAAAATGATATTTGATGAACCATTATTTTCTCTCCCCCCGAAGAAAGGTGTTATTGAGGAAAAGCCGTTAGATCCTTTGGAGCTCGAGCTCACGGATGCTTTTCCCGAATATGAGAGTTTTGTGTTTAATGACAAAGAGGAGAGTAGTGGCAGTCCCACTTCTCATCCTGATTATTCACTCTCGGCTTACGAAGCCTTTTCCTTTGATATCGATCATTCGGAAGAGACGGGTAGTGGCAGTACCACTTCCCATTCTTATTTTTCTCTTCCCGAGTATGATTCATTTCATTTTGATGTGAATGATCGTTATCATGAGGAGTTCTCTGATGAACTCTTTCATTTATCTCCTCCGGAATATGATCATTTCTACTTTGATCTTGAGGATGATTCTAGTGTGGGGGGAGGTGTGATTGATTATAAGAATTTACTTATTGAAAATTTCATCCCAACCCTCCCTCCCGTTGAAGAAAATATTGTTTTTGATGATGGAGAGTTTTTTATGATAGTCATAAAAATCTTGCTTCTCTTCATCACATATGGTGTGATTTCTCTTTCCCTTTTCAACTTCGGGAGTGAGGACACCATATTTGACCCCGGTATCGCCATTTATAGTTTCTACTATTAAAATACCGCGGGTGTATCTCATCGGAGTGGAACTTTCACATGCTTCAATGTTTATCCAAACATTTTGAATGAAAGTCCGATGGAGATTGTTTCTTCCACTTGCTTCCCCATGGACAAATGAATTCGGGGTCGAGTCAAGCTCATGTGACTCGGTTAGCAAAAACAAGCGCTTCGTGGGTGGCAACCCATGCTTATCTTCTATCTTCTTTCTATTTTCTGACACTAAGTGTGGGGGTATTCCTCTACTTGTTGCTTTGTGGTTGTGTGTTTGCCTTTGTTTTCAGGATTCCCGTAGATTGTGATGATTGACGCGCCTGTTTTCAATCCAGCCGCCCAATATCCTATCTTTGTGTTTATGCTTATCCAGGGATATCTTATTAATCCTTTTTGTGAAAACAAGATTTCGTTTCCACACTTAAGTAGTAGTATTACCTTTTTATGTTCTATAGTTTCGGCTTAGGCCGGTACTTTGAATATTGAGGGCAATATTCAATTCTAAGTGTGGGGGGAATTCTTGCGAATTTGACCAAAAATTTTAAAAAAATTTCACATTTTTGTACCTTCTAGTCTCCTAGCACCCCCGTTTTGACCAAAATTTTAAAATTTTTTATCGTATTTTTCATGAAAAAGAAGTGCTATGCACAATAAAAATAATTTGCTATACATTAATGCTTCGGTATTAGTGGAAGTTTAGACTTGGTTAGGCTAGAACAAGGGGAATCCCGACTCTGCTAGAGTGTTGATCTAGCTGCTACCCTTAACTTTTAGGCTAAGTTTTTACGAATTGTGCAAATGAAAATGCTAAGCGTGGAGTATTTGGTTCTCTTTAGAGCTTATATAAGTAATCTATGGCTTTTTCTCCCAGAAGATCCTAATCTGACTAAAATTAGTGCTATTTTCAAACTTTTGAACGCAAAAACCGTTTTTGTTAAGCAAATAAATTTTTATACAATCTTGATTTAGAATACTAGTTCAAAGTTTTATTTAAATTTTGGAACAAGCATACTTTCTTACAAACCCAATAAGAATGCAAAATGAAAGTGAGTCATTGCTTGAAAGTTGCAAAAGTTAAAGTTTTAAGTATGAATAAATAAGTGCTCTAAGCTACGGATTCGAGATCGGACCTTGGATCCTTATTTCTGGAAGGCGTTTAGGTCTTGGCTACCCTCTTGCACCGGCCCTTGGACCTCTAGTTCAGGAATGTGTGAGGTCTTGGTCTAACCACCTTGGATCCTCATTTCAGGAATGTCTAGAGTCTTGGAACTCTCCGTTGTAACGGCCCTTGGATCCTTTATTCCGGAAGGTGTAAGGTCTTGGAACTAAACCGTGAAGCTCCGTCGTTTAGGGTACACAAGTAAAAAGTTAGAAAAGAAAAAAATAAAAATAAATAAATAAAAAAATAAGTGAAAAAAAAGTGATGAAAAATGAAAAAGATGTTTATGTTTGTTTATGAATAAGTGTGAGAAACTTGCTTCTTCTTAAATTTAAATCGAAAGTTGAACTAGTATTCGTCAATATTGTCTAAAAGTTGGACGGTGATTTAGAAATTGTTGACTTCAAAGATCCCGTGAGCTTCGATACTATTCTCGAGGGTGTAAAAACCTAGCCTCCTAAGTTTACTAAGGATAAGCTGAGAAGAAAGTCGCTACATGGAGTGATCTCACCTTTGAATCTCTAATTTCTAAATCATTGTCGGTTTTTAACCCTAATAAATGTCGATTTTTACGATCAAAACTTTGAAAACAAGCACACACACCTAACTTATGAATAATTGTGGGAGTGAAAAGTTAAGTCTCGGCTTACATAGGTTGCTAATATAAGTAGTGTTAGCATTTTACAAAAACGTTTGTGCAAGGGTTTTAGACTTAGTTGGGAAGTATAAAAAGAGGATGACGATTACAATTCCCCGGAGTCACCCATTTTGTGTGATTCCCGTTCCATGATGCCACTTTTGAAAATCAAGCATATTATTTACGTTTTATCTCGTTTAATTTACTTGCATTTTATAATAAAGTCAAAACGGGGTGGTATATTTTTGGTAACCTTGATATTTTTAATCCTTTCATTACTTTATATGATCGGATTGCTAGGGACTAACAATTTCTTTGTGTGGGGGATTGATGAGTGGCCTTTTACTCATCATTTTATACCCGGAAAACCTCACAAAAACGACCAAAAACACCCAAATGGACCATATATTGTTACAAATATCCTTGGATTGTGTTTTTTGTGTTTCAGGTACAAAAGGATTGAAAACGGGGCAAATATGGACAAAACCGAGCTTGATTTGGAAAAGAGTCGAAAACTGAAGCCGGGAAAGTCGTTTTTCATGCGGATTTGATTCAAGCTCAAGAAATATTAATATGGCCCTTGGATTATTCTCACTTGGCAAAAATGGCCCCTTGATTAAGTTTGAAGATATGGCAGAATTGGTCCCTGAAATTTACATGATTTACACATTGGTCCTTAAGTTAATATTCATTTTATCCTATACACTACCCTTAGTTAACCCAAACACATCCGGATCAAACAACTATATCCCAAACCCAAAATATAACCCATCTAAACTATACACCCCACCAGCCCACCTTAAATTAAACCCAATAGCCCAATCACTAAAAACCCGACCCATCCCATTTCTTCCTTTAAAACTAACACCGGGTTAAGGGGTCAAACACCCAATTCACTTTCGGTCAAAATCCCTAATTCGCTTCTTATCTTCTTCAACCCCTAATCTCCTCCATAACCGCCCGCTAATCTCCCCATCCCACCTCACCACAACAGTCCAAGGTACCCACATGGGTTTGTCTTTGGTCCCCTCCCCTCCACCTCAGCGATCCGAGGCACCAAAGAAGATCAACGGCCGAGAGTAGATGTTGTGAGGACCAAGTTTTGATCCAAGGGCTCAAGAAGAAGCACAAGTGCGCAAGTGAGGGATACACACACGAAAGAAACACACTCGGATTCTAGGGTTTTTGTAATCTTTTAGTATAAATAGTCGAATAGAGCCGAGTCGTCTTTTTTCTTTCTAGGATTTATTTTAGCTTTTTTTTCTTAAGGTATTTGTATTTTTTCCTTTTTAGTAATGTAATTTAAATTTGGTTTTAATATTAATGGTATTTCTGTTTTTATTTGCTTAGTTCCAACTTTTATTTACTGCTTTGATTGCTTATTTGTTCTTATTTACTGCTTTTATTCGCTTATAAAAGGTTTATTTTAGCTATATGTTTTAAGGTACTTTGTAATTTTATTTCAGTTGTAATTTACTTTCATTTTAATTTTAATATCAGTTTTTTTCTTCTTGAAAGTCGAATTAGTATAGCTTAATTTATCTGCTTATGATGTTTTTAATACCAGTTAGTATGCAGCTTATTTTAGCTTAATAGAATAGCTTGTGGCTTGTTTTGATCTTTGCGGCTTATTTTTCTCTAAACTGAAAAATCTTACTAGGCTGTGTTTGAGTTTTGTGTTTGTGTGCTATTAAATACTAAAAGAAAGTCAAAGAAAAAAAAAATTAAATTGCAAAAACTGACCTCTGGGGTTCGAACCCAGGTCAGTCCATTCACAACACAAGCAACCAACCACTGCACTCTTCACTCTTTTAGTTAAACCTTACAAAAATTTAACTTAAACCTTTTTGTTTTTTTTTTTTCTTTTTAGCTTATAAGAACTGTTGGCTTTTTTTCGGCTTATTAAAAAAGCATTTTCACTTTTTATATTTTTCATAGCTCAAGTTTAGTATTTAGTATTTTAGAAAAAAAATTCAGAATTTTCTTTTTCCATTTAGTATTTTTAATCAATTATTTTCTTTTAAATAGTTTTTAATTTATAAAAAATTATTAAAAAATCAAAAAAATATTTTTCTTTTTTTCAAAATTTTCTTTTTATATTTAAGTCGTAGGAAAATTATTTTGGTACTCGTAGGGTTAATTTTTAATATTTTGACGTTTTTACTCGTTCGTTGTTTACCGTTCGCGTTTATTAATTTTCGTTTTATTTAAAAACCAAAACAAACTCTCGTCTTTTCAAGCACTTTAATTACGAACCGAAAACGATATCCTCAATTTCACGCCTCGTTGGGACCTTGACCCGGGTATACACTTATCCGGTTATTAAATCGATTGTCGCGTAAAACCGTCGCGAGTTGACTTTTCTTCGTGAAGAGGTTTGACTTGTGACGCGTTTGAACACGACTATCAACCCTTTTGTTACTCTCACTTTTAGAGTAAGATACCCCTAGAAAAACACTCAGAGCCATTCCTTTCATTTCTTACACCTTTGTTATAATGTTTCGTTACACCCTTACACCTTAGCCTACCCTGTAGATTAAAATCCGTGGTTGTTTAATTGCTTTAGGCAAAGTGTGTTTCCTTACATTACCTGTGTTCGCGTGCGTAATTCATTATCTTTGGTTGAGTCAGGAAATTGCACAATGCAATTAGTATGAAAGTAAATATTGTATATCTTTGAGTTTATTTTTCGTGTGTTTACTACTTTCGCTATTACAGTTATTTCTGAAAGTATGAAAAGTATGGAAAAATTATCCGGAAAGAAAGTGATAGAAAAGTTGTGAAATTTTACACATTTCATTGATAAAATAAATTAAAAAAAAAAATCGAAAAAAAAATTGAAAAAAAAATAGAAAAGAAAAAGAAAAATGAAAAGTTGGAAGTTTGTTTTAACCAACTTATGTAAAGTTTTGTATTAAGTGGTTGATATCACCACTATTTGTTGTATATTATATTTATGGATTGAATGGGAGTTGGCCGTTATGGGAACGCCAACTAAGGTTATTCTTTGATTAAGATCTTGTTGAGTATAATTCGTGTCTACCTAAAGCGTGTGTTTCAAGTGTTAAAGCGTGAGTTATTCAATGATATGAGTCTTATTCATGGGATGGTTGGGAAAGCAATTTACCACACTCTCGATATGATCGGTAGCCTAGATTGCACACATTTCGTTTGGAGGAATTGTCCAAACGAATTGAGGGGTCAATATAAAAGAGGTGATCATCAATACCCCACGATTATGATGGAGGCAGTGGCGTCCCAAGATTTGTGGATATGGCACTCGTTCTTTGGACCGCCGGGTTCAAACAATGATGTTAATGTTGTGATGCAATCTCCGCTATTCCTCACCGAGCGTAATGGTACGGCACCTAAGTGCCCATTTGATGTGAACGGGCGTACGTACAAGCGTGGCTACTATCTAACCGATGGCATATATCCTACATGGTCTACTTTTGTTAAAGGGTTCAAATATCCGACCGACCCGAAAGAGAAAAAGTTCAAGAAAGTACAAGAGTCGGCTCGAAAGGATGTTGAACGGGCATTTGGTGTTCTCAAGGGTAAATGGGGTATACTGAATCGACCCTTACGGCCACACACACTTGACATAATTATACGTGACGCCGGTACCGCAATCTCGCCAGTTCATATTCGGGATCCTCCGATCCAACCGGTGTTTGACGAAACAGCCTTAGACGAGATACGACACGAGGATACACATTTTCGCCTCCGATATGATCTTATGGAGCATATTCACGCTCAACACTTACCATACATCGAGGTGGACGATGAAGACGATGAAATTTAGTTTTTTAGTTTTTTAGTATTATGTAATGTTATTTTATGTTTTTTAGTAATATTATGTAATGTTTTTTATGTTTTTTAGTAATATTATGTAATGTTTTTTTAATTTTAATGGAATTTTAGTTTTGTTTTAAAATATATATATATATATATATAGGGTATATATATATATATATATATATATATATATATATATATATATATATATATATATATATATATATATATATATATAGGGTAAAGTTAAAATAAAAAGACAAATATCCGTACACTACGTAAAAAGATTTTTTTTTTTAAGTTCGTGAAAAAATCCAAAAAAAATTCACAAGATCGGGTATGTTGGTGCATAAAACTTTTGTGAAAGAAGTTTTTCTAATTTTGAGTTTTTATACGTTTTTTTTTTAATGCACAAAAAACAAATTTTGATGCACAAAATTTTTAACTTGTTTTAGTTAGATGCTCAATGTTATTTTGATGAAAAAAGTCAAAAGAAGTTGGGTGCAAAAACGAATTTTTGATGCACAAAAAAACGATTTAATGCATAAACGTATTCTTTCATATTTTTTTTCGGAAAAAATATTCACTTTTAGAAAAACTTCCTTCACAACTTTTTCATGCACAAACATACCCGATCTTGTGGAATTTTTTTGGAATTTTTCGAGAAAATTTTTGAAAAAAAAATCTTTTTACGTAGTGTATGAATATTTGTCTTTTTATTTGATCTTTATCCTATATATATATATATATATATAGAAGTGAGTGATGGGATGTGGTGAGTGATGCGCTGCCAACAAAAATATGGGTGAGTGATGGGAGAGAAAGTAAATGATGTGGCATAAGGAAATTGGTTAGGAGTGAGTGATGGGAAATAGAGTACAAGATGCATTGCCAACCCCATGAATTGATCAATGATGGTTGACTATTCAATGACTGATCTGTGATTATTTGTGTTATTATTATATTTTTCTTTAATAAAGTTTGAATTATTCCTCAGATAGATTAAAGAACTCCTGTAAGTGTTTGTTTCGTTGTTGTTGTTTGTTTTCCCGTCGTAGCGCCTTGCTTCATGGGTTTTTAATGAAATTGCGGTTAAAAAAACAAAAGAACTCCTGTAAAAATAGACAATTATGGAATACTAGAACACGTACCCGTCCAATTTTGACTTCTTAATTTGATTTAAAAAGTAAGTCCGTAGATTAGAAATAAGGCAAGTGGTCACACTTTGACTAACGAGTTCATGACCATTAAATTCTTTTCTTAATTGAAAGCATTATTTGCTTTTGTATCCTTAAAATACAAAGCAAGTGGTCACATTTTGGTTAATTAATAAGGTACTCGTATTGCGCCGACGGACATCCTGTAATAAATTTTTTTTATGAATCATGTTTTTTTATTTGTTACACTTTTTATGATAATAATTTACGGATGTCAAGAATTTCATTTGACATCTTTCAATTCTTTAACTAATAACAAAGTTTTTCATTATACAATTGTGATAATAAATTTTAATGAGCAATATTTTCCATTGTTGTTCAAAATAACTATTTAATTTATATAAAGTTAAGTTTTATGGATATGGGTGTTAAAAAAATTAAGTAAAACCGACAAACCGAGCCGACCCTCTCAATCCGAAACAAAAAAAAAAAAAAAAAAAAAAAAAAAAAAAAAAAAACGATAACCAAGACCGAAACTGAAAAAACCAGAAACCGGAAAGACCCTCTTAACCTGGTTCAATTCTCGGTTTTTATTTTCAAATATCTGCGACAAACCGAGCTGACCCGCTCAATCTCATTTATGTAGTTAAGATTAGTAGCTTGATTAGGTTATACTATGTGGTAAAATGTTGTATGTTTGAGTGAGATGGTGATTTAATAATAATATTAATTGTATATGTTGAATAAATGTATTTGTTCTTCAAATAGTTATAAATAGTGATTTTTTTTTTACTTGTAAGACTTAAAATGAATTTATGAAAATCTTGAAAATTAATTACGAGGGAAGTGCTAATCTTCATTATAGGTCGTATAGAACAAAGCACAAGGTGTTATAATACCGTAACACCAAAAAAGTGTTGTCACCTTAACTTTAACATTTTAACACTAACACATAAAAAATAACCGCTTATCATAACACCAACCTGTTGGGATCCACCTTCTTTTCTTCTTCTTTTTTCATTTATTTAAACAAACTAATATTTCATTAATTCAAATAAAAATACTAATTACATTTTAAAAAATTTTTAAAAAAAAATTAAAAAAGAAAAGAAAAAAACTAAGCCCATTTAAAAAATAAGAAGCCTACAGCCCACTTCTTTCAAAAAGCCCAGCCCACTTCTGTCACACACTAAAAAACACAAAACCACTTTTAAATAGCATAAAAAATCAAAAAATCAAAAAAAAAAAAAAAAAAAAAAAAAAAAAAAAAACCCGTTATAGCATGTTTTATTGGGGTAATTTATGCCTCAACGGTGTTGCAATTCTTCCGAGGATACCGCCGCATAACGGGAGGCCACGTCGGCATAATGCCGGTGCCTGCGTTATGATACCGAGCGCTCTTAGAGGTGGGATTTGGGTAAGAGAAGAGAGATTATGTGAGAATCATGTCCTTTGTCCTTTAGACTTTGTAGATTGAATAATTGAACTATTAATTGTCCTTTTAATTTTACTTATTTTCAATAATGTATATAATCACCGATTTGTTTTCAAAAAATAATATCTTTTTCGCATAAGTAAATTGGGTCATGTTATAGGGACCCTCCCTATGAGTTAACCGTACAAACCGCAAAGCACACAGTACAACCGTCTGATGCGTGCAATGATTGAAAACCTTCCCTATAGGGGGCCCGGATAAACTGCCCCAAGTAAATTTTGTCTAGTAATTATGAAGATATGATCATAGAACAACGTAAGATGTTTAGTTTATTTTGATATAAGTTAGTAGTATTTAACTTGAGAGTTGAGTTATAACTGTTTACAACTCGAACTGTAAGAAATTTGATACCAACAATATGTTTATAACTTTTGTTTCTATTGTCAACAAACTCGTCCAAGAGAATAGCATTCTTGTCGCATGATTACCTGACGCTCAAACAATACAACTGAAAAGCATTGTTGAAGGTTCCTCAAATGTTTTAATCCTCATCATGACGTTTTGCGAATCCTCTTAAAGTCGACATTATGTTTCACAATGCATATTAGTTGTGTACAACATTGGTAAGTTCCATAAATATGTATGAAGAAAGGTCGACTTTAGGATGTGGACAATGGATAAAAATAGTCGAGTACTTTAGTTTTGTTCTTCAGTTATATCACCTCAAACAAGTTGGTCATGCAATTGGTAAGAACAGTCGTAAGATAAGAAATTATAATATATGCTAAAACCCATTTAAGATTAGGCAAAAAGGTTGATCATTACGTGTTTGCTTATGTGGTAATCTCTTATACCATTGATCCATGTGTTGTGCTTAACAATCAAAAAATTATTTTAATAAGTGCCAAGGCATTGTGGCAAAATATGATTGGGTTGTTCCAAGCCTTCAATTTACTGTTCACGCACTGGACTCTTAATCACTTTGCTAATACAAACTTAGCATGTTTACTTATACTGATACAAAATTTAAACCATACATGTGTACATTAACCATACTCTTTGTCTGACAATGAAGCTTCTTGAATACAGTAACTAACAAAAACAATTAAAGCAAATCATCATTATACACATTGTTAAAGAAATACATTGAACCCAGGCAAAGAAAGATAAAAAAAAAAAAAAAAAGAAAAGAAAAAAGCTATCATAACTGCTTGATATATCAACTCAAATCCGCAGCAAGGAGGAAGGCTTCCCGATTCAACGAATTCATATTGGTGACATAGGTACATTGTAGTTTTTACATCACCTTTGAATATGCTACAATTGCATGTTTTTTTACTGGTTTTTCCTGTTATATATATATATATATATATATATATATATATATATATATATATATATATATATATATATATATATAATTTTTTTTCCTTTTTAACCTTTTTTCCCTGTCCATACATTTGGTGTTGCATTATTGACCTACAAGAAAAAGAAAAAAAAAATACATAATATATAAGCATATTATTGTCTTCCATCTTACATATAGACAGTACCTTTTTACATTGTGGTGGTTCTGCAACCTTTAGTTTCCCCATGGATGGTGCAACTCCTAAGAAGAAGAAGAAGGAAAAAAAAGAAAAAAAAAAGCAAGAATTGTAGCATTAGTTGTAGTATACTAGGGTATGAGAAAAAGACCTATGGAAACACCAACTTAGCATGAATTACTGACTATTTTTGTGAAATTGAGAAAAAAATTTGTCATCCCAATGAGATTCCACCACTGCCCTGCACACATGAGAATTTTGAAAGACCGGGCGTATATTATAGCAATGTAGAAAAAAAAAGATACCATGAAAATAAAGATGAAAGTTGTTCACCAAGCAAATGTGGAATCGAGTTTGTTCATAAAAGCAGTAAACCAATTGCACCGCTGCAATATGGTATAAACCAACCGGGGACACATGTTCAGCATACCTCAGAGAAACAAATACCATCTACCGTGTTACATCATCTATTGCAACAAAGAAAAGAGAAAATTCAGATACAACAGGGTTCATGCAAATATCCAAATGCAGACTACCGTCATAGTATGGCTGCTAATGCTACAGGTAAGTCTTACAATTGTCGTTTTTATAATTAAATACATTAAGTAAAAATGTACAATCTACTACATATGCCTTTTGCTTTGCAGAATTTATAAAAGGGAAAGCGCTGTGTCAACAAGAAATTCATGAAATGAATTTGCAAGTCACAAATTCAAATGCTACTTTGGGAATTTTGGGCAATATTAACAACTGTCATCCTAAATGTATCACAAGTGAATCAACAATAGTTAATCACCAAAAGGAAATGAAAGGTAACGGTTAGTATGATCATGCACAGATATTAAGTGATATAAACAATTGGACTTAACAAATATTGAACCCGTATTGTAGATACAGGCAGACAGTCACAAACCGGTTACTACCAAGGTTTCGTACACCAGTTTTTGCGTTCCGATACTAATATCAACAAGAGAACGCAAATTCTCGGTGAAAAAAGTTGTGTTGCACCTTCAAAGAAAGCGAAAGGTAAATTATCTTTTTTGGTTTCTCCTTTTTTTCCATTCAGCATTTGCACCGTTGGTTTTTAACATCTACATTTTGCTTATAGTCTTATCAGCAAACAATGAGGCTTACGCGCCCTATGATCTGTCTTACAATGTGCAAAATCGATGTGTTGGTCAGAGTTTAGAAATGCTTATGCATAATGCAAATACCTTACACTCTATCCACAGTCGCGAGATCCAGAGGCCCAGTGTTTGTCCGCGAGCTACAAATGCAGGTATGCAACCTGAAAATAATACATCACGAAGTTACCAACCATTTATGTATCATCAACAACAATTTATAAATGTCGTGTTACAGTGACGCATTATTGTCAATTGTTTTCCAGATGAATTGTCTGATAAATTAAAAAGAAAATGTCAGTCTCAAGTGACTGACGGAACTTCCGAAAATAGAAATTTCAATTTCAAAAAAAGTCGCCTTATCATAGATAGTATTGCCAATACTGGTATCGAACCAGATATAGAATCCTCTCCAAATAATCAAGGTGACCTTTAAAATATGGATTTGTTTCCTAATTTGATTATATAATATTCATAACATGTTAACTTTGCATTTTAATACCTAAAATTTGGTTTCAGTCTTAAAAGCAACTAATGAGGCGTCTGTGTCGCATAGTCTCTCTTGCAATGACGCATTATTGTCAATTGTTTTCCAGATGAATTGTCTGATAAATTAAAAAGAAAATGTCAGTCTCAAGTGACTGACGGAACTTCCGAAAATAGAAATTTCAATTTCAAAAAAAGTCGCCTTATCATAGATAGTATTGCCAATACTGGTATCGAACCAGATATAGAATCCTCTCCAAATAATCAAGGTGACCTTTAAAATATGGATTTGTTTCCTAATTTGATTATATAATATTCATAACATGTTAACTTTGCATTTTAATACCTAAAATTTGGTTTCAGTCTTAAAAGCAACTAATGAGGCGTCTGTGTCGCATAGTCTCTCTTGCAATGCGCAAATTCCATATGGTATTAAGAGTTCACAGACGGCTATGGAGGCAGATATACAAGCCTGTCGAAATAATCAAGGTAACCTTTAAAATATGGGTCAGTTTCTTAATTTCATTGTATAGTATTCAGAACATGTTATGTTTGCATTTTAATACCTAAAATTGAATCAGTCTTACGATTAAACAGTGAGGCGGCCGTGTCGGATGGTCTCTCTTGCAATGCGTAGACTCCATATGATATTCAGAATTCGCAAATGGCTATGCACAATCCAAACACCTTAGACTCTATCCATAGTTGTAATATCAGAATGGCCCCTCTTCATACACAAACTAAAAATGCAGGTATGTAACCTGCAAAGAATACATCACCAGTCAAATAACCATATGTATAGCATGGATAACGGTCTATAAATACAATACACTTATACAGTATTTTAAATTGCTCTACAGATGGATCATCTTATAAATTAAAAAGAAGATTTGGCCCTCAAACAAGTGATCAAACGTGCATCAATAGAAATTGCATCATAAAAAGAGGATATATGTCCAGAAATACTATTCACAACACTGGTATGGAAACCAACATACAAGCCTGTCCAAATAATCATGCTGACTTTGAGGATCAGCCTGTAGAATCCTATCAGTCTACTTCTAATATGATCCAACAGCAAAGGCGAAAAAGACAACGGCCAAACACTTATAATATAATTAATGCATCATCAAGTAGACCTGGAGGTAACTTTCTATTCATATATGTGTAATCTTATTTCAACATCAAAAAAAAAGTTACTTTACCTGAATTTTGTAACAATTTTTGTTTATAGGTGTTACAAACTTCTACATTGATACTGGAGACTGCGACTGGTCATGCAAGCATTGTGGTGATAGATTTTGGTATGGTGAAAGGCTCAAAAGTTCTACACAACAAAGGGTTCGGTATAGTCATTGCTGTGGGGAAGGAAAAGTACGTCTGCAAGAACAAATTGATCCACCGGATTCTATAAAAGAATTACTGAAGGACAAGCATTTTATGGAAAGCATACGAGCCTATAACCAAATGTTCAGTATGACATCTTTTGGTGCTTAGATAGATGATCGTGTGAATGACGGAAGAGGCCCTTATGTCAAAAAAATTTCAGGGCAGATATACCATTGGATAGGAACACTATGTCCACCAAACAATGAAACTCCAAAGTTTTTGCAGTTATACATATACAATATCAGAAATGAAGTCGACAACAGACTAGCGGCTTTTGGTGCAACAAACTCAGGCACTTTGAAACCTGAAATTGTTCGACAACTTATAGAAATTCTAGACGAACACAATCAGTTGGTAGCATTGTTCAGAACAGCACGTGACATATGTGATCAATAAAGTGTACCTGATTTCAAGATTCACCTTTACAATGTTGATAGAGCCCGCGAATACCAACTACCAACTGCAGACATCCTGGGTGGTATAGTTTTTGAAGATGGACCTAATACCAATACAGATTACGATGTAATCATACACAAAAAAGGTGTAGGCCCTCAAAGAATTAACAAGCTTCATTCAACATATATGTCGTTACAATTTCCGCTCCTTTTTGTCTATGGTGAACCAGGATATAACACGAAATTGAAGTTACACATACGTAATGTGAATGGTGAAAGAAAAAAAATGTCTATGAATACCTATTACGCGTACTAGTTACATGAAAGGCCGCATCTTTATGGGTTACTATTCAAAGGAGGAAGGTTATTTCAACAATATGTTGTATCAGTATATTGTACAATCGAACAAGATCGCCTTGATTTTGTAAGAGCAAAACAAAATAACATTAGAAGCGAGTACTTATCAGGCATTTATGATGCAATTTCAAAAGGCGATCGCTGTGGTGCCGACATAGGTCAACGTATAATCCTTCCTTCAAGTTTCACTGGCGGGCCAAGGTATATGTACAACCATTACCTTGATGCTTTTACCATCTGCCGAGTCCTAGGTACTCCACAGTTTTTCATTACGTTCACATGTAATGTAAACTGGCCAGAAATCCACAGACACATGGAACAGTTTCCTCTACTCTCACCATCTGACAGGCCTGACATTATTGTCCGGGTGTTCGAGCAAAAGGTGCAGGATTTTGTACAAGTTTTAAAAGAAGGCAACCTATTTGGACATGTTACTGGAGGTATGTACAACTTATCGCTACAATTATTTAAAAATAAATAAATAAATAAAAAATAGCAAGTTTAAGTAACTAACTTTTTGTTTCAATGATAAATACTGCAGTGTTATACACTATTGAATTCCAGAAACGTGGCCTACCACATTGTCACACTCTACTATGGCTACATTCAAAAGACAAAATACAAGCACCCGAAGACGTGGACAAATTTATTTGTGCAGAATTACCTACTGGTATGTGTGAAAACACATACCTTTATTTGACCAAAAACGGACCTAAAATACCAAAAAACTGCTTAAATATGCCAAATATATGTTGTTTTTGTGTTTATGTATGTGCAGGTACGGATACGTGAAAAAAGGACAAATATCAATGAGAAAATGGCAAAACGAGCACGGCATTTGGAAAAGAGTATTTAAAGCCGAAGCCGGGGAAGATATTCTACATATGGATCATATTTGAGCTCAACATGACAAAATCAGCCCTTGGATCATTTTATTTTACAAAAACAGTCCTTGGAATAACTTTGCTAAATTAGCAAAGTTCACCCCTAAACTTAAACCCAATCTAAATTTAATCCTTAACCTAACCAAGATCCCTTTTATTGTGAAAACCCAAAAATAATAAAAACACTATCCAACCAACACCAAAGCCCATCACCCTTTTTCTAAACCCAGTCCACAACCCCTATCAAAACCGGATCCCACTTATCCTAACCCGTTTCCCACACTTACCCTTCCCCTAAACCCGGTCAAAAAGTCAAAATACATAAAATAATCCCCAAACAGTTTACTCGCGTTTCACTGTTCATTCATTCCTCCCACTTTTACCCTGCACCTAAAGCTTTTACCCGTACATTTAAGTGCTTCTAGAAGTACTTGACACATGGGAATGACACGCTGTATGTTTGACAGCCTCTCATTGGTTGAAACATGTCATCAATTGATCCAAGGGCTAACAATCCGAATTCCATGTGAAGAAATGATCAAGGGCTAAAATTGATGAATCCAGAGGGTTCCAAAACCCTAGATGAACCTTCCTCAGTCTCCTATAAATACCCCCTCCTCACAAGCATTGGAGAGTTTTTTTTAGTGTAATTTTTAGGTCAAAGTTAGGATAATTTAGTTGTAGCTTTATTTTCAGCTTGTTTGTAATTTCTATTTCAATAGTGTAATCAAACTTAGTTATTAATAAAAGTTCAATTTATATTAAAATTAGTGTTCAATTTTCTTCTTTAAGCTTTGAGTAACTTTCATTAATGGTTGATTAAGCTTTAATTAGTTTTTGTTACTGTCTCATAAGCTCAAATAAGCTTCTACTTAAATTTGTTATAAGTTGAATTCCTTTGGTTTAAAATTTTTAAATAAATCAGTTTTAAAAGAAAATTTTACAAAAATAATGTTTAGTTTTGGTTAAATAAGCTATTCTAAGCCTTTGTTTATATTCCATTAAGCTCATACAGGCTCTCTAATAGCTTTTTGTGAGTTTAATTAGTGTCTAAATTCTGTTCTAATCATAAATTTCAAAAGTCAACAATAAGTCAAAATAAGCTAAAGGGGATGATAAGCTAAAGAGGGAAGGGCTTATTGCTGTTACTAGCTTGTTTTTAACAAGCTAGAGCTAGTAGAGTAGCTCCGCGAGCATAATTTGCCTTTGTTGTGCTAAGGCTTTTGTAAGTTTCATTTATTTTCAAGTTTTAAGTATACTTAGCTTATTTCTGCTTATTTTAGTGCTTACTTGGTAGTTTATAGCTTATATATGCTTATTGTTGGTGTTTGTTGCATATTTGATAGTTTATCTCTTAGTTTTGCTTGTTTTCATAAATACTCATAAAAAATACAAAAATATTAGTTGAATAGTATTAGCTTATGATATAGCTTATTTTCTGTTCACAATTGTTTTTTCTACTTCAATATAGTTTGTTAGAAACCGGTGTTTTCAAATCTAAGCTTAATTGAGTCTAAAACTTACAAAATCCAAAAACAGTCTCACCTTAAGGGGTGTTTGGCACAAGGCTTCTTTTGAGCAAAAATTTGTTTTTGATCCAAAAGTGAATTTAGATCAACTTTAGCTTAGTTTTATTAGTAGTTTTAAAGTAGAATTTAGTAGTTTCAAGTAGATTTAAAGTATTTAAGTTAGTTTTCTAAAAATCTTACCTTATAACTGTTTTAATAGTAGCCTAGGATAAAATCTAGATTAAGCCTTATTTAGTTGTAGTTTTAATTTAAAATTAGCTCAATATAGGTTAGTGTAGTAGTTAAACATCTGGTATCATAGCTTTGTTAGTCAAATTTCACTTTTAACCCATTTTAAAAGTCAAAATCTCGCCTGCATCAGCTTTTTGAGTCATTAACTAGGGCTTATTTAGAGTTAAAAGTTTTTGAAAATCCCTTTTTCTAGTTAATTAGTTATGTCTTAATAATGTTTCTTAATTTTTATTTCATTTTCTAGCTTATTTGCAGCTTTTGATTGCTTTTCAGAGCCTTTAAATAGCTAGATTAGTAGCTTTTTAACTGTTGCATCAGGGGATTTTTGTCCCAATAAGCTATTTTCTAAGCTACTTTTTAAGCACTTCATAAGCTCCTTAAGTTCTGATTTTTGTTTTTAGAGGTTATTGGTTGGTTAACTTTAAGAATTTTCAGCTTTTATGGTTTTAGATTGAGATCTTAGTGTTTAAAATTAAGCTCAAAGTTGCCCTCAGAGGACTGTTTGGGGCCTGCATATTAGCCTTAATAGCTTACTTGGTTCTTTGTGCTTATTTGCTTATTAGTGTTGCTTATCCTGCTTTCTTTAGCTTATTCAGATTGCTTTTAGTATATTATAGCTGAATTTAGTTTGCCTTTAGCTTTTGTTTGCTTATTGCTTAATTCATTAGTTCATTAGCTCACTTTTATTTCTTTCTTAGTCAGTGCTTGATAAGCCATTTCTGGCTTATTTCATCAGACCTAAAAATAATTGTTTCACAAAAAAGTCTTATTTTTAGCTTATTTTCAAGTCTCAAAAGAAAAATTTTTTAAAATAAAAAGGGGAAGCTAGGAAGTCCAGGGTGAGCCAGGCTCGAACCCTGGACCTCAACTAGCCTCTACCCTCTTAACACACCACACACTACCAACTCGCCCTTGGGACTTCTCTGTCATTACCTTTCATAATAATTCTTTTAAGCCTTCTTTTTCCTCTTTAGCTTATTTCACTCTTTTTGCTTTATAACTGCTTATTTCAATAAGCAGTTTACTCATTTTTATTTTTCATAGATTCTAATTTACTTTAAGGACTTTTCTGTAATTTTTCATAATTTTTCACATAAGTTTAATATTTTTTATATAATTTTCTTTTCCAAATAGTTTTTAATTCATAATAAATAAAATAAAAGTCAAAAAAAATATTTTTCTTTTTCCCAAAATTTTCTTTTATCATTTAGGACCTAGAAAAAATATATTTGCATTGCTAGGACTAGTATTTCTCAGATTTCACTTTTTAGGGCTCGGGATTAGCCCGAGCGTGCTCGTTTTTAGTTTACCTTTACGTTTTAGCTTACGTGTGATTCCTATTATTGTTTCTATTGCTTTATTAGTTGTTTTCAGCTTGCATTTCATATTTTTAGTTTTAACATCCAAAAATCTCTCTTTTATCACTATTCAT
This sequence comes from Artemisia tridentata subsp. tridentata, assembly GCA_021014915.2. Lineage (NCBI taxonomy): Eukaryota > Viridiplantae > Streptophyta > Magnoliopsida > Asterales > Asteraceae > Artemisia > Artemisia tridentata. The sequence goes on from CP139503.1 coordinate 249,660,989, forward strand.
GACACAAATCACGACTCGAAATCACAAGTTCCATTCATTCCTTCGTTGGGATAACGACTCGGGAATACATATTTCCTTTGTATTCTTTGGACTATAAATATACTATAATTGACAAGAATCAATTTTTGGCGCCGCTGCCGGGGAAGGTGTGAAGTGAATTTTTGATTCTCGTTCGACGATTCGTATTTTGAAGACCCTTCCTCGTGAAGTTATCGTTTTCATTTGTAAATATTTTCTTATTATAAAAAAGTAAAAAATTAAAAAACCAAAACACTTTTCCTAAAGTGTTTAAAATACCAAAAAGGTAAAAAAAAAAAAAAAAAAAAATAAATAAAAAAAAAAAAAAAAAAAAAAAAAAAAAAAAAATCGTGAAATCAATTATTTTCGGATTACTTTTAGATTACAACCTATAAAAGGGGTTTAAGGAGGTTTTGACATTAAATTGCAAACGGAAAAGAGATCCATTTTTCACTTCCGCCACTCTGCGAGTAGTCTAAAAAGAAACGAATATCGGTTGACGAATCGATTACCAAAAATATTGTGTTTTTCAAATTTTTCTTAAATATAAAAATCCAAAAATATTTTCATTTTCAAATTTTGTTTTTCTTTTTAAATTTTTGTTTCTTTTTGGTGTATGAACGCCCGTTCTTCTTCAAACGATCTTCTTTCACCTCTTTCAAATCCCGAAAGAATTATTCGTCATAATCACCGTGTTGATTTTCCGAACGTTGAAGAAATGAACAATACCGATCCGAACATGATACCCCCGCCGGTGGGTGGTAATCATCAAGATCCGATGCCGGCTTCCGATCTCCGAACGATGGAGGAGTTGTGCCAACCGACTATGCACGGACGGGGCAGCCCGATTGCCCCCGTTAACATCGAAGCTATGGATTTTGGACTTAAACACCATATGATCCAACAAGTCCAAAATTCTTGCCAATTTCACGGTTTACTGGGTGACGATGCAAATAAGCATCTTGATAAATTCCTTACCGTCACCCAGAGTATGAAGCAAAATGGGGTCTCCGATGACGCCCTTCGCTTATATCTCTTCCCATATTCTTTGACGCATCATGCCACCGCATGGTTTGATCGTCTTCCAAAGAATTCAATTCATAATTTCGATGAAATGGTTTCAAAATTTTTGGCAAAATATTTTCCACCGTCGATGGTGACGAAATTAAGAAATGATATGAGTAACTTTCGCCAGCTTCCCGACGAATCTTTATTTGAAGCATGGGAACGCTATAAGCTTTCGATTGATCGGTGTCCAAATAACAATATGTTACTTGTCACCATAATAGATACGTTCTATAATGGTTTAGCATTGAGACACCATGACACAATCAATGCTGCGGTCGGTGGTACCTTTATGAAAAGGCGACCCGAAGAGTGCTATGATCTAATCGAGAATATGACCGCCCACCATAATTATTGGGATTCCTCTGCCGAGAGGAACGAGTCAACTAGATCTACCACTACTTCTTATTCCTCCGAAATAGCCTCACTCACCAAAAAGTATGATGATTTGTCCACTGTTTTTTTGAGAATGTATCAAAATCAGAATCAATATCACAATAATCATCAAGTCAATGTTGTTAATCAAAGTTGTGAAACGTGTGGTGGTCCACATCCATATTTCGAGTGCCCAGCCTCCGGTGGCTTCACTCAAGAGAACGTTTATACTACTACGGGAACCTTTAACATGGGAGGTAATGGTTACCAACCGCTAGGAGACCGTAATCTTCTTAGCTACCATTCTAACAATTATCTCAGACCACCCGGTTCCAATCAAAATCAAAATCCGAATGTGCAAAACCGAAATGCTCAATTTAATCAAAATCAAAATCGGATGAACCAGGGTTTTCAAAATCATGGAAATTTTAAACAAGGCCCGAATCAAGGGAGTTTTAATCAAAATCAGGGTTTTCAAAACCAAGGGAATTTAAATCAAGGAAATTTCAATCAAGGTTTCAATCAAAACAACCGATGGCAGAATCTTAATCAAGGAAATAATAATCAAAATCAAGGATTTGTTCAAAATCAACCGCCCTCGGATGAGTTGTTAAAAAGTTTTATAAAGTCACAGGAAGAAATTAATCGAATGTTGGTTACACAAATTACCGATCTTAAGAAAACGTTGACTGAACAACCCTCAGGATCGGGTACATCTTCTCTCCCAAGTAATACAATTCCTAACCCGAGAGGTGAGATGAAAGCCATCACTACAAGAAGTGGTGTAGCTTATGAGGGACCCACGATTCCTACTACTTCTTCTTCTCTTCCTCCTCAAGTAGTGGAATGTGAGACCGAGGCGACAAAGGACACGGTGCTTCCTACTAATAACGGAAGTACCAAAGACGTCCAACCTCCGGTTGTCCAAAGTGCTCCAAAGTTTAAAAAGTCGTTACCTTATCCGACTAATCCAAAGCTCCGTGAGAAGAACAATCAACACATGTTGAAATTCCTCCAACTTTTTCAAAAGCTTCATTTCGATTTGAGCTTTGCGGATGCTTTACTTCATATGCCTAAGTTTGCTTCAACTTTCAAGAGCTTAATGAATAATAAAGAAAAGTTGTTTGAGTTAGCTAACACACCGTTGAATGAGAATTGCTCGGCGGTAATCCTTAAGAAGCTTCCCGAAAAGCTTGAGGACCCCGGCAAATTCCTCAACCCGTGTGATTTTCCGGGAATGATTGAGTGCTTAGCCTTGGCCGATCTTGGTGCAAGCATCAATCTCATGCATCTTTCCGTGTGGAAAAAGCTTTCTCTACCCGAATGACTCTCGAACTCGCGGACTATTCGATTACTCGTACAAAAGGTATCGCTGAAGATGTCATCGTGAAGGTAGGTAAGTTTCATTTCCCGGTTGACTTCGTTGTAGTTGATTTCGATGCCGATCCTCGGGTTCCCCTCATTCTCGGGAGATCCTTTTTGAGGACGGGTCGTGCCTTAATAGATGTTTATGCGAAAGAATTAACTCTTAGAGTTGATGATGAAACTGTTACCTTCAATATCGACCAAACTACAAGCTACTCCTCTAATTTTTCGGTAAACCAAATTGATATTAAAGATGTTGAGGAGTATGCTAAAAAATTCCTTGAATTTTCAAACGATTCCTCGAGTGGCAATCCCACTCCGACTTCTGAACCAATCATTTCCGACTCTTCCCATCCTTCTCCTCCGCGTGAGGGAAGTGATATCACTATGGAAGAGCTCGAAGTTTTCCTTGTTGATGATCCAATTTCGCCAGAAATTGTTGATGCCAATTGTGATCCGGGGGGAGATATTCCTTTATTAGAAAAGATGATATTTGATGAACCGTCACCTACACTCCCCCCGAAGGAAGATACCGATGAAGAAATTTTTGAAGTTAATCCGTCAGAACCTCTGAAGCTCGAGCTCGAGGAGTATTTACCCGAATATGAAAGTTTTTCCTTCAATACGGAAGAGGAGATTAGTGGCAATCCCACTTCTCATCCCGATTATTCTCTCCCGGCTTATGAAGCCTTTTGCTTTGATATCAATCATACGGAAGAGACGAGTAGTGGCAGTACCACTTCTCATGCTTATATCTCTCTCCTCCGGAGTATGATTATTTCTATTTTGATCTTGAGGAAGATCTTGACCCGGGGGGAGGTGTACTTTATCATAAGAATTTGCTTATCGATGATATCATCCCAACCCTCCCTCCCGAGGTTTTTGTTGCAAATGAACATAAGAGCTTTAATGTTGATATACAAATTAAGGACAAATTTGCTTTTGAAGATGAAGAATTTTTCACATTAATTATCAAAATTTTTCTTCCCTTCATCACATATGATGTGACTTCTCCTCTCCTTCACTCCTTCGGGAGTGAGGATACTATCTTTGACCCCGGTATCACCGTTTATGGTTGCTATTCCTTTGAACCGTGGGTATCTCGTCGGTGTGGAACTTTCGTATGCTTCAATGTTTATCCAAACCTCTTGAACGGAAGTTCGATGGAGATTATCTTTTCCACATGCTTCCCCAAGAACAATTAAATTCGGGGCGAGTCAAGCTATACGACTCGATAAAAAACAAGCACTTCGTGGGAGGCACCCCATGCTTATCCTTCTATCTTCTTTCTATTTTCTTTCTAATAAGTGACGTGAGGAGGTCTACCTCTTCCATTTCTCGTGTTTTGTGGTTGTTGTTGTTTTTTTCCAGGATTTGCCAGAATTATGAAGACTCTCGTGCTCGTGGTTTTGTCTTTCTCCACTCGAGTCTCATCATTCGATGCTTTATGGGAAATTCGATATCCTAAATCTTATCGACTAACGTTTATCTTTTGGCATAATTAATAAACGGCCTTAGATTTACATAAGATGACCCTTATCTCAAAGCATTGAGGACAATGTCTCGTTTTAGTCTTGGGGGGGGGGGGTAATCTTTCTATTTGATTTTACTTTGCATTATGCCTTATACTCTCGCAACCCCGTTTTTCCTCCAAAAAATGAAAAAAATGAAAAAAATGAGAAAATTTTAAAAAAAATGAAAAAAATATTATAAGTGTTTTGACACAATGTTGACTTTCCGCTGGTGAGAGTAGGAATAAAATTTTGACTTGATCAAGCGTGTTGAGCTCTAGCTTGTCCCCTTAACCTTTATAATTGAAAGTTGTGCTAGTCTCTTATACAAGAAGCTATAAAACGCGAATTCTTTTAAGAGTTTGCAAGTTTCCATATTTGACTTTAAATATGCGCATCTTGATTTTATTAGACTAAGCATTCGCGGATCTTATTATTTAAGATTTTAAATTTGCAAATAACGAGAAATGATATAGTTAAAGATAAGTTAGATGCTAAGCGTGGAGTAGTTGGATCTCTTTAGAGCCCATCGAGGTTAAATGTGACTTTTTGCTCCCATCAGTTAGAAAACCCCAAAAATATAAATTTCTAAATAATTAAAGGTGCACGGTTTTGGCGATAATTAGTTTTTACTCCTTCTTTAGAGAATCCTTGCTTATAAGTGTTGGGTACACATCAAGGTACTGTCAATGTTGCGGGGAAATAATACAACTGATTCCTGATAGTACTTGCTATTGTTTCGGATGTTGAAAGACCGCAGGACTCGGAATTTGACCCCTAATTAATGTGTAATAAACCAAAGCCGAAATAAGACTACTGTTTCCTGACGGTTCGCTCCAGTTGACTCAGTTTTTTAAAGGGTGGAGGCTGTTAATACAAATATCGTCCCAAAAACGTTATTTATATTTTATGATCTTTACTTAGTTTTGTTAGTTACAAATACAAGGTATATCTTTTAGCAAATCATAAATACAAGCTAAAGTCTTTTTAGAACACATTTACATTTCACAAGATCACTAGAATTTGCATTTTATACATTTACATGTTTATTTCCTAAAATGAAAACTTTATTAGTTAAATATTAGGATGACATCATGGCATGCATCATGTACACAATCTTGGTAAGATTTTGTGATATTTTGTTTAGATCTTCAAGCCAAAGAGTTGACATTTGAAGATATGGAAAGATATGACAAGATTTTGAAAGATTTGAAGATCTCTTAGCTGGCCTGACACGGCGGATCCAAATGCATACACGGACGGATCCAAATTTAGGGATCCGCCGGATCCGCCGCATGTTGCTCAGCTTTGCCTATAAATAGCAAGCTGATCATTTGGCCATTCTCATCACTCATATAGCTTAAATACATACTCATTCATTTACTAACCCATATCATTCATTCATTCATTTGATCTTTCCTTTTGTAGCAAAGGGATCAAACATACAAGGATCAACGTTCTGTCGTTATCCGTCTAGTTTAGTCACTGTGTGATCTTGTACTAGTTTGCATATCATTGTTTGTATCATTTACATCAGTAGAGTGAGGTTAGTGTTTTAGTCCTTAAAACACAAAGAGTGTTGGGAGTGGTTGTACCCTTGTAAAGAACCAAACGGGAGTTGTTGTACCCTTGTGAAAGAACCAAATGGGAGTGGTTGTACCCTTGTAAAGAACTCGGTGTTTAGCTTAGTACAGGAAAAAGAAGTAAGCGACGTGTAAAGGTTTTCTCCACCTAGAAGGGAGTTTGTTTCTTAGTGAAAGATAACTCACGAGTTAGAGGCTCGAGGAGTGGAGTAGGGCAAGGAAGAGAGTCCTTGTAGCCGAACCACTATAAACATCAGTGTTGTGTGGTTTGATCTTTCCTCTCTTTACTTTTCATATATATTGTGTGATTATTTGTTTGTGTATAATTTCCTTAAAATCACATTAAGTAACAAAGCGAATCAAATTTTAAAACGGTAAAACTATTCAACCCCCTTCTAGTTTTCCACAATTGGTACCAGAGCGGTGTTACTCAAGATTTTCAAAATATATTGTATTTTAAAAACTTGAAACGATCAATGGATTTTGAAAACTTTAAAGAAGGGCAATCTATGCAAAGACCACCACTATTTGAACCAAATTGTTTCATATATTGGAAAAATCGCTTTGAGACATATGTGAAGTCAAAGGACATAGATCTGTGGTATATTATTGTAGAGGGTGACTATAAGCCCATTAGTAATGATATTTCAGGTGGTCGGGATATAGGTACTTCTTTTATTCGTCACAGTGATGAGCAAAAGAAGTTGATTGCCAAAAATAATGAAGCCAAAATGATGCTTTACAATTCTTTACCTAAGAAAGAGTTTTTATGTGTAAAACGGCTAAAGATATTTGGCAATTACTTATTATCACTCATCAAGGGAACTCACAAGTCAAAGATAACAAAATTGATCTTCTTGTTCAACAATATGAACAATTTGTTATCTCTGAAGATGAGACCATTGATAGTGCGTTTGCTAGGTTTAATACTATTATTACATCTCTTAAAGCACTTGATGAATCATTTTCTAGTAAGAATTTTGTCAGGAAATTTCTAAGAGCACTCCACCCAAAGTGGAGAGCAAAGGTGACAGCTATTGAAGAATCTAAGGATCTTTCAAGCATGACACTGGACGAGCTCATAGGAAACTTCAAAGTTCACGAAATGGTAATGGAAAAAGACTCAGAAATAGTTAAGGCAAGAAGGAGAAAATGAAATCCATTGCCTTGAAAGCTAGAGTTAAGTCAAGTGATGAAGAGTCTTGTTCTAGTAGCGAAGACGAAGAATATGCCATGGCGGTAAGAGATTTCAAGAAATTCTTCAGGAGACGAGGAAAGTTCGTCAGACCACCTCGTGAAGAAAAGAAATTCGTCCGAAAAGACCGTGATGATAGAAAAGGAAAGGTAGATAGGAAGTGTTATAGGTGTGGAGACCCTAGTCACTTTATAGGAGAATGTCTAAAGCCTCCAAAGAACAAGTCTCAAAGAGCCTTTGTCAGTGGAGCTTGGAGTGATAGTGAAGGAGATGATGACGAGCCCAAGAACGACGAAGTTGCTCTCATGGTTCACGATACAGAAGAGGTACATTTTGACTCTTCTATAGATGATGAAACCTTAGAAGTAGAATATAACAAACTGTGTGATATAACCTTAAAAATCATAAACAAAAACAAGTTCTTAAAAACCAAAATGACACTTTTAGAAAACGAAGTTTATTGGCTTAAAGAAAAGGAGATACGAATTGAAAAAGGTAAAAATGCTAAAGAAACGTGTGTGTCGTGTCAGGAACTTAAATTAGAACTAGAAACATTAAAAACCACACAGGAAGATCTCATCAAACAAAATTCCAAGTTTAAAAAGTTTGATAAAAACATAAGTTGTGCAGATGAGATAATGAAAATACAAAAACTACCTCATGATAAAACCGGACTAGGTTTTATGAAACTAGGAACTATAAGTGACTTTAAGAAACAAACTGTGAAAGAAAAAGAAACTGTTCCAACTAAGTCAGAAGCCCACGGATCCGACGGATCCAAAACTTTGGATCCGCCAGTAGTACCAAAAGGATCCACCGGTACAAGTTGTGAATAGAAGGTTCTAAAGACTGACCGTACTGAATTCGTTAGAGTTACTAGAAAACCTAGTACTAGTATAACTAATAACAAACAAAAACCAGGAGTTTCTATAGGAAGAGGTCAAGCTAGAAATGAATACAGAGTTAAAATAGTTCAACAGAGACCTCAAACTAGTTTTCCCAAACACCCCTTTCCAAAAAGTAATGTTAACCCACAACATATTTACCAAAGTAATTGGAACCAAAACATGTCTAGAAACTTTCATGGTCCTAATTACATGCCGTGGAACAATTGTCCACCATTTCCTTACATGAACCATGATAATGTCATGTTTAACCCAAACGGACCCATGAGATATTGGGAACCAAATGCTTGAGTTTTTCTTGAACTTAGGTGTGCTTAAAAGTTGAACTAGAACCAGTTGAGTGGATTAAAGATAGTAGGTGTTCAAGACACATGACGGGAAACAAAAGCCTTTTCTCAGACTACCAAGTGTACGACGGAGGTAATGTCACATTCGGTAGCAAGCTTAAAAGTAAAATTATCGGAAAAGGTACGATTTCTCATGACTCTCTCACTATTGATGATGTTGCTCATGTAGATAATTTAGGATTTAACTTGCTTAGTATTAGTCAATTGTGCCGCAAAAAGTATAATGTCCTTTTCAGTGAAAATGGAAGTAAAATACTTAAGGATGGCATAACTGTAGGAAAAGGTGTTTTGAAGAATAACGTTTATGTTATGAAACTCGACAAAACACCTAAAGACAAGCTTTGTCTAACCTCCTTGGACGAAAACTCAACTCTATGGCATCGACGCTTAGGTCATGCCAATATGAGGTTAATTCAATCCTTATCATCTAAGGAACTCGTTAGGAACCTGCCCAAGTTGAAATATGACCAACACTTTTGTGATGCTTGCAAAATAGGAAAACAAGTTCATAATAGCCATAAGGCTAAAAACATGGTGTCTACATCTAGGTGTCTAGAATTATTACATATGGATTTGTTTGGTCCATCCGCTATACAAAGTTACGGGGGAAACTTCTATACTTTGGTAATAGTAGATGATTACTCTAGGTATACTTGGACTAAGTTTCTAAAAACTAAAAACGAAGCATTTGATAAATTTGAAATCTTAAGTAAGAAAATTCAAAATCAAATAGGAAGTAACATAGTATCAATTAGAACTGACCATGGTCGTGAATTCGACAACGAAATCCAATTCGGAGCTTTTTGTGATGCCAATGGCATAACTCATAATTCCTCGAACCCCTCAATCTAACGGTGTGGTAGAACGCAAAAATAGGACAATTCAAGAAATGAGTAGAACCATGTTAAATGAACAAAACATACCTCAAAAGTTTTGGTGTCACGCTGTAGATACATCTACATATATTCTAAATCGAGTTCTAATTAGACCATTCTTGACAAAGACTCCATATGAGTTATACAGAGGCAAAAAGCCTACTTTAGGATATTTTAGAGTGTTTGGAAGCAAGTGCTTCATTTTAAACACAAAGGATTATCTCACCAAGTTCGACCCAAAGTCGTATGAAGGTGTATTTCTAGGATACTCACAAACTAGTAAAGCATATATAGTTTTGAACAAAGAAACCTCAAGAGTCAAGGAATCGTTGAACGTAACATTCGATGAAAGTCCACCTCCCTCTAAGACAGATGATGACTTAGTTGAAAGTCAAATGGTTGAAAATATAGAAAATGTTGAAGATGATAAAGAAGATGAACCAGTAAAAAGAGATTTAGTCAACATCAAAGAAACAAAAAGTCATCCATTAGAAAACGTCATAGGAAAACTTAATGAAAGAACATTGAGATCTAAAGCTCAAAATGAAAGTAATTTCTTTTGTTTTGTTTCAACAATTGAGCCTAAAAATATAAATGAGGCTATAAAAGATGAATCATGGGTTATTGCTATGCAAGAGGAATTAAATCAATTTGTTAGAAATGACGTTTAGTCACTAGTTCCACAACCTAAAAATCAAACCATAATCGGTACAAAATGGGTGTTTAGAAATAAAATGGATGAAAATGGCATAGTATCTAGAAACAAAGCTAGGCTAGTAGTACAAGGCTACAATCAACAAGAAAGTATAGATTACGATGAAACATTTGCACCCGTAGCTAGACTAGAGTCTATTAGGATACTACTTGCATATGCATGTGCACATGATTTAAAATTATTTCAAATGGATGTCAAAAGTGCATTTTTTAATGGATTTATAAATGAAGAAGTATATGTTGCACAACCTCCCGGCTTTGCCGATTTTGAAAAACCAAATCATGTTTACAAACTTAAGAAAGCTTTATACGGACTTAAGCAAGCACCAAAAGCTTGGTATGATCGACTTAAGACCTTCCTAGTTGACCATAAGTATACCATGGGTCTAGTAGACAATACTCTCTTCACCAAGAAAAGGGGATCATATATTATCATCGTCCAGATATATGTGGATAACATTATATTCAGCTCAACTTGTCAAGAGTTATGCGATGATTTCTCAAAAATCATGCATGACGAGTTTGAAATGAGTATGATGGGGAACTAAACTTTTTCTTAGGTCTCCAAATAAAACAATTAGAAGATGGGATATTCTTCAACCAATCAAAGTATATCAAAGATATGCTTAAGAAATTTGGTCTTGAAGACTCAAAACCTATGAAAACACCCATGTCCTCAGAAACCAAACTCACAAAGGATGAAGAAAACGAATCCGTAGATAGCACTAAATATAGAGGAATGATTAGTAGTTTTCTCTATCTTACTGCTAGTAGGCCGGACATTATGTTTAGTGTTTGTCTATGTGCACGTTTTCAAGAAGATCCCAAAATATCTCATCTTGAAGCCGTTAAACGGATATTTAGATACATTAAAGGCACTACACATTTAGGATTATGGTATCCCAAAGGGACAGGTGTAGAAACCATAGTGTATGCCGACTCAGACCATGCCGATGACTATGTTGATAGGAAAAGTACTAGTGGTATTTGTACTTTTGTAGGAAATTGTCTCACCGCATGGTTTGCTAAGAAACAAACAGCCCTCACCATATCAACAACTGAAGCCGAGTACGTGTCAGCAAGAAAAGCTTGCCAACAAGCACTGTGGATGAAACAAGCTCTCGTCGACTATGGAATTGAACTAAACGACATTCCCATTCTTTGCGACAACAAATGAGCTATTGATCTTAGTAAAAACCCAGTCCAACATGCTAGAACCAAACACATAGAAATACGTCACCACTTCCTTCGTGATAATGTTCAGAAGGGAAACATCTCAATTGAGAAAGTTTCCTCAGAGGACAACATTGTCGATATCCTCACAAAACCTCTCAAGAGAGAACCTTTCAACTATCTTAGACTTGGTTTAGGATTAATGGAACCTAGTGAATAGATTAAACGTTAGCTCAAACCTTAGATTAACCAAACACGGCAAAAACCCAACCTGAGTTCTGATCCAGCGGATCCAAATGACAACAAGGGTGGATCCCTTGTTTGGGATCCGCCGGATCCGTCATCTGCTGAGGCAGTTTTTATAAATTAAACTAATAACCTGTACTATTCATCACTCTCTCCAAAATATATCACCTACTGGAATACGACCCATAATTCACCAAACCCACAAATTAGGCCATCTTTCTCAACCAAATTGAGGTCTAAACATCACTGTAAGTATCCTTATCATGTTTACATTCCTGATCTGCGTCTAGGATTTCTATTTCATGCACAAAACCAAAACTTGGGGATATGCATAATTCTTGAAAAATCATAAAGCATGTTTACTAAATTGCATAACAAATCATGTTTTTCATAGTTAGGAATTGCATCTTATAGTACATTGTCATTATTCATCAAAAACCCCATGAGAAATTTTTGCTAAAAATCATCTCACGACAAGGAAAAATGGTTTTTTTGAACATTGTTCATACAAATACAAAAACGTTATGTTTTAAGCATCACTTGCATAATGCCTCTTGAATGCTAAAGGGAATACATAATTAATATGTATTTTCGGGTACATTCAATCGTAGCTACATTGAAGTAGGAGCGTTTGGGTTATCTCTTGTTTTATCATAAAACTTGCATAAACATAATTTTCATGCATCAAAAGGAGTCGAGATAACCGCACCTCCACATTGTCCCCATGTAGGCACACACTAGACCTTTATACGTATCTTTGATAATTTTAACTAAACTATATATATTTTTCGTGTCTAGGATAACTATGCCTCCCGCAACCAACTACGATCACGAAAAGACCATCCATTACCTTCCCAAACACCACAAAACCAAGGGTCTTACCGAAGCCCAAGTGAATATATTCAAAGCCTTAGAAAACCTATACGTCCATGAGGGTAGGGTTGTAGACTCCTCATTCTATGAAGATACCAATCTCCGCGAGCAATTAGCCGCAATTCACTTCGATGGCCTCTTAGACATTGATGAACCTATCATTCCTAGGTTCATTCTTGAATTTTATGCAACCATAGGTCTTAGTTCCAACGATGATGGTCTCATGAACATTCACTTTAGGATCAATGGAACCCAATTCAACATTCCCTTAGATCAATTTGGAGATGTCTTAGGAGTTCCAAATTATGGAACATGTGTCTACTCCGATAAGTGGTCATTAACAATCTTAGAGTCTAACCTTGAGAGAACGGCACCATATGCCACACCTTTGACCGCCAAAGAAACCATTAGGGAACATCTCTTTAATCCTAGAAACAATCCAACAAGGACACACCGAGGTAAACAAGTAGCTAGAGATCCATTTTCTATGGAGCTAAACGAACTTAGGCCCGAGTTTAGGAAGTTAGAAGATGTTTTGAGAGCTAATGTCATTAGCACGGTAGGGAATCGTGATCATATCAATGCATGTCTATGTTACATGATGTATTGTGTGTCCACCCGTCAACCTTTCTACCTTGCATACTATATCGCCAAGCGAATGGCTGATTTTCCGATACAAGGTACCACGGCAATGCCCTACGGGATGCTCTTGACTCGTCTCTATAGAGCTTTTGCACCCATTCCTAGAAATGCCTTAGGATTTGTTCCTGATTATGATGATATTCCACACACCTTTGTTCCCTTAAGCGATTTTAGGGTAGCGGTTGACAAAGGAAAACGTCCTCGTCCTCAAACATCATCATCATCATCAATGAGTGACGATGACGGCTTACCAAATTCTAGGATTCCTCCACCAGAATACTTGCGTCAACTTCCACCGATTGCGAATGAATCTGAGGAGCATCGTCAAACAAAGGGAATGGTGAAGAATCTAGGGCGTTGGATCATGAAACTTTACAAGGGTATGAAGAAATTGAGCAAGAAGTTCAAGTGAGAGGAGTGTTTGGGTCTAGATGTTATTAGACAATGATGTGTTAAACATGTATGGTTCTTAACTTATTATGTTAAGTACTTGATGTGTATGTGAACTAACTCAGATTTGCAGGTCGATAACACTTAGTGTTATCAATTTTCCGAGAATAAGCCCCCGTTTGGCTTAACTCCTTATATGGTAGAATATTATGATCGGATTTATTTATGTGAAAACGTGTGTTAGAATATATGTATTTAGCATATTTGTAGTACATATTAGCTATTACATATGTTATAGGAGAAATTTCGGGTTTTGGTTGAAAAACGCGAAATTTGCAATGCTCACTGTTTGTTTTAGTAGTTTCGGACGACGGATCTGGCGGATCCCATAATTTAGATCCGCCTAGTGTATCACTTGGATCCGCCAGTCCAGAACCCACGGATCCGACGGCTCCCAAACTTTGGCTCCGTCTTTGTTGTCGATTGGATCCGTGGGTAACAACAGTAACTTTTTCAAAAAATTCCCGACTCATCCCGACACTTAGATTTTGGTTTGTAGCTTCTTTAGATTATACTCACTGATCATTAAACTCTCAGGAATGATTTAGGAACCCTTAGAACCCTAAGAACTCAATTTCCTACCAAAATTTGAATTTTCAAAATTTTCATGTTAGTTACCTTTCTAATACAAGTAAGGAACCCTTTTGAGGGATCCGTCAAATCCGTGGGAATATCAAATCAACAGATTTTTCACTATCTCCTTGCATTTACTGCAAATCCCCCTCATATCACTCAACTCCATTTCAATGGTTTGACCTTGAGATGTGACAAGCTTAAATTTTTGTTCCAAATCATTAGGAACCAATATTCTTCATTGGATTTACATCCAATCCAAACACACAAACCAACAAACCTTCTGCCTATAAATTAGTACCTTAGGATAATCACTAAACTCACTCACTCACCATTTCCTCTACTTTCTCTCCTGTACATCTTAGCTACATTACTTTACCATGACTAAATCAAACAACTCTTCCACCTCTAGACCTCCAAAACGAACTGCCCGCATTAGTGTTAAACAATGTTGCTTCATAAACTTAGCTAACTCATCATCAGAGGAATCATCTCCTCTAAATATCTCATCACCTATTGCAAGTGAGAATTTTCTCACACTCTCCACTCCAACACCACCAAATGTAGTCATTCATACTCCACCACCAACAATTACTTTAATAGCTACCACTCCACCACCCGCTCCATCACAACCTGTTAAATCACCATCACCCCCAAAATCTCCCAAATTACAACCAATGGAGCTATTTAGGACTCCACCTTCATCACCACACCTATACCTTGATGACTTGGAAGACCTTCCACCAAGGTCAACCAATCCTCCACCCATGACCTTTGAAGGTCAACAACCCATGCTTTTTCATCCGGTTTTCTCGGATATCCATGGTCCTTTATACCATGATGCACCACCACCACAACCGCAACCACAACAACTCTCACCAAGATCCACTCTCTATTCCATTGATGAAGAGTTCTGGATTAATCAACCCAACACACGAGCCGAGATCAATGAGGAACTAAACTGCCTCTATGCATTCTCAAACATGGTTGACTTCTATCTCCACGAGACTATGGACTTACAATCCACCTTGTTAGCCTCCATTACGGGTCCAACAAACAATCCACCACCACCTACATCTAACAATCCACCACCACCATCAACAAACAACCAACCACCACCACCACCACAAAACCATGAGACTACTCTTCCTCTCGGTTTTTTAAGCCATGATTGCTCGCATTGCGAGAGAACCGCTCATTTGGCCCAAAGGACCAACATTTTGGTCAATGAGCTCCAAAATGAAATAAGGTTCATATTGAACCACATTCTCGAGCGTCTCAATGCAATCTCTCATCCTCCTCAATAGAAGCTTTGTTAGTTTCCTCTTAAAGGAACTTTTAGGGTGTTGTTTTAGAATTTTTCTTATTAGTATTTATTTTCCTTGTTTAAATGTAACATCATTTTTTCCAAGTAATGAATGTTATGTTTTTATGCTTTTGGGTGATCAACATTAAGCATATTATCTCATTTTAGAATACTAACATCATAGTATGGTTGTTTTAACTTAACATATTGCCTTGATCAAATGTATATTAGGTACACAATTTTGATCAGACACTTCATTTTGACTTTTTAAAGTCAAATGGGCTTAAACTTATTGTTTGGTTGACAATTACATATGCATTTTACTTTCATGAAGTAACTAACTTTTCTTCTGTAGCATCTCCTATCCTTCAAATGTATACGTTGGTACTCTAGCAATGGGGAGTATACATCGAGGGGGAGCATCTCATAGTCTAACAATTTGTTTTGTAGGATCATACATCATCATACATCATATCCTTGTTACTCCATTTAGGGGGAGTATAAATCAAGGGGGAGCTTTAAAGTTCTCAAAATCGTATTTCGCTACGCATATCTTCTTTTTGTTTCGACAAAAAGGGGGAGAAAGGATTAAGTTTGCATTACTGAGAAACATCACAGTACATACATTTATACTTGAAATTGTTTTCAAAACTTACATAAAACAAACTTAATCTATATTTTTAAAAAGACTTATACTATATTTATTCCTTTGCTTAAAAATACACCTTATGTTTTGTTATCAACAAAAAAGGGGAGATTGTTAATACAAATATCGTCCCAAAAACGTTATTTATATTTTATGATCTTTACTTAGTTTTGTTAGTGACAAATACAATTTATATCTTTTAGCAAATCATAAATATAAGCTAAAGTCTTTTTAGAACACATTTACATTTCACAAGATCACTAGAATTTGCATTTTATACATTTACATGTTTATTTCCTAAAATGGAAACTTTATTAGTTAAATATTAGGATGACATCATGGCATGCATCATGTACACAATCTTGGTAAGATTTTGTGATATTTTGTTTAGATCTTCAAGCCAAAGAGTTGACATTTGAAGATATGGCAAGATTTTGAAAGATTTGAAGATCTCTTAGCTGGCCTGACACGGCAGATCCAAATGCATACACGGACGGATCCAAATTTAGGGATCCGCCGCCTGTTGCTCAGCTTTGCCTATAAATAGCAAGCTGATCATTTGGCCATTCTCATCACTCATATAGCTTAAATACATACTCATTCATTTACTAACCCATATCATTCATTCATTCATTTGATCTTTCCTTTTGTAGCAAAGAGATCAAACATACAAGGATCAACGTTCTGTCGTTATCCGTCTAGTTTA
This sequence comes from Artemisia tridentata subsp. tridentata, assembly GCA_021014915.2. NCBI lineage: Eukaryota > Viridiplantae > Streptophyta > Magnoliopsida > Asterales > Asteraceae > Artemisia > Artemisia tridentata. Next base: position 249,677,557 of record CP139503.1, read on the forward strand.
GTCACTGTGTGATCTTGTACTAGTTTGCATATCATTGTTTGTATCATTTACATCAGTAGAGTGAGGTTAGTGTTTTAGTCCTTAAAACACAAAGAGTGTTGGGAGTGGTTGTACCCTTGTAAAGAACCAAACGGGAGTGGTTGTACCCTTGTGAAAGAACCAAACGGGAGTGGTTGTGCCCTTGTGAAAGAACCAAATGGGAGTGGTTGTACCCTTGTAAAGAACTCGGTGTTTAGCTTAGTACCGGAAAAAGAAGTAAGCGACGTGTAAAGGTTTTCTCCACCTAGAAGGGAGTTTGTTTCTTAGTGAAAGATAACTCTCGAGTTAGAGGCTCGAGGAGTAGAGTAGGGCAAGGAAGAGAGTCCATGTAGCCAAACCACTATAAACATCTGTGTTGTGTGGATTGATCTTTCCTCTCTTTACTTTTCATATATATTGTGTGATTATTTGTTTGTATATAATTTCCTTAAAATCACATTAAGTAACAAAGCGAATCATATTTTAAAACGGTAAAACTATTCAACCCCCCTTCTAGTTTTCCACAGAGGAAATAATAATAATAATCCAAAGCCGATAAAAGTTTTCTGTTTCCTGACGGTTTGCTCCCGTTGACTCAGACTTCAAAAAGGCAGAGGAAAAATATCCAAGGTCAAAATAAGACTCCCGATTCTTGACAGTTCGCTCCCGTTGTCTAGGTTGTTTAAAAGGCTGAGGAATAATATGTGCTTAATAATGTAATAATAAGGCCAAATTTCGACTCCGGGGATATCCTAATAAAAGCCTCTGTCTCTGGACTCGTAGATGAGTTGTTTCGGTCGTAATAAAAGGGATATCCCCAAAATCATGTTAAATTAGGACCTTGATGTGGACCTCATTTTTATGGGCAACGATTTTTGAGGGAAGGATTTTAAACTACTTAGCGTCTAAACTTAGTACCATTATCGGACTAAAATCTATGAAAACCAAGAAAAAAATCATTTTTCATAAAATACTTAGAGGAAAATAGGAATAAGGGAGCAAGGAGTTCACACTTAGCATCCATGGGTAGTGTTGGCATCTAACTTGTGTTTAACAATGATCTCGTTTTTAAGCTTGGTTTGGGGACTTGTGAAAAATCAGGGACGATGAATTTTATCCATTTGGACGCTTTTCCATGATTAATGCTTCTTACTCTGTGACCCTAAAAGTTATTGTGAAATAATGAAAATCAACAAACCGTCACAAGAAAAGAAAGAAAATTACAAAAAGAGTAGTATATGGAATAAAATGGAAAAACGGGGCGTTTTTAGAACTTTTGATTTCTTATCTCTTTTGAAAAACCCTTTGCTACTTTTCAAAGTTTTAAGAGAGATTTGAAGTTTATGGTTTCAAAAGCGTGAGCTGATAATATTGCGTGAGGACACGGCAATACCTTAGTCTGGGGAATTTTGGTATGTGTGAAAACACATACCTTTATTTGACCAAAAACGGGCCTAAACTACCAAAAAACTACTTAAATATGCCAAATATATGTTGTTTTTGTGTTTATGTATGTGCAGGTACGGATATGTTAAAAAGGACAAAAATCAATGAGAAAACGGAAAAACGAGCATGGGTTTTGGAAAAGAGTATTTAAAGCCGAAGCTGGGGAAGATATTCTACATATGGATCATATTTGAGCTCAACATGACAAAATCAGCCCTTGGATCATTTTATTTTACAAAAACAGTCCTTGGAATAACTTTGCTAAATTGGCAAAGTTCACCCCTAAACTTAAACCAAATCTAAATTTAATCCTTAACCTAACCAGGATCCCTTTTATTGTTAAAACCCAAAAATAATTAAAAACACTATCCAACCAACACCAAAGTCCATCACCCTTTTTCTAAACCCAGTCCACAACCCCTATCAAAACCGGATCCCACTTATCCTAACCTGTCTCCCACACTTACCCGTCCCCTACACCCGGTCAAAAAGTCAAAATACATAAAATAATCCCCAAACAGTTTACCCGCGTTTCACTGTTCATTCATCCATCCCACTTTTACCCTGCACCTAAAGCTTTTACCCGTACATTTAAGTGCTTCTAGAAGTACCTGACACATGGGAATGACATGTTGGACGTTTGACAGCCTCTCATTGGTTGAAACATGTCATCAATTGATCCAAGGGCTAACAATCCGAATTCCATGTGAAGAAATGATCAAGGGCTGAAACTGATGAATCCAGAGGGTTCCAAAACCCTAGATGATCCTTCCTCAGTCTCCTATAAATACCCCCCTCCTCACAAGCATTGGAGAGTTTTTTTTAGTGTAATTTTTAGGTCAAAGTTAGGATAATTTAGTTGTAGCTTTAATTTCAGCTTGTTTGTAATTTCTATTTCAATAGTGTAATCAAACTTAGTTATTAATAAAAGTTCAATTTATATTAAAATTAGTGTTCAATTTTCTTCTTTAAGCTTTGAGTAACTTTCATTAATGGTTGATTAAGCTTTAATTAGTTTTTGTTACTGTCTCATAAGCTCAAATAAGCTTCTGCTTAAATTTGTTATAAGTTGAATTCCTTTGGTATAAAATTTTTAAATAAATTAGTTTTAAAAGAAAATTTTACAAAAAAAATGTTTAGTTTTGGTTAAATAAGCTATTATAAGCCTTTGTTTCTATTCCATTAAGCTTATACAAGCTCTCTAATAGCTTTTTGTGAGTTTAATTAGTGTCTAAATTCTGTTCTAATCATAAATTTCAAAAGTCAACAATAAGTCAAAATAAGCTAAAGGGATGATAAGCTAAAGAGGGAAGGGCTTATTGCTGTTACTAGCTTGTTTTTAACAAGCTAGAGCTAGTAGAGTAGCTCCGCGAGCATAATTTGCCTTTGTTGTGCTAAGGCTTTTGTAAGTTTCATTTATTTTCAAGTTTTAAGTATACTTAGCTTATTTCTGCTTATTTTAGTGCTTACTTGGTAGTTTATAGCTTATATTTGCTTATTGTTGGTGTTTGTTGCATATTTGATAGTTTATCTCTTAGTTTTGCTTGTTTTCATAAATACTCATCAAAAATACAAAAATATTAGTTGAATAGTATTAGCTTATGATATAGCTTATTTTCTGTTCACAATTGTTTTTTCTACTTCAATATAGTTTGTTAGAAACCGGTGTTTTCAAATCTAAGCTTAATTGAGTCTAAAACTTACAAAATCCAAAAACAGTCTCACCTTAAGGGGTGTTTGGCACAAGGCTTCTTTTGAGCAAAAATTTGTTTTTTCTCCAAAAGTGAATTTAGATCAGCTTTAGCTTAGTGTTATTAGTAGTTTTAAAGTAGAATTTAGTAGTTTCAAGTAGATTTAAAGTATTTAAGTTAGTTTTCTAAAAATCTTACCTTATAACTGTTTTAATAGTAGCCTAGGATAAAATCTAGATTAAGCCTTATTTAGTTGTAGTTTTTATTTAAAATTGGCTCAATATAGGTTAGTGTAGTAGTTAAACATCTGGTATCATAGCTTTGTTAGTCAAATTTCACTTTTAACCCATTTTAAAAGTCAAAATCTCGCCTGCATCAGCTTTTTGAGTCATTAACTAGGGCTTATTAAGAGTTAAAAATTTTTGAAAATCCCTTTTTCTAGTTAATTAGTTATGTCTTAATACTGTTTCTTAATTTTTATTTCATTTTCTAGCTTATTTGCAGCTTTTGATTGCTTTTCAGAGCCTTTAAATAGCTAGATTAGTAGCTTTTTAACTGTTGCATCAGGGGATTTTTGTCCCAATAAGCTATTTTCTAAGCCACTTTTTAAGCCCTTCATAAGCTCCTTAAGTTTTGATTTTTGTTTTTAGAGGTTATCGGTTGGTTAACTTTAAGAATTTTCAGCTTTTATGGTTTTAGATTGAGATCTTAGTGCTTAAAATTAAGCTCAAAGTTGCCCTCAGAGGACTGTTTGGGGCCTGCATATTAGCCTTAATAGCTTACTTGGTTCTTTGTGCTTATTTGCTTATTAGTGTTGCTTATCCTGCTTTCTTTAGCTTATTCAGATTGCTTTTAGTATATTATAGCTGAATTTAGTTTGCCTTTAGCTTTTGTTTGCTTATTGCTTAATTCATTAGTTCATTAGCTCACTTTTATTTCTTTCTTAGTCAGTGCTTGATAAGCCATTTCTGGCTTATTTCATCAGACCTAAAAATAGTTGTTTCACAAAAAAGTCTTATTTTTAGCTTATTTTCAAGTCTCAAAAGAAAAAAAAAATAAAATAAAAAATAAAAAGGGGAAGCTAGGAAGTCCAGGGTGAGCCAGGCTCGAACCCTGGACCTCAACTAGCCTCTACCCTCTTAACACACCACACACTACCCACTCGCCCTTGGGACTTCTCTATCATTACTTTTCATAATAATTCTTTTAAGCCTTCTTTTTCCTCTTTAGCTTATCTCACTCTTTTTGCTTTATAAATGCTTATTTCAATAAGCAGTTTACTCATTTTTATTTTTCATAGATTCTAATTTACTTTAAGGACTTTTCTGTAATTTTTCATATAAGTTTAATATTTTTTATATATTTTTCTTTTCCAAATAGTTTTTAATTCATAATAAATAAAATAAAAGTAAAAAAAAATATTTTTCTTTTTCCCAAAATTTTCTTTTATCATTTAGGACCTAGGAAAAATAGATTTGCGTTGCTAGGACTAGTATTTCTTAGATTTCACTTTTTAGGGCTCGGGATTAGCCCGAGCGTGCTCGTTTTTAGTTTACCTTTACGTTTTAGCTTACGTATGCTTCCTATTATTGTTTCTATTGCTTTATTAGTTGTTTTCAGCTTGCATTTCATATTTGTAGTTTTAACTTCCAAAAATCTCTCTTTTATCACTATTCACGACACAATTCACGACTCGAAATCACAAGTTCCATTCATTCCTTCGTTGGGATAACGACTCATGAATACATATTTCCTTTGTATTCTTTGGACTATAAATATACTATAATTGACATGAATCACCTGCAAAGACAACAGATCCAGAAGGGTATAAAGTTGTGTCCGAAATGATGATACATGGTCCATGTGGAGCAGCTAATCCAAGTGCTCCATGTACAGACAAAGGTACATGTACAAAGAATTTTCCAAAAAAATACGACGACAAAACATTTTTTGACAAAAATGGTCATGTACATTACCAAAGAAGGTAAACTACAGCTTACGTGATGACAAACAAAGTAAAGATGGATAACACGTATGTTGTTCCATACAATAGACAGCTATGTCTCATGTTTCATGCACATATAAATGTTGAATATTGTGGATGGAGCATGTTGATAAAGTACTTATTCAAATACATATCAAAAGGAAGCGACAGAATTGCAGCACGAATTGGAAGGCCATTAGGTCAGGCATCAACATTAGCAGATGTTCCAAGGATCAATGTTGACGAAATCAAAAATTTCATTGACGGTCGCTTTATATGTCCTCATGAGGCTTGCTGGAGAATATCTAACTTTCCGATACATCACCGAGAACCAGCCGTCCAAATTATTGTTGTTCATCTAGAAGGTATGCAAAAGGTCAGTTTTCGTGACAAAGAACCGTTGGGATATGTTGTCAGTGACGATGGAAGAACATTGACAACACTTACTGAATGGTTTACATTCAATAATTCATACGAAGAAGGCCGACATCTTACATACTTAGATTTCCCTTCTGACTTTGTTTGGTATGAAATTTCAAAGACATGGAGGCATAGAAAAAAAATGCCACGATCATCAATTGGAAGACTCGCCTACGTTCACCCTGCTGCAGGAGAACTCTTCTATTTCAGAATGCTCTTATGTCATCAGAAAGGTTGTCGATCATTTTCTGATGTACGCAAAGTAAATAACACAGTATTCCCTACATACCGGGCCGCATGCCAGGCTATGGGGCTACTTAAGGACGATAGAGAATGGGAGATAGCATTGGAAGAGGCAGCTCTTTCAGCAACAGCTTCAGATTTACGAAAGCTCTTTGCTCACATCTTGCTTTATTGCGACGTTTCAGACACCATCAAATTATGGGAGAAGCATTGGACACTAATGATTGATGATATTCCAGCAAAAGCATCGGACATGACTCACATAAAAAATCTCCATATCAATGATCCATGATTGAAAGGATATGTTCTATATGAATTAGAAATGATATTGAACAGCTGTTCCAAATCAGTGACAGATTTCGGTCTTCAGTTGCCTCCAAAAGACCTGTTAAACGACTTAAACAACAGACTGTTGATGGAAGAAAAAAATTACAATCGGGACGAGCTTAAAGAAGAAGTTGCACTTGCTGTTAAAAAACTAAATTCAGAGCAGCACAGAATCTACAATCTTATTGTTAGTTCATGCACTAACAATAACCAACAGTTACTTTTCGTATATGGCCATGGAGGAACAGGAAAAACATTTTTGTGGAAGACAATAATTAACAAGCTGCGTTCAGAAGGAAAGATAGTATTAGCAGTTGCATCGTCTGAAATTGCTTCTTTGTTGCTTCCATCTGGCCGCACAGCCCATTCAAGATTCAAATTGCCTATTGAATTGACAGATGAATCGATGTTTCATGTTAAAAAAAACGCTACTTGCACAACTACTATTAGACACAGACTTGATCGTCTGGGATGAAGCCCCAATGAATGACCGAAGATGCTTTGAAGCACTTGATCGAACTCTTAAAGATGTTCTCAATAACCCAGATAAACAGTTTGGTGGCAAATCGGTAATGCTAGGTGGCGACTTTAGACAAACATTACCGGTAAAAAGAAGGGGACAAAGTCAGATATACTTGCTGCATCAATAAGCTCTTCATACCTTTGGTGACATTTTAAAGTATGCATGTTGACACAAAACATGAGGCTTTTACAAAGGGAACTTGATGATAATGAAAGAAACAAAACAAGACAATTTTCTTCTTGGCTACTAGACATAGGAGATGGTAAAATAGGAAGCCTTGATGAAGAAGATGAAGAGAATGATGCTTGGGTGACAATACCTGAAGAATACCTAATACCGGATACCGACGAGGGTTTGCGAACGCTTATTAACTTCATCTATGATGAGTACACATTGGAATCAACCAATGCAGAAATCTTACAGCAAAAAGCAATCGTGTGTCCTAAGAATGAAATAGCGGATGCAATTAACACAGAAATTCTATGGTTGGTGAAAGGAGAAACCACAACTTACATAAGTTCTGATGAGGATATTCCTCTTGGAAAAGACGGTGCTGCAAATGAACTACTCTATCCACCAGAATTTCTTAATACACTCAAATTCCCCGGTTTCCCACTCACACAAGCTGTCAATTAAAATTGGAACTCCAATTATGCTACTTCGCAACGTCGATTTAGGATGTGGGCTATGCAATGGAACAAGGATGGTTGTGACACAACTATTGTCAAACCTAATACAAGCAGAAATCATCACAGGCAACAAGATTGGAGAAAAAGTTTTTGTGCCACGAATTACACTGAAAGCGGCGGATCATAAAATGCCTTTTATTTTCAAAAGGAAACAGTTTCCAGTCAAGGTTTGCTACGCAATGACAATCAACAAGAGCCAGGGGCAGTCTCTCAGCAAGATCGGAGTTTACCTACCTGAACCTATATTCGCACATGGGCGACTATATGTTGCACTCTCACGAGCTACAACGCCCAATGGTCTCAAAATCCTTACAAAAACACACACTGACCACCCACCCAATACAACAAAAAACATAGTATATAAAGACTTTCTCAACACAATTGCTGCCACAGAGGTTTAAGTAACTATTATATTGCACACTATACTAAACATAAACGCTATTTTTAGTCTTGGTTTGCATTAGCTTACTTTTTTCCTTTATTTATTTATTTATTTTTTCTTTTTTTTTTTTTTTTTTTTTTTTTGCCTTTTTTTTTAATAAATTGCATTCAATACACTTAAAAACAAAAATTGTTTCTTCTTCGTTCCTTTTTTTTTCTTCTTTATTATTATTATTATTATTATTATTATTATTATTATTATTATTATTATTATTATTATTATTATTATTATTATTATTATTATTATTATTATTATTATTATTATTATTATTTTTTAAATTTTACACTTCTAATATTTTAACTACTTGCTTATTGCAGCATGGAACTAACACCAATAGAAGAACTTAAACCTGGAGACAGAGTGAAAATAATTGAGTTCAAAGTATACCGTGCATGGACCGCTCGAGATCCTCCAGATACAACTGAAAAAGGTTATCGGGCAATCTTATTAGACAGACATGTAATTTACATACTTAATATTATGCAAACAGTACTACGTTTACTTTATTCTAACAATACTTTATATACCTAGGGAACTGCAATACAGGCAAACATGCTAGCTGCCGACATCCATCATTTCAGACCTATTCTTATACCTGGCTTAGCATACCGTGCAGCAGAATTTTAGTGTATTAAAACAGACAACTGGCAGCAAACTCTTGATAACAAAACCTCACTTTCATTTAACAGGCTGACAAAATTGGACCCTATACCATCTGAGTCCTTCCTAGATCACTACTTCAACTTTGTATCCTACAATCAGTTGCCTAACAAAGTCTTTGACCCACGCGACAAAGGAAAAAAAACCGTATCCAGTTCTTACAGGTACCAATAAAGAACTTTAAACAGCTTCGTTTACATAATAACAACTAATACGTATATCTATAACCATGTCTAAATGTACAGATTAAATTGGATGTTACATTACAGCCGGAGAACCACGCGACATTGGAAACCCTAACAGAACTCAAACAAGACTTTGCAAAGTGGAAATACAGAATCTCAAGTAAGTCATTTTATGCAATTATTTAGATCAACAATAACAACTCCATTAAGTTCACATTATGGGACAACCTTAAAAAAAAATAAAAAAAAATAAAAAAATAAAAAAATAGATTCAATGAATAACATACATATGTAATTATTTACATCAACAGTCGCAACTTCATTGAGTTGACATTATGGGATGAGCTTGCTGACAAATTTGAAAAAGAAGCTATTGAAAAACTTGAAAGGCCAATAATAATAGCTGTCAGCTCATGCAGGGTTTCAAGATATCAAAGCAGAGGTACTTTTAGTTACATTCATATAAAAAAAAATGACTTATTTATAAGTCAATGTAAGAAACATTATGTATTTAACTGTTTGATATTTACAGATCTACAGCTATCGTCAACAGTAACAACATACTATTACATAAATCCTAAGATACCCCAACTTCAACAATATATATCAAAGTAATATTCATATATCCTTACCACTTACTACATGTGGTTAGTTCTAAATGCATTTACTTAAATCAATATGCATATGCAACAGGTACATAGCACTTTATGAAGAAAAACTACCCTTATGTGTCATCAGATACCGTTTACAAGACATCGAACAGGAAAGAAACAAAAAACGCATCCCATTTGCAATACTACTTACACATAATCCAGATACCTACAAGGTCTGTTACAACAACAAATGTCCATTTATAGTTTACCATCTATAGCATAAAAGTCCTATATATGACATACCATTTTTCATTCTTTATTAGGGAGTCCGATTTAGTTGTGAAGCAACAATAATGAAACTAAATAAAGACCGAGGCTGATACTAAACTTCATGCAGTTTTTGCAGTTTCAAAGCTACAAAAAACAATGGAAACTTCGAATGCAAACAACATGGAGTTATACCAGGTCCTAACTACAGGTAATCAGATAACAAATATACCACATATTTTTTCTGCACTCACTTACTCACACGATTCATGCATACAGATACAATTTCAGGGCAATTGATGAAGCGAAAAGTGTACCGCTTTTAGGGGGTCATTTAAGCCCTAAATCGTATTTATTTGATCAAATATTGCCCTAAATCGTTCCTTTTGTCATTTTAGGTACTTTGGAGAAGAAATCTGGAAAAGGAAGCATTTTGGACGTTTTTGGAGCATAAAAGTGAAGAAAACGACAAAGTCTTCAAAGTTGCTGGAAAAGTACACTTGACGGCGTCAAGAATTGTTCCAGACGGCGTCATGGCTTGGCAAAAAAGGTGGATATGAAAAATACACGTGACGCGCCAGAGAGTTTTACAATGGAAAGTCTGACGGCGTCACCCTTTAAGGTGATCAAGGCCATCACGGTTTAAGTTAAAGAGAGACGGCGTCAAGCTTTATTCTGACGGCGTCAACCCTTGATAGGCCAGAGCGGATTTTGGAGGATTAAAAAGGGACGGCGTCAGGAAGACCATCCGAGAACCCTAGCCACGGCGAGGTGACGGCGTCACCTCCTACAACGTGACGCCGTCAGCCCCTAAACTCTATATATAATTTTGCAATTTTTAGTCATATTGTGCAACTTTGTGAGGAGAAACCCTAAGACGAATTTTCTGCCATTTTTAAGGGTTTTATACCCTTGGATCTCCCATGTTTAATTGAAGATAAGTAATCATTTAATCATTCAATATGTCTATGTGTTGTTTGATTATATCTTGTTCTTGTCTTTTAATTAACATGCTAGGCTAGATTTATCTTGTGTTTGCTTAGATCTAATGAAACCTAACTATTGATTATTGGTTATTAGTGTGTTATTAATTGTATTGGATGATTGTTTATCGATGTTAGGCTTAAGAAAACTGGCTAACCTCCTATACGGTAACTTGCTTGAACGTCTTAAGAAACATGAACCAATGCGTACTAAGGTTTTTATGGTTGTATTTAATGCATGAGCGAATTCTAGTGATCCCATGTTAGGAGCTTCTTAGCCGGCTCGACATAGGAGTGAAGTAGGAGCTTGTAGGGTTGGGGAAGTACGTACGCCACCCCACGATTGGTATTAAGGAATACACCCGTCATCCACGCAATTAATACACACTAATCAACCGGCAAAAGATAGTTAGGGAGTAAGAAAATCTAAGTAAACACATTTCTCTCCATATAAGTTTCACAACCTTTTATTTTCAGTTATTTTATTTTATTTGCATTTGTAGTTATTTGGGTTAGTTGACTAGCAACTAATTCTGCCCACTCCTGCAAACCCGAGATTTTACTTGCTTTCATAAAAATATAAAAATACAAAAAGAATCTTCCCTCACCCTTAGACCTATTAGAGTAGTTTTTCAATCCTAACGACACTATTCCCTTAGAGAACGATCAATCCCCCGGTACTTGCCACTTCACTATACTACATCGGTCAGGTACACTGCCTGGTGGGGATTGCAAGCCTCTTGAGATCCCTCGAGAGGTAAAACCTGTTGTAAGTTCGCAAAACCACGCATCAAGTTTTTGGCGCCGCTGCCGGGGAATAGTTATTGTTTAGGTTGAATTTTTATTTTATTAGGTCTACTCACTAGATTCCTTTCTAGTGAGATTTTTATTTTATTTTTCTAGGTTTTCTTTAGTCTATCTTTTTTCTTCGTTTCTTTGTTCGTAACCATTACCATCCGACATCATGGAAGGTGGTAATATCCTTGATCCCAACAACCCACCACCACAACAACACCCACCTCCTAGAGCCCGTACCTTAGGAGACTACTCCCGTCCTAGCCACCATGGCTATCGAAACACCATTGAGCTCACTCAAGGAGCCAATGTCACTCCCTTGCGATCCGACACCATCTGGTTGGTGCAAAGCGGATGCGCATTCCATGGACTTCGTTCCGAAGATCCTAATCAACATCTCAAGGACTTTCTTAAAATCGTTGATTCCATAGACCTTGATGTTGCCACTCGAGAGACGACCCGACTGCGTCTCTTTCAATTATCTCTGCGGGACCAAGCTAGTCAATGGCTAGAGCGTCTACCCGCAGGATCCATCACCTCTTGGGATGATCTCACCACTCGTTTCCTTGCTCAGTTTTTCCCACCAGGAAGAACTACCAAGCTAAGGAATGATATCTTGATGTTCCAACAACGTCGAGGCGAAACCCTCTACGAGGCATGGACTCGATTCAAGGACTTACTCCAAAAAGTCCCTCACCATGGCATAGAACTTTGGCTCCAAGTCCAAATCTTCTATGACCTTATCAATCTCCCCACGAGGCAAACCATTGACCAATCGGCCGGTGGTAAGCTACGTGATCTAAGTGCGGAACAATCATGGGCTCTCCTGGAAGATCTTGCTCTTTATGACAACGAAAGTTAGAGTGATCCCCGTGATTTGAATAAAACGGTCAAGGCAATATCTTTGCCTTCGAACAATTCAAGCACTTCCAACCGTAGGATCATAGAACTTGAAGACCAAGTCAAGTTTCTTATGAAATCCTACGAGGCTCCTAAACCTTCAAGCCAAGTGAACAAAATCACTTCTTCATGTGAATTATGCAGTGGTCCCCACGACACTCGTGATTGCATGGAACTCCCCGAACAAGCTTTTGCGGACTACGTATCCTCGCGTACCGACGGAGCGGGAGACAAGTGGTACACTTTCAAACCCGAGCCAAACCCCTACGGTGATTCATACAACCCCTCATGGAAAAATCACCCAAACCTTAGGTGGAAACAAAACCAAAACGCACAACAAACCAATTCTTCCAACCCACCTAATCGTTTCCAATCAAGCGGTTCCAACTCGAACCGTACTTTCAATAACAATCCTTCCAACAATTATGGTAGTACCAATAACTTTGAATGATTGATGTCTCAATTTATGGCATCTCAAGAAGCTCGTTTGGCCAAGTTTGAAGCCGATTTCAAACAAAAACAAAGCGAGATGACCAATAAGATTGACACTTTGTTGAAAGCCCTCAATGACCGAGAAATGGGAGCACTCCCTAGCAACACAGTCAAGAACCCGAAACTAAACGTCAACGCCATCTCGTCGGTTTCGTCTCCTAGTTCTTGTCCACAATATTATTCGGTCAATTCCATGAGCTCGTGTTTCAAATAAACCCAAGTCGTTCAAAATGACCAAGAAGTTATAATATCCAAATTGGTCAACAACATAGTTGAGACACCTCCCACTCAAAACCTTGACAATGAATTCAAGGAGCTCCACCTTGAAAGTCCGGTTATTGATGTGTTGGATGAGAAGAAGCTCAAGTTAGGCGAAAAAAGGACCGCCTTCGTTCAAAACAAGCTACCTAAGAAGTTAGATGATCCGGGCTTATTTGTTCTACCTTGTAAGATCGGTAATTCGGAGGCTTATGACACATTAGCCGATCTTGGATCAAGCCTTAACCTACTTCCGTTACCTCTCTACACCTCTCTAAAACTAGGAAAACTTGAAGAAACCGAGGTGATAATAGGCTTAGCGGATGGGAGTGTTGCTTACCCAGTTGGAGTAGTCAAGGACGTGTTAGTACACATAGGAAAACTAACCATTTTAGCCGATTTCCACGTCCTTGATATGGTTAGCGACCCTACATGCCCCTTGTTGATAGGTAGAGGATTTTTGGCGACCGCTAGTGCTATGATTGATTGTAAGGAATCTAAGATAGCGGTAGGAGAAGGTGATACTTGGTCAGTCTATGATGTGAAGAAACATGCTTATGATACTAGTGATGAACCAACACCCCATTTGTTAGAATTAAATAGGAGAACATCTAGATATGGACCTTGGATCGATAGAGACTTCATAGGACCCCAACGCCCATTTTACCTAGAAGAGGACTTTGTGAACCGAACACATGCGGTAGAACAACTCTTGGCTAGGGACACCGAATTGGATCCATTTGAAGACCCTCTAGTTTTTAGGAAGATGATTGATTTCCTAGGAGTTTTGCCAATTAACCTAGGGATGAATAAGTGGACTTGTGAGGACGATGATCATAAGTGGGATTGGGACAAACCACCCAAAGATGGGGATGGGTCATGGCATATTAAGATGACATTGTATGACCCGGATGGAGAGAAGTTTGAAAAGATATATTGTACTAAGTGGACCAATAGGAAACTTCAATCCAAGCTTAACCTTAAAGACGTCCTCGATGACGAACTCACTTACATAGGGTAGGAGGACTTTGAGTCTAGCTACAAGACTCGTTAATAAAGAAAAGCGCTTCTTGGGAGGCAACCCAAGCTTTATTTGCTTTGTGTGTTTATTTATTTGTTTGTTTGATTTTATTTGTTTCCGTATGTATGTTTAATTTTTATTATTATTGATTCATGTTCAAAACTAAATTGTGAAAATGTTTTATCTTGTTTTTAACTTCGTCTTAACTACATATAAAGGTATTTTGCAAAAGATAAGTGTAAGGGAAATCCAAATCGGTTTATTAGAACAAATGAACATGAATCATATCAATAATAAATTAACATACATATTAGTATTTGTTTGAGTCAAATGCTTGTATCGAGTCATAATGATGTTTTGCAGGATTTCCAGGAAGTGAGGCATAAGTTTTTCCAGAAATTTTTCGGAAACTTAACATGAGAATTCTGTCAGATCATTTCTGACGGCGTCAGGCCTTACAACCTGACGGCGTCAGGTTTTAATTTTCTGAAATTTTTGAAAGTTTTCTTTTCATAAAAAGTTTTTATTAAATCTCTAACTTATAAACTCCAGGAATCTGCAAAATTATCATTACACAAGCATTATATCCTTATATAGATTTATCCCGCCGTTATTATGCAGGTTTTCGTGTTTGTTTTCTCAGGTTTAACAGGTTATTTTGGACAAGGAGATGTATGTGGAATCAAGCTTTTGGCGATGCTTTAGTCTTGGAGCTTCTACATTCTCTTGGAAGAAGGTTTAACCATGTTACCTCTTTATCCACCCAACGAATCAGGGGAGTATTTGATTTCATTCTTTTACCTTATTTACTTTTACATCTTGTTATTTGAACATTGGGGACAATGTTCATCTTAAGTGTAAGGGGGGGTAAAGTACGATACTTTAGAGAATACAATTGCACTTGATTTTTGTTTGTTTAATAGTAGATGTGTAATAAAACTGAGAGAAATACCTGTTAGGGCAATTTTAGTGCCAAATTTAAATTTTTTTACAACATATAGGAGTGAAACTTTGATCTTAATGAGCGTCTCACGGATAGGAGTTATATGACTAGCACAAAACCGTACCACTAAAAAATTTTCCACCCCCAAATATGTGAGGTTCGCCCCTAGAATTGGTAGGAAAAGCATTTATGCTATGATGTGTGTACCGGTAGCACTTAGATTCTAGAACTTGCGTTAGGACCATTCCGAGGCCACAAGTGAGACTACATTCGTGTAGTTAGATTTACTACATGATAAGAGGCATTAGGATTAACCCATTGTTTTACACCTGTGTTTTTGTTATAATTACGTTGGCTACATTGGTCAAGTAATTCTCCCACACCCTTTGCGTTGTACTCATTTTTAGTACACGATACCCCTAGTACACCCCTCAGAGCCTATCTTTTCGTTTCTAACTTTAAGCATTTTACTTAAAGGAAGAATTTGTTTACACCCCACTTAAATGTACACCCAAATCGCCTTAGCCTACCTTGTATGCACTCATTTTTAGTGCATTATTGTGACAACATTTGTTTAAACCCCAAGTTAATTATCTAATTGATTACATGGTTGCTAAGTCGAGTCATATCCTTGTACATATTGTTTTGGGACGATTGGGACTCATGGGTAAAGTACTAGTGTAATGGAGTAATGGGGAAGAACAACATTATTACCCCCATATGTGCTAAATATTTTTTAAAAAGTACTCAAAGTGTTTCGATTATCTTAATTCAAGTCATTAGAATAGCTATTTGTAAAGTTATGTAAAAGTTCAAGTGTAAGGGGGATGCAACGCCCCTATGATGTATTATTTTGGATGGTAGGGCAAGAGTGTATGAAAAAAAAGAAAATCGAAAAAATCAAGAAAAATACAAAAAAATGAGAAAAAGAAAAGTAGAAAAAACATACGGACTACCATCCCGTTTCATTTTATGTTTATTTTATGTTTTTGTTATTTTGTTTTTAGCTTAAGTCGAGTCTAGTCTTGGCTCAGCAACGCCATATTGTACATGTAATTAATCAAGATCTTTAACTCGCCACCAGTAAAATATCCTTTATCCAACAAATCCGTGTTTATCATATCCCTACACCTCACGTTATAACCCATGTAAAAGACCTCTTTGATAGTTTATCTTAGGTGCTTACGCCAAGTGGAGAAGGTTTTTGATCCTTTCCCAAGCCTATGGTAATCTATTTGCTATGACAGGTAGTGAGAGATATTATCCGTTTTCATTTATGAGATATACTTTGATGACACCTGAGAGATGTGAGTATCTAAACACTACTTGTGAGGTGCTAGTGTATAATCTCCATGCTTATTATGATTAAAGTGGAACGACTATTTGTTGTAATTACTTTTATATTAGCATTAAATGACCCCTAACTTGTATTTTGATTAGAATAAAAGCGCATTTGCTTGAGGACAAGCAAATCTCAAGTGTAAGGGTATTTGATGAAGCGAAAAGTGTACCGCTTTTAGGGGGTCATTTAAGCCCTAAATCGTATTTATTTGATCAAATATTGCCCTAAATCGTTCCTTTTGTCATTTTAGGTACTTTGGAGAAGAAATCTTGAAAAGGAAGCATTTTGGACGTTTTTGGAGCATAAAAGTGAAGAAAACGACAAAGTCTTCAAAGTTGCTGGAAAAGTACACTTGACGGCGTCAAGAATTGTTCCAGACGGCGTCATGGCTTGGCAAAAAAGGTGGATATGAAAAATACACGTGACGCGCCAGAGAGTTTTACAATGGAAAGTCTGACGGCGTCACCCTTTAAGGTGATCAAGGCCATCACGGTTTAAGTTAAAGAGAGACGGCGTCAAGCTTTATTCTGACGGCGTCAACCCTTGATAGGCCAGAGCGGATTTTGGAGGATTAAAAAGGGACGGCGTCAGGAAGACCATCCGGGAACCCTAGCCACGGCGAGGTGACAGCGTCACCTCCTACAACGTGACGCCGTCAGCCCCTAAACTCTATATATAGTTTTGCAATTTTTAGTCATAGTGTGCAACTTTGTGAGGAGAAACCCTAAGACGAATTTTCTGCCATTTTTAAGGGTTTTATACCCTTGGATCTCCCATGTTTAATTGAAGATA
Organism: Artemisia tridentata subsp. tridentata; assembly: GCA_021014915.2. Taxonomy (NCBI): domain Eukaryota; kingdom Viridiplantae; phylum Streptophyta; class Magnoliopsida; order Asterales; family Asteraceae; genus Artemisia; species Artemisia tridentata. The sequence continues at coordinate 249,694,571 of CP139503.1, forward strand.
AGTAATCATTTAATCATTCAATATGTCTATGTGTTGTTTGATTATATCTTGTTCTTGTCTTTTAATTAACATGCTAGGCTAGATTTATCTTGTGTTTGCTTAGATCTAATGAAACCTAACTATTGATTATTGGTTATTAGTGTGTTATTAATTGTATTGGATGATTGTTTATCGATGTTAGGCTTAAGAAAACTGGCTAACCTCCTATATGGTAACTTGCTTGAACGTCTTAAGAAACATGAACCAATACGTACTAAGGTTTTTATGGTTGTATTTAATGCATGAGCGAATTCTAGTGATCCCATGTTAGGAGCTTCTTAGCCGGCTCGACATAGGAGTGAAGTAGGAGCTTGTAGGGTTGGGGAAGTACGTACGCCACCCCACGATTGGTATTAAGGAATACACCCGTCATCCACGCAATTAATACACACTAATCAACCGGCAAAAGATAGTTAGGGAGTAAGGAAATCTAAGTAAACACATTTCTCTCCATATAAGTTTCACAACCTTTTATTTTCAGTCATTTTATTTTATTTGCATTTGTAGTTATTTGGGTTAGTTGACTAGCAATTAATTCCGCCCACTCCTTCAAACCCGAGATTTTACTTGCTTTCATAAAAATATAAAAATACAAAAAGAATCTTCCCTCACCCTTAGACCTATTAGAGTAGTTTTTCAATCCTAACGACACTATTCCCTTAGAGAACGATCAATCCCCCGGTACTTGCCACTTCACTATACTACATCGGTCAGGTACACTGCCTGGTGGGGATTGCAAGCCTCTTGAGATCCCTCGAGAGGTAAAACCTGTTGTAAGGTCGCAAAACCACGCATCAGCAATTCTAACAGACGGCAGCGCAACAGCATAATTTATATTCTTTACACCCAAGGCAGATGAATTTGTTGGTGATTGTGCAAATTTGGTTGCGGCAAATCAGAATACTGACCCATGGCATTTTCCAGAAGAATTACAAGCAATTGTCGGAACAAAACATACAGTCCAGTTTCATTACAATCCAAGTTGCAGAGAAGGGTCCGTTGAATTTGTGGTCGATGAAATATTTGGTAAAACATGAATGACAAAACAAATTGAAGACCAACCTTCAGGTAAACATATTCATTTAACAGCACAACGCAATATACAACTTATAAGATTTTCACAATCTAAAAAAACTAATGACAAAACAACCTAATTTTTACATTACAGTCCCCCGAAGCATCAGCAACAGCTTTAGCTGTTATTGACACCATTCCATCAACAACAAGTGTAACCATTAAGGAACAACAACAGAAGCCTATAGACGAAGGAGAATATCCAAAAGGTAACCAACTTCGACAACAAATATAACTTACCATCACAAATTAAATATGATCTATGATACTGACTTAACTTTGTTTAAATTACTATAGAAATAGCAACAACCAACCCAGCATACACCAGTATGCATCACAGACCAACAAAAATACCATTGGGTATAAACAACTGCGTTTCAGAAATAACGGCAACCATTATTCAGGAACCAACGCAAGACAGCCTAACAGCAGAAGAAAAGCAAACAGATAATAAGCTTTTCATACTTACCAAATAACTAATCAAACTAAAAATTTAAAATTAAACAATACTTTAATTATTTACTTAATTAATTAATTAATTATTTATTTATTATTTTTTTTACAGACATGGCGACAACACCACCAGGATACTCAGCAATGCAAGCCACACCACCACCGGTATACTCAGGAATGCAAACTAGATCAAAAACAGACACAAGCTCAAGTTCTGGTAAAAAAATAGCCAAACGGCCACTTTTCTCAGAAGAACCAACAGACAGTAAAAAAAGAAAGCCATAATATGAAAGGTGCACGCACACTGTTTTGCTGCTTAAGTGATAGCTTCTAAGCTTTAGCTTGTCTACCTTTTTGCTACTTGACTGCGCACGTCTAAAGTGCAGCGTACAAACAGTTAACTATGTAAGTAAGTATTGTTACTAGAACTACTCATGCCCAATGACATATGTAAATACCTACAAGTACTACCATCACTTCTGATAAACTAGGTTTGTGCATTGAACAGGTGGTTCACTCTATATTTTGTATAGCTACTACCAACATCCGTGTACCTATAACATTCCTGTTCAATGATAATCAAACCTATATTTCGTGCAACAATTATATTTGCAGTCGCAGTTTTTATCACAGTAAAAACAAACATATCAAACACCACTTTTATGCAGATTCTAAGCAGACAGTATGACAAATAATTTTTGAATCATAGTTGATTCAAATATGAAACAGCAGGTAAATGGATCTTCAAACACAAAACCAATGAAAAAAATTAAAATATCCTAATCCGAATTTACTGATTCCTTTCACTGCTCACATACACTTTCGATTTAGATATGAAACGAACTTTTAAAACATCAATACCTCATTCACTTCTTCTTTCATAGAAATGAATTCTTCAAATTGAAATTTCCTCACGCAATCAGTTACCAATTAATTGGATCTGTTGCTTCAACTGTCATCTTTGGTATTCTATTATAAATTTTGGATATACACAGGAAAACCGACACTATTAATCCAATTTTTTTCCCCAATTATGCCATAGGCTTTTCCAATACCTCATTTCCTTTTTTATTCACGAAACCTTTTTTATTTTAACAAACATGAAAAAACAAAATATATGTTGAAAAAAAATGAATTAAAAAAAAAAAAAAAAAAAAAACTTAATCATAACGTCTAAACAAATAATTAAAACCATAACAAACCACAAAACGTATACAACAGAAACTTTAATGCGTTTATTCAAAATATATAAACACTTTAATGTGCAAATTAAAGATATCAAAAGTTTAATGTAATATACAACATAAAATAAAAAAATTAAAAAAATACAAAAAAACCGCCCCGCAGAAACTCGCGGGCAAATATGCTTGTTAAGAACAAAATGATAAAATGTCAGAGTGCATGTAGTGCCCCACATTCGATTTGTATCTCATGATACTGTTCATATTTATGATGCATTCATATTGTCTAATTTAAAATGGCCCAAATTGTGCCCTCGTCATTCATCAAATCTTATGGTACACTTGATAAATCGTTTATCTCCATCTTGAGCGCTTAAAATGCCTGAAACATTGTATTCTGTCTGCGACTACATCATTCTTTGTTTATAACTGCGTTGGATATTAAATCATGTATGCAGTCATGCTAAATCATTCTGATAGAATATGATTTTATATATTTGTTGTATGCATATCGACGGCTACTTTCCATAAACTTTGTAAGCAATCAAGCACCAAAGTTTCTACAAGTGATATTTTAGGCTTATCGAGTACCTATGATTCTTTGGAAGGACTTAATTCAAAATCACACACTCTGAGTTTCCAAAATGGGCTTGGCCCATCTATTCAAATTTGATGCAGCCCATGTATCTATCAAAATGATAATTAAACACCAATGCAACCCGATTATGAATTATCCATCCAATGCATAACATAGCATCACAAACAACGAAATAAAAGCTACAATATTCCTCCTACATCCACAATAGTAAACCCTTTAAAAAGAAAATTGCATATCTCTCCATCTTTTCATCATTAATTTTATATATAACTAAAATACAACTATTGAATACATTTTGTAAAATATTTTTAAATATATGTGTTGTGTCATGACAAATCATTAAGTTATAAAGAATTTTGTTTCTAAAACTAATCTTCACTATGGTAGCGGATCTATTAAAAAGTGGGAGAATTTTAAAAAGTATAAAAAGTTACCACCAATTAAAACGTGTCCCTCATCTATTTAATTCAAAAAATTCGTTTAGGGGCAAAATTGTAATTTTACCCTTTTTTTACTTTTCTACCTCAATTTTCAACCGCACATATCTTTTAAACGACAAACTTTTAGAAAAAACCGATTTCACCATGATTTTTAAAATTTAATCCTCTTTAATTTGGTATAAATTTTGTTAAAAATTTCGAAACTTTTTTTTACATATCAAATGTTTCTTGATTTTCTTTATTTTTTGGACATTTTCAGCCATATTTTTTACCTTTATAAATACCGAATCGTGAAAAACTTAAAACATCAAAGTTATAGATTTTCGTTCACTCTCTTCTCAGAAATTTGAATCACTCAAATCCGAAATGGTATGAGTAAGATATCGCACGTTAAAGATAACGTTTTAGTCATATTTGTTGCACACAAGGTGTTTGATGAAATGTCTAGCTTAGTTGTTTAGTGTTAAAATTGCGTCAAATGCATTAATTTTTGTACAACAATTCATCATTAATCATTTTATTAATGTAACATTTAAAAAGTGATGTTTTTGTTAATTTTACACACCTCCATAGAGTACCATTTGATGTTTTTGTGAACCTCCTAACGTCCTCTCGAAACTCTTAGGCATTATACGAGATTTCGATGATCTAGAAACTACCTCGTAACCATATATGTCATAGAACGTGTGTTCAACATTTCATATTCGCCAAAACAAACTTACCCTTGAAACGTTTGGGCCTCAGCCCATGGCTACAGTAACCTAACGCACCCTTGGTTATCATAAACAAAAACTTGGAACCGATTCTAGATTGTCACTAAAAACTTTATCTAACAAGTTTTTCTTTACAAAAGTTAAAGTTCAACAGCTATCTTTACATTCAGCAAGTTCTCATCCGAAACCCTCATTGTTAAAAATCTATTATTTACAAACTCTTTGTTTAACGAATAGGCTACCCCATAAATTTGTGATTTTCAAAAATTATGAATCATGTTTATTTTCAAAACACGATGGAATAACAATTTTCATTTCAAAAACAGAATCTCGAGACAAAATAATTTATTCATAAACCTCACTTTTAACCAACCTCAGTAAGATCTACACTCTCTTATACGCAGTCAAGGAAAAATACGAATATAGAAACTTTAAGAATTCACAACAATATGTGGAAAACACAAATAGCATAAATTTTATTAGAAACCATGGAAGTTAATACATAGCGAGACAATTAACATCGGAAGTGCTAATAGTACAATAAACACAATATAAGGTATACAATCTTCAATAGGTTGGCCCACCATAGAAACAACAACCCCCACCAACCCAGCAATAGCAAGAGCCACCATAGGATGAAGCACCTTGATTATTCTGCGTCATAAATATAACAAAATATTAAAAGCTATATCGAAACTTATAACTAAACATAAAGACAAACGAGATTTTATTCCACATTTATTAAGGGTTACATCAACACACAACTAAGATACATTCTAAACACACTAACTCGAGATCCTCACCCCAACAATTTACCCACATTCATCGCTAAAATAGTGAGGGGTACGATGAACACCAAAGATGCGATGAAGTAGTCGGAGTTTTCGTCAGGGAAGAAGGCCAGAGAAACGGCGACAAGGACAATGTACACGGTGGCTACGACAATGGCGATCGGCGGCGACAAGGACAATGTACACGTAACGTAACCACTTCACAAGGAATTATATTTCATAAATCACAAATTACATATCTCACTAAATACTATTTAATTATCACTAACTACACAATTTACTCTAAACACATTTTACTTACTTCACTAACATATACTAATTATATTTCACTAAACTAAACAAGCTACAACCCAACCGGACCATCAGGCCCAACATCACCACATACGCCACATCCAGCCCAACTCCCATGCTACTTTTTCTTTTTGTGATTTCATGCCTAGTTCGATCAGCTAAACCTCTCCAAAAGCACTCCTCGTACGCTCAAATACTAAGAACGACCTACCCATATTTTTGTACCATATTATTCACCACCCACTAGACTTCATGCGGGCCAAATTTCGGATTTAGATAACAAGTATTTCTAGGATTTTGAAGGATGATTTGTTTGTCCCATTTTAACCCCATCCGATATACATAACCTATCGAAACTCCACCAAATCATTCCCCGCTTTTTCCTACGTACTCCTAATGATATTTTCAACATAATAGGATGACCAGAAATTGACTAGGATCACAGCAGACTTGTATAGTTCGCTATCTTCATTTTTAGAAATTGTATGAAATAAAACATGTATACAAATAACCCAACAAACAAAGGATAAGGTTATCTTTCATGAAATCTATCAAATATCTTCATTTGTCAGTAAAACTATCATAGGTGTCCCATTCCCTACAGTGTCAACAATGATTGAGTGAAAACAAAACGTGTGAATTCCCTCTATAAATCCTACACTTCTATCTACTTTACACTACCTAACATTCACTCATTTTACTCTCACTCAACACTTTACAAACCCAGAAATGTCTATCTTTATTTAGAGAAGCAATATGGGAAAGAACTAAACAATGCAAACATGCATCGAGCTCCCTAAAAGCCTACTGTCTTCTTTACCTTATGCATCCTGTCGAACTACCCAACTTCCTTCACCACCCATTTCACTATCACTACTCTACACTACTCACACCTCACTCCCTCTCACTTATAACAACTTCACTATAAGACCAGAAAACCTCGCTAGTTTTGCTTGGGGGATTTTGAAGCAAGTGGGTTGTCCTTCCCTTGAGTTCCATTCGGTCACTACTGAGTCATCACCACCTTAATAGGTGTAGTAAGTACCCATTCTTCCTCTTACTTTCATGTCTCACACTCCACATCTCACTATCACGTATCATGCATGCATACTTCATTGTATATTCGAACGTATTATATTACTTTTGTATCACTAGTATGTGCAATAAAGTTTACAAACCCACTCCACTGTGAAGGTTTAAAAATCACAACTCACCTCATTCATACGTTTAAGATACTACACACATGCATGCATCAATTCACTCGAACGTGTAGCACATCTCTACTTTGAACATATTGCATGCCTAAACTATTTGTGAACCATGTAAAAAGTCGAACACTCATTCTATGAGATCCTAATAATCACTCACACATTTCTTATATACTTGCATTGCATGATACTTAAATCTCACGTATAACTAAAATATGGGAAAAAGCTAAAATATGTTAAGTGATTTCACACAGAAAAACAGTCCCCAAGTAGCCTTCAAAAATGACTTCATATCTCACGCTATGACTTAGTGACTATACGTTTTCTTTACACGACTTGTTAGACCCTACTACTAGTTACATTTTTCATATAAACATTTTATAGAAATACTAATGACTTGACCCTCGAAAACAACCCAAATGGATCGCAGAAACCATGGTTGAAACTGCCATGGATAACGAGATGGGTTCTACAACCCGTTAAACTGTTTTGTAAACTAATAAGATAAAGTGACCTTTGTAGCCTTCAGTGTAAAAACAAAACGTAAAAAGTGAACCTTTTTGATATACCAACTCACCTCGAACAACAGGAATAAAAATTAGATATTGGGCCTAGTGTTTTGGCTCGATAATAGGCCCATTTAGTGTAAGAATAAGCTACTGATCAAATAAGTTGTTAAAATAAGCTTCTTTTGTCTTAAATAAAACTCAGAAAAAGTCGCCCATCCTTTTTCCCATCATTATATCACTTTTGGACTAAAAATGTAACGCGAACTAACTAGAAGGACCAAAACTGCCAAACTATGAAACTGATAGACTGAAGCTGTGAAAACAGTTTATAAAGGACCTAGAATGACATATCAGTGAACTTCAAGCCTTATATGGACATATGGACAAATTTTGGACTATTATGGACTTTGGACTTAACCGAGGACTAACGACGTAACGCGAGCACAGTTAAAGTAAAAAGAATAAAATCTGAAAAGGAAAAGGACCTATTTAACTTCACTTGACATTCTTAATTTATTTTCATTTTGCACCCTTCACTTCATATGCATTTTACATTTTAAGTTATGCATTATTTAAAGTTTCGTTATTAGAAATTTAGTAACTTCACCTGTATATTATTTCAGCATAGTTTGAGAAAGTAATATTTTGTGTCGATTAACATAAGGATCAAAATGATATCATATATGATATTATATTTTAACTTGAGGCATTTTAAGCATATCACCGATCAAATCGTTATACGATTTTCACATCACACTCACTGTTAGTAGTAAGTCAGAATCTTAGACTTCCCTTATATTCAGGTCTCGTATCGAAGACGTTTCCGTAATCATTTCCATAGATCTAATAATTATATCTTGCCAGATGCGCTTCAGGTGAGTCGTGGCCCCCTTTTTTAATACTTGTTTTTAATAACTCTTTTGGGGGAGATACATGCTTGTAAATATTTTACTCATTATCAATTATATGATTTGCTTGACGTTTATACTTCTATAAGTACTATGAAAACTCTTATGACTTACCGTGAGTCGTGGCCCCCTCTTTTAATACTTGTTTTTAATAACTCTTTTGGGGGAGATACATGCTTGTAAATATTTTACTCATTATCAATTATATGATTTGCTTGACGTTTATACTTCTATAAGTACTATGAAAACTCTTATGACTTACCGTGAGTCGTGGCCCCTCCTATTTTAAATACATGATTTATACCTTTTTGGGGGAGATACATGCTTTAACTGTTTTAAGTTATCTATATAAAACTCTTATGATTTACTCAAAATCATCCACTACGCTTTACATGCTCGCTAAGCTTAAACACTGAATTTGAGAGATAACATTTTTACACTACATGATGTAACTTGACACTGAGATTCATTGTATGCATTCATATAACAAATGAATGTACTGTTACTTTATTATGGTATTTCTACATTTCACTAGAAATAATTGCCAAGACTAAAATTACGCATAATTCATGCACCCTGAAACCTATATTGCCTAAGTTTACTTTATTGCCATAAAGTCCCTTGATCATGAGCCATTAATCACTGCGGTGAGCGCGAATATAGTGAACAGCTTCGAAACCTGTTAGAGGCTGACGACCTATCCCACTAAATACTTGGACGGAATGCCTACATGGTTAGTCGTATTTAGTCGCGATGCACTATATTTGAGAAAAATAGGAATTGGCAAGTCACCTATTACATGAGGGCAAAACTTTCATCATTAATTTGATGAACAATTCGTTTTCCGGTACTCTGTTAACGTTTTGCGTGTCATGAGGCTTAGGGCAATATAACTTTATGAATATATGAATGTTTCATATTTATCCTAGGATACAGCTGTATTTAGTAGACCACCACTTTTCACTGATAAATTTCAGACTCTAGATTATTATGTGTTATGATTATGAATCCTGTACTTGAACCTTAGTTGTTATCATATGTGACTAAATTGTGAATTCTACAAAAGACAACTCAAAAGGGCTTGGTATATCGTTACATTTAAAAGTTGACTCAACATTCTATTTCGAGCGTATAACAACGTAGCTCAGCTTCATTTATAACATGAAACTTATGATTTTGGAGATCATACAGGATTTGCTTGTGGATTTTTATACAACACAACTTGTTATTTATTTCATGAAGAACTATTATTTATTTCAACAATCACTATACACCTTTCAAAGAAAGTTATTTTCTATCAAACTCCACGAACTCACCAACCATTGTGTTGACATTTTAAGCATGTATTTATCTCAGGTCCACAATGAGCACGGAGGAGCACGGATAATTATGAAGGCTATAAATATCATTCGAAAACCTGTTTAATAAACTTTGAAACCACGGGAACCTTACTTTGTAAACTCTGATATTCGAATGATAAATCTTTTAAAACGACCAAATTGGTTATCGTTTTCTACTATTCAACTATTGTGTGACATGAAGTAACACCCAATTTAAATTCCGCTGCATATCACGAAATTGGGGGTGTTACAGATTGGTATCAGAGCTACGGTTATAGAGAAACGGGTCTAAATGAGGTCCGAACTATAACTACTTTTACAAACAAAACATTTTATAGCCTTTCGCTCTCCGTGCTTACCATCCACCAGACGCTTATATGACTTCTAGATAGTTTTGCTACACCAACACTCTAATATATTGATGTATATACTCACCAACTATTTCGAGTACCGTACCAACCACCTTTAATTATCTTATTCGTATCTTTATAGATACGTGTAAAATAAATTTTTCTGTATTTCCGAAAAATCCGCGCATGGATTATTGTGTGGATTGGTACGGGTGTTAAATCAGAAATTCTTAAGTAGGATGATTTACAATGTCTTTATTTGAATGATTGGGATGCCTTTTATTTAAATAAAGAAATTGTAAAGCGCTGAACCATAAGTTTATATTTCCTCATTTACATTGTTTGGGACGCCTCTCTATGTAAATAACGAATTATAAATAAGTGGGCTTATTTTTATCTGTAAGGGCACTAGTATGAAACCAACAACCACGAAAATTCATCAAACACACGGCATAACTCTCATTAGAAACCATAAATATTGATACATAATGATATAAGTAGCGTTGGTAATACTAACATTACAAATATCACTAAGAAAGGCATAACATCACCTATCGGTTGACCTGCTATACTAATGAAAAACACCACTAAACCAGCAAGAGCAAGAACCACGATTGGGTTCAACACCTCGAATATCCTGTACAACAAAAATACACAAGTTATTAATGCAATAAAACATTAATACATGATGTTACTATACGGGTTCAAAGCAACACTCTTATCGTAATACTATCTATTACTATTCTAGCCACTTGCATTAACTATTCCTCACACAAGGACAAACAAGATTTTTCATCCCCTAAAAGCTGGGATTCAGCAACTTTCTCTACATACACCGAATCCTTATTCGAATATCTCTGTGTGAGAGTCTATTATCAACAAAACTCTTTTGTTTAACGGGTAAGTTACCCGCACAGATCCTTGTAATTGGAAACCATGTGAAATTTCATAAAAGAATAACAATAGTTATTCCAAAAGAAAATTTTTCCAAGTTGTGTTAACTAGGAAATAGCAAATTTCACATAAGATTACAATAATTTCATCCACTATTAAGACACTATGAACTACACCATGGCTCTACTCATCCCTTTAACGTTGTGAATTTCATGATGCTTCCCCTAAACCCCGGACATTGTATGTACAATGGCCTCAAAATCTCTTCGTAACCTTACGTCTTACCACTTTGAATTTACCACAAAACTCTAGTGGTCCCTATTTTCTTAGCAGACATTGTGAGTAAATACAGTGGCCTCTACTTTTCTTGAACACTGTAAGTGATACAGTGATCCCTATATTTCAATCTCAGGCACTGTAAATTCTACAGTAATCTCAATTAAATTCAAACACCATATTATTCAAATAAACTCGACAGAAATACTTAAACATTACAAACGATACTAGATTAAAACATCACATCAACATAAACCTAGACTTCAAAGGTAGTCCGGATGATCCCAGGTCTGAGAGTTGTTGGAATAATAACCGTCATCATAAGGATCAAAGCTTGCCAACTTCTCTTCTTCCCATTGAGCTTCCAATCTGCTCAGATCCCGCTCCATGTCAGAAGTCCAACCACCATCATCAACTGCCACATTCTCCTCGAAACTTGGCTGGAAATGATCCAGATGAGGCAAATGTTGTTGTTGCACAACCACCCTTGGTGTAGATGAACTTGATGCACCTTGTTGAAGTTGTGGTTGTTGTTGCTGTTGTGGTGGTGGTGGATTTTGTTGTTGTTGTTGTTGTTGTTGTTGTTGTTGTTGTTGTTGTTGTTGTTGTTGTTGTTGTTGTTGTCGTTGATGTTCAACCCTAGCAGCTTCAACATTCTCTTCAAGACTCCAACGGACTTTGATGGAAATCTGGTTATCTATCTGATGAACACAAGCCCACAGCGATTCGATGACAGCAGCGTCCTTACAATATTCATCATACAAAAACGTGTCAATCACATACTTCCTATTATCTGAAATGTCTGTACACATGGCGTAGCTTTCTCTAAGTCGTTGTTTCAGTTGTTTCGTAGCCTCAAATTGCAGGATGACCTTCACAATAGCATTTTGACGATCCACGTCACTACCCTCAGTTTCCGCCTTGATATAAAGTTGAATTTGTTCACCGGTATGTGGTAACTTACAAGCCATTGATTGTGTGTGTATGGATAACACAAGCATGCCAATGGTATTTATAAGGGTTTGAAAAATACTTTTCAATTATTTTATTCTGAGAAATATAACCGTTTGTATTCGAACGGTAAAACTTTCAAAATTTTGTGTCTATTAAAACTAGCAACTAGTTCTAGGATACGTGGTAAAAAAAATCTGCTTTGATTTTCGCATTTCAACGCAAGAGGCAGGAACAGATCGCGTTAAACACGCCACACCATGACTTAAAAATCATGAACACGCCACATGCAAATAACACTTTCCGTACGATTTGACTACTCACTCTCTAGGAAATTGTGAACCTCCTAACGTCCTCTCGAAACTCTTAGGCATTATACGAGATTTCGATGATCTAGAAACTACCTCGTAACCATATATGTCATAGAACGTGTGTTCAACATTTCATATTCGCCAAAACAAACTTACCCTTGAAACGTTTGGGCCTCAGCCCATGGCTACAGTAACCTAACGCACCCTTGGTTATCATAAACAAAAACTTGGAACCGATTCTAGATTGTCACTAAAAACTTTATCTAACAAGTTTTTCTTTACAAAAGTTAAAGTTCAACAGCTATCTTTACATTCAGCAAGTTCTCATCCGAAACCCTCATTGTTAAAAATCTATTATTTACAAACTCTTTGTTTAACGAATAGGCTACCCCATAAATTTGTGATTTTCAAAAATTATGAATCATGTTTATTTTCAAAACACGATGGAATAACAATTTTCATTTCAAAAACAGAATCTCGAGACAAAATAATTTATTCATAAACCTCACTTTTAACCAACCTCAGTAAGATCTACACTCTCTTATACGCAGTCAAGGAAAAATACGAATATAGAAACTTTAAGAATTCACAACAATATGTGGAAAACACAAATAGCATAAATTTTATTAGAAACCATGGAAGTTAATACATAGCGAGACAATTAACATCGGAAGTGCTAATAGTACAATAAACACAATATAAGGTATAAAATCTTCAATAGGTTGGCCCACCATAGAAACAACAACCCCCACCAACCCAGCAATAGCAAGAGCCACCATAGGATGAAGCACCTTGATTATTCTGCGTCATAAATATAACAAAATATTAAAAGCTATATCGAAACTTATAACTAAACATAAAGACAAACGAGATTTTATTCCACATTTATTAAGGGTTACATCAACACACAACTAAGATACATTCTAAACACACTAACTCGAGATCCTCACCCCAACAATTTACCCACATTCATCGCTAAAATAGTGAGGGGTACGATGAACACCAAAGATGCGATGAAGTAGTCGGAGTTTTCGTCAGGGAAGAAGGCCAGAGAAACGGCGACAAGGACAATGTACACGGTGGCTACGACAATGGCGATCGGCGGCATGGTGCAATTTTTTTCGGAAGAGATGAAGATGAATGGAAAGGGCGGAGCGAAAAGGTGAAAAAGGAAAAAGGTAGATAAGGTTTAAATAGGGAATATAAGTGGAGAAAGTACCCGTTATTTTACTATTCACGATCATTAAATTTCAAATCACTACCATTAAAAATCCACTAGTCTCGACCATTAGAACACTAAACATTAAGTGTTAAGTATTTCCTACTCTCGACCGTTATTTTCACTATTCGTAGCCTATAAATTAAATTATTGACCAAACATTCGAATTTATTTCGTTTAGTACGAATAAATCTAGTTGAAATCTCGCCTCTTTGATATTCAAATAAGAAATCTCTCAACAATATCTTCCATAAACACTCGCCTCAGAACACCACATTTTTCAACACCTATCACGGACTAAACTTCGGGACGAAGTTCAAAATTGAGGGGTAGATACTGTAAGATCCTACGAAAATCCGTTATGATAATCTTTGTTAATTAATAATAACCACGACTTACCGTTTAACAAAACCCATTTTTATGGGGAAATTTAAAATTTTCTTGTTATATTATTTTCACCACAACACGATATCACAACAATTACCAAATGTCGACACTAGACCACGACTTATATTACGTAACGTAACCACTTCACAAGGAATTATATTTCATAAATCACAAATTACATATCTCACTAAATACTATTTAATTATCACTAACTACACAATTTACTCTAAACACATTTTACTTATTTCACTAACATATACTAATTATATTTCACTAAACTAAACAAGCTACAACCCAACCGGACCATCAGGCCCAACATCACCACATACGCCACATCCAGCCCAACTCCCATGCTACTTTTTCTTTTTGTGATTTCATGCCTAGTTCGATCAGCCAAACCTCTCCAAAAGCACTCCTCGTACGCTCAAATACTAAGAACGACCTACCCATATTTTTGTACCATATTATTCACCACCCACTAGACTTCATGCAGGCCAAATTTCGGATTTAGATAACAAGTATTTCTAGGATTTTGAAGGACGATTTGTTTGTCCCATTTTAACCCCATCCGATATACGTAACCTATCGAAACTCCACCAAATCATTCCCCGCTTTTTCCTACGTACTCCTAATGATATTTTCAACATAATAGGATGACCAAAAATTGACTAGGATCACATCAGACTTGTATAGTTCGCTATCTTCATTTTTAGAAATCGTATGAAATAAAACATGTATACAAATAACCCAACAAACAAAGGATAAGGTTATCTTTCATGAAATCTATCAAATATCTTCATTTGTCAGTAAAACTATCATAGGTGTCCCATTCCCTACAGTGTCAACAATGATTGAGTGAAAACAAAACGTGTGAATTCCCTCTATAAATCCTACACTTCTATCTACTTTACACTACCTAACATTCACTCATTTTACTCTCACTCAACACTTTACAAACCCAGAAATGTCTATCTTTATTTAGAGAAGCAATATGGGAAAGAACTAAACAATGCAAACATGCATCGAGCTCCCTAAAAGCCTACTGTCTTCTTTACCTTATGCATCCTGTCGAACTACCCAACTTCCTTCACCACCCATTTCACTATCACTACTCTACACTACTCACACCTCACTCCCTCTCACTTACAACAACTTCACTATAAGACCAGAAAACCTCGCTAGTTTTGCTTGGGAGATTTTGAAGCAAGTGGGCTGTCCTTCCCTTGAGTTCCATTCGGTCACTACTGAGTCATCACCACCTTAATAGGTGTAGTAAGTACCCATTCTTCCTCTTACTTTCATGTCTCACACTCCACCTCTCACTATCACGTATCATGCATGCATACTTCATTGTATATTCGAACGTATTATATTACTTTTGTATCACTAGTATGTGCAATAAAGTTTACAAACCCACTCCACTGTGAAGGTTTAAAAATCACAACTCACCTCATTCATACGTTTAAGATACTACACACATGCATGCATCAATTCACTCGAACGTGTAGCACATCTCTACTTTGAACATATTGCATGCCTAAACTATTTGTGAACCATGTAAAAAGTCGAACACTCATTCTATGAGATCCTAATAATCACTCACACATTTCTTATATACTTGCATTGCATGATACTTAAATCTCACGTATAACTAAAATATGGGAAAAAGCTAAAATATGTTAAGTGATTTCACACAGAAAAACAGTCCCCAAGTAGCCTTCAAAAATGACTTCATATCTCACGCTATGACTTAGTGACTATACGTTTTCTTTACACGACTTGTTAGACCCTACTACTAGTTACATTTTTCATATAAACATTTTATAGAAATACTAATGACTTGACCCTCGAAAACAACCCAAATGGATCGCAGAAACCATGGTTGAAACTGCCATGGATAACGAGATGGGTTCTACAACCCATTAAACTGTTTTGTAAACTAATAAGATAAAGTGACCTTTGTAGCCTTCAGTGTAAAAACAAAACGTAAAAAGTGAACCTTTTTGATATACCAACTCACCTCGAACAACAGGAATAAAAATTAGATATTGGGCCTAGTGTTTTGGCTTGATAATAGGCCCATTTAGTGTAAGAATAAGCTACTGATCAAATAAGTTGTTAAAATAAGCTTCTTTTGTCTTAAATAAAACTCAGAAAAAGTCGCCCATCCTTTTTCCCATCATTATATCACTTTTGGACTAAAAATGTAACGCGAACTAACTAGAAGGACCAAAACTGCCAAACTATGAAACTGATAGACTAAAGCTGTGAAAACAGTTTATAAAGGACCTAGAATGACATATCAGTGAACTTCAAGCCTTATATGGACATATGGACAAATTTTGGACTATTATGGACTTTGGACTTAACCGAGGACTAACGACGTAACGCGAGCACAGTTAAAGTAAAAAGAATAAAATCTGAAAAGGACAAGGACCTATTTAACTTCACTTGACATTCTTAATTTATTTTCATTTTGCACCCTTCACTTCATATGCATTTTACATTTTAAGTTATGCATTATTTAAAGTTTCGTTATTAGAAATTTAGTAACTTCACCTGTATATTATTTCAGCATAGTTTGAGAAAGTAATATTTTGTGTCGATTAACATAAGGATCAAAATGATATCATATATGATATTATATTTTAACTTGAGGCATTTTAAGCATATCACCGATCAAATCGTTATACGATTTTCACATCACACTCACTGTTAGTAGTAAGTCAGAATCTTAGACTTCCCTTATATTCAGGTCTCGTATCGAAGACGTTTCCGTAATCGTTTCCATAGATCTAATAATTATATCTTGCCAGATGCGCTTCAGGTGAGTCGTGGCCCCCTTTTTTAATACTTGTTTTTAATAACTCTTTTGGGGGAGATACATGCTTGTAAATATTTTACTCATTATCAATTATATGATTTGCTTGACGTTTATACTTCTATAAGTACTATGAAAACTCTTATGACTTACCGTGAGTCGTGGCCCCCTCTTTTAATACTTGTTTTTAATAACTCTTTTGGGGGAGATACATGCTTGTAAATATTTTACTCATTATCAATTATATGATTTGCTTGACGTTTATACTTCTATAAGTACTATGAAAACTCTTATGACTTACCGTGAGTCGTGGCCCCTCCTATTTTAAATACATGATTTATACCTTTTTGGGGGAGATACATGCTTTAACTGTTTTAAGTTATCTATATAAAACTCTTATGATTTACTCAAAATCATCCACTACGCTTTACATGCTCGCTAAGCTTAAACACTGAATTTGAGAGATAACATTTTTACACTACATGATGTAACTTGACACTGAGATTCATTGTATGCATTCATATAACAAATGAATGTACTGTTACTTTATTATGGTATTTCTACATTTCACTAGAAATAATTGCCAAGACTAAAATTACGCATAATTCATGCACCCTGAAACCTATATTGCCTAAGTTTACTTTATTGCCATAAAGTCCCTTGATCATGAGCCATTAATCACTGCGGTGAGCGCGAATATAGTGAACAGCTTCGAAACCTGTTAGAGGCTGACGACCTATCCCACTAAATACTTGGACGGAATGCCTACATGGTTAGTCGTATTTAGTCGCGATGCACTATATTTGAGAAAAATAGGAATTGGCAAGTCACCTATTACATGAGGGCAAAACTTTCATCATTAATTTGATGAACAGTCCGTTTTCCGGTACTCTGTTAACGTTTTGCGTGTCATGAGGCTTAGGGCAATATAACTTTATGAATATATGAATGTTTCATATATATCCTAGGATACAGCTGTATTTAGTAGACCACCACTTTTCACTGATAAATTTCATACTCTAGTTTATTATGTGTTATGATTATGAATCCTGTACTTGAACCTTAGTTGTTATCATATGTGACTAAATTGTGAATTCTACAAAAGACAACTCAAAAGGGCTTGGTATATCGTTACATTTAAAAGTTGACTCAACATTCTATTTCGAGCGTATAACAACGTAGCTCAGCTTCATTTATAACATGAAACTTATGATTTTGGAGATCATACAGGATTTGCTTGTGGATTTTTATACAACACAACTTGTTATTTATTTCATGAAGAACTATTATTTATTTCAACAATCACTATACACCTTTCAAAGAAAGTTATTTTCTATCAAACTCCACGAACTCACCAACCATTGTGTTGACATTTTAAGCATGTATTTATCTCAGGTCCACAATGAGCACGGAGGAGCACGGATAATTATGAAGGCTATAAATATCATTCGAAAACCTGTTTAATAAACTTTGAAACCACGGGAACCTTACTTTGTAAACTCTGATATTCGAATGATAAATCTTTTAAAACGACCAAATTGGTGATCGTTTTCTACTATTCAACTGTTGTGCCATGAAGTAACACCCAATTTAAATTCCGCTGCATATCACGAAATTGGGGGTGTTACAAAAATTAACAAACACTAACTGATGAACCAAAAGACTTTGAAAAACAACTGACGCTAACTGATGAACCAAAACACTTTGAAAAACAACCGATGCTAACTGACACTAACTGATGAACCAAAACATTTTAAAAAACAACCGACGCTAACTGATGAACATACTTTTTTTCTGAATAAAAAATGATGAACATACTTTTTGTTGAATAAAAAACATGATGAAAATTAACAAACACTAACTGATGAACCAAAAGACTTTGAAAAACAACCGACGCTAACTGATGAACCAAAACACTTTGTAAAACAACTGACGCTAACTGACACTAACTGATGAACCAAAACATTTTAAAAAACAACCGATGTTAACTGATGAACATAATTTTTGCTGAATAAAAATTGATGAACAATAACTGATGAACATACTTTTTGCTGAATAAAAAACATGATGAAAATTAACAAACACTAACTGATGAACAAAAACACTTTAAAAAACAACTGACGATAACTGATGAACCAAAACACTTTGAAAAACAACCGACGCTAATTGATGAACCTAAACACTTTGAAACACAACCGACGCTGACTAATGAACCAAAACAGTTTGAAAACCAACTAATGTTAACTGACACTAACTGATGAACCAAAACACTTTGAAAAACAACCGACACTAACTGATGTACCTACTTTTTTGCTGAATAAAAACTGATGAACATACTTTTTGCTGAATAAAAATTGATGAACAATAACTGATGAGCCAAAACACTTTGAAAAACAACCGATGCTAACTGATGAACATACTTTTTGTTGAATAAAAATTGATGAACATACATTTTTGCTGAATAAAAAACATAATGAAAATTAACAAACCGAAGAATAAACATCATTCTTTTATACCTTTAATTGATGAACGGTCTGCATTGCTTTTCGATCTTCTTTCCGCGGACACATTAACTTTTCTTCTAGGTTCTAAAAATTTAAATAAAATATAGTTAAAAGCAAATTATAAAACAATAAAACTAAAGAATAAACATAATTTTTAATCCTATTTTTTTTTTACAAATAAGTTATAAAAATTTACCTTCTTCTACTTCATTTTCACTAGTCGCTATTAGTCTATCACTTTTTCTTCTAGATTCTAAAAAATCAAAATAAAAATTTGAGTAAACTCCAAACTACATCCCTGTGGTTTATTTAATTTCGCACCATAATCCAATTTTTTTTTTTTTTTGCAACATATACATCCCTCCGTTAGTAAAAGTCAAACACTATACATCCCTCCGTTAAAATAAGGACAAACGGCGCAAACCATTTCTCTGTTATCTCCTAACGAGATAGAAATGGTTTACACCGTTAGTCCTATGGGTTAAATCTATTTGCACCGTTAGTCCTTTTCTCCGTTATCTCCTAACGAGATAGAAATGGTTTACACCGTTAGTCCTATGGGTTAACTCTATTTGCACCGTTAGTCCTTTTTTACGTTTTCGTCCGATTTTTTTACGTTTTCGTCCAGTTTTTTACGTTTTCGTCCGGTTTTTTACGTTTTGGTCCCATTTTTTTACATTTTCGTCCGATTTTTGTACGTTTTCTTCCGGTTTTTAACGTTTTCGTCCGGTTTTTTACGTTTTCTTCCGCTTATTTACGTTTTCGTCCGTTTTTTTACGTTTTCGTCTGTTTTTTTACGTTTTTGTGTGTTTTTTTATGTTTTCGTCCGCTTATTTACGTTTTCGTCCATTTTTTTACGTTTTCATCTGTTTTTTTTCCGTTTTTGTCCTTTTTTTACGTTTTCGTCCGATTTTTTACGTTTTCGTCCGCTTTTTTATGTTTTCGTCCTTTTTTTATATTTTCATCCGTTTTTTTACGTTTTCTTCCGCTTATTTACGTTTTTGTCTGTTTTTTTTACGTTTTCGTCCGCTTTTTTACGTTTTCGTCCGCTTTTTTACATTTTCATCCGTTTTTTTACGTTTTCGTCAATTTTTTTACGTTTTCGTCCATTTTTTTAGGTTTTGGTCCTATTTTTTAACGTTTTGGTCCGGTTTTTTAACGTTTTCATCCGGTTTTTTACGTTTTCGTCTGGTTTTTTACGTTTTCGTCCGTTTTTTTACGTTTTCGTCCGGTTTTTTACATTTTGGTCCGGTTTTTTAACGTTTTCGTCTGGTTTTTTATGTTTTCGTCCGGTTTTTTACATTTTCGTCCATTTTTTTACTCTTTCGTCCGGTTTTTTACGTTTTGGTCCGGTTTTCTAACGTTTTTGTCCGGTTTTTTATGTTTTCATCCGTTTTTTTACGTTTTCTTCCGCTTATTTACGTTTTAGTCTGTTTTTTTACGTTTTCATCCGCTTTTTTACGTTTTCGTCTGTTTTTTTACATTTTCGTCTTTTTTTTTACTTTTTCGTTCGCTTATTTACGTTTTCGTCCATTTTTTTACGTTTTCATTCATTTTTTTAGTTTTGTCCCTTTTTGAACATTTTTGTCCATTTTTTACGTAAAAAAAGGACAAAAACAGAAAAAAAACAGACGGAAACGTAAAAAAATGGACAAAAACGTAAAAAAATCAGATGAAAACATAAAAAAAGGACGAAAACGTAAAAAAACGTAAAAAAAAAAGATGAAAACGTAAAAAATCAGACGAAAACGTAAAAAAATGGACGAAAACATAAAAAACCGGACAAAAACGTAAAAAACCGAACGAAAACGTTAAAAAACCAGACCAAAACGTAAAAATCCGGACGAAAACGTAAAAAAACGGACGAAAACGTAAAAAACCGGACGAAAACGTAAAAAAACATACGAAAACGTAAATAAGCGGAAGAAAACGTAAAAAAACGGATGAAAACGTAAAAAAACGGATGAAATCGTAAAAAAAAGGACGAAAACATAAAAAACGGACGAAAATGTTAAAAACCGGACGAAAACGTTAAAAAACCAGACCAAAACGTAAAAAAATTGGACCAAAACGTAAAAAACCGGACGAAAACGTAAAAAGCAGACGAAAACGTTAAAAACCGGATGAAAACGTAAAAAAATTGGATGAAAACGTAAACAAATGGGACCAAAACGTAAAGAACCTGACGAAAACGTTAAAAAACCGGACCAAAACGTAAAAAAATGGACGAAAACATAAAAAAACGAACGAAAACGTAAAAAAGCGGACGAAAACGTAAGAAACCGGACGAAAACGTAAAAAACCGGACGAAAATGTTAAAAACCGGACGAAAACGTAAAAAAATTAGACCAAAACGTAAAAAACCGGACGAAAACGTAAAAAAATCGGACGAAAACGTAAAAAAGGACTAACGGTGCAAATAGAGTTAACCCATAGGACTAACGGTGTAAACCATTTCTTTCTCGTTAGGAGATAACGGAGAAAAGGACTAACGGTGCAAATAGAGTTAACCCATAGGACTAACGGTGTAAACCATTTCTATCTCGTTAGGAGATAACGGAGAAATGGTTTGCGCCGTTTGTCCTTATTTTAACGGAGGGATGTATAGTGTTTGACTTTTACTAACGGAAGGATGTATATGTTGCAAAAAAAAATTTGGATGTATGGTGCGAAATTGAGTAAACCACATGGATGTATTTTGGAGTTTACTCTAAAAATTTAGTTAAACTAAGATATGCATCAACAAATTAAAACTAAAACAAAACAAAAAAAACCTAAATGATGAATTTACCATCTCGATTCATCTTTACGAGAGCATAAAACCCTAATTTGATTGGAATATGTGATTTCGATCGGAATAAAACCCTAATTTGATCGGAATATGTGATTTCGATCGGAATAAAACCCTAATTTAGATCCTCAATTTTAGAGAGATGATGGAGAAGTTTTTTGAGAGAGAAGTTATTGGAATGAAATGATCGAATGACAGGTTTTTTGAGAGAGGGAAGATGTTTTTTTTTTGGCAATTACATTTTTACCCTTTTGAGGGGTCCATCAACCTAACAACCGTTGGATACTATTAGTGAATGGATGCTTTTATAAAAAATTGATCTGACGGCTGATATATCTTTTTAGACTTTTTAAAATAAAACCACTTTTTATGGGATCACAACTCTCTTCACTATACATGAATATCTTAACTCTATAACCATCTCACATGACTCAAGAGCATTTAATTATAAAGAGGTTTAGGCTTTAAGACCTTTTCATTTCACATAAAGCATAAACTAAAAACTCACGATGGATGAAATGAATAACAAAGCTTTTCTTAAGTTTTAAAGTTTTTCTTAGACCCCCCATTGTGATTGCTCCAAGGTTGTAAGTTTCTTGTTGACAAGTTATAGATCTTTTGTTGCGAGATTGTTTTCCTTGTTAAAATTTTTGTAAGTTTTTTTTGGTGTTTGCGTCTTCTAACTCCTTGCTAGTTATGTATGATACTCGCCACTAAGAAAATGCCTCAAACCTAAGCACCCTCGTAGGTTATTTGAGTCGGTTTATTACGTTATTTTGCTTACATCTCTTAGGATAGTTGCAATTTGCAAGGACCAAACTTGTAACAACTCGACTTGAATGTTGAGATTATGTACCTATCGATTTGTTAGAGCAAAAGTCAGTTTTAATAAATTTTTCATAGCTAAAACGACATAAATTTGATTATAAGTGATACTTCAATTACTATTCGAAAAGCCTAAGTCCATATCCAATTAACTATGAGACCTAATAGGTTCTAAACCATATCAAACAACTACGTACATTGTCTCACCTAGGTCTATTAGATATTTCACATTAATTTAGATGGGACATTGTTCAAATCGGTGTTCGACTATTAGGTAGACTAACAATTGCGATGGCAAAATACTAATATAGTTAATCATGTCGAAAATCATAACCCTGTCATAGACATGTTCACGTAATCGAATAAAGACCATGTAACCCGTTAATCTGAACCAAACTTTAATCATAGTCGGTTACAGAGTTTTAATCGACCACCAAATTGACGCAAACCCTATTACCAGTAATAATACGACTAAACTAGCTATGTTACATCTTGTTTCCCTAACATGTGTATAATACTACATAATATTACTAACATATTCAAATTATGTTCTTTGATCTGTCAAAAGGCTCATCCGTTTATTCGTTTCTTTGATTCATCAAAAGAAACTCACTAAGCCCGACTGTGACGAAGCTCAACCCTATGTGTGATCGAGGAAGAGAATGGAGGAATGTGGTGACCACCATTTGTGAAGGAACAAAATCAATGGTCTATTATGATATGTTAATGTGTTGTGAAATATGTGCATCTGAATGGATAGTAACATGTAAATATGATAATTGTAAGCAAAATAATTGAGATGCCTAATAGGCTAATAGTATGGTGCATAAATCGATCGACAATGGTTTATAAGTTTGTGAATAAGTGACTACCTTTGTTGTCAACAATAAAACACAATATATATTTTTAAGCATACTACTGATCATACCAATCAGTTCTCTGCTATACTTTTAGTAATTTAATACTTGAAAACTTATTCCATCAAGAACACAAGTTAAAAGAATGAAAAATATTAGTAAATGATAAATAGATGGTAGCAATTATTTATTCTGTCTCAAATTATAAGTACTTTTAAATTGCATACGCTTTAGAAATTCTTGTTAATATAATTTTAACCTATCAAATAGTATCTCTTCTCATCAAAATTTATTTTAATTGGTTAATATTAAAGGGGACAAGAATTTATAAAAATGATCAAGGTGGATCTAGGGGTTCCCGGATACATGATGAATTTTGCCGCCTAATGTAAATTTTCGATGAAAATCTTGATTTTTTCGAAATGAAATTGGCTTCGAAATTTTGTGTAACACAAATATATGTCTCTTCTAGTTAGTTCACTAAAAGAACATACAAGTCTTCTTAATTTATTTACCAGTTTTAATTACATTTTAGTTTATTTTTAATTTTTTTACACTAATAAAATTTTTTTATGCAAGAGTTCTGGTCTACAGATGATATGATATAAATAATTTTCTTTTTTTTAAGCACTTTGAACATTTATTTGTTTTTTTTACAAAGTTGGCAAGTTGGAAATGCAATATCCCATACCCCTCTAGCTGGATCCATCAATCCAAC
Organism: Artemisia tridentata subsp. tridentata; assembly: GCA_021014915.2. Classification (NCBI taxonomy): domain Eukaryota; kingdom Viridiplantae; phylum Streptophyta; class Magnoliopsida; order Asterales; family Asteraceae; genus Artemisia; species Artemisia tridentata. The sequence continues at coordinate 249,719,020 of CP139503.1, forward strand.
CTCCTCAACACCCCTTTTAGAGCACAAGGTGTGGTGAGTTAGGGTGATGGCAATGGAGGATTCAGAATCATGGGAGGATTCTCACCGACCAATCACAGACTGCCATGTGGCAGGCAAAAAAAGGAGGATTTGGAATCTTAAAGTGTTGGCAGTAGAGGACTATTGAGGATTCGGAATCATGCCTCATTTTATTTATTTATTATTTTTGAGCGGTAAGTTATGAGGCTAAAAAAACATACCATCAACAAAGTTATAAAATTCGAGAATACAGTGTTCATCTACCACCAACAAACAAAGTTAAAGTTCATCTTCATCTTTATATCTTCAAAACACACTAAACCATCAACACACAAACACAAATTCACACCACCCACCAACACTCAATCTACACATACAAACACACCACCACCCGAAACCACTGGTGGGAAACCACCACTGCAGTTGACCACCTCCTCTGTTCTACCTCTTCATATTTGTGTGGTCTTGTGGATATATATTAAAAAAGTTGAAAAAAAAAAAAAAAAAAAAAAAAAAAAAAATTAAATTACCCAAACGGTCTAAAAAAGAGCCGTTGGGTTTTGTCTTTTGTGGCTTCCTTTCCCAAGCCGCGTCGTCTTCCCCAGGATTCCAAAGCACGAGACGTTGGCGGCAAGGGTGTTGGCGGCGGTGTTCGCCGACGGCCTTCCCCCAAGCCGCTGGCGGCCTAGCCTCCATTGCCAACACCCTTAGTAAACCTCCTCATTTGGGGCCCACGGGGTGCCACATCAATTTAACAAACCTCTACAACTAAACACCCCCCCCACCTAACAACTGACATCAATTTACTCATTTGGGGCCCACCACTTACAACTTTATTTTTTTTTATTCAAATTTCCAAATAAACTAAATTCATTTCATTAAAAAAAATACATTACAACATATTAAAAAACATACGAAACAACGATACAGAAAAAAAACGATACGGGAAATAACGATACGGAAAAAAACGATACGGAAAAAAAAACGAAACTTAAGCATTTTCCTCGTCGTCGATTTGATATTTTCTCATGATTTGTTCTTGTCTCCGGCGAATGATAGCGGTTTTTTTTGGTGTGGTCTAGTCGGGATCAATCATGAGAAACTTCATCTCCTCCATCTCTAAGGTCTTCACTTCCTTCTGTCTCCGCGTCCAAATCCACGGCTTTTTTTGATTTTTTTGCCATCGTTTTTTCCTACGGGATTTGGCCCGGTCACGTGCTTATGGGAATTTGAATTGTGAACCTGATGGTTGTGATTCAAATGTGGTTATGTTGAGATTGAGAAAACGTTGAAGGTTGTGTCGGGTTAAAAAACTGTGGTGCAGAAATCGTTGGGGTGATTTGCGAATCCTTATTGAAACGCATATTGTTGATTAAGGTAAATTGCCTCCGGGTCAATTTGCGTACTATATGGCGACGAAGAGTTAGAATTTTGCGACGAGAGGGTAGACGGGTTTGACGAACCCCGTATTATTGTGGTTTGACGTGAGGAGGTTCGTGAAATAGCAGCCTTCATTCGGGTTTTGAGACATTTTTTTTTGTTTTTTTTTTTTTTTTGTTTTTTTTTTTTTGAGTTGAGATATAGAGAGTAATGTTATATTTTTGGTTGAATTATATGTGAGAAAAATATATGTAATGGTTTGGTATTTATAGGGTACACTAATAATAAATTTTTTTATGCAAGAGTTCTGGTCTACAAATGATATGATATAAATATTTATTTTTTATTTTTTGTTTTTTTTACAAAGTTGGCAAGTTGGAAATGCAATATCCCACACCCTTCTTCTAGCTGGATCCATCAATCCAACCTCCTTTTATCATTTCCCCTGTCGGCTAATCAATCAGCACCATCCTCTCTCCCTGCTAACGTAAAAATTAATAATTAAAACCCTAACCCCAAAATCCAATCCGATCAGATCAGATCAGATCCACCGTCAATGGCGGCGGCATCAGCATCCCGTCGTCTCCGGGACCTCCAATCCCACCCCTCCAACAAAACCTGCGTCGACTGCTCTCAAAAAAACCCCCAATGGGCCTCCGTCTCCTACGGCATCTTCATGTGTCTAGAATGTTCCGGCAAGCACCGCGGCCTAGGTGTCCACATCTCATTCGTCAGATCTGTTACCATGGATTCATGGTCTGAGATCCAGCTTCGTAAAATGGAATCTGGTGGTAATGAGAAATTAAACTCCTTTTTTCTACAGTATGGGATCCCTAAGAATACAGATATTGTCTAGGAATGCATTTACTAAACAGAGTACGGATGATCTTAAAGTCAGTTTCTTTTCCCATCCTAGTGAGTTTCATCTTTCCTTTCCTTTGCAATTCATTAAAACAGGGAAATTATTACACCATTCCTCAGGCCAACACCAGGAATCATTATGTATCAAGTCTGCTACTTTGCAATCATTCTTTAATCTTGCTGCATAAATCTCCCTTGTTGTTATAAAAGTACTTAAAGGAAAAGGACCCAATTGGCACTAGTTATCATGCCAAGCAAGTGTTGATTCTCCATTATTAATTTTACAAAGAACATAACTTCTTATTGTATCTCTTAATCCCAGTATGTTTTTCCAACCCATACTACTATCTCTTTCCACAGGAACTTCCCAAATGCCCCTTCCTTTTAATTTCTCTATATTAACCCATTTAACTCACAAAGTATCTTTTTTTGCTGCTACATTCCACAAATGTTTGACTAGCAAAACTTCATTCCACACATACAAGTTTTTCAATCCTAATCAGAAACTTTTGCTTTACCTTTCTGCAACTCCCTTGAGAGCATAGAAATCCTTTAAGTAGCTTGTTAATATAATAAATGACAGATTTTGTTAATCTCCCAGCATAGGATAAGGCTTTATTCCTCCAATCATTCACTTTATTCCTTACTTTATCTATCAAGGGTTTACAATCTTGAACACTTATCTTCTTGGTAATAAGAGGGACACCTAAGTATCTCACCGGTAGTTTACCAACAGCAAAAGGAATAATATTCAAAATCATCTCCTGTTCACCTCCTGATAGTCCCCCAAAAAAGATTGTGCTTTTCTGCAAGTTAGCTTTTAACCCTATCTCACAAGTTAGCTGTTATTAATGATAACATCTAAGTTTTTCATTTTTTTCAGAGGGATGGAGAAGTGGTTTGGCGATTGGAAAGATATTATTTTGGGGTGGGGTGGGGGGGGGGGGGGATAAGAGCGGATGCCACGTTGTTACAAGCCGAGAAGAAATAGGCATCGTTCAAAAAAAACAAAGATGCGGAAATGTTTCTAAAAAACCTGTCATTATGCTATTGGACATGGATATCAATGTAATCATCTTCTCTCATTCAACTTGTTTGGTGCTTCATTCCAAAATTCAACTTCTAAAAACACAAGTTTCCTTGTTTTGCTACAGATGCTACCGTGGGAAAGCATGGAGGTATTAAGAAACCGAGAGATCTACCGAATGCCGTCGATTTCCAGCATCGTCTATGCTTATTACAGATTAATCAATAATGACAAAAACAAAGTGATTGATTCTTCTACACCTATAGTCAATCCACACAAGGCATTTTATGTAGCATTCCCCGATTGTACTCGTGATAAAGCTGGCGAGATGGAAATTTATGTTGCGGATCGATTAAGAGATACACACAATTTAGAGGCAAGTTTCCAAACCTTAATTTACTATGGTGAATTCAAACATGGTTTAATTAGCTTTTTGCGGTCCTGATAAATGCAAGTCAAGATAATGATCATATATTTTTTATTTCTATGCCAGGGTAAGTCCTTTGAACCAGTTGATAGCAATGAGATTCACGACAAATTAGCAACCCATGATTTTTATCTCTATTATGGCCATGGAGACGGTTAGTATTTTAAATACTCATGTATTATTATATTTATAAAAGTTTTGCAAAACATGGTCATAATTAATAGTAATGTTCTAGGTTTTCAGTACATACCTAAGAGATAAAGTTGTTAATCTACTAAAGTGTGCAACAACGTTGATGTGATGTAACAGCGGGTTGATAGTTTTAAACGGTCATACATCCCAAACGCCAATAGCGATCGGTAACCTTTGGAACGTGTTCCCTCATCCGGCGGGTGTTGTTCTCGTGACCTTATATGACAGCCGGATAGGAGATATGGCTTCTGATGGTAAATCTGGCGGCCTTGGTTCGTATTTAGTTAAAGCTAGAGATTCTCCGTATCTTACCTATAAATATTTAGAAGGTGCAATGTTTTGGCATCCCCATCGAAATTCAAAAAGAAGAGCAGAGATATCTGCTTTTCTTTTTGAAAGGTGCAGCTCCAATATGTTTTGGCATCCCCACCGAAATTCAAAAAGAAAAGCAGAGACCTCTGCTTTTCTTTTTGAATTTCGGTGGGGATGCCAAAACATTGCACCTTCTAAATATTTATAGGTAAGATACGGAGAATCTCTAGCTTTAACTAAATACGAACCAAGGCCGCCAGATTTACCATCAGAAGCCATATCTCCTATCCGGCTGTCATATAAGGTCACGAGAACAACACCCGCCGGATGAGGGAACACGTTCCAAAGGTTACCGATCGCTATTGGCGAAACAGCTAAAATATAATCCAACGTAGCGCTGTTTGGGATGTATGAACTTTTAAAACTATCAACCCGCTGTTACATCACATCAACATTGTTGTTGCACACTTTAGTAGATTGACAACTTTATCTCTTGGCATGTACTCAAAACCTAGAACATTACTATTAATTATGACCATGTTTTGCAAAACTTTTATAAATATAATAATACATGAGTATTTAAAATACTAACCGTCTCCATGGCCATAATAGAGATAAAAATCATGGGTTGCTAATTTGTCGTGAATCTCATTGCTATCAACTGGTTCAAAGGACTTACCCTGGCATAGAAATAAAAAATATATGATCATTATCTTGACTTGCATTTATCAGGACCGCAAAAAGCTAATTAAACCATGTTTGAATTCACCATAGTAAATTAAGGTTTGGAAACTTGCCTCTAAATTGTGTGTATCTCTTAATCGATCCGCAACATAAATTTCCATCTCGCCAGCTTTATCACGAGTACAATCGGGGAATGCCACATAAAACGCCTTGCGTGGATCGACTATAGGTGTAGAAGAATCAATCACTTTGTTTTTGTCATTATTGATTAATCTGTAATAAGCATAGACGATGCTGTAAATCGACAGCATTCGGTAGATCTCTCGGTTTCTTAATACCTCCATGCTTTCCCAAAGTAGCATCTGTAGCAAAACAAGGAAACTTGCGTTTTTAGAAGTTGAATTTTGGAATGAAGCACCAAACAAGTTGAATGGGAGAAGATGATTACATTGATATCCATGTCCAATAGCATAATGACAGTTTTTTTGGAAACATTTCCGCGTCTTTGTTTTTTTTGAACGATGCCTATTTCTTCTCAGCTTGTAACAACGTGGCATCCGCTCTTATCCCCACCCCACCAAAAGAATATCATTTTTTTCAGAGGGATGGAGAAGTGTTGAGGAGTATCTTCTACCTTATCTTGAACAGGCATTAGGTGATTCAACTGAGGCTGTAATAGTTAATGCATTAGATTGTTTGGCTATTTTGTGCAAAAGTGGGTTTTTGCGGAAAAGAATACTCCTTGAAATGATCGAACATGCATTTCCACTGTTGTGTTATCCTAGTCAATGGGTGAGAAGATCAGTAGTAACGTTTATATCAGCAAGTAGTGAGAGTTTAGGTTCTATTGATTCCTCTGTGTTTCTCGTTCCACTTATCCGCTCTTACGCACAGTCCAAGCAATTAGAAAGTGATGACATGTATCAGAAAGGTGCTCGAGAATTGGATCAGATGAAGATGTGGACTGATCGACAATCTGATCTTCAGGATCACAAGTCTATTATCAGCACCATGCAGTCATTTAGTCTTGGTGAAAATGATGTTGAGGCTAAGTTAAGAACCATGGGAAGCTTTGTTCGTACTTCTTCTGGCTCAGTTGATATTACGGATCCCTCATTTTCACAGATAAATTGAAGTTTTCTGGTTTTATGTCCCCGCAAATAAGTGGTGCAAACAGTTTGATTGGTGATAAATCTTCAGAAGGTATACCATTGTACTATTTTAAATATGACAACAAGAGAACGTCAGGAAATCCTCCATCTGCTCCTGAATCTTCTGCAACATTGGACGCTTTAGGTTCTGTTTCATTATCCATGCCTCATAAGGATCCTTTTAGCAAGTTCCGACACCTAAGCTTATCTCAAGCTCAATAGGCATTTCTAATAACCCTCCACAGATTCAGTGTCGTACACGAGTTGGAGGATAGGGAATTAGATCAGACAATGGGAGTCTCTAGTTCTCGAAAAGGTGTTATAGGAGATGATAGCTCACATCCTATTGAACTATCAGGATTACCATCTTTTGCTGGAACTCAAGTAATTCCCGATTCAGGATGGAGACCTGGTGGTGTATTGGTTGCACATCTACAGGAACACCGTTCTGCCGTCAATGACATATCTGTATCAACTTATCACAGCTTCTTGGTTACTGCATCTGATGATTCAACTGTTAAAGTATGGGATTCAAGAAAGTTGGAAAAAGATATCTCATTTAGATCTAGACTAACTTATGGTCTAGATGGAAGGAGCACTCTGTGCGACAATGCTTCATGGCTCTGCTCAAGTTGTTGGAGCTTCTGATGGTACAATTCATATGTTTTCAGTTGATTACATCTCGAGAGGACTTGGAAGTGTTGTAGAGAAATATTCAGGAATTGCTGATGTTAAAAAGAATAACATTGGAGAAGGTGCCATTCTTAAACTACTCTTCAGGCAGTGACGACGGTAAAATGATTCTGTATAGCACACAGAATTGCGGCATCCATTTATGTGATACAAGAGAAAACTCGAAACCATGGAATACAAAAGTGGTTCCTGAAGAGGGCTATGTATCTTCTCTTGTGGCAAGTCCTTGTGGGAATTGGTTTGTTTCTGTTGGAATTTTAACAAGTACATATTAATCAAGAAACATCAAAGCACGCAACGGAAGCAAAAGAATCTAATACTTGTAATTAAATTAACCGAAAACTAAAGAAAGCGTACCTTTTAGCAATTCCAAGCAAATACATGATCAAATCATGATTCAAACCCTAAATTGGGTTTTGTATCGTTCGACTTATAAGAAAGTCGAATGGGGTAATTCACAAACACAAGTGCTGTTTGTCCTACGATTTTGTACACACGTATTACTAACAATTTGATGCGAAAAGCTAGGTTCTTGAATCACCAAACAACCAAAACACTTTTGTTGATCACAAGCAAATTGAAAAACCCTTATGGATGGGTTTGATCGATCGGTTATGGACAAAGGGAGTGTTAGGGTTGTTTTAAGGTGAACCAATATTAGAAAAGAATGAATACAACCCTTTGTATTTGTACTAAACACAACTTAGAGTCCAAGTTAAGGTAGGATTACCCTACCTTACCCTAATCGGCTGAATATGGGATCCAAGACGGATTCTAGATTCTTCTTGGCTTGTTTCTATATATTCGTCTCCCTTCTTAACTTAACGACTGTTAGTCAATTTTCGTTAAGTACTAACACCCGTTAAGTATTTATCAATTGTGATTTAATAATTAAATATAACATTTTATATTAATTATTTAAAACATCGATTCTAATACGTAAAGTGTGCAATCCCATAGTCTCGTGTTCGAATTCGGTCATACGTATATTAATTTATATCCACAACTTAACACCTCCCACTTTGATATACCTTAATATAGGTAATAACATTGGTTAGCGTCTAGCTTAACACTCCAATGCCCCAGAACGACCCTGAGTGTGGTTTCCTAGAAAACCTTTTAATGATTTATCATTATACTTATCATTTTGTTTCTAATACTACATTAACTATGGATATGGATCAAAGTCATTACATAAGTTAATTATTCTGTTTCTCGTTATTTCTTATTGAACAAGATTACCAAATCATCTGGATGTATTATACTTCAAAACAAATTTGAAGGAACAAATTCTCTCTTGACTACAAGCAAAACCCATGAATTTTACAGCACTTCTGAAAATAGCCCTTATAACTACCAGTTACGGATAGCGTTAGACTATTTCACAAAAATGTGCTACATCCATAACAGTTTCGTGGTATCTCAAGTCTGAGGATAAATATTCATGATTTACTTAATGACAAAGATCCATAAAGTACAATCATGCGGTTGGGATGAGTCCTATATTTAATTCATTAAATATCATGTGAATTTGGCATGTCCACGCATCAATATACACAAGTATATTATACCAAAACTCATATTTGTCTTAATTTAATGATATTCCCATATCATTGATTGACAACAGACTATTTAGAATAACACAAGTTATTCACGGATTAAACATGCAAATATAGGATATGTTATTAATAAAATGAAAAAAAAATAAACATAACTAATATTTTATTTCATTAAAATAATAATTGTTCAAAACATTCTTTATCCAAATACATAACCACATATTTACATGAAACTACTAGCTAAACGAAGTCCAATGCCATTGGCATGTTGAGTAAGCTTTTCCTTAGGTAAAGCCAAGGATCAGCTAGATTGTCATCTGTGTGAACTTTGAGTAGATTGATTTCACCAATGTCGACTTGTTCTCGAACATAGTGATATCATCGAGGAAAATGTCTGCTCCATACGAGCAGCTTCCTCTCGTAGTTCTTTTTCTTCTGTTTCTCTCCTTACTTCCTCATCCTCTTCCAGTAGTCGGAGTTGTTCTTCGGTGAGGTGAAACGGATTGTCTTGCTGTTCAACAACCGGTTCCTCTTCCGTTGGAATTACAGGAAAGATATCTGGTGGAGTGTTTTGTTGGTAGAAGTTTTCAACGTAGGGAAATTGTTGGGAGAAGTTTTGAACCTCGGGAAATTGTTGGGAGAAGTTTTGTTGAGACATTGTTGAGAATCTGTGCTAAGAAGTTGTGTGTGTGAGAAACAAAGCAGAGTGTGGGTATATATAGGAAATGTATAAATTTAAAATTGAATTTGAATTTGAATTTTGAATCCTCCCGCTCGTACTGTAACATTTAATTTGAATTTGAAGCAGAGTGTGGGTAATATTATGTCGTTTGTATTTTATTTTATGTAAATGAAGAAAGAAAAAAAAAAGTGTGTAAAAAATTGGTCGAAAATTCGACCTGACTTGGGGATTTCGTCCTTGCTCGACCGATCATGACTAAACACCGACCGACCAAGACTATGAAGTGATCGATCCCTTGACCGATCGAGTGTGCCTAGCCGCACATGGCCTCAAAATATATACCCCGTTATATATTTGAGGCCTCAAAATTCACTTCCAACAAACATTATTACCGTTGTACATTCTTATGTTGTAAATATTTGTTAAAACTTAAGATTTATCATCAAAACACTATAATTTTGGTTTCCATAATCGGTATAATATATTTTTAACCATCGCATTTAGTTATTGTATAAGTTTTTGCAAAGGGCCTTGTATCGCTTAGCTACGGCACTGACTAGCTACATGTTAAATATTGCATTCCGTTAAGAAACACAGGGAGTGTTTTATTTGCATGTGGAATAAATTGGTGCAAATTTTTAGCTATCAAAATGATAATTTTGCTTCTTTGAAAACATGAACTTTTGGAAAAAGGTAAAACTAGCATATTGTTACTGACGTGCTGTTAGTCTGTTACTGTAGCTTGAGATTAACTAGAGTAAAACGATTTGTAAAGTCAAACAGCCCGTCTAGCTCAGTTGGTAGAGCGCAAGGCTCTTAACCTTGTGGTCGTGGGTTCGAGCCCCACGGTGGGCGTTTGATTTTTTTTTTTTTTTTTTTTTTTACTTGTGATCGGTAAAACGGAAAATCTTTGTTTAGTTTTCGGACATGCAGCGAAGAGAAGGGGGAGGGGGGGGGGGGGGGGGGGTGGGTGGGTGGTTATGTTTTATAGCCCATAAGCTTTATAATAAGCTGTAAAAAAAAAGGCTTGCTATAAAACATAAGCTCAAACAAACACCCCTAAAATGCAAATACCTTGGTCATTTGGTAGCAGCTTCCAAATATGGATTTATGCCTTCTGGTATGTGGATGGTCCATCCAAGATTATGCGTTCGAGATATAGGTGTGTTAGTATGTATGTAAACAACATATATGCATTCGAACTGCTTAACATTAGTCCCTCTTATTATGGTATTAGAGAGTTATTCTTGATTTGAATATACATGTATTGACATAATGATTCATTATTGTTCTATCTATAGGAATTTGAACATACAAACTCACCGAGCAAGATACCACAACAGCATCATACACGTCCAACAGTTGACGTTTCTCCACAACTGAAAGACAAGGGCGTTGCTCCATCGCTGCCACCAATGTCGCAAAAGAAATAGCGGAACTAAAAAACATGTACTTAGGTTGGGCGATCATGTAACCAAGGGTCTCTTCCTCTTATTTGTATGTTACGTTTACTGTCATGTTCACAATACGATTATGACCGAAATAAATTAACTAGTCTATTAATTAGTAACCAAAAAGAAAAAAATAAATCATTTCCCATGACTTAATTTTGTAGTGAAGGAGTTGGAAAAACTTAAACATTTGCAAATCAAATATTGTTGGCTGTTTTAAGTTTATCATTTTTTCAATATCAAAAAGTTCTACTCATACATTAGATGCACAGACGACAATGACTCCATAATGGTTTGTTTGCGACGATTGTCTGACTCGAAACATGTATAATGTTAAGCTCTTTGACATGGAAGTAGCGCCATTCAGAATATGATATCAAGATTGTCAACTTGAACAATACAAAAAGTCAAAACTTGAAGCTCTTAGTTGCAAAGTCGACATAAAACTTTTAAAACCAAGTTTTTTGATTTTGTCTGACATCTCATTACTTGTAACTTGTAAGTAAAATAATTGTTGTGGTGACACGTCAGTCTTATTAGTTTGGCAGTTAAGTTTTTATTTATTTCCAAGATAACGTTTGCTATCGAAAAAACTCATACAAATGCCCTTTATGAGTCGCTTTATTGAGAACTCAAAAAACACTGCATGCCAAGGGATGATTGCCAACCGTTTGATCAAAAAGACAGTTTTTAAGATTAAAAAATACGGAGGGATCACTTTTGCCAATTCAGCAAACTTACCCCACCACCCCCACCCCCGACCTTTCACTTTCAACAAATTCGCTATCACAAAAAACCCACATTCTCTCTCTAACCGCCATAAAAAACCAACATAAACAATCAAAACTAACCGTTTTTAACCGTTAAAATCATAAAAACAACACAAAAATGCAAGAATCATCGAGTGCACAAACAGATCCACAAAAAAAAAAAAAAAAAGGTTCAAAATGAACCTACTGAGTCTCGAGATGAAGGTACGATACTTCCGACTAATTATTTAGTTGTTTTATTAGTATTTCTAATGATTTTGTACTTATTTATGAAATTTATTGCTACATATGAAGATTTTTGTGTATTTTTTTTGTTGATTTTTGATGTGATAATGTGATGCATGTGATGATTATGTACTTATTTGAGTTTTATGTTGATGCAAATAATGTTCTAAAAACGTTATTTTTATCTTTCGATAACTTCACGTTCTGAGGATGACAAAATGTGAAAACACATTACGTTAAAATTAACGTAAACAAGTTTTTAATCGGAAGATCCCGTTTCTACACAAATCACTCTAGAACAAATTTACAACTCAACTAATGATCAAAGAAGTGAATTTGAGTTCTAGACATCACATTTTTATGTGACAAAACATTTCTTTCAAAAATATACCAGTACTTTACAAATTATTTTTGGATAATTAAGAAATGTTTTAATGGAAAAATAAGTTTAAAATACATAACATCTATTTTTCCCCTCAAAATCAGCTCCAAACTTCTCCAAATAAGTTTTCACCAGAAAAGACAAAAAATGGAGCGTCTTTGTCTGACACGGCTCCACGGTTCCACTAAATTTAGTGGAGCCGTGGGTGATTTAGTGGAGCCGTCCCTTTATAACGGTCAGATTTTTTCTGCCTATAAATACCAGCCCTGTTCACAGTTCTTGGGCATCCTTTTTCACACAGAACTTTCTGAGTTTAATACTCTCTTCACATTTTCTTTCTTTGATCATTTAGATTATTTTTCTTTTGTTCAAGAGTGATCCTTTCATCCTATCAAGTGATCCTCTTCATTCCTGTTCAATAGCAAGAGAAGAACACAAAGTATCCAAGTAGATACAAAGTGTTGTCATTCCTCTTCAAGTGCAAAAGAAGAACTCAAGGTATCCAAGAAGATACAAGAGTTGTAGTTTTAGTTAGGGGTCTTGTAACATTTGTTACACACTTGTTGTATCATAGCATACATCAAGATCATTTTTCTTTTGTGAGAGAGTGAGTGAAGATCATTGTGATCTTAGAAGAGATATTGATTATCTCTTGAAGCCATTGGGCTAGTGTGATTGATCAAGTTGATCAAAGGTAGATAGGATAGGTTGAGTGAAGTGAGAGTTGATCATTGTGATCGTGTCGAGATCTTGGAGATCTCTTGAAGCCATTGGGCTTGTGTGATTGATCAAGTGGATCATAGGTAGATCAGGTAGATCGAGTCTTGTGTGAAGTAGTAAAGGATCAAGTGGATCGTGGTAGATTGGTGCTAGCTAAGATTAGCACTCGACATCTAGCTTAATGTCGGAAATAGGATAAGCGACGTGTACGGTTTTCTCCGCCTAAAGGGTGGTTGTTGACATAGTGCTTGAAACTCTCGAGTGTGGTACTCGGGGAGTGGAGTAGGGCGAAGAAGAGCTTCGTAGCCGAACCACTATAAATCCTTTGTCCCGGTTTGATCTTTCCATCTCTACTCTTTACTTTCATTACTTATTGTTAGTTAGTTTAGTGTGTAGTTTATATTGGTGTTGATTGATTGCACATAAGAATCGAATCAAAGGTTTCCAAAAGTAAAGTTTTTAAGAAGTCTTAAAAGAATTAAAAGAACTTAAAAACCGGTAAAACTATTCAACCCCCCCTCTAGTTTTCCACAATTGGCATCAGAAGCCACGTCAGTCTAGTTTTTAAAGTAAATTGCATTTTAAAACTTGAATCGATCAATGGATTCCGACAAATATCTAGAAGGGCAATCTATGCAAAGACCACCACTTTTTGAAACCGATTGCTTTATCTATTGGAAAACAAGATTCGAAACGTATGTGAAATCAAAAGACATTGATCTTTGACATGTTATTACCGAGGGTGACTTTCAACCGATTCAAAAGAATCCGGAAACTAGAAATGATGAAATAGTTCCTTATGATAAACAAAGTGATGAACTTAAAAGAAAACTAGCCAAAAATAATGAGGCTAAAATGATGATTTACAATGCTTTGCCTAAAAAGGAATTTGAAAGAATTTTCATGTGTAATACGGCAAAAGATATTTGGAAAACTTTGTTAGTCACTCACCAAGGTAATAACCAAGTCAAAGAGAACAAGATAAATCTTCTTGTTCAACAATATGAACAATTTTTCATTTCGAAAGATGAGTCAATAGATAATGCTTTTGCTAGATTTAATACTATTATCACTAGTCTTAAAGCTCTTGATGAAGGTTACTCTAGCAAGAATTATGTTAGGAAGTTTCTTAGGGCTCTACATCCTAAATGGAGAGCAAAGGTCACCGCCATTGAAGAGTCAAAGGACTTGGCGACATTATCACTCGATGAACTAATAGGAAACTTGAAAGTTCATGAGATGATAATCAAGAAGGACTCCGATATAGTCAAAGGCAAAAGCGAGAGAGTTAGATCTCTAGCATTGAGAGCCAAGAAGGAGTCTAGTGATGAGGAATGTTCGAGTTCTGATAGTGAAGATGAAGAGTATGCACTAGCCGTTAGAAAATTTAGAAAGTTCTTTAGGAGGAAAGGTAGATTTCCTAGACAACCTCGCGATGAAAAGAGGTCATTCCAAAAGAACCAAGATGATAGGAAAGGGACAAGTGATAGGAAATGCTTTAGATGCGGAGATCCTAATCACCTCATAGGAGAATGTCCCAAACCACCGAAAACCAACAACCAACGAGCTTTCATAGGAGGCTGTTGGAGTGATAGCGGTGAAGAAGAAAAGAAGAAGCCCAACGATGAAACATGCCTAATGGCTCAAGCTTCTAATGAGGTACTTTCCGACTCTTCTTATTATAGTGATGATAATTCGTCAATAGATGACAATAGATTGCATGACGAATATAACAAACTATGCGAGGTTAGTTCTAAAATTTTAGGTAGAAACAGAACACTAAAATTAAAATTGCAAGAACTTGAAGTGCTAATTTTAGAACTAAAGGATCAAGTCAAAAGACTTGAGAAAAATAAAGAAGTAGACTTAGGATGTGGGTCATGCATAAGTCTTCATGTAATACCCAAAAATAAAAAACATGCAAAAAGACCAAATTGCCCCTATAATCTTAAAATTTGATTAATAAGCATATAAAGTACCAAATAAATCACAAACTCTTGTAAACTTGCAACAAATGAAGTAATATAATTTTTGCATGAACATTTGAATATTCTAAATGTCCCAAAAATTTGTGTCGCATCATAAATAATTATATAGGTCGAAATTCATACACATATATATATTTATTTATTTTGTAAAATGATTTAAAAGTAAATTAAAAGGGATAAACATCAAATAAATAAGGTAAGTCTCCCTAAATCAGTAAATTGATTTTTTCTACACATTATGGGCCGAAAATTTTTCCTCCCCCCTCATCCCTTCACTCGTTTTCTAATTCTTTCCTTTTATTTTTCTTAAATCCTAACCGATCAACAAAAAAAAAAAAAAAAAAAAAAAAAAAAAAAAAAAAAAAAAAAAAAAAAAAAAAAAAAAAAAAAACTCACACACACCCCATACGAAATTTTGAGGTCTTTCCCATATTTTTCCTGGACCTCTACCCGTCAAAGAAAGGTGAGAAAAATGGTTTCGAGAATTGTGGATCGATCGTGTGTTCAAGAGAGTTTCTTGGTCGATTTATTCTAGCCGATTGGAAATAAATTCGTTTCTTGTCATCTTTGGTTTGAACCTTGCTAAAGGTAATTTTTATTATCCCTCTTGATCTTATTCTTCATGTTTTCACGATTGGAACATAACCATGCATGCTTGTTGGATCGTTATAAGTAAAAGTATCAAAAACGTACATAAATTCCAAAATACTTCATACGAATTTTCTGGGTTTGAAACTTATTTTATTTGAGCTCTATACGATCTATACATCACTGGAAAAATGCTCATTCGATTTTCTATAGCCTGTATTAGCCATGTCGAGTTATTTTGTATACCGGATTTAAATGAAAACGAGAAAGAAAAATGTAAACAAATCGTGCGATTAGGTTTAGGGCTTTTTGGGGATGGATTTGGCTTATAAATGATGTATTAATGATGATCTAATGATTGGCAATGATTTGGGAAATTAGGGTTAGGGTTTTGATGAATAAAATGTGTTACCGATTGGATATTTAAAATTTAAGGGTGTGTTTTGTAATTATTTAAACTTGTGGGTTATTTTTGTAGCATGTTTTGGATCAGGGGTAACTCGTATAAAATATAATATAAGGGTGCTATGTGTAAAATTTGCAAGAAAAGGGTTTATTTGGTAAATAAGTGTTCGAATTGAAACTAATTAAAATAGAGGGACTAAAAGTGTAAATTCTTGAAACTTGAAGGTGATTCGAATAAATAATGACATAGAGGGTGTAATGTGTAATTTTGGATATTTAAGGGATTAATATGTAATTAATAATTAATTCATGATTCGAATGGTATTTTAGAAATTAAAGGGACTAATTGTGTAAATTATGAAATCTGAAGGGGTATTCGTACCACATATAAATTTAAGGGTATATTCTGTAATTTGGTAAAATAAAGGGCTTGAAGTGTAAAAATAAATATGGTAAGGATTAAATTGTGAATTATGTAATTACAGGGTTTATTTTGGAATTTAAATAACTAAAGGGTATAAAGTGTAAAATCGTTAAAGTGGAAGGATTGGAATCGATAACATTGGTAATTTATGGATTAAACAAGTAATTTGTAATACTTTCATTTTAGACCTTTAACTTTGGTATTATTACATTTAAAACCCTAAGATATGGAAACTTGTTATATTTAACCCTAAACTATTATGACCTGCTAAAATGAACCCTATTTCCATAATAATTTTTAGTTAATGACTTAACCTAATTACTTTGTGGAATTTGTCTAATTATGGAAATTTGCTATTTCTGGAAACTTACTAAATAAGGAAACTTTCTAAAAATGGAAACTTGCTAATTTTGGAAACCTGCTAAAAATGGAAAGCTGACTAAAATGAGAAATCTGATTTGAAGAAGATATTAATAATAAGACGACCATGTATTCGTGTAGATTCGCTGAAGATGGAGTTGTTTTCGATCTTTATATTTCTAGATATGTTTGCACTTGCGGTATAAGGTACAGATATTCTACCCTTTTTCAGTAAGGGTGTCTTCTTTCTCATGACTCATTGATCTTGATTCGTTTTAAGATTCCCTAAGCCATTGCTATGTTCCCCTACACTTTGGTTCGTTTGTTTGATTCATTTTGACTTTGATGTTCGATATGACCCTTTTGCTATGAACCTTTGATATTTGGACTTTGACTATGATTCGATGACTTTGACTATTTGAACCTTTGCTATGATTTGGACCTTTGACCTTTGACCCTTCAGTTTGATACCCGAGCCAAATTTGTTTCCTAGCCATGAAGGTAACATGGCCATGTCATTGATGCACCAATGGCATGACTCTAGTGTGGTTGAGTGATGTTCCACACCGTCCCCATTTTGATGATGATATGTGCACACTATATTTACTATGGCCAGTATTTGTTCGGGGGGCGTATGGATGCATCCTAGATTTGTTTTGTATTCGAGGGATATATCATGATTTGATTTGATTTGATTTGGTGATTGATGCTGTGTGCTATACACATCCTTCACATATTTGAGAGGTCGCTCCTCTATGGTTACTGATGGTTACTATATTTGATTTGTTTGGGCTCGTGGTGGATTACTGACCCTTTCCCTTTCTTACTTTGTACTCTTTGACTATACCTTTGTAAACCCAATGCACTAAACTATATTTGTGTGTTTTCTTTTGCTTTCGTTTTCGTTTATATATATCTGTTCACTGGGCTTTTTAAGCTCAGCCGCATTTCTTCTCCTGCGGCAGGTTTTAGTAGGAAGCTGGAAATGAGTGGAGAGCACCTTGGACTTAGAAGACTTGATAGTTATTCTGGATTAGAGTTAATTAGAAGTTATTATATTTTCGAATTAATATCCGCACTTGTAACCTTGTAATTTCAGTATTTCATTTGTAACCTTTGAGATTTCTTGTATTACTGTAAATGTATGCTTGTTTTGATCTGATATGAAACCATTAATGTGATATCTTTACCCTTGTCGGGTTGGGGTGTTACACTTCAAGTAGAAAATGAGAAACTCAAAGAAAATGCTTTGAGAATCATTAAGTTCGAAGAAGGAACTAAGACACTTAATGAGATGCTTGAAAACATTAGGTTTAGTGAACATGACCGTGCGGGCTTAGGATTTGACCCAAATCAAGCTTCTACAAGTAGTACTAAACAAGTAAAATTTGTAAAGCCTGAAATATTTGAGTCTGTAGGTGACGGCACCACTAAAGGAACGGACGGTACCATTAAATTTAATGGTACCGTGGTACCGTCTGGTGCTGAAGTCCGGTCAGGGTCAATTTTGAAAAATAACTTAAGTCCTAAACCAAGTCACACAGTTTTAAATGGTACTAAAGTACCTATTGCTAGCATAGAGGAAGTCAAAAGCTTTTACAAACCCTTGTCAACTCCCGAACTTGGATTTGTAAAGCCTAACACTAGGTCAAAGACTCCTTCACCTAGTGATGAAGCGAAAAGTGTACCGCTTTTAGGGGGTCATTTAAGCCCTAAATCGTATTTATTTGATCAAATATTGCCCTAAATCGTTCCTTTTGTCATTTTAGGTACTTTGGAGAAGAAATCTGGAAAAGGAAGCATTTTGGACGTTTTTGGAGCATAAAAGTGAAGAAAACGACAAAGTCTCAAAATCGGCTGGAAAAGTACCTGTGACGGCGTCAAGCCCTAGTGTGACGCCGTCAACCCTTGACGCGCCAGAGAGGATTTTTGAAGATTAAAGGGGGACGGCGTCAAGAAGGCCGTCAAGTGTTAAGTTAAAGAGAGACGGGCCAGAGGATTTTTGAAGGTGACGGCGTCAGGATCATAGACCTGACGACGTCAGATGATATAGAGTGACAGCGTCAAAGTATTCTTACACGAGAAGGAACCTTAGTGAAACCGCCACAAGTTAATCAAGACAATCACAACTCGCGCGCGGAGTAGCTGTCACTGTTTTGGCCATAAAATCTTCATACGAACTCGGATTTAGGTGATTCAAGAGGCCACGGAATCGGGACGAAAAGATCTACAATTTGGTGAAAAAGGGGAGCTGACGCCGTCACTTGTAAAGGCTAATGCCGTCAGATCGATGCGGACAGAAAATTAGCTATAAATACAACATCACAACTTCACTTTTTGTAAGCCCTAAACCCTAAGTCCGATTCTAGGGTTTAGGTAGGTGTTTTTCCAGCAACTTAGAGGGTTTCAATCATTTCATAAACATCAAATATTGGTTTGTTGATTCTAACTTAATTATGTCTTTCATTATTGTGGTTGTTTGCCCTTCATTGATCATGCTTTGCTAATTCACCTTGTGTCTACTTATGATTGTGTGAAACTTGTATATAACTAATTAGATCTTATTGATTTTTTGTTGATGTGTGTGTCCATCTCCATCAATTAGGGCGTGACAACTTCAATAGGTCTAATTGGTTTAGCTTATAATTCTTGTTTCCTATTGTCTCTTGTTTGATTGGGTGATATCGATGTTAGGCTTAAGAAAACTGGCTAACCTCCTATACGGTAACTTGCTTGAACGTCTTAAGAAACATGAACCAATGCGTACTAAGTTTATTTGGTTGTATTTAATGCATGAGCGAATTCTAGTGATCCCATGTTAGGAGCTTCTTAGCCGGCTCGACATAGGAGTGAAGTAGGAGCTTATAGAGTTGGGGAAGTACGTACGCCACACCACGAATGGTATTAAGGAATACAACCCGTCAATTAAAACAAGGTGTGACAATTCAATAGGTAGAATTGGATAGCTAGCAAGGAGTAATACATCATAGGTAGATACGCTTCACTTCCCTTGTAGAACCCTAGTTTACTTTCCTGCACATTAGTTTAATTAGTAGCTTTTGGGTTAGTTGATTAGCAACTAATTCCGCCCCTTCTTCCAAAACCAGAGATTTTTACTTGCTTTCCATAAAATATAAAAATACAAAAAGAATCATCCCTCACCTTTAGACCTAGTTAGATTAATTTCAATCCTAACGAACACTATTCTTTGAGTTGAACGATTAATCCCCGGTACTTGCCACTTCACTATACTACATCGGTCAGGTACACTGCCTGGTGGGGATTGCAAACTTCTCAAGATCCCTTGAGAGGTAAAACCTGTTGTAAGGTCGCAAAACCACGCATCACCTAGAAAAACAAATTCTCCCAAACCTCGGTCAAGAACTCCTCTACCGAGAGGTAACTTTAGAAGACAAAGTTATCCAAGTAACTTCCCCGTAACTTGGAATGACAGTCAATCACAAGGTTACTTACCATGGGAAAAGTGTCCTCCATTCTCACATCCTAAACAATTGCAACAAATGCGTAGGATGTTTGCCACTAACAACTTTGAAACCATGAGATTTTGGGGACCAAATGTTTGAGCTTCTGTTTTGCTAGATAAACATGATTGTAAATAAACTTGAGGTTCAACAAATGGAGTGTGATTAGTGATTACACTAATCTGGTGATGAAAAGTCAAGTCGTGTGTCATATGCCTAGCTTTCAACAAAGGTAGTCTAGTCTTCAAACTTTTAAGAGTAACACCTTAGGCTCAGGTACGCTTTCTTAAAACACCCTTTGTTGGTAGAAATGCTAAGCTTGTAGTGTCATTAGAATCTAACATAGTAGGCACTATAACAAAGAAACGAAATTCATTTCTCATCAAGACTCAAATATTTGTCAAAGACTATTATGACAAACTCAACTTGTCCAGAAATGTACAATGATCGCTCAAAGATCATGCGTGACAAGTTTGAGATGAGCATGATTAGTGAATCAAGTTTCTTTACTAGCTCTCGCACTATATCACTTGAAGATAGCATCCTTTTAAGTATACTAAAGTATATATATATATATATATATATATATATATATATATATATATATAATATATATATATATATATATATATATATATATAAGATACTTAGCCTAGAAAAATCTTAATCAATACTAACGCCCATGTCCGCGGAGACGAATCTCACAAGAGTCGATGAAGGTGAGTATGCGGATAATACTAGGTTAGGGGCATGATAGGTAAATTAGTTTACCTAACGGCAAGTAGGCCCGACATCATGCATAGTGTCTGGCTTTGTGCCCGCTTGTAAGAAGGATTCCAAAACTTCTTAACTTAAAGCGTTTGATGTATCTTCTGATGCATTAATAGCACTATACACTTGAGATTATGATGTCTCAAGGAGATTGGTGTAGAAACTGTTGTCTATACCAACTCTGATAATGCGGGAGATAATGTGGATTGATAAAGAGAGAGTGATGTTTGTACCCTCATAGGTTGTTGTCAAACTTCTTGGTTCTCCAAGAAACAAACCACTCTTACTATCTCCACTACCGAAGCCGAATACGTAAGCGCCGGAAAGGCATGACAACAAGCACTATGGATGGGACAAGCTCTAATCAAATGAGACGTCCATCTCAACAACACTCATGTGAAGAGTGATAGTCGATGTGCAAATAGACTTGACCAAGAACCCCATGGATTGCTCATGTACGAAGCTTATCGAAGTACGTCATCTCCTCCGTCACGATGATGTCAAAAGAGAAATCTTTTCTTGGAAAAGCTTCATTAAAGGACAACATCGTCGATATTCTAATCAATACGTTCTCCACACCCCTCTTATGACTATTTGAATATTTCTTCTGAAATATTGTAGTCATCTCTCAAATCTCATCTCATGACTCTCTAAATGTTTCATTGGAAATATTGGAGTCATTTCTCACGTCTCATCATATGGCTCTTTAAGTCATCCTTCTCATCCCACTCATGACTATTTCAATATTTCACTGGAAATATTAAAGTCATCTCTTACGTCCTATCTCGTGACTCATAGATATTTCACTGGAAATATCAAGTCACTTCTTACGTCTCGTCTCATGACTGTTAAATATTTCACTGAAAATATTAAGTCATTCCGTACGTCTCGTCAGGTGACTTTTTAATATTTCACTGGAAATATTGAAGTCATTTTTCTCGTCTTGCTCCATAACTCTATGAGTCACTCGTCTAATTCCGCTCACTACTAATTAAATATTTCATTGGAAATATTGTAGTCATTCTCTAAATCTCAACTCTTGACTTCTACTTATTTCACGGGAAATATTAATAGTCAATCCTTATTTTCCTCCAATGACAACTTAGGCATTTCCTTGGAAATACTAAGGCCATTCCTTGTCATCTCGCCTAATCGTTTTCGTCAAAGAGTTTATTAGGTATAAACTTTTTCCTCGTGTCAAAAAGTCTCACTAAATCAGCGAGACTTATTCGTCAAAAATCAAAATGGGACGAAATTTCATCCCATCAGATCACGGCTCCACTAAAGGTGGTACGGAACTGTTAAATTTAACGGTACCGTGGAACCGTGTATCTGATACATTCCGTATTTCAGTCCCCTTTTTCCTACATTACCAAATTCAAACCTTTTCAACTTCTGCAACTACTATCAAAACCAAACCTCACACTCCAAAATTCAATTACACCCCTTCAAGATCATATTCAAGACATTGTTTTTCAAGATTATCAATCACTTTCACTCTTTCAACATAAATTGTAAGTTATTTTACTTTAATTTTCTTCAATTTTGAGTCTAGGGTTTGTTCATACATGAAAATTGAATTGGGGCTTTTCAATTTTTGAGTCTTTATACTAAGATTAGACAATATGTGATTCCCTTTACATAGGAATTTCATAAACCAAATTGAATCACATATTCATGTATAGGAAACTTGCAATTAGAAGTCATCAACACTCAAATTTTTTAAAACCTTTGGCACCAAAACATTGAAGTTGCCAAACACCCCAATTCCATTGTTTTCGAAAAACTTCACGAAATTAGGTTAATGAAAAAAATTTCGTGCATTGTTGATGCAAAATAAAAATGTTTTCTCATGCACACATGATCTCACGAATATTGATCGAATTACATAATCAATATGTACTTTTCGACATATTTGCTTGAGCAAAAGTAAATTAGGAGTGTTTGGGTAATCTCATTATTTTTAATTCTAGAGTCGAGATTACCGCACCTTCACATAGTTTGCATATAGACACACACTAGGCACGTGTCTCTAATGCAACTACTCTAAACTCTAATTTTTCTTAAAATTTTCTTATAGGAAACAATAATATCTCATGAGTATGATTTTGATCATCTTCTAACCGATATCTATACACCCGAAATATCTCGTGAACCCACAACACCCGGTAACCACATTCGTGCCTATGTCAATCTTGAAACCTGTCGGTTTCATGAAGTTTGAGTCGTTGATACGTCCTTAATTTATCATAGGGATGTCAACACTTCATTTAGAGCTATAGGATTCGATTGCTTACTACACATCAATGAGCACATTTGTCCTCGTTTGTGTTAGAATTCTTTCGACAAGTTGAACTCGTACGTAACGAGGATCACTCTTTGTCATTTTGGCTTTGGGTCCGAAATTTCAAATTTGTCCTAACCCTTGAGCAATTTGCTCAAATTCTCCGAATTCCCAATTATGGGCAATATGCCTATACTGAAGATTGGTGTCTTGAGTCCCTCTTCAACTTTCGTGAAGAGGATAGTCCATATTGTTCCTACATACTAGGGGTGCAAACGAGCCGAGCTACTCGCGAGCTACTCGAGCTCGACTCAATAAAAAGCTCGAAACGAGCCGAGCCTTGTCGAGCTCGAGCCAAGCTCGAGCCTGAAAATCAACTCGTTTACTTATCGAGCCCGAGCTTGAGCCGAGCTTGTGAAGATCGAGTAGGCTCGTCGAGCCTTATCGAGCCGCTATAACATAACAATAAAACGGGAGAAAGCTCAAGTCATAAGTAGTAAGGAGGGGATTAACATTAATATTAGGATTTATCTATGATAGATTATATTAGAGATTAATACTCTTTGTCATCTTGCATGCTTGATATTTAATCTATCCCCTTGCATGAATTATTTGGATGATAGCTTATTTTGTCACTTATGATTGCATGCTTATGATTATCTTGGCAAATTACATGATAATCTTTATATTTTAGAAGTAGCTTGATATGAGACATATTAGGCAAATAAATCTTTAGTGATTTGAGGCACTATCATTTCCAGGAACTAGTTCCCCTAGAAAACATCCCTCTAGCTGCCCAGAACTAGCCTGCACAGGAAAATCCGTGAAAGCAGTGTCACGGTACCGTTAAATAGTCCACGGCACCGTTAAATTTAACGGTACCGTGTGATGTTTAGAGGAACCATGGACCTGTTTGACGAATTTTCACTGTTCCTCCTAAATCCCTACAACCCTAACCTCAAACCTGCAAATTTTCCAACCTCACATACACCCTAAGATTCCCTTGCTACACCAGAGGACACTCCCATCCACTTTAATTCAAATTTCATCCATTTTGCCTATATAAGGCTTCACCTTTGCAAGCTTATCTTGCACTTCATCTTCAACCTCACATCACACATACACCATGTCCTCTACTCAAGGATCCACAACTCACATCTCAAAGAAACCTAGGATAACCATAAGACCACCCACCAAACCTCTCTTTGTGGATCTTACAAAAGATGATGAAGCCATGACACCACCTTCCCAAGCCACTCCTAACTCACCATCACCACATAATGCACCCTCCAAAACATCCTCTACTTACACAACATCTTCATCATCTCCATCTCTCAATACCATGCCATCATCCATGGACTACACCTTATCACCCATCACTCCATTGGATTATGACATGCCAACCCCATCACCAACAAACTCACCACCACCTCCTTCCCCAATCATGGGTCAACCCATTCAACCTCATCCTTATGATTTATATAGTGCTAATTGCGTATGTTGCCTCCACAACCGCAACCTCATCTTCTTCTTGAGAGATGAGATTTATTTCATGTTCTCCTATGTCGAGCACCTCTTTACACCACCACCACCCCAAATGATGTCACCATCTCCACCACCTCCTAGCCCACAAAACTAAACTTGTTCATGTTTAGTTTTTCAACAATAAATCTTTAGGACCCCTCTTGGAAATGAAGCTTGCCTCTAGTCATTAGGGATTTATGCTTTTTGTTGTCTCTTTTCATGTTTATTATGTAGTCATACCTATGTATGACAATTTTCTTTTATGAATGGATGTTCTCTTTATGTGATTGTTTTATCTTTGGGGGCATGGCTACTTAGTCAAATTTTTTTTTTTGGAGGCTAGCTATTTGTCATAAGTGCTACATGTTAGATTTTGTATATGTATTATCTAACCTTGTTTTGTAGCACGAATCATTGCTCGATTCCTTGGTGTCCTCCAAATGAGGGGGAGTATACATCAAGGGGGAGCTTTAGCAACCCTTTTGATTCGACAAAAAGGGGGAGAAATGGGAGTAAACTCATTAAAAACTTGTTAAAACTAATTTTAACTTAACATGAGTTTATGTTTTGTCATCATCAAAAAGGGGGAGATTGTTGATGCAAATAATGTTCTAAAAACGTTATTTCTATCTTTCGATAACTTCACGTTTTGAGGATAACAAAATGTGAAAACACGTTACGTTAAAATTAACGTAAACAAGTTTTTAATCGGAAGATCCCGTTTCTACACAAATCACTCTAGAACAAATTTACAACTTAACTAATGATCAAAGAAGTGAATTTGAGTTCTAGACATCACATTTTTATGTGACAAAACATTTCTTTCAAAAATATACTTTACAAATTATTTTTGAATAATTAAGAAATGTTTTAATGAAAAAATAAGTTTAAAATACATAACAGCTATTTTCCCCCCAAAATCAGCTCCAAACTTCCCCAAATAAGTTTTCACCAGAAAAGACAAAAAATGGAGCGTCTTTGTCTGACACGGCTTCACGGTTCCACTAAATTTAGTGGAGCCGTCCCTTTATAACGGTCAGATTTTTTCTGCCTATAAATACCAGCCCTGTTCACAGTTCTTGGGCATCCTTTTTCACACAGAACTTTCTGAGTTTAATACTCTCTTCACATTTTCTTTCTTTGATCATTTAGATTAGTTTTCTTTTGTTCAAGAGTGATCCTTTCATCCTATCAAGTGATCCTCTTCATTCCTGTTCAATAGCAAGAGAAGAACACAAAGTATCCAAGTAGATACAAAGTGTTGTCATTCCTCTTCAAGTGCAAGAGAAGAACTCAAGGTATCCAAGAAGATACAAGAGTTGTAGTTTTAGTTAGGGGTCTTGTAACATTTGTTACACACTTATTGTATCATAGCATACATCAAGATCATTTTTCTTTTGTGAGAGAGTGAGTGAAGATCATTGTGATCTTAGAAGAGATATTGATTATCTCTTGAAGCCATTGGGCTAGTGTGATTGATCAAGTTGATCAAAGGTAGATAGGATAGGTTGAGTGAAGTGAGAGTTGATCATTGTGATCGTGTCGAGATCTTGGAGATCTCTTGAAGCCATTGGGCTTGTGTGATTGATCAAGTGGATCATAGGTAGATCGGGTAGATCGAGTCTTGTGTGAAGTAGTAAAGGATCAAGTGGATCGTGGTAGATTGGTGCTAGCTAAGATTAGCACTCGACATCTAGCTTAGTGCTTGAAACTCTCGAGTGTGGTACTCGGGGAGTGGAGTAGGGCGAAGAAGAGCTTCGTAGCCGAACCACTATAAATCCTTTGTCCCGGTTTGATCTTTCCATCTCTACTCTTTACTTTCATTACTTATTATTAGTTAGTTTAGTGTGTAGTTCATATTGGTGTTGATTGATTGCACATAAGAATCGAATCAAAGGTTTCCAATAGTAAAGTTTTTAAGAAGTCTTAAAAGAATTAAAAGAACTTAAAAACCGGTAAAACTATTCAACCCCCCTTCTAGTTTTCCACATTTTATATGTTAATTGAGAGATTGTGATGAATGTTGTGATTTTGTTCAGTTTTTGGTAGAATATCACTTGTGATAAAACAGTTGTACTTATCTTATTCGATTTTTGGTAGTATAACATCTGATATTATCAACAGTTGTAGTGGTCTTCTTCAATTTTTGGTAGTATATCAATAGTGATTAATGTTATGATTTTTTTTGAGGTTTTGGTAGTATATCACCTGTGATAAAACAGGTGTAGTAATTTTATTCTATTTTTGGTAGTATAACATCTGTGATGATGAACAGTTGTAGTGGTTTTATTCAGTTTTTGGTAGTATATCACATGTGATAATGAGCACTTGTACTGATAACTAGTATACCTGATGTGATTTTTAGTGTATATATATATATATATTTTTGTTTAACATGAGAGATTAAATTTTTGCTTTTTGAAAAAAATTTAAAAGCTGATATTTATGCGCAACTGGATACGATAGAAGCTTTAAACGGTTAATTTATGTTAATAAAACTTTACACATAAAAATTGCATACATTGTGTTACTATCTAAAAAAAATTGTAAATGCAGTTCTGTCGAGAAGCGCATTTTTGAAATTATCTCCAGAGATTGATAAAAGTAAAGGTATATTCTAACATTTTTGATGAATCATGTTTTTTAATCTGTTACATTTTTTATGACAATAATTTACAGATGTCAATAATTTCATTTGACATCTTTCAATTCTTTAACTAATAACAACGTTTTTCATTATACAATTGTGATAATAAAATTTTAATGAGCAATATTTTCCATTGTTGTTCAAAATAACTATTTGATTTATATAAAGTTAAGTTTTATGGATATGGGTGTTAAAAAATAAGTAAAACCGACAAACCGACCCGACCCGCTCAATCTGAAACCACAAAAAAGAAAAAAAAAAAGAAAAACGATAACTAAGACCGAAATCGGAAAAACCAGAAACCAGAAAGACCCTCTTATCCTGGTTCGATTTTCGGTTTTTATTTTCAAGTATCTGCGACAAACCGAGCCGACCCGCTCAATCTCATTTATGTAGTTAAGATTAGTAGCTTGATTAGGTTATGCTATGTGGTAAAATGCTGTATTTTTTAGTGAGAAAGTGATTTAATAATAATATTAATTGTATATGTTGAATAAATGTATTTGTTCTTCAAATAGTTATAAATAGTGATTTTTTTACTTGTAAAGCTTAAAATGAATTTATGAAAATCTTAAAAATTAATTATGAGGGAAGTGCTAATCTTCATTATAGGTCGTATAGATTAAAGCACAAGGTGTTATAACACCGTAACACCAAAAAAGTATTGTCACCTCAGCTTTAACATTTTAACACTAACACATAAAAAATAACCGCTTATCATAACACCCCATAACACCAGCCTTTTGGGATCCACCTTCTTTTCTTTTTTTCATTTATTTAAACAAACTAATATTTCATTAATTCAAATAAAAATACAAATTACATTTAGATAAAAAAAAAAATTAAAAAAGAAAAGAAAAAAACTAAACCCATTTAAAAAATAAGAAGCCAATAGCCAACTTCTTTCAAAAAGCCCAACCCATTTCTTTCACACACACTAAAAAACACAAACCCACTTTTAAATAGCATAAAAAATCAAAAGAAAAAAAAAAAAAAAACACGTTATAACGCGTTTTATTGGGGTAATTTATGCCTCAATGGTGTTGCAATTCTTCCGAGGCCAGTATCATAATGCCGCATAACGTGAGGCCACGTCTGCATAATGTCGGTGCCTGCGTTATGATACCGAGCGCTCTTAGATGTGAGATTTGGGTAAGAGAAGAGAGATTATGTTTGTCCTTTAGACTTTGTAGATTGAATAATTGAACTATTAATTGTCCTTTTAATTTTACTTATTTTCAATAATGTATATAATCACCGATTTGTTTTCAAAAAATAATATCTTTTTCGCATAAGTAATTTTTGTCTAGTAATTATGAAGATATGATCATAGAACAACGTAAGATGTTTAGTTTATTTTGATATAAGTTATTTTGATATAAGTTAGTAGTATTTAACTCGAGAGTTGAGTTATAACTGAACTGTTACAAATTTGATATCAACAATATCTAACTATATACAAAGAATGAGTTGCAAGTTGAGCATTAATTTAGCAATGTGCATTCATGGTTTAAGCTTGACAACTCTATTATGATGATTAAGCTAATAAACTTCGTTAATGTGGAGCTTCATTTGAAAGCTTTCAATAGCTTTTAAAAACCAAAATTACTGTAATCAAAATGAAACACCAAAGTTGGAATGTGTAAAGCATGAAGCATTAATGTTAAACATGTGTAAAGCCGAATTCAAGAACCCATATTATGTCATTGTGTACTAATTGCTACAGTTATAAAACAAAAAAGAAGTTGAAGTGTTGTTGGAGTTACTAAAATACAAACAATCTCAAACTACCCATGAATAGATCCTGCACTTATCTCACATCTATAAATACCATATGCATTCCTTTTGCTTCCCACACCTCACAATTGATCTTGAAGGCCTACAAAACTGAAACTAAAAACAAGACGTCAATTACCAAGTATGGAAATGTTTTCAGTCAATATCTTTCACATCCTCTAATCAACTTCTTAACAATTTGAGCTGTAGAGAAATCTAAGTTACGATTTCGATGCAAATATAGATCCAGGTATGTCCAAAACTGAATAAAATTGCACAGGTGAAAAGAAAAATAATTCATATAACTACAATCATTAATATCTTTATTTTACAGATTTACATGATGATGTCAACAACATTCCATCCCTTTCCAACATGTTGCACAATTCTATAATCATTTGATTCAGATACAAATATCAGAAGAGACGGGAAAGTTCAGACATATTATGGACTAAAACTAATAGAAATTACTGGGCAGCAACTAGGTAAACACACACACCTGTGATTTTGTTTCACAAAGAATTATTAGCTTTGTGCTTGAAAAGCAGGTTGATAGTTCAGGATCGCCGTCACTTCCAGGAGGTTTCCTTTTGCTCCACCATCAAACTCAAGAATACACGAGCACTGAAAAAAAAGTAAGAAACAATTATTTTATACTTAAAAGATCTTTATAACGACCCAATAGTCTGAAAACTCACACAATAGGCAGAATTTGGCAGCGTCTTAGAAAAGCTTTCGGTTTCAGGCAACTTTCTTTGAGAAGCTTCTGATAACGAAGTCGATCCAACATCTTTCTGTAGCAAGATATCATCAACATACACAAAGAGCAAGTCATAATTGCCTGTATTTATCAGTTTTTTTTTTAGTAATATATTTAACGGGGATAAGAAGCCCTTTTACCAAAAAAAAAAAAAAAAAAAAAAAAACGATAAAAGTTCTTTTAGAGCATTACCTTTGTCGATAAAAGTTCTTTCAAAAGAAGTATTGCTACCAACTTTATCTTTTAAGGAATTGGGTTGCTGAAACATGGAGATGAGAATACAAATTGTTTAACTTTGTGTTGAAAATCACAAAAAAATGTAACAATGAGAAAAACACTACAATTACAAGAAATTTCATTTACACCTCACAAGTCACAACAAGTACCTTTTTTGGAGTTTCTACTCTAAAAAGTTGTTATTGACCATCTAAAACTAAAAAAAAAATGATTGTTATCCTGTCTGACCCAAAGAAACCCGAGTCGCACAAAAAATAGAAAATATAAATGTTAAATGGCCAAAATGGTTATAACCCAAGTTTCACGAGATATTTAATTACCTACGTGGCCACATATTTAATTCATTTTTTCATTTTTTTACGTACAGGTCAACATTATATGGTTTCTATTTATGAAACTTCATATGAGCACGAGCTACCAGACCCCCTATGGTTATCACAGATGCCTTCCCTGAAAACGGTTAGTTGACTTATTATTTCTTTACCCTTAATCGCCACCATTATTCTCTTTTTTATTAGAATAAGGTGGCTAAAAGCACATATACCTACTGGAATAATGCAACAGTCAAGCAAGTGGCTACGTATATTGCTAATTATATATAAGTTCTTGTTAATATCACTACACCCACTAATATAAAATGTAAAAGAAGTGTATGGCATAAGATATACAACGATGGAGGCCTTTACCAGCAATAACCGGTGTTTGTTCCATGTGTAACCCTGTTGCTTTCCAGTACTTGATGAAGTATGTCTTGACCCGCTTCATTAGCTCCAAAATGTGATCAACGGATCAACCAGTTGCATTTAATGAGTTTAAATTTTTACTAATTAACTTATATAGCACTTGAAGAAGTGTACATGGATGCAATAGATATGTGTAATTGTCAGGTAATAGATGGACTATAGTACCGTAACATCATGCAGAAGAGTAGCACAATCATCAATGCTATCTCCAAGTCCAAAACCACCAATATAAAAACCTGGAATGCCACCTACCCTTTAAAGAGATACAGAACAGATCAATTAGAACTTGGAAACAATAAAGAATTACAGCATACCAGCAACATTTCTCTTTAATACCTCTTTAGCACAATGTTCGCGTTCTACAATGCTGCATCCACCAACAATGGATCCAAAAAGAGCTCCATAAGTCTATAGTAAATAAATTATTACAAACATTTCAGACGGCTTACAAAAATGGATCCAATAATGTTCACTAACAAGTAACAATAACCAATTAGTTGTCTCCTATAGCCCTATGAGACAAAGTATACCCTGAATCAAGTATGCATATGCTTCTAGAATATCCAAATCCACCATAGTAGTTAGATTAGTTTTCAGGATTTTATTGGTTTGGCTAGGATGATGTTTGGTATTGTGAAGGTGTGAAGAGGTTATTCGAGCAAAAATCATTGCCGGATCAAATATTGGGGACACTGCCCTAATACCAAGAATCACACTAACATCTAAGCAATCGAAATGGCCCTTCATAATGAAAAACAGACAGTTCCCTATAAAGCCATGCTACACAATGACCATCACTAAAAGCTAAGGACATTCAATTAACTTTGTCACCCTCTATTTGTCGATGCGTGTGTTAAGTCATAGGCTACTTTATGTTGCACTTTCTAAAGTGACAACCCACCGCGGACTTAAAATTCTCATGACCGAAGAAAGTGACAATGAGTTGAAGCACTACATGAGAAACATCGTTCACATGGAATGGAAGCTTTCAACAACCGAAACTAGCATAAAAATATTGTCAATAGACAATGATTTAATAAAATATTGTGTTTTTCTATCTGATAGTTTTACAATAATGAAGATGATACAGAGATGCGCAATACTTTGTTCTAGACTTTGATTTTACTCGAACAATTTTGATGTAAACCTGTTTGTATAAATTTTGATCCGTACCAAATTTCCTAAATTTATAAAATATCTACCAGCGACAGGATATCATCTACCCAAAAACCAAATTACTCTTAAAAACAATGAAAACAAATTAATACTATTTAAATGGAATGCAAACCTGTGGTATCTTCGCTGGTTTCGGAGTGCAGATGAATAAATCAAAATCCAAATTTTGATATCTAAACTAAATCAAGGCAATCACCTGCAACTCACTTAGCACTGGTAAGCTACACCTATGTTTAATATTAAAATAACAATAAGATGAAAAACTTTGCTAAATTCATAGAATAAGAAACCCATTTATTGATAATTAAAAAAGGTTAATATCATAAACTTCTTAGCTGGGATCTTGAACGGGTTGGAATGGGAGATGGGCGATTTGATTTTTGTTCAAAAGAGATACATTGACAACTGACTTGCACGACGAAGACCACCACCACCTTCCGACACCCACTGTCGTCGTCACCAATCACCACCACTATCACAACGCCGCCACCCACAAAAAAATGAACCACGAGGATTTAAACTAATCGAAACCATAAATTCAATTAAAATATATAATAGTTTTAATTGTATCAATAATAATGCTTTTGGGGAAAAGAGGGTGGGATGGGAGACGAGTTTGAGAAGAATGTGCAAGGTGAGAGACTGATATTAATTTTATCAATAATATTTTTTTGGGAAAAAGATATTACCATAATTGTTTTATTACGGAGTATGTATTTGTGTTTTTAATCTTAACTATTTTTTTTTTTCTTTCCAAATTTACATTCACTAAAGTAGCATTTAACTTTTTAAACGCCAATAAAAAGGATATTAACTCAAGACTTCATGCTATGCTATGAAGTTAAATTTACAATTAAATTATTAACATGTTTGTTAATGGTGTAAGTTAAATATAGTGTGTTTTGAGAAACTAAATACTATATTGTAATAGATCCAAGGCCCGCCCCGATGGGGCGGCTAGCTTTAAAATTTTCATTATACGATAAAATTAATAGTAAAATAAGTATGAACGTGTAGTCACATCCATGAGACGAAAATGAATAAAATAAAGATGCCGTTATCAAGAAAATAATAATGTTAAACAAAAACTAACGTTCAAAATAACCGAATTACATATAGTTTATAATCTATGAAGAACTTCTCTATATACAACGTTGGTTGTAGAGTTGGTGTAGTTGCCGTCTTTGTCACAACACAACATTTTTAGACCTCTCTTGCTTTTTACTCTTGAGACGTCTACATAAAGTTGTCTGTGGGAAAAAACAGATCTTTCCAAATATAGCACAACCTTAGACAATGTTTGGCCTTGACTTTTGTTTATAGTCATGGCAAAAGAAACGAAAATAGGGAATTGTCTCCTATTAAGTTGAAAAGGCATCTTCTTGTCGGATGGGCTTATAATCATTCTAGGTATAGAGCGAACCTCACCCACTTTACCACCTGATATAATCTTTGCCTCAATGTTATTGATTCCCATTCAACCTGGTTCCATTACACAATCCACCTCGTTGATCAATGTTGCGCAAACACATAACCGGAGTGCCAATCTTCAAAACTAATTTATGGTGTGGAAGTCCAGACATTTTGATTGTATTCAAAAAAATCTGTAGTGTACATATCCTCGGTATGATTAAAATCCACATCTAAATCTGAGACTGTATCCGAACTATAATATACTTTCTCTTTGCCACTAAGTTGGGAAATCATTCGGTCATTAACTTTGTCAACTTGCTCATGTGTTGGTGCAAGAATGGCTCGGTCTTGGAAATAAGATGGATCCTAAAGATTTTGCTCCCAATTATCATAAGTTTCGTATATCACAGCTTGTACATGATCATCAGGTATTAGCATGTCTTCTGGGAATTCAACCTCAGCAGTACCATCTTTAGTGCCACCTATTGTCCCATCACCAATACTCAAAATCCATTAAGCAAAATCCTTAATTTGATCTGCATCTTCAGGGTTGCAACCAACACAAAGCCTCATATTCTCGGTAAGTTTAAGAACAGTGCAATGATTCCACAGATAAGATTTATTTAAGGAAGCATGTACGACACCTTGCCTGCTACCGTTTGGAATAACCGGGAGTATTAGCCGAAAATCGCCACTACAGACAACGACTTTACCACCAAACACCTTATCATAAACTGCCATATAAGTACCTTTTAAAATCGCCACCACAGACAACGACTTTACCACCAAACACCGATGGGCGGGCATGACTTATAAGCCCTCCCAGGCATATAAGCCCGCCTCGGGCGGGCATGTCGTATAATTATCGTTGGCATATTTTACTATAGAAAAAGAAGGGTGGTAAAAAATGATTGAAAAGTGTACATGGTGAAAGAGAGGGTTGTACCCATGGTTTTAGATTGAACGTTATTCCTTGACAATACTACAACTTTAAATATGCTATATATTTAATATAATTACAGAGAAAATAAGAGTAAAAGATGTTGAACCTGTAGCCAGATCTATGACTCCCTTGCCCCATGTGCCATTCCCCCTGCAACTGGACCAGAAGCTACCTTCCCATGCATTTCAGGCATATTGGGCGAATTTGCACAATTCCAGTATTCCATACCAATATTTAAGTTGGTGGCTGGACCAGCTACTGTTTGGTTGACTGGTGCATTTGGTCCTCCATTTGCAGAGTTCCCATTCTGAGTTCCTTCACCTGTGGCTAATAAATACGGAATGGTAGTTGCTTCAGTAACAAAAAATTAAGAATAAAACTACTAAAAAAAGAGACTGTAAATAAAATGGTTATTAATTGTATAAGCTTCTACTTTTAGGTTTGACGAACCTGCATGTTTGAGTGAAATCCACTTGTTTTTCTGATAAACCAAGAACCATACAACTGTTACGATAAACCTATAAGTTATACAAATTAGTTAAATTTCCAACCTACCCGATCCACTTGTTTTTCACCTACACTTCAAACTATACTGAAACATGTATGGTTACTCTGACAAGAACACTTCTATCACTGACCAATAACCCTACATTCTCAGTTTCTGGGTTGCCACAACTGTTGCACTGAACATACTTCTTAATAAAATTCTCAAGAAGACCAGCTAATTTTGCAGTGTCATGAGAGCCATTGACAAGTGAGACCCCAGTTTTTTCATTGGTTCAAGTTTATCTTTAGAGTCATATAAGCATGCTTCATGTTCTTACCCAGATAAGCGAACAGTGAATATACTCCCCTTGCCAAAAAACAGGAGGTTCCTACATAATAAGAACAAAGTCAAGTACATCTTGATATGATATTTACATCTGATATAGAAAGTAAAGGTTTAGTACTTAATATTCTTCAAATTATTGGTCCTTAATAGTAACAGTGCTTGGCTGAGTGGGCAAGAATAGCATATCCTGCAATTCCTCCCATGTGTACTTCAAGTCTAAAGCATCTTGACTTTCAATTAACAGCCTTTTACTTTTTGAACCAATATTTCAGCTATTTTTTTTCTGGTTCAGCCCTTGAGTTGCGACTGTCGTTCGCATGCCAGTTGGGATCTCCATTAGCCGAGTTGATATTTCTAGATAATGTATCTAGATGTGAATCTGTGTTTCTATTCAGTGAGTGAAGAAGGCAATAATAATCATTCATATTTGAAGATAACAATTAGTAGAATAGTTTTTAAGATATCGATAAACTAACAAAAATAAAATAAAAAACACATGTTTGCGGTTTATAACAAACTTACGATCTACGAAGAAGTGCATTATAGACAAAATTCATTGTATAGTTGTAATGCAAAATATATGTGTTAACACTAATCGTTTCATTGATATTGCATGTATATTCAAAGTTTATACACTATAAATAAGACCATGAACTGAAGAAAATGATATAGATACATCATATCAGATCCATAGATGGAAGAAAAAAACAAAATTACTTAATTATTCAAATGAAATACATGGGGGAAAAAAAGAAATTGTCTTGAACGAACATTAGGAAAGCATAAGAACCAAGATAACATTAAGATATGAATGTGATATATAATAATATATGGTAAATGCAACTGATTACTCCTTTTTAATATTGTCTTTAAACATTTGTTTGTTTACCCACTTAGTAGATGTCTCTTGTTCATTATAGTCGCTAAGATCAATGTCGTTACGCTTGACACTAGCAGAATAAGCTTCTTTCATAAAATTCATCTCATCAGAGTAACCCATTAATACGGAAGTCATTCCAGTCCATTTGATAGAGTCTCGGTTTAAAAATTCACATCCATCATCATGTTAAAGATTATGGAAACAAACTAAACTCATGTATCACATGTATATAATCATGATATACACGGTTAATTAAAAGAAAATGAAAAATCTGACACTTAGTGACGACAAATGTTAGTCAAAATATATGAGGAAATAATACCTGAATACAATAAATTCTGTGAAAAACTAGAAGGGGGGGTTGAATAGTTTTACCGTTTAAAATTAATTCGCTTTGTTACTCTATGTTATTTTAAAGGAAAAAAGTACAAACAAATATTCACACAATATATATATGAAAAGTAAAGAGAGGAAAGATCAAACCACACAACACGGATGTTTATAGTGGTTCGGCTACAAGGACTCTCTTCCTTGCCCTACTCCACTCCTCGAGCCTCTAACTCGAGAGTTATCCTTCACTAAGAAACAAACTCTCTTCTAGGTGTAGAAAATCTTTACACGTCGCTTACTTTCTTTTCCGGTACTAAGCTAAACACCGGGTTCTATTTCAAGGTAGAACCAACCTAACGTCGCCTATACAATTACCGACACTAAGCTAGATGTTGAGTCTTTACAAGGGTACAACCACTCCCGTTTGGTTCTTTCACAAGGGTACAACCACTCCCTACACTCTTTGTGTTTTGAGGACTAAAACACTAACCACACTCACTGAGATAAATGATACAAATAATGATGTGTGAACTACAACTATATCACACAGTAACTTATGCTAAAGGTTTTACACGTCTGTGTTGAACCTTGATGCTTAATCTCCTTTGCTACAAAAGGAAAGATCAATGAAATGAATGAATGATAAATGTTAGATGAAATGTAAATGAATGAGTATGAATGTTAGGCTATATGAGTGATGGTGTGTCCAAATGATCAGCTTGCTATTTATAGGCAAGCTGGTAAACAGCCGGCGGATCCGGCGGATCCCATAAAAGGGATCCGTCTTTGATGTCGTTTGGTTCCGCCAAACATGACAGCTAAGAGTTTATGGATATCTTTCCAAATCCAGTTGTATCCTCCACATCTTTGTTATGTCACATCAAAATCTTCCAAAGTCAACTATCTTGCTTGAAGATCTAGCAAAGATATTACATAATCTATGTATGATGCATGCCATGATGTCATTGTATCATTTTAAAAATAAAGTTTCCTTTTAAGGAAATAAACTAGTAGATGTGTAAAATGTTATTCTAAGTAATCATGTGAAATGTAAAATGTGTTTTAAAGTGACTTTAGCTAGTATTTATAATTTGCTAAAAGATATGCTTTGTAATTGTCATTAACAAAACTAAGTAAAGATCGTAAAATATGATATTTGTATTAACAAATTCCTTCCTTTATTTTGTTAGAAGTTACATAGAACCACTTCCTTTATATCACACCAGTTGGTACCAACTCGTGTTCATCATATAGACATTACGTTTCATATGAAAAAATTGACGTCACTATTGGGTTTTCGAACATTATCTTCGTTTGTTCTTGACTCCAACAAAAGTCCTAATGTTAAAAGCATCATGGACAGTTCAGCAACTTCACCACTTCCATAGATTCCTAAAGCAACTTCACCACTTCCATAGACATTTATTGAATGAAGAGGAGTGTGCCCATCCATAAACTATTACGATTTATCTCACATATTTATGCCCATGCCTATCGCTACTGTTTAGAAAATCATTTACGAATAAGAAATAATATACGTGTTAAGATGACGACCATAATTAATCTGTGAAAGTCGATTTAGCAAATATTCTCCATAAGCTTCGGAAACTGTATAACCATATAGATTCTTTAGGTTCCGCTAAAAGCTCCATTTGAGTTCGCCCATAAGCTTTCTGCAGCTCGGTTCCTGCAGGACTCCCATCAAGTAAATATGTCTAAAAAAATATAGATTTATCATCTTAAATATAACTTTAAACCAAATATAGCTTTATATAATCATCACCAAAATATTATCCAATGTTTAAAATCAATGTTGATTACTTGATTTGTCACAATGTTTAAATTATTTAAAGTCAAAGTATTTAGACGCGGATAAATAGGTACGAAGTCACTAAGAAAATTGATTAGCAGATAACTGTATAATACTAATCACATTCTAATTTGATTAGTTTTCCCATCCCGTGAAGATTGTAACCCTTTTTATTTGCACAAGTGCTATGAAATACCGAATACTTTTCTACTTTTTGAGAAGCTTTGGCTCTGAATTACCAATTTGCACATTATCATCATCCCATACTCTTTGTGCTGCAAATTTCTTGAAAAGTTCTCTTTTTTAATCATCACTAACATTTGCTTATAGTCAACAGTTTCAAATAGGTATTTTTTTAAAGCAGATGTATTGGAGATTGCAACATTTAAGAGTTAAGAAAGTCTAGAATATCATACCAGCATGTCATATGGTTGCATCCATGCATGAATTCTATCATCCACTCAAATATCTACCTATAATGGTCACATATAAATAATGTTTTACCTCTAATTGATGAAAAAAAATAATATAACAATATAGCTCAAAAGAGAACCGGTTGATAGTGTATTTTAATTGCATAACAACCATCAAGATAATATTGGAAGTTTTGATTACTACTGAAGTAAGTAAATGGTGTATAGATATTTGGCTTAAGGTGTTTATGGTAAAGCAAGTCATGCCCGTCTCGACCCATACAAATTTTATAGCCATTCTGACCCACCCATCCAACCTATCCCACCCATCCATTTTGTAACTTTCAAAATAAAAAGATCTTGTTTACCTAAACAACTTCGGTTCCACCATCTTGATTAAGCGTGTCAAGTATTCGGTTTCTTCTTTAGTGAAGGAGCACCGGGACAATAACATCTCTTGGATCAAGTCCCAAACTTCAGCCTGAAAATTACATTAATTATAAATCCCGCGTATCATCACAAAAAGAATGATGGAAAAAAATGGACAAGAACAGAACTGACTGCATACCACAAAAGTGTTAGCTCTAACAACATGAAGGATGGTTACACCAATAAGACTTTGGGGATCATATGGTCGGGTTGGGTAACTTGCAAAAATATTCTATGTGTATTCGTTTTCAAATTTTATTATATAAAATATAATTACTGTCATTATCTAATCGTTTTGAAACCGATATAAGAGGTGATATAAGAGGCTGAATCATTTAAGAACGAATTTCAACCCTTTTGACCCGCTTGGCCTAATTTCATTTATATGTACAAAAGTGAAATTAGAACCCTACCAAATAGAATATAAGAGGCTGCAACAAGTTGAATAATTTAAGAATGACTTTCAACCCTTTTGATATAAGAGGCTGCAAAAGGGTAATAACAGGCGAAAATGATGAGAACTCTGTGAAGAGGGAGCGTTATATGATTTAGAGCCTTACCTAATAGAACCACCTTTAAATCTCTATGATACACTCCTTTAATGTGACAGTACTCTACACCATCAATGAGCTACTGAAAGTATCTTCGAGATTCTGCTTCACTTAGTCGTCCACGATGAACCTGCTACAACATACATCATGTTTATGATCTCGGAAAGTAACCAAAGAGGACCATCAAACCTTGCAACATTGGCCTACATATAAAACAGAACAATTCCAGACTTTGGTTCTGATAGCACAAAGTAAGATTCTTGCTTAGAATGGTATTCTCAATCCTCACACTTTGGTTAAATTTTCGGGACCCATATTTTAAGGCATTATATTAAGCAATTTTTATGACTTTAAAATACTCCATAAAAAGCTTCTTCGTCAACCATTGCTTTGAATAGAGGGTAGAAGCCACAAAATCTGGTGTAGAAGAATAACAATGCTGACTGTGTATTTCCTAATCAGTTACCCACAAAATATCATATTTAAGTAAATTACTGATTTGGTGAGTAAGGGAAATAGTCTCTCATCAATACTCTCTGCCAAATGGTTCCTAATCCCACTATTTGCTTTTACTTTTAGTGAATCGTACGTTCCTTAAGGAACCAAAAAAGAAATCAAAGAATGGAAATAGGGACCATTTATTCAATAAGTATCTAGCATGCACAAATTCTATCATTTTTATCTAACCAAATGAACGATTGATGTATATTCTTGTTTATATTTTGTAAGTATAGTTGTAATGAACTGCTATACCTGATCTTGCAAGTGAGATATATCAGATTGCCACCATAGCAATCCTGAAAGAGTTGAAACAGGTATAACATGACAAATCTTGAGAGGTGAAAAGAATTTGTGTCTCCTTTCTGTAACACCTCTTATAAGTAAAACTGTGACTTGTCGCCACCAAATCGTTGTCCATTTTTCGGGTTTATTGCTTTCTAAAACAGCGTTCACATGATCATCAACTTCTAATACTTCAGCTTTAAGATTTTTAGCCAGATTAATCCGATAAGCCAAAGCCAACTTCTGCTTGACTGCAATTTGACCCAAATTATCAACTAAAAAAATGCAATAATTATGAATAAGATCGTCAGCATTGCTTCAATCTATACATGAATCTCTGATTTGAACTTTTATTATTTTTTCTTTACGACAACCCTTAATATAAGAGATATAAAATCTAATAAGTAAGAATAACTCATACCTCGACAGCAGCATCGAATGTCAAAAGTACATAGGTGCACCAAGTGTAGGAGTTATAGTACATAGGTGCACCAAGTGTAGGAGTTATAACTCCTGCTTTTTCTCGATCCTTATGATCTAGTACCTCCAATTTGAATATAATAGTCTCAACCCTGTCCCAATTACCAAATCAGCATCAAAAAGGAGGAAATATGTATAAAACTTAAGACTGGAAAATTACTTTTCAACTGGAAGAATCT
Source organism: Artemisia tridentata subsp. tridentata (assembly GCA_021014915.2). Taxonomy (NCBI): domain Eukaryota; kingdom Viridiplantae; phylum Streptophyta; class Magnoliopsida; order Asterales; family Asteraceae; genus Artemisia; species Artemisia tridentata. The sequence continues at coordinate 249,759,762 of CP139503.1, forward strand.
TTCCTTCCTTATTGTACTCTTCCAGCCAATCTTCATCCTCACTGTCAAAATCATACTCAGCAAATGTAGCAGCCAGTCCATTCACTCGTTGAGCAATTGTTTTTAGGCCTCCCAGTTCATGGTAAACAGTGTACATAGCAGTCATGTTTGCAAGCAATGCCTACATAATAACTGAATACTTAACTACAAAACGATGAGGAAAAAAGTGTATCAATCTTTGACTACTTATACACATATGCATGATTCTTGACCAGGGTATACATTGTCATGTCCATTTTTTCATGTGAATGCACATTTAGTTTGTTTCAGAACATAAATTCAAAGACAGTCTGATATGACCAAAACAAAGACAACAGTGACAATATAATATGTGACTAAAATAGGTAATGCCAAACACCCTTTAAAATTTTCTAATCCTGCAGACCTTTCTTGTTACAACATAATTGTGAGTGTTTTAAGAAAAGAAAAAAAAGATACCTGAGATGTACAAATGTTAATGGTAGCTTTATCCCTCCTAATAGGCTTCTCTCTTGTCTGCATTGCCATACATAAAGGCTTGCCCTCATTTAACTACAAAAATAATGAGGAAAAAAGTGTATCAATCTGACATTCAAAAAGCAATTCATCTGATGCAACACCCCAACCCGGCAAGGGTAGAAGTATCACATTCTGGTGACAACTCAAAGCATTCATACATAATACACAACGGAAGTCTTAAACAAAATTCAATAAAATAAGTCAAACCAACACGGCTTAAGCCAAAACATAATTTCGAATGACAATGAATAATTCAAAGGAAAGAACAATGAAACGTAATCCAATCTAAACGAATGTCATAAATAAAGGTGGTCATCTAAGGTAAAAACTCCATCTAATCTCTACTCTCATCCCATAGCAAAATCCCAGCTCCTAGCTTAGATACCTGCCGCAGGAAAAGGAAATGCGGCTGAGCTACGAGAGCTCAGTGAACAGATATAACGATAACAAAAACAGTAACGGATAAAGCTACAAAGTAATCAGAATTAAAGATCATACAGATATAATCAGAGTTAAAGAAACAAATAAGGAATAAGGTTTAAGGAAAAAGAATAAGGAAAAGTAAAAGTGTCAATAAGGAACAGTAATCCTCCAAGAGCCCAGAGACAGATAACATCATGTAATCATAATCACATAGAGGGGATACCTCTCAGGCAACCAGATAATATGAGGGGTGACCTCATGTATCAAATATGTATATGGAGTGATCAGCTCCCAGAGGTTGTGAAAGACGTGGATTGCACCCATGCATCAGTCACCAGAGATATATATATAATGTCAAATCATGATAAATCCACTAATACAGAACGAACCTAGGATGCATCCATACGCCCCCCGAACAATATATAGGCCATAATAACAGTAGTGTGCACATAATAATCAGAGATGGGGACGGTGTGTAACATCACTCGAACACACTGGAGTCATGCCACTGGTGCATCAATGACACGGCCATGTTACCTTCATGGCTAGGAAACGAACTTTGGCTCGGGTATCAAACTGAATGGTCAAAGGTCAAAGGTCCAAACTATAGCAAAGGTTCCAATAGACTAAGTCCAAATATCTAAGGTTCATGGCAAAGGGTTCATGTCAAACAGTTCAGAAATAAATATCAAAGGTTTAGAATCAATTTGGTTTACAATCAGAGTTCAAGATAAGGTTCAGAATAAAAGAATCATAGCAAAAGAAAAGGTTCAAAGCAAAAGGATCACAATAAAGGTTCACAAACAAAAGGGAACATAGCAATGGCATAGGGAAATCCTAATACGAATCAAGATCAACAAATCAAAAGAGAACGAAGGCACCTTACTGAAAAGGGCAGAATATCTGTACCTTATTAGCAAAGCAGATAAACAATCAAGTAAGCAAACACATAACAGAAATCAGGGCTTCTCCTTCTTCACACCTAAAGGAGTAGAAGAGAATTACAATTGGTTCTTAATTATTCATTTTAGCTTGCCTTTCCATTTTAAGTAACTTTCTATTTTTAGCACGTTTCCATATTTAGCAAGTTTCCATTTTTAGAAAGATTTATGTATTATAACTTAGGTTAAATCATAATTAAATATATTATGGACATATGGTACCTTTTAACAAGTTATGATAGTTTAGGGTTACTTTTAGCAACTTTCCATAATTTAGGGTTCTAATTGTAATTATACCAAAGTTAAAGGTTTTAAATGAAACTATCACAAGTTATCCATTTCAAATACATAAATTATTCAGAAGCACACCTTTAGTCCTTTAAGTTTCACATAATTACATATTTAGTCCTTTTAATTTACAAAACTTATAATTCAATTCACAAATTATCAATAATTACATATTAAACCCATAAATGTCCAAAATTACATTTTACACCCTTAATAACATTATTTACACAGAATAATCCTAAGTTTCCAGAATTTACACTTTTAGTCTCTCAATTTAAATAAATTACAATTCGACACATATAATTATCTTTTAATTCTTTCCTTGCAATATTTACACATAAGACCCTCATGTTATATTTTTTTATAAATTAGTACTGATATAAATAACCTTACAAAAATATCCCACAAGTTTCAAAGATGGCAAAACACACCCCTCTACTTTTAAACCCTAATCGGATTATACTTTAAATTACCAAAACTAAACCTAACTTGTCTCAATCATTAAACACTCATTACCCCATCATTGTACTGCCTTTATTAATCATATTTAACATTTAGAAACCCTAACCCTAATCCATTACTAGGGTTTTTCTTATTTTTTCTTATATTTTCATTAATTTCGATTATACCAATAATTCAAGCACGAAAGATTTAAGCTTCCACAAATCAAATAGCTATTTTTCCAGACCTTTATGATCATCATAGAACATGTAAAAATTATGAACCAACCTCAGAAAAATCGTATGGGTATATTTGTAATATAAGTGTATTTTAGCTCTTAAAATTTCGTACGATTGTTCTAGCTTGCATGATTCATGTTTATCAATTTATATGAGCTATGTATGACCTAACTAACATTATAAAAATGCTAAATCAATATTAGAACGTACGGATTAAGTGTAGGGATTTGTTACCTTGCGGATGTATAAAACGAACAAGAAAAAGAACCACGATCGAATGAAGCTTCCTAAAATCCAACTCTTATTTTTCCTAGCTTCTTTAAACTTAGATGAACACCAGAAAAATACTTGATCTTGTCCAAAAATTCGAATGGAGGATGCAAGGGATTATTTTATGTGTCGACTTTTAGGGATTTTAGGGTTTCGGTAATTTTAAAATAAAACAAATAAGATTTAATTATATATAAGCTTAAAACCGACTTATGAGGGGGTATGGAACTCATAATATTCGGCCCATGTTAGGATAGAATCAAAGAAATTTGATTTGGTATTTGTTTCCTATTTTTATTTGTATTTATCTCTTTTATACTGGTTTTTAAATATCAAATAAATACTAAAATTAATATTCTCAGTTTTATATAAATTTTGGGACATTCAAAAATATTAAAATGTTGTCTTAAAATTATTTCATGTCATATGTAGCTCATTACCAGAGATTTGGAATTTATTTGGTACTTTATAAGTGTTTTAATTCATTTTTAAAGTTTCAGGGGCATTTTGGTCATTTTACGTGCTTTCTAAATTTCAGGTATTACAACTTCTTCCCCTCTAAAAGAAAATTTTCGTCCTCGCAATTAGCATAGAACAGAAAGGAACTAGAACGGAAATGAAACAAAACAAAGACATACCAGACGCCTTATCTGTCTGGTCACGAGTAGTCGAATAACCGCGATCAGTAAGGAGGAGGAAGATAGTTCACAACAGGTGCCGGACTCTGCCTAGGACAATCCCTCACTCTATGCTCAGAAGAACCACATCGGAAACAAGTACCAGATGCCCTACGACACGTTCCAGAATGACCTTTCCCACAAGTAACACAAATAGGAGGGGGAAGCAAGTACTCAGATGATCCCCTCTGAGAATTCAATCCAGAACCCCGACTCTGCTGATAACCCCAGGAAGACTAATCCTTCCACTGTCTCTGACTGTCGCTGCGCCCCCGATGATCACTATCCTGCCTAGAAGCTGACCTCGAATCCTGACCTCGCTGATCACGACCACGATCCACCTGATCTCGTTCCTCAAAACTCCTACTAGACCGTCCCTTCTGCTCATATCCTTGGTCCTGGCGACTCCTATACTCCTGACTCTGGTCCTGACGACTCTGCTCCCTGAAGTTCACACGATTTCCATCCCTGTCTCTCTTATTCGAACCCCCATCAGCATGCAGCAACTCGATGTTACGGGCCGCGTCCGCAACTGCAGCAACATCCTCGTACTCGGTGTTCACAATACGATCCAACACCCACTTCTTTAACGCCCATTTAAAGTGTCTAGCCTGATGATGAGCATTACCTGTAACCTCTGGTCCGACAAAACTAGCCAACCTCAAGAACCTCTGCATGAATTCCCCGGACGACTCTCGATCCATCTGACGAATAGTCCTATACTCACGTTCGTACTTCTGCTGCTCAGACAACGGAATATACTGCTTATAAAATATGACACAAAAATCCTCCCATGAACAAGTATCAGCGAAATCCTCTTCCTGTGACTGAACATACGCTGTCCACCAACTCAGCACATCACCCTCCAATTTGAATGTGGCCAAACGCGTCTTGAATTCATTAGCACAACCCAAGACCCTAAATAGTTTCTCAATATGAGTAATCCAGTCCTCTGCCTCTGTGGGAGTGGCAGCAGATCGGAAGGAAAGAGGCTTGAGCTTATTAAACCTCTCGATCCAAACATGAATACCAGTAGGTGGAGCACCGCCACCACCACCACCTGATGAACCCGCACCATTACCTCCTGATGAACCCGCACCATTTCTGATGTCATTGGTGATTTGGGTCACCAACTGAGGAAGAGCATTAGCCATAGCAGCGGCTATCATGGCCTCGAAGTCAGGGCCATCCTCTCCATTACGATAATCGGTATTACGCGTAGTCACCATCTGAACGATTTCGAAAATGATTAGCAAAACTAGGAAGAATACACACGAAAGGAAAGACGAAGCAGAAACCTAATGTCTACCCAAATCCTCACCAGTCAAAACCTAAGTCCTAAGGGTCAAATCCTAGGGTCCATATGATTCACAGGCCATGGCTTATATACTACAGGTCGCAATCTGGCTCTGATACCATAATTGTAACACCCCAACCCGGCAAGGGTAGAAGTATCACATTCTGGTGACAACTCAAAGCATTCATACATAATACACAACGGAAGTCTTAAACAAAATTCAATAAAAGAAGTCAAACCAACACGGCTTAAGCCAAAACATAATTTCGAATGACAATGAATAATCCAAAGGAAAGAACAATGAAACGTAATCCAATCTAAACGAATGTCATAAATAAAGGTGGTCATCTAAGGTAAAAACTCCATCTAATCTCTATTCTCATCCCATAGCAAAATCCCAGCTCCTAGCTTAGATACCTGCCGCAGGAAAAGGAAATGCGGCTGAGCTACGAGAGCTCAGTGAACAGATATAACGATAACAAAAAAGTAACGGATAAAGGTACAAAGTAATCAGAATTAAAGATCATACAGATATAATCAGAGTTAAACAAACAAATAAGGAATAAGGTTTAAGGAAAAAGAATAAGGAAAAGTAAAAGTGTCAATAAGGAACAGTAATCCTCCACGAGCCCAGAGACAGATAACATCATGTAATCATAATCACACAGAGGGGATACCTCTCAGGCAACCAGATAATATGAGGGGTGACCTCATGTATCAAATATGTATATGGAGTGATCAGCTCCCAGAGGTTGTGAAAGACGTGGATTGCACCCATGCATCAGTCACCAGATATATATATATATATATATATATATATATATATATATATATATATATATATATATATATATATATATATATATAATGTCAAATCATGATAAATCCACTAATACAGAACGAACCTAGGATGCATCCATACGCCCCCCGAACAATATATAGGCCATAATAACAGTAGTGTGCACATAATAATCAGAGATGGGGACGGTGTGTAACATCACTCGAACACACTAGAGTCATGCCACTGGTGCATCAATGACACGGCCATGTTACCTTCATAGCTAGGAAACGAACTTTGGCTCGGGTATCAAACTGAATGGTCAAAGGTCAAAGGTCCAAACTATAGCAAAGGTTCCAATAGACTAAGTCCAAATATCTAAGGTTCATGGCAAAGGGTTCATGTCAAACAGTTCAGAAATAAATATCAAAGGTTCAGAATCAATTTGGTTTACAATCAGAGTTCAAGATAAGGTTCAGAATAAAAGAATCATAGCAAAAGAAAAGGTTCAAAGAAAGGTTCAAAGCAAAAGGATCACAATAAAGTTCACAAACAAAAGGGAACATAGCAATGGCATAGGGAAATCCTAATACGAATCAAGATCAACAAATCAAAAGAGAACGAAGGCACCTTACTGAAAAGGGCAGAATATCTGTACCTTATTAGCAAAGCAGATAAATAATCAAGTAAGCGAACACGTAACAGAAATCAGGGCTTCTCCTTCTTCACACCTAAAGGAGTAGAAGAGAATTACAATTGGTTCTTAATTATTCATTTTAGCTTGCCTTTCCATTTTAAGTAACTTTCTATTTTTAGCAGGTTTCCATAATTAGCAAGTTTCCATTTTTAGAAAGATTTAAGAATTATAACTTAGGTTAAATCATAATTAAATATATTATGGACATAGGGTACATTTTAACAAGTTATGATAGTTTAGGGTTACTTTTAGCAACTTTCCATAATTTAGGGTTCTAATTGTAATTATACCAAAGTTAAAGGTTTTAAATGAAACTATCACAAGCTATCCATTTCAAATACATAAATTATTCAGAATCACACCTTTAGTCCTTTAAGTTTCACATAATTACATATTTAGTCCTTTTAATTTACAAAACTTATAATTCAATTCACAAATTATCAATAATTACATATTAAACCCATAAATGTCCAAAATTACATATTACACCCTTAATAACATTATTTACACAGAATAATCCTAAGTTTCCAGAATTTACACTTTTAGTCTCTCAATTTAAATAAATTACAATTCGACACATATAATTATCTTTTAATTCTTTCCTTGCAATATTTACACATAAGACCCTCATGTTATATTTTTTTATACATTAGTACTGATATAAATAACCTTACAAAAATATCCCACAAGTTTTAAAGTTGGCAAAACACACCCCTCTACTTTTAAACCCTAATCGGATTATACTTTAAATTACCAAAACTAAACCTAACTTGTCTCAATCATTAAACACTCATTACCCCATCATTGTACTGCCTTTATTACTCATATTTAACATTTAGAAACCCTAACCCTAATCCATTACTAGGTTTTTCTTATTTTTTCTTATATTTTCATTAATTCCGATTATACCAATAATTCAAACACGAAAGATTTAAGCTTCCACAAATCAAATAGCTATTTTTCCAGACCTTTATGATCATCATAGAACATGTAAAAATTATGAACCAACCTCAGAAAAATCGTATGGGTATATTTGTAATCTAAGTGTGTTTTAGCTCTTAAAATTTCGTACGATTGTTCTAGCTTGCATGATTCGTGTTTATCAATTTATATGAGCTATGTACGACCTAACTAACATTAGAAAAATGCTAAATCAATATTAGAATGTATGGATTGAGTGTAGGGATTTGTTACCTTGCGGATGTATAAAACGAACAAGAAAAAGAACCACGATCGAATGAAGCTTCCTACAATCCAACTCTTATTTTTCCTAGCTTCTTTAAACTCAGTTGAACACCAGAAAAATACTTGATCTTGCCCAGAAATTCGAATGGAGGATGCAAGGGATTTTTTTATGTGTCGACTTTTAGGGATTTTAGGGTTTCGGTAATTTTAAAATAAAACAAATAAGATTTAATTATATATAAGCTTAAAACCGACTTAGGAGGGGGTATGGAACTCATAATATTCGGCCCATATTAGGATAGAATCAAAGAAATTTGATTTGGTATTTGTTTCCTATTTTTATTTGTATTTATCTCTTTTATACTGGTTTTTAAATATCAAATAAATACTAAAATTAATATTCTCAGTTTTATATAAATTTTGGGACATGCAAAAATATTAAAATGTTGTCTTAAAATTATTTCATGTCATATGTAGCTCATTACCAGAGATTTAGAATTTATTTGGTACTTTATAAGTGTTTTAATTCATTTTTAAAGTTTCAAGGGCATTTTGGTCATTTTACGTGCTTTCTAAATTTCAGGTATTACATCTGACATTCAAAAGTCAAACACACCACTTCTTAAAAGTCTTAGTGTTAACATAGATAGCTAAAAGAGTAATGGGTCATGACCTGAAGTTGTCCATGACATAAATAAGCTTTTAGTCAATAATACTTATTATGACTTTTAAGAAGTCAACAATATGTTGGCAGATATGCAACCCGACCTGGTCTATTTTGACCCGTTTCCATTTCAGCAAACCAGTTTTTGTTTTGTCCCTTCGACGTGTTAGTAAAAGAAACATAACGAAAATTGACCCAACAATACATAAGAATATGGGTAGACATGGCCACATCTGAATTGCATAGTTATAACTATGAAAACATGTGGAAACAAATGACACATGAGTAAGGGGATGTTTGGCTAAGCTTGACAAAACATTTTATGGATTTAGCTAACTGTCATACTAAAAAGGCTTTATGATAAAGCTCTTTTTAACTTTTCAACACACTATTAAGAACTTTAGTATAAGTGTTTGGATAAGAAGGTGTTTAGATTAGCTTATGTAGCTAAAATAAGCTCATAAGGTTATCCAAAGACTACAACGAGCATAATTTCAACAAATAAGCTAATAAGCTAATTAAAAAGCATTATAATGGTTAGATAAATCAAAACATATGTTTGGGAGAAAACAACTTACATTGGATATTAATATGCAATCTCAGTAGTACACTTCGTCATTTTTATCTTATCCTCAATGTAAGTTGAAATTATGCTCATTGTAGTCTTACCTTTAGCACCAGAACATCCGTAACAGCTACTGGTTTGTTGTCAAGATTCACTATCATGTTCAGATGCCAGATCAATAACTCACTCAACTTTCTTCTCGAACTTATGGCCTTTAGAGACAGCTTCCTCTAGAACTTCAATAGTTTATGTGTATCAAAGGTGAATAAAGTTGGTTGAACAAACCATTTGTAGTCGCTGAATAATAGTTTTATCATACAACTCAACTATGAACTCCAAGCAGTGTTTACTCCCATTGCAGCATTAGCTAAACCTGTATCAGTTGGGTTTTTAGAAGCAAAATAGTGATTAATTTTGTGTATTTGAAAACGGGTGAAACATAATTAGGAGCAGCTCGCAGGTTGCATAATAATGTTAGATGACTACTGACAAATCCTACCCATTTGATTCCAACAAGAATAGTCTTATTAACAGCATGGCCTAATAATATTCTATCAAAAATTAGCTAATGAGATCTCATGAAATACACTCATTCTGCGACACATCAACACCAAAAAATAGCAAGAATACATCTTACGATTTAATTGTTCCGACCAAAATCAGTAGCTACACACACTTTTTTTTAAGAAAAACTTTTTTCAATAACACGTTATTCTTATTTTTAATATTTTTTTGCCTAACCTGATTAAATTTTTTTGCGAAGTACATGAGTCGTCTCCTATCATGACCCTAATTTTCAATAACACGTTATTCTGGTACGAATTCGTTTTTCATATCTGCGAATTCTAATCTTTTCTTGGCGCCACATACACACCTGCACAAAATATCAATAAAAAAGTTTCAATAAACTTATATTACTGGTGCGGTCGTAATAAGATTTTAGCGAAAATAGTGCATCACACAGCTTCACATACACAATTCTCCAATTGCAACAAATAAATCAAATTCAGCATAAAGAGAATTTACCTTTTCTCGATAGAGTATAATGAGCAAACACAGCAAGTAGCACCACAACCGCGTTACCGAAACCAAACAGCAGAAATGCAAGCAACCCTGAATGATTACAACTAATTACAATCAGCACCTAATAATTTTCAGAAAAATTTAAAATGCAAAATCATAGCAGGATTAAGCAAGTTCATTCACAACAATGCGGCGTCACCTTACACCAGGCACAAAACAATCTGTCAAGCAAATCACTGTTCTATTTTTCAAGGGTTATAGCAATTTTTGAAAATAAGCAAAATCCAAACACCATTTCCAGGAGTACATTATGTTTAAGCAGCTATTACGTGATAGGTTTCAGTAAACAATGTACATGAGGCTATTTGCGCCATTAGACCCTAATTGCCATACCTTGCTTTTGGGCCATCTTCACATTTAGAATCCGTCTTCCTTTTCCTACTCCCATCCGCATCTTCTCACATCACACCTGCAACTCATATCACCCTGCACCTCATCATCCTCTGTATACAACACAACCACCCTATCATTCTAATCAATACCCACATCATAAAATCAGCTTAATTGCATAAAAAACCAACCATTAAACTTTAAAATAGATATCATAAGACTTACATCAAAGCAATACCTCTTCCTTAATATTGTTTGTCTTAGACGTTTCCACAAACATTCAGTGACCCCTTCATGAAACACCTGATTGTAAATGATATCCAGTTTTCAAATGATTCAGTTTTCAATTATTGACTGGAACATCATCATCATCATCAAAAACACATGAAGATGTAATTGATAAAATTGATAACAGATTAAAAATACCAAGTTAAAATAATCATAATAATAAAAAAAAAAAACATGAACATGTAATTGTTATCATAGCAGGTTAAAATAATAACATGTAATTGAGACAAAAAAAATATATTAATTTTTTTTAATAACCTGTAATTGTCAATTAGGTCGCCGGAATAAATTGCAGTCAATAATAAAACGGCCTAATAAACCGGCTCTATTCTAATTCCCAGACACAACGATCAAAAACACAACATCAATTTTTTTAGAACGGTTTCGGATTGATTAATTCTTTATGGATAGGATTTTGATGTTGTGTTTTTGAGTTAGGATTCTCAAAAAATGGGGGATGGTGTTTTATTCGGTTGATAATTAGAAAAGGGTTTAGAAAGGGGATCTAGGGAGAATGGTGTGTGTGTTTTTTAGAGGTGTTGTAAGAAATGAATGAGAGATTAGAGATCCATTTGCTCCAGACCGTACGTATCAGTTGATTAACAATTTTGGGGGGGAGAAATAGTATGACAAAACCTTGTCTTATATAGGAGGTAGATTTTAGTTTCCTTGGTATTTAATAAATAGCGCCTATTGTGACCTGCGTCCATTTGAGCCGTGCCCGTTAAACCCACACCTATTTGACCTTAAATTTAGAAAGCGTCCGTTTGGTTCGTGCCCGTTTGACTCAAGCCGTTTTGATCCGTTTGCCGAACCCGCCCGACCCGCCATTTTTGCCAGTAATATATATTAGGGATAAAGTAGGGGCAGTTAAAGGCTATATTGATGAAATGTGATGAGAAGATGAGGATCGACAATGACTAAAGAGGCTATGGTTTAGAGTATCTTCAATAAATTTTGTAAACTGTGCAAGTCACATAATGTTTGGATTTTATGCTAAAAAAGGAGAGAAAAAACAACAAAGTTATGTGTACATGAAATTTGGTTTAACATGTTGTTTTTTATAAAACATAAAAAAAATGAAAAGAAAATCAAAATAGAAAAAAGAAAAAGAAAACTCTTAAGTTATGTGTAGTTTATACACTTTATTTTTCTTTTGAAATAGTTTAAAATTTATTAGCTTTGAAATAACATGTTTTATGTTAAGATGATGAAAATCAATCATGAACTTGATGCATTTTTCTTGAAACAACTCTATTCACAAAGATTACTTAAATGAACTTCATTTATTCATTCGAGTATCGGCGAACAAAACTAAGTATAATAACTAAATACACATAACTCAATCCATTTATTCATTTGAGAGCTCCCGATCAAAATTAAGCATAATAAATAAATACACATAAACCTCGCAAAACTGAAGATTTTTTCATGATAAACAAAGCCCGTGTGGATCCCCCTTTAATCATGCAATTAGCGACCAACTATTTAGGAATTTGGGCACTACGAATCAGCGGATCTATGTGTAGAGGGAAATGGAAGGCCTTTACTTTAGAGGTGAAAAGGGATAAGTCATAAAATATGTTTGACTAAAATACTAACTAAAATATTAATATTTTTATATAATAAGTTGTTAACATAACTATGCTTATACAGTAACCCAATATACACAAATAAAATTTAGACAATTTTAAAACGTGTGATTAAATTTAAATGTATCACCTTCCTAAATTTGTATTTAGAATTCTTTGAGCAGATTATTAGCATGGAAGGATGATTAAAGCGATGAACCTAAAAAATGAGAACCCCTAAGCAAGCAAATCAAACGCGCACTTACTACTTACAACCACATGTACTAACGTCCAAACGCATCTTTGAGTCTCTTTCGTATGAAACATTTCTATTTGTAAAAGCTTACTACAACGAATTTTTTAGTTTAACACTTTAAGTTTCGCAGCTAATGTTGACACACCTAATTAGCCGTTTTCAGACTGATGCTACTTCATGGTAATCGAAGCCCGTGCATCGCACGGGCCATGCTGCCTCCTGTTTATAACTTTTGTTTCTATTGTCACCAAACTCGTCCAAGAGAATAGCATTCTTGTCGCATGATTACCTGACGCTCAAACAATACAACTGAAAAGCATTGTTGAAGGTTCCTAAAATGTTTTAATCCTCATCATGACGTTTTGCGAATCCTTTTAAAGTCGACATTATGTCTCACAATGCATATTAGCTGTGTACAATATTGGTAAGTTCCATAAATATGGATGAAGAAAGGTCGACTTTAGGATGTGGACAGTGGATAAATATAGTCGAGTACTTTAGTTTTATTCTTCAGTTATATCACCTCAAACAAGTTGGTCATGCAATTGGTAAGAACAGTCGTAAGATAAGAAATTAAGAACAAAATGATAAAATGTCAGAGTGCATGTAGTGCCCCACATTCGATTTGTATCTCATGATACTGTTCATATTTATGATGCATTCATCTTGTCTAATTTAAAATGGCCCAAATTGTGCCCTCATCATTCATCAAATCTTATGGTACACTTGATAAATCGTTTATCTCCATCTTGAGCACTTAAAATGCCTGAAACATTGTATTTTGTCTGCGACTACATCATTCTTTGTTTATGACTGCATTGGATATTAAATCATGTATGCAGTCATGCTAAATCATTCTGATAGAATATGATTTTATATATTTGTTGTATGCATATCGACGGCTACTTTCCATAAACTTTGTAAGCAATCAAGCACCAAAGTTTCTACAAGTGATATTTTAGGCTTATTGTGTACCTATGATTCTTTGGAAGGACTTAATTCAAAATCACACACTCTGAGTTTCCAAAATGGGCTTGGCCCATCTATTCAAATTTGATGCAGCCAATGTATCTATCAAAATGATAATTAAACACCAATGCAACCCGATTATGAATTATCCATCCAATGCATAGCATAGCATCACAAACAACGAAATAAAAGCTACAATATTCCTCCTACATCCAGAATAGTAAACCCTTTAAAAAGAAAATTTCATATCTCTCCATCTTTTCATCATTAATTTCATATATAACTAAAATACAACTATTGAATACATTTTGTAAAATGTTTTTAAATATATGTGTTGTGTCATGACAAATCATTAAGTTATAAAGATTTTTGTTTCTAAAACCAATCTTCACTATACATGAATATCTTAACTTTATAACCATCTCACATGAATCAAGAGCATTTAATTATAAAGAGGTTTAGGATTTAGGACCTTTTCATTTTACATAAAGCATAAACCAAAAACTCACGATGGATGAAATGAACAACAAAGCTTTTCTTGAGTTTTAAAGATTTTCTTAGACCCCCCATTGTGATTGCTCCAAGGTTGTAAGTTTCTTGTTGACAAGTTATAGGTCTTTTGTTGTGAGATTGTTTTCCTTGTTAAAATTTTTGTAAGTTATTTGGTGTTTGCGTCGTCTAACTCCTTGCTAGTTATGTATGATACTCACCACTAAGAAAATGCCTCAAACCTAAGCACCCTCGTAGGTTATTTGATTCGGTTTATTACGTTATTTTGCTTACATCTCTTAGGATAGTTGCAATTTGCAAGGACCAAACTTGTAACAACTCGACTTGATCGTTGAGATTATGTACCTATCGATTTGTTGGAGCAAAAGTTAGTTTTAATAAACTTTTCATAGCTAAAAAGACATAAATTTGATTATAAGTGATACTTCAATTACTATTCGAAAAGCCTGAGTCCATATTCGAAATAACTATGAGACCTAATAGGTTCTAAACCATATCAAACAACTACGTACATTGTCTTACCTCCAATTCTAGGTCTATTAGATATTTCACTTTAATTTAGATGGGACATTGTTCAAATTGGTGTTCGACTATTAGGCACACTAACAATTGCGGTAGCAAAATACTGATATAGTTAATCATGTCGAAAATCATAACCCTGTCATAAACATGTTCACGTAATCGAATAAAGACCATGTAACCCGTTAATCTGAACCAAACTTTAATCATAGTCGGTTACAGAGTTTTAATCGACCACCAAATATACGCAAACCCTATTACCAGTAATAATACGACTAAACTAGCTATGTTACATCTCGTTTCCCTAAAATGTGTATAATACTACATAATATTACTAACATATTCAAATTATGTTCTTTGATCTGTCAAAAGGCTCATCCGTTTATTCGTTTCTTTGATCCATCAAAAGAAACTCACTAAGCCCGACTGTGACGAAGCTCAACCCTATGTGTGATCGAGGAAGAGAATGGAGGAATGTGGTGACCACCACTTGTGAAGGAACAAAATCGATGGTCTATTATGATATGTTAATGTGTTGTGAAATATGTGCATCTAAAGGATAGTAACATGTAAATATGATAATTGTAAGCAAAATGATTGAGATGCCTAATAGGCTAATAGTATGGTGCATAAATCGATCGACAATGGTTTATAAGTTTGTGAATAAGTGACTACCTTTGTTGTCAACAATAAAACACAATATATTTTTTTAAGCATACAACTAATCATACCAATCAGTTCTCTGCTCTACTTCTAGTAATTTAATACTTTAAAACTCGTTCCATCAATAACATAAGTTAAAAGAAGGAAAATATTAGTAAATGATAAATAGATGGTAGCAATTATTTATTCTGTCTCAAATTATAAGTACTTTTAAATTGCATACATTTTAGAAATTCTTGTTAATTATAATTTTCACCTATCAAATAGTATCTCTTCTCACCAAAATTTATTTTAATTGGTTAATAACAAGCATAATTGCCCGCGCATTGCTGCGGGGCGTATGTGTTTATGTTAAAACATTTAGGCAAACAACAATTTAAATTCATTTGTTAACTGTAAGTAACAGAAACTTGTAACGCTACAATGAAAGGCGTTTTTTTTTTTTTTTTTTTTTTTTTTTTTTTTTTTTTTTTTTTGGCATTAACATTGAATTTCTGCTCTGTTCATGTTCTTTGCTGCAGCATCCTTGATGTGCTTTGTTCTTGGTTGACGCAACTGTATTTGTTTCTGTATTGGTCTTGTTCCTGAAATGAGGTTCAAAATATGAATCATACATTGATAATTTCATGTAAGACCCATGCCATTTTTTTGCGCAAATAGAAAATGAAGACGTGATTGCTTACTCGTTTAATTTTATCAAACAGCATCTGGAAGATGCGTGGAACAATTCGTTGATTACAACTGGGTGACTGATCTTCAACCATTGCGCTTGGTGGACCCCACAATGTATAAGTTTTTCCGCTACCAGTCTGCACAATATTAACAGCCCATTCAAATTCTTGCCACCAAAGTAGTTTCCACTTTCCATAATAAAAATTGTTAGTAAGCCGGAAAGCAATACCTGTCCGTAAGGCAATATTGTTGTGTTGTAACCTGCCATCGCACTTTTAACTGTTGATACACCAACTAATTGGAATGCATCCTCCTATCATAACACCAAAAAGTAAAATATTCAATTAAATTATTAACATATACTCTGTGTATTGTTATTAAAATAAATAGTATTTCAGTACTAATAGAAACCAAACATTTCAACATGGAGACACCTACAACACTAAACAACTGAAAGTTCAGTATATCGTTGAATTCCTATCCGTCACAAATTTAGAAACAAACAAACAAAATTTTTTTTTGCAATAAAATTATTTGAATCTGCAGGTTTTGTAGTTCTTAACCGATTATGAATAAGAAACAAAGACGCTTTAGTATTCGTTGTCGAAGGGGATAAGACTCCAAGTATAATTCATGTAGTAATTCAGTAAGGTGAAGAAATACAGGTATACGAATTACAAATGTTAGGCGCATATTTTATTAAACAAAATCACGTAACTAATAGGAGATCTGTAATTCTATAAACCTCACTAACTGAACTGCACCTATTACAAATCCAGACACATTATAAATGTTTTAGTTCTTATCGTTCATTTAAGAAAAAAAGACACTCCACAACATTTTACGTTTTCCGTCTTACGCTCTTACTAAATGTGATACTACTCATACCATCATTAATCAACAGGTAAAGACGATCACGTATATAATAAACACATGTCCTTATGAGACATAATTAACAAATAAACACGAAACAACAATAGTTCTCCATACCTGAGTAGATTTCGCGTCAAGCACCGCATCCAACATGAACTTCCTGTCACCAACCGACACCGAATCATCCGACACTTTCCTAACATTATAATCACCGGCTTTCTCATTACAATTATTCGGTCTATTCCTCGCAACCAGGTAAAGAACATGCAATAATCATTATTACCAAACCTTAATTCAATCAGAATCACCTAATTTTTGGGCCAATAGGGTTTCAGATTAACAGTCTTAAGTGTAGTCATTTATGTCACATGAAAGACTGGTTCAGCTTGTGGTTCAGCAGAATTGAAGACCGTAGCAATCCTCTCAGTAGGCACCAATGGTAGATATGAAGAAATCTTGTATCCTTTCTCTGGAGTTTCCTGTACTGTCTGGTTGTATTTTTCAGAGAAGCAAGCTGCTTTTGGTACAACCACATTAGCCACCTGAGGAAAGTATGGGAGCTGGTTAAGAGAGTGCCAAGCTGAAGCTATTGCATAAATGTGGCCGACTGTTCTAAAGCCTTCTTGTTGTCTGTTGCTGCGTTTCTAGCTAATTCCATAACCTGTATACAAACACGCCAGCATCTATTTAGTCAAATCATGATTCTATTGCAACTGAGACTGATAATCAATAAATGTACTCTATTTGATACTATTTAGAAAAAACAAAAGTGTAGCATATAATAAAAAAAGGTACATAAGTAGCGTGCATTCATACATTAAAAACTCGAGTAAATATTGCATTCATACAGATGATTTAAGGGTATGAATATACCATGAACGTGTCCATGGGCATTAGGGAAAGTTGATCAAACCATACAACTCTTGTTCTACTGGTTGTCAACTGCAATTATGAATTATGATTAATAAGAAACAATACCAATGCTATTGGAATTGGTATAATCTACATAATGCATAATGACACTGAGTGGCAGATGAAGTTTCATCATTATCAGGAGGAGTTGTATCCTGAGTACCTAGTGCGAAACTTATATTTTGGTGAATGTAGTTAATAGGTCCATTTCGCCTTTTTTTATGCTAGCCTTTTCAATATTAGGCAACCCAACTTTGATCCTTGTTCAATTAAGGTTAGCACTCATTGAAATTAGAACAGTTATCTATATGAAATACACACATGTATTATCTTTGTTATGAAATCAGGAAATTGGATACAAAGATAAAACCCACAAAACTATTGCAAATTTATGTTTATATCACAAAAGATTGAATCTTTGTAAAAAAAAAAATAATAAATAAAAAAAATATAATAAAAATAAATATCAAACCTTCACATAAGAGACGATTAACAGCCACCCTTGGTAACAGACTCGTCAACCTGAAATCATGTGACCAGATAATGAGCATCTAAACCATGTTAAAAGTTTAAACAACTCTTTTGATTTGGATAAATAAATAAAAAAAAGGTAACCTAAAACTTTTGTGTTTCATATTAAGGTAGCAAATGCGAGCCACAACCTTTTAAATGGATCAATTTAAGTTGCATAAATGGGTCAAATAAACAAAAACAGTAAGATGGTGAATGGGTGACCGTCCTCCTAAGTCTCTTGTTAGTGCATATAATGTTAAGGACTCCTAAATCAATTTATTTAAAGATTTAAATATGTTTACAATAACTGTTTTGACCCGTTAGACAACCCGCCAATATTGCCACGGCTACTTAAGGACAATCTATAAAGGAAGTATATAACAAAAAAACTGTTAACCTGCTTTATCCAAAACGAAGAATGCTTTTCTTTTTTACGTGCACCATAATTATACTAAAGAACTCGTAGAAATATTCCAATACCAAGCATAAAGTACTGTTGGCATCAAATTATTTTCACAATATCGAAACAATCAAATTCATTTGAACTACAATTTTTCTTAAATATCAGTTGTAAAAAGCATTAGTAGTTTGGATAACAGATAACTGCTTGTCAACTAAAAATAACCAATCCCAAACACCCCCTAACTTTCAAAATAAGCACTCTAATGTTTAAGCAGATAAATACATGTTCAACCTGAAAATGACCCCAAATCGTGAACACATCCCCCTGAACACTCAATTGATTCACTGAACTCACACTCTGAACACACCTACTGAATGACACACACTCGAACCTGAATATGTTGTGACCGCAAGAACTCTCAAAATCATTGTACATGAGGCATTCATTCAAACTAATGTGGCGACATTTAATATCAAATAAGTAGAAACCTGAGTTTTACCTTATTTTGGTACTACCTTCCTGCATATATCCAAATCCTGTATTAAGAAGACAATCGTCATTTCATCATCCGCAACGCATCCTGCAAAAGAAATCAACAAAACCCCCAAATTAACAGAACCCTACTTTAATTTTTTTTTTATTTTATAAAAACCATAAAATTAAACACAATCATAAATTCCAATTTAATTAAACCCGAATTGTAATATCCATAATTCAATTTATTCGAAATTAAAAAAATAATAATAATAAATGAGATGGAGGCTACCTTTGTTGTTCAATCGATCATTGGTACATGATAGATTATTCATCATCCTCAGCTTTATTTTTTCCTCTCTCTCGAATTGCTGGGAAACCTGGTATACGTGTGTATGTGTTTTGTGTTTGTGTTTTCTGTCTGTGTTTTGTGTTCATGTGGTGTGTGTATTTTGTGTCTATGCTTTGTGTTAAAATGTGGTAGCTTCTAGCTTCTCCAGAAGCTACCACATTTTAAGATAATAATGTAATTAAGGTAAAGTGTAGTGAACAGTAAAGTCCCACATGTTCTTGAACCAATAGAAAATGCACACCTATGTTAACAATACTGTGGATGTATTTTTTTTTTTTTTTTTTTTTGGGCCAATAAGGTGTTAGATTAGGATTTTTAATTGTACTAATTTGTGTCACATCATTTTTCATTGTTAGTATATATATATAATAAAGGGGACAAGAATTTATACAAATGATCAAGGTGGATCTAGGGGTTCCTGGATACCTGATGGATTTTGCCGCCTAATGTAAATTTTTGATGAAAATCTTGATTTTTTCGAAATAAAAATGGCTTCGAAATTTTGTGTAACACAAATAGATGAAAATCTCGATCCTCACCCCTTGCAAGGTCGGAGGTCTTTTTCAACCTTTGGTAGAACTGGAAGCAGCCTCTCTACCTTGGGTAGGGGTAAGGCTGTCTACGTCTCAACCTCCTCGTACACCGTTGGGTTTTGTCTTTTGTGGCTTCCTTTCCCAAGCCGCGTCGTCTTCCCCAGGATTCCAAAGCACGAGCCACTGGCGGCAAGGGTGTTGGCGGCAGTGTTCGCCCGCGGCCTTCCCCCAAGCCGATGGCGGCCTAGCCTCCATTGCCAACACCCTTAGTAAACCTCCTCATTTGGGGCCCACGGGGTGCCGCATCACTTTAACAAACCTCCACAATTAACCCCCCCCACCCCACTAACAACTAACATCAACTTACTCATTTGGGGCCCACCACTTACAACTTTATTTTTTTATTCAAATTTCCAAATAAACTAAATTCATTTCGTTAAAAAAAAAAAATACATTACAACATATTAAAAAACATACGAAACAACGATACAGAAAAAAAATGATACGGGAAATAACGATACGGAAAAAAACGATACGGGAAAAAAAACGAAACTTAAGCATTTTCCTCGTCGTCGATTTGATATTTTCTCATGATTTGTTCTTGTCTCCGGCGAATGATAGCGGCTTTTTTCGGTGTGGTCTGGTCGGGATCAATCATGAGAAACTTCATCTCCTCCATCTCTAAGGTCTTCACTTCCTTCTGTCTCCGCGTCCAAATCCACGGCTTTTTTTTGATTTTTTTGCCATCGTTTTTTTTCCTCGGGATTTGGCTGGTTCACGTGCTTGTGGGAATTTGAATTGTGAACCTGATGGTTGTGATTCAAATTGTGGTTGTGGTTGAGATTGAGAAAACGTTGAAGGTTGTGTCGGGTTAAAAAACTGTGGTGCCAGAAATCGTTGGGGGTGATTTGCGAATCCTTATTGAAACGCATATTGTTGATTAAGGTAAATTGCCTCCGGGGTCAATTGCGTACCATATGGTGACGAAGAGTTAGAATTTTGCGACGAGGGGGTAGACGGGTTTGACGAACCTCCGTATTGTTGTGGGTTTGACGTGAGGAGGTTCGTGAAATAGCAGCCTTCATTCGGGTTTTGAGACATTGTTTTTTTTTTTTTTTTTTTTAGTTGAGATATAGAGAGTAATGTTATATTTTTGGTTGAATTATATGTGAGAAAAATATATGTAATGGTTTGGTATTTATAGGGTACACTAATAATAAATTTTTTTATATGCAAGAGTTCTGGTCTACAAATGATATGATATAAATATTTTTTTTTTGTTTTTTGTTTTTTTTACAAAGTTGGCAAGTTGGAAATGCAATATCCCACACCCCTCTTCTAGCTGGATCCATCAATCCAACCTAGGGCTGGCAAATCGTGTCCGCCGAAACCTGTTAAGACACGACCTGTTAAGACACGACACGATTAGAGGCAGACACGAACACGACACGATAATTTTTCGTGTCTAATTTTCAAAACACGAACACGACCTGTTTCTTAACAGGTCGACACGAAAAACCTGTTAAGACACGAAATTTAACTAGTAACCTGTACCAAAATACATGATATATATCCTATAAACTAGTAACCTGTACCAAAATACATGATTTTCACCAATGGTGCATAAAAGTTTACAAAAAACTACCAAAATACATGATTCTTCACCATTTGCACTAAACGTAGACTAATAACATCCATATACAAAATACATGATTCTTCGACGGGTCAATCTTTCTTCTCAAATCTTGATACGCTCAAACCTACACACAAAAGTTGTACAAAACAAATTTAAGTAAATGCTATATTCAGACGGACTAATAAAGAAATGAGAAATCAGAGAAATTCAATCCATAATGAATATGTGAAAATGATCAGTTATCAGCAGTCATGAGTCATCTACTAAAAAAAATTGACTAGTGGCTGGCTGGCTGCTACTAAAAAAATAAATTATCAGTTATCAACTTATCATCAATTCATAATGAATATGTGAAAATGATCAGTTATCATCAATTCTCTATATGGACTATGGTACATATACAACTATTTTGAAAGCTATGAGTGTCTGCTACTAAAAAAATTGACTAGTGGCTGCTGAGTGCTGAATGCAGACTTGAGACTTGCAATAATTGTCAGTTTATCATTCAAATATCTATCATAGAAATAGTAAACATTACCTTAGGATTGCTCGTTGAGCTTACATCGGGTGATTCAAGACTAACGTACAACATATCTTCCATAAGCTCATTTGAATTATCTTGGTTAGAACCTTCAAAGTACAAAAAACATATGCGGTTAATATATTATTTTGAAAACAATTATAAATATATGGGGAAAGAGACGTTACTAGAATCTGCAAATAACCAATCTTTTGTGCATATTAGATACTCGACTGTATCTTTACCAAGTGAACTTCGATGTTCATTTAGTACTCTTCCACTTGCACTAAACGTAGACTCGGATGCGACTGTCGATACTGGAATGGTCAAAAAGTCTCTTGCCATCCTTGCAAGCGCGGGATATCTAAACTCATTGGCTTTCCAAAAAGCCAACACATCCAGTTCCACCTTCCTAGAAACTCTTGACTCCTCTAAATACAATTGCAACTCGGACTTGTTGTTCATTGTAAGATCTTTACTTTGAAACTCATCAAAATCCTGAAATTGAATAATAAAGAAATAAATTACTTATCAAATGATCAGACACCAAACTGAAATATCCAACTATATGCAGCAAATAAACAAATAAATTACCTTAAGTCTTGCTCCAATTCCATAGGCATGTGTTGAATCGTCCGTTGTATCCTCCTCCACCCCGTTGGTAGCATTTGAAGTATTTGAGTTTGTAGATAAACCATCAGCCACAGTTAACGCAACATATTCACTGAAAGTGGAATGCAATAATTGATCAACATATGTATATTCATCGCTTCCTACTCCATAAATTTTCTTATAACTCCATTCGATAAATTCCAACTTGTATCTAGGATCCAACACCACAGCTATGGCTAAAGTAAGACTAAATTCAGACCAATATTTTTGAAACTTTTCCATCATCAACTCTGCCATGTTTTTCATATACTCATCTTCTGATCTTATACCGTCATACAAAGCTTCATAAGCAAAAAAAGCATGTGGATAGTACAAGTTGGCAGTCGGATATTTGGTACCCGAAAAAACGGTTGTCAGCTCATGAAAAAATCCAAGAAAACGACAAATCTTAGCAATCTTGCCCCACTCTAATTCATTTGGACAGCTCTTGTAATTAGAATCACTCATTTCTAAATGTGTAAAGGCACGCTTATAATAAAGGGCACTATCAAGCATTAGAAATGTAGAATTCCACCTAGTAACGACGTCTTGCCTTAACCCCCTTTTAGTACTTAAAGAGATCGACTTAACACAAACCACAAATTGTTCCTTCCTTGATTGTGATCCTTTCACATACTTCACACTCTCTCTAACTTTGCGAACGCACTCATCAATTTCCTTTAACCCATCTTGCACAATCAAGTTCAAAATATGTGCACAACATCTCAAGTGAAAAAAAATACCATTAGAAACAAGAGGATGTTTTGTATTCAATCGCTCTCTCAAAAGCCCAACGAAAGTGTCATTAGAAGAAGCATTATCTAAAGTCACACTAAATACTTTGCTTTCTATGCCCCATTCTACTAAAACCGAAAACACCTTTTCGCATAAAGCAACGCCAGTATGAGGTGGTGGCATGAAAGAAAATGATAAAACTCTCTTTTCCAAAACCCAATTTTTATCCAAAAAATGAACTGTAATTGCTATGTACCCATCAGTAGCAATGGAAGTCCATAAATCAGAAGTTAAGCACAACTTCCCGGGTGATTCCATCAACATGGTTTTAACCTTTTCCTTTTCTCTCTTAAACATTTTCAGTAAATCAGCTTTGACGGTATTCCTAGATATGATATTCACATCAGGTTGCATATACTTAAACAAATCTATGAATCCCTTGTAGCTTACAAATGACAAAGGCAATTCATGCTTCACAATAGCAGCTACAAGCATTTCACGAAATATATTTTCATTAAACCTAGGTGACTTCAATTTCATCTCATTATCCATTATCATTTGCCCTACATCTTTATAAACACTGCCAAAACACTTTTCTATGTGTCGAGTAATGTTCCCCGTACCTTGTTTGCTATCATATACGAGCGAATGACCACATTTGTTGCACTTGCAATCAACCTTTCTACCTACTTGTGTGTTCTGAAGTTTGGTAAAGTATCCCCATACATAAGATCTTTCCTTCCTTTCTTTTTGTTTCTTTACCGCTGTTTTTTTACCACGTGTGTCATTTTGTGCCTCTACCTTCTCAACGTCACCCTCATCATCTTCCATATCCATAGAGCTCTCATTTTCTAGGTCAACTTTGTTACAATCTGCATCAATCTACAATAAAGAAAACAGAGTTACATTGTTTATTTGTCACATTATATAACAAAGAATACATTAATAAAACAGAGTTACATTCTTTGTTCTTATCTATTAACAAAGAATATATAACAAAGAATACATTATATACTTGGGTTGTCAGCAGTCATGAGTCATCAGTCAACATGTGTTAAACTAGTAAATTATAACAAAGAAATACTTGGAGATGGCCTTAAGGCTGCCAAGATGCAAGTTCTTAAGGTTGTCGACAACAAAAGGAAAACACTAATTTTTTAAAATAAATAATTTGACCAAAAATGGATTTTTGCATCTTGTATCTTGTCGACAACAAAAGTCAAAAGGAAAACACTAATTTTTTAAGGTTGTCGACAAGAAAAGGAACTGTGTTAAGGGAGTATATAGAATGTGTACGAGAATTATAAAATATGCATCAATCATTCAATCGACAATAAAGAAAATAATACAAAAAAATATACAATATGCATCAATTTTGGATTTTTGGTACAATCAAACAATATAAAACATTAAAACTTGAATCAACAAACCTTCTTCCTCTTTTTACCCTTCTTTTCTATGTTATTTTGTGAATCAGACATCTAGTGTAAAGAGTAGTGTAAAGTAGATGTAGATGATGAGTAGATCTAGTAAAGAAAAGAGTAAAGTGTAAAGTCGGCTGTCTTGTTTGTGTAAAGAGGAAAGTAGATCTAGTGTAAAAAAAAGAGTAAAGTGTAACATATATGTTTAACATTATTTAAAAATAATAATATATTAAAATATAAGCGTGTCTTAACAGGTTAACGGGTTTAGACCTGTTAAGACACGAATTTTAACAGGTCTTAACAGGTCGACCTGTTAAGGACACGAAACCTGTTAAGCCAAGACACGAAACCTGTTAACAAGTCGTGTTTTCGTGTCGTGTTTTCGTGTTCGTGTCAAAATTGCCGGCCCTACATCAATCCAACCTCCTTTTATCATTTCCCCTGTCGGCTAATCAATCAGCACCATCCTCTCTCCCTGCTAAAGTAAAAATTAATAATTAAAACCCTAACCCCAAAATCCAATCCGATCAGATCCACCGTCAATGGCGGCGGCATCAGCATCCCGTCGTCTCCGCGACCTCCAATCCCACCCCTCCAACAAAACCTGCGTCGACTGCTCTCAAAAAAACCCCCAATGGGCCTCCGTCTCCTACGGCATCTTCATGTGTCTAGAATGTTCCGGCAAGCACCGCGGCCTAGGTGTCCACATCTCATTCGTCAGATCTGTTACCATGGATTCATGGTCTGAGATCCAGCTTCGTAAAATGGAATCTGGTGGTAATGAGAAATTAAACTCCTTTTTTCTACAGTATGGGATCCCTAAGAATACAGATATTGTTAAGAAATATAATTCTAATGCTGCCAGTGTTTATCGGGATCGGATTGTGGCTTTGGCTGATGGTAAAACGTGGCGGGACCCACCTGTTGTTAAGGAAAACGTTTCTGTGGGGCCCGCTAAACCACCTATGCCACGTGGCGGGGGGAATGGTGGTAAGAGTAATGGGGGGTGGGATGATGATAGCTGGGGGGAGGAATATGAAGGGGGGAGTAATAATATAAGGAGGAATAATACGGTGGGGGATTTTAGGAGTGGAGGAGGGGGAGGGGGAGCTCCTTCGAGGTCGAGATCGAGCCAGAGTTTGTATTCGCAGTCGCAGTTGGCGGCGTCTGCGGCCGGGAAGGAGGATTTTTTTGCCAGGAAGATGGCGGAGAATGAGAGTAAGCCCGAAGGGTTGCCGCCTTCTCAAGGTGGGAAGTATGTTGGATTTGGCTCGTCGCCGAGTGGTGGTGGTGGAGGTGGAGGTGGAGGTGGAGGTGGGATGAGTAGGAGTGATTCACAAGGGGATGTTTTTTCATCCGTTACTCAGGTACATTAATTTGTTTACATTTAGTTCTTATTTGTTAGATCTGATATATTGTGTTAAGATAGTCATTAGAACATGACCAAAGGTTGGACATGATTTCCGATATTAAAAGTTGAACCTCAGTCATGATGGATCATGGATCATAGATGTAGTATTTATTAAGAATGATGTAAAGCTATTAGATGTCGTAACTGATCTTGGGATCGATGCATTCACTAGCTGACCTTACAGTGTATAACAGTATGATTAAAAAAAATTAAAACTTGGTTTTAAAGTAATTGGCTTTCATCGTCAATTAGGCTTTGTGTATGAATGCGGTTTATCATTTCATATCAGATGATATTAAGATAGTACCTAGAACTATTTGGAGCGTGTATAGAATGTTTGATTGGAAAAGTTTAACTTGAGTGCATGACGGATGGATAGATCGTGATTGTAATGTTAAGTAATGATATTACAAGATAAATATATGTTATATGTGATATAGGGCATCTATTAATCATACACGTGGTTATCTTACTATGTTTAGAATTAGGTCTTTAATCCAAGATTTGATTTTGAAGTAGATGGAGTTAATTTAGTAACTATGCCTCTTCAAATATCTGAAATTAACATCAGTGTCTAATATTACGTTGGAACTAGATGATGATGGAAGCAAGGGACACTCCTAAATTAAGTGTAAACCTCGCTGTTTTTTTTCAACCTTTTGCAATGACACAAACCTGCGCACTAGAAGTTGCATCAGTGGATCCTTTAACAGAATTGAACTGACATCATAGATTCATAGCATTCACTCATTTTTCCATACTTGTAAAGAGATATCAGAGATTTACTGATGGCTTGCCCCTTTGGCGAAACTGTTAATGTGAATTTTAAGGGTTACAAAATTATGCCGTGTAGTACATAATACTCTTTCTCGTAATCTAATTAGGCAAGTAATTTTTCTTAGAAAGCAGTGCAACATTTTACATTGAAAAGTACAATAATGAATTTAAATCTCTCTTATCACCAACATTATGAAAACAGCTTCTTTTAAATATCCAAAGTGGTGATTGTGGGAACTTCGTTCTTGGAACTCAACAGAACCACATAATTATCAACATAAAGTACTACTATTTGATGTGGCCATGGTTTCGAACGATTGGAAACTTGGAAGCCTAAAGAGAACGTCACATTTTTTTGTAATCTGCAGATTATCCGAAACAATTAAGCATGGGTGTTTTATTAGTAACCCTAAGCAAGCGGTGGTACTGATGGAATAACAAAATATTATGGCCCAACACACACTCAGAAGAAGACGCTGAAGATAATTTAGACTATAAATCTACAAATTTAGGCACTCATAAATTAGCGTTCAATAATCTAATGTCTAATCAATCTAAATTAATTTGATCTCAAAATATATGTACATGCACCAACATATGAATAAGTGTATCAACCTTTTACGGAACCTGGGGTTTTCCACGTCATTTAAACTTATTTGGGAATAGATTTGCATAATGATTATCATCCATGTTTCAATGTACAAGAAGGGCAACATTTTAATCCCTGTGGTTTCATATATGACATATTTTAAGTAGAGCTCTTTAAAACACACCTTAGCTATTTACATTTGGAGGTATTTAATAGTGTTTAGGAGGAGTAAGCATAGACTCCATGTGAACACTTGAAGGTCATTATAACATCCACTTCGTAATTGTAAATGAAGAACCTTTGTATTCTGCTGAAATCTTATAAAACTTGATTCCGGTTGGCGACAACCGTAAAATTGGAGGAAGGTCCTGCATAATTGTTTTCTTCTACCAACAGGATATAACTGGCAATCCAACAATCTTTAAGATGAGCAAGTGAGTGAGACTGTTTGCTAGGATACGAAGTTTCTTTAATATAAGATCTTTACTTAACATTTTTTTTGGCACGGTAGGGAATTTTAGAAGTTGACTGACAGTTTTTATCTGTCCGTGGCTCTTTTAGCTTCTTCTATGGATGAGCAATAGTCGTTTAATAAATTCGAATACTTTTAAGCACAATTGCACAAATGCACTGATAATTAATTGTTCGTGGTGGTGTAATTTTATTTACCTTTTAATCACAATAAGCATGATAAACCAAACCTTTTGGCCTGGCAGGGAATCTGAGAAGTTGGTGATAGTTGCACTATTTATGGCTCGATTATTTTCTTATATAAATGAGTGATAGTCGTTCAGTAAATCCAAACGGTTTTAAAATCGAATTCACTGACAAACTATCAATTGTTTGTGGTGTTGTATTTACCTTTTAATAACAATAAGCATGATAAACCAAAATTGTGAATAATCTTGATAACCTAGTATATAGCAATATGGGTTTTTGTTGAAAATCCTTGGTGAAAAACTTTGATAACTTGTTATACTTGCTCAGTATTTTATACACAATATATGTTTATGCAGGGACTTGGTAAGTTATCTTTCGTTGCTCAGTCCGCTGCAAAGGAGCTCACAACAAAGGTTTGTGTTTCTCTCGCCTTGTGATTTATATAAAAGTATCGACATATTGGAAACTAATATATCTGCAAATAATCAGGTGAGAGATGGGGGCTATGATCACAAGGTGAATGAAACTGTCAATGTTGTGACTGCAAAGACAACTGAAATCGGTCAAATGACATGGGGCCTCATGAGGGGTGTCATGGCAATGGCTTCACAGAAGGTTGAAGAATTCACCAAAGAGGGTCCCTCAGACTTTCCAAGAAACCAATCACAAGGAGACGGGTTTTATCAGGAATCAAAAGCTTGGAATTCTAATCCTAGTTCTAACGGACCATACAATGGCGGGAATGGTGTCTCGGTCAGCTCATTAGACAGGAATAATGTAAGCTCTGTTAATTCTGGATCTTGGGATGATTGGGATAATGATGGACATAGAAAGCATGCTGCATCTGATACAGTAAAAGCAGCATCTCAAAATGGTGGAGATAGCTGGGCAGGTTGGGATGATGATAAAGATGATGAAGATGACAGTTTTTACCAGGCTCCACATGGTAATAAATCAGACAATAACTGGTCTGGTGCAGGTTTTCGTTAAGGTTAGTTTTTCTGTCAGTTCACATACCATTTTCTTGTCGAGTAAGGGTTAAGATGTGTCGAGGTGAAGAGAGAAGTTAAGTTTATATATGTACAATTTGTGAACAATGCGGGTTGGTAATTTGCCCAGCTTAAAGAGAACCAATGCTATATCTTTTGATCTTCTGTTTTATAATTCTGGTCATGTATTTGGATATAAACATAAACCATTTGTTAGTAAGAAATTCTATTGGAATATCAACTATCTTGTGCTTGTTTTATTCATATTGGTTGTTCTTTGTATAATTTTTTTTGACAGTTTTAACATGGGTATATCACACTTTTCTCTTCTATGATATTAGTGCAAATTTATAGATCTTTTTTTAAGATCAAACATCTACTATACCATGGGTATCAGCGAATTACCTTTTTTTATTCACTAGATGGTGCGGGAGCAGGTCGATGATGACGTTGCAGAAGCCCAGTCAACCGCCAGAATAAAATTTGTTCACTTGTTTGATTGTTAAAGAAATTTGTATCTTATGACTGGAACTGCTTACACGATGTAAACCTCCTAAGCACTACAACTTTCTATTGGTGAATGTGAAATAATACAGTATATAACAAGTTTGAAGATAACATTCAGGAAGAAATATAAACCGTTCAATTTAATTTGCGTTCTCTATATATATTGTTAAGACTTATTTTCTGGTCACATGAATAATGACATCTACCTACACCTCATTTGCGGCCTCTTCATTTTGAGTTGCTACAGAGACTGAACCATCTTCCAATTGTGCTTTATCATGTTGTTGAATCACAAGCACAGAAGACACAATACCATAATTTGAAGAGGCTAAGAGGTCTCCAACCGGCCCAAGCTCTGCATGCTCCGGTTGACGGTCAGCTAATCTAGCCACTGTAGCTGTGGGGAACCTTACTTTGCCTACGACAATGAGTTCATACTCACCACTTTTCCCTATTGCCAATATGCTTTCGACAAGGCTGGCTCCCTCGATTTCTTTGTATTCTACCATCCCTTCCCATTTCTTTTGGAAATCATCAATTGCCTTTTCATCACGCTCCTGGAATTTTAAATAGTTGATTATTACCTAGTTACTTAAATTATTATAATTTTGGTTAAATAATGACAAATTGTACCTTCTCTTTGTCTGGATGATCAATTGCTGTGGAGAAGGTATACTTCTCTCTACCTTTACTAGGAGCATACCTCAGCCCAACCCCATCGTGCTCCACCCTAGTCCCCTCGACAAATCTTAAGACTGTCACGTTGACTGCCGGATGCTCCACCATCCTTCCTGCCAATTCCAAACACTCACGATCATCGGGACCACCAAAAAATATCACACACGCTTTCTGTGCTACGGTGTTCACAGACCCCAAGTTTTGCTGGGACTCGTCACCAAGGCCCCTGTCTACTAATATTGCTACTGAGCATTCAGCATTAGTAAGGACCCTTTGATTGACCCCTCTCCAGCCATGGCCAACATTCTCTACCACATCTGGACCATCCGTTTTTATCCATCTTTTGTGAAATGGCAATATAATCATTGGCACACTCTTTTCTTTCGCCACGTGGCAAATATCCTCATGCATTGTTGACAATGGTGAGATGGCGGTCGTGGTCCGAACCACAACCTTGCCCATCTGGCCATAAGCTCGGAACGCAACCGCCACTCTCTCATGAAACGCACGGACCTTGTAGTTAAACCGGCTGACAAATGGCAGTCCATTTTTCCGAACTCTTTGGACCATCACGATCGAGGAGCTACGTTCAGTGAGCTCGACAAGGTGCATTATGTAGAGCTTAAGCTGGCTCTTGTTTACGGAGCGAGTTGACTCAATCAAGTTGATTAGTGAAGATATGTTTCCTGGGCCATGGACACATGCCAAGAGGCGTAATTTCTTACTGGACGAAGAGCCTGCACTGCCACTTCTTCTCGCAGGCTTGTATATGGCCATGACGGCTGGAGTTGTAATAAAAGTGGTGAATAGTGCCATTAGGACTAATATAGCAAACACCTCATCATTAAGAACCTGCAAAAATGATTTTGATCTGATTATGATTCTGAATTCGAAATTTGAGTTGAAATGAAGAATTTAATTGCAGCAAGATGTAAAGCATACTTCCATTTTTTTACTAATTGCAAGTATGTTATATGCTGATACAGTTAGGCCCCGTTAAAAACACTAACCTTTTTTTCTTTGCCGATGTTAAGAACAATGAGTTCCACCAATCCCTTGGTATTCATCAAAAACCCTAATGTAATCGATTCCCTTACGGACATCATACACATCACTGCCACAACAAATGTCCCCAATATCTTTCCACCACACGCGGCCGTGATCACCATTGCTAGTAGGCCCCACGCCTTCCCTCCACTGATTTTCGTGACATCAGTTTTCAGTCCACTGGAAGCAAAATACAACGGGAGAAGCAATCCGGATACAAAGTCTTCAATCCTTTCTATTAGTTTATCGGCGAAATCTCCTTTAGGGATGGTTAGTCCAAAGATAAAAGCTCCGAAAATGGAATGTATGCCAATGAGATCTGTAATGAAACCGGAGACCATAACAGTGGCTAGTGTTAAGCAAATGTAGGCCTCATCCACTGTGTCGTGTTCAGGTGAGCAAAGATGAGCCACCCAAGCCATGGCTGGCTTGATCACAACCATCATGAAGGTCACAAATGCACATCCTGATAAAAATTTAACAATTAGCAAAAAATGTATATTCATTTCGTATCATCTTGATCATATATTATGTTAACAAGTTACATCTTGAAATTAGCAAAAAAAATTATCTTTCCTTAAACTCTGTGTTTTTTTGTCGGTGTACAATTGAAAATGAAATAACAAACCTGAAAGCAGAACCCAAACAGAAACCAGCAGGCTTTTATGAGAACCACCTTCTTCTCCATTTCCAGCTAGCGCAACCGCTAGAGCAAGCAAAATCCATGCCACGATATCATTAAACGCGGCTGCAGCCATAGCAGTTTCACCAACTCGAGTAGTCAATAGTTTCAGCTCAGCTAAAATACGCGCAAGCACAGGAAAAGCAGTGATGGACAAAGCTACACCCATGAACACAAGGTACTGAGCGTATCCGACTTTATCAGCGCCTTCTATTGTTTTACGGAGAACGAATGCTACTCCAATGCCAAGTATAAAAGGGATCGAGATTCCTGCAGCTGCTATTGCAAATGCTTTTTTTCCACTCCTGCGGATGGAGCTCAGGTCGAGCTCCATACCGACAAGGAATAGGAAAAAGAGTAGGCCAATGCTTGCTACGGACTCGAGGATTGGGGAGCTCCATTTGGGGAATATTCGGTGCATGTAGGTTTTGTTTCGGCCTAATGCTGATGGTCCCAGAAGAATTCCACCCTGAAATGTTGAGATAAATCATAAAGGATGCTAAACTGTATGAAAATGTAATAAGCAAATAATAAGCAGTTTATATGCTTATTTGATTATAGTAGTTTGGAATTGATTATCTGATTATTTGTAGTTATGATTTTTGGAAAATTGGTCCACCTTATTTCGAGGAAATTAGAAGTTGGTTTTTCAAATTGCTAATTTAATATTTTGGAGTTGTTTATTTTAAACTACGTAAACAGTTTCAATAAGCAACTACCTATAACTTTGTTTTCAATGGGTGCCTCTCCAAACACTACCTATAACTTTGTTTTCAATGGGTGCCTCTAGTTTGCACTGAAAACATAAACTATGAAAAATATAACGATCATAAAGGTTAAGAGAATGTAGTAACATACAACGATCTCAGCAATAACTCTAGGCTGACGAAGAGGCTTGAGGAGAAAGGCGAGGGAGCGGCCAACAACAAGAACAAGGACAGTTTGAACAATCAGCAACGGAAACGCGTAGTCGAAAGGGCTGTCACCTTGCCAAACTCCATCTGATGCTGTTTTTATTGAAGTGATATTCACCGTCATCTCTCTATATATTTTTTCTCAAGAATGACCAACACGACTAGCAGAGCTTTCAACATACATAAGGGGTGCATATTTATAAACATTCAATTAATACACTGCGTGTGATATGTGGCAGTGCCAATCGTGAGGTCAACACTACATCCTTTTCAAAGCATGGCACAAGTGGACACAATACTTTTGTCATTGGTGGCTCTATTAGTGACTTTACTTTTTCGAAAACAGATTATCTAGCCGTTTATAAAAGTTATGGTAGTAGAATATGATTTTGCTATATATTGAAGCTACGTTTAAAAGATACAAAAATATGCATAATTGGTTGTACATAAAGTCAGTTAAATGCGGAGAGTGAATAGTTATTAATAAACGTACAGACACTTAAAACGTGTATGAATATCAACATGTAACTCTTAGAGCTACATTTAGCAATTTTTAAAAAAATAATATATAACAATAGAAACAATATTAAATTATCAATGAATACACTATAAAATGCAAAATTTGACAAGTTGGGGCATATGCAAACAGAGCCATGCTAGACCCACATAAAGAATTCATAAAAAAAATCCATCTGCTAATGTGTCAGCGGGTGTTGGTGTATTCTGCGACAAATCAGCGAGTGAATTTATTTTGTTGATTATTTATGTGGGTCTAGCATTGCTCATGCAAATATGCAATACGTTGTGGTTGTTGAGAAAGCAACATATGATTACTAGTAATTTTTAACAAGCTAGGTATGATTATGAAATCGAGAGTTTTTAATTTGTCAAAACTGAAGTGGTAACCTTCATTTATCAGTAAAAAAAGTGAACATCACACTTTTTTTTGGACGAATAAGAAGCTGGTGATATCTTTTAAAAGTTTGTCTAAACGCGTGCTTATAAAGTATATTGATTTAAATAAGAAATAAATAGAAACGTTATTTATACTTAAAAGTAAAGTTTTAGGCTTTTGGTTTCATTGATAACCTCTAACCAACAATTTGATAATACTTGTTAAACAAACTCATTTAATGGCCGTGAACTGCTAATATTATTGACATACACTTTTCTATGTTATGGTTAGTAGTAGAATTGAATAACAAGCAAAAA
The DNA here is from genome assembly GCA_021014915.2 of Artemisia tridentata subsp. tridentata. Classification (NCBI taxonomy): domain Eukaryota; kingdom Viridiplantae; phylum Streptophyta; class Magnoliopsida; order Asterales; family Asteraceae; genus Artemisia; species Artemisia tridentata. Next base: position 249,794,117 of record CP139503.1, read on the forward strand.
AGACTACTCATTTTTTCGTAAAACAAGTGTTCTACCATGTGATATTCTCTTACACTTTTCTTTAAAATTGGCTTTTGAGTATGAATTCAAACACTTAACCATCTCATTTTATGTTATTTGTACATTAATTAATAACTATGACTAATAAGTCAAGTACAAATTATGTTGATATTAAAGATAAAAGTCTAAGTGATGAGGATAAATAATAGGGAAAATGGTCTAAAAAGGCATCGAACTTTCCACTTTTTTCTTTTATATACATCTAACTTTTTTTTTCCCTAAAGTATGCACATACTTGCTTTTTTTTTTTTCCTATTGTAACTACTAACGGGGTTTCCGTTAGATTTATTTACATAAATCGTCCTTGTGGTTAGGACCAAATTACAATGACAGTCCTTAACGGTCGTTAAGTTAATTACATAAACCGTCCTTGTCGGTCAACGGGTCGGGTGCCACGTGTCACCACCTGAGTGGTGCCATGTGGCATCGGGGGTCGGGTTGCCACGTGGACCAATTAAATGGTGCCACGTGTCGGGTCTGGTGACGTGGCAACGGTTATTAAAACCAAAACCACCCCAAGCCGGACTCGAACCCCGACCTCTTGGATAGAGGGTGAAAGGGGCTACCAGCTGCGCTGGAGCAGCCTTTCATTAGTTATACGCACCTTTAATCTTTTAAGGGTTAAATAGAAGCATTTCCGTTTTTATTAATAAAAAGGGTCAAAATAGTTTTGACCTGTCATTTTAAAGGGGTTATGGGCCGGTTCGAAAATTGAGGAAAATACCGCCAGACTCGTTTTTTCGTGCTCTTTCCAATGGTGTGCTCGGTGAATTTTTTCGAGTTCGTCTGAACCTCGTTAAACGCGAAAACGTTGTCGAAACTCATCCGAAAATCATCGTTTTTGCTTTTTTTTCAAACCCATGTACCTGCAAGACATAATAACACATAACAAACATATTTGCAATATAATTTCACATATTTCATGGTTATTAGTCCGATTTAGCGTGTTTTTCGGTAGAAAAAAATGTGTGCATAACACACGCTAAATCAGACTAATAACCATGAAATATGTAAAATTATATTGCAAATATGTTTGTTATGTGTTATTATGTCTTGTAGGTACAAGGGTTTGAAAATAAAGCAAAAACGGTGATTTTCGGATGAGTTTCGACAACGTTTTCACATTTAACGAGGTTCAGACTAACTCGAAAAAATTCACCGAGCACACCATTGGAAAGAGCACGAAAAAACGAGTCTGGCGGTATTTTCCTCAATTTTTGAACCGGCCCATAACCCCTTTAAAATGACAGGTCAAAACTATTTTGACCCTTTTTATTAATAAAAACGGAAATGCTTCTATTTAACCCATAAAAGATTAAAGGTGCGTATAACTAATGAAAGGTTGCTCCAGCGCAGCTGGTAGCCCCTTTCACCCTCTATCCAAGAGGTCGGGGGTTCGAGTCCGGCTTGGGGTGGTTTTGGTTTTAATAGCCGTTGCCACATCACCAGACCCGACACGTGGCACCATTTAATTGGTCCACGCGGCAACCCGACCCGGCTTGACCCGTTAGATGACCCGACCCGACCCGATGCCACGTGGCACCACTCAGGTGGTGACACGTGGCACCCGACCCGACCTGTTGACGGACAAGGACGGTTTATGTAAATAACTTAACGACCGTTAAGGACTGTCGTTGCAATTTAGTCCTAACCACAAGGACAATTTATGTAAATAAATCTAACGGAAACCCCGTTAGTAGTTACAATAGGAAAAAAAAAGTAAGTATGTGCATACTTTAGGAAAAAAAAAAAGTTAGATGTATACAAAAGGAAAAAGTGAAAAGTTTGATGTCTTTTTAGACCATTTTTCCTAAATAATAAATAGTTATGGATAATTGAATCATAGAAAAGTCCCAGTATATTTTATTTTACTTTTCTCAAAATTTTACATATTCAAATCCAAAACCATTACTTGTAATGTTCATAATTGATTTGCTAAGATAAGATATATGCATTTTGACCTTCCATATAGGTTTATGTCAGTGTTAAATAACGGTGATCTACTATTAAAATAAAATAAAATAAAAATTGTATGGTAATTTTCACTTAAATAAACAAAATCTATATTTGTCTACCCTCATTAATTTGAATTTCTTGCACGTAATATGTTTTTCCTTAATTAGGGAGCCATATTTTTTTTCATTTAATTTCATTTTATAAAACCTTATACAGTCAACAAATCTTCATATTTAATAGGGTGAAAGCTAAAGATACGCAACATACATTTTCAAATAAACAGGTCTACGCAATGTACTTTATAAATTGTCAAAGATACGCAACATATTTTCAAATAATCTTCGATCTAGCTAATATGACCGATTACTAGCAGGTTAACAGATTACCCAAGATTAAAAGTTACACCGTTGGTCCCCAAACTGGACCAAAATTCACGCATTTGATTCTATTTTGTTAACGCTCATTAAAATATTTTTTTAAAAACTTTTAAATTTTATTTCTTAAAATATAAATAAAATCTTTATTTTTTAATTTAAAAAAAAAAAATCGATAAACTTTTTTATACATTTTTTTATTTTTTTTTTCTTTTAATCTGGATAAATTTTGTATATTTTTTTAAAAATCTTGAAAATTGTATTTTTTTTTTAAAAAACTTTAAATATTAAAAAAATGTACAAAAAATTTTATCCAATTTTTCTTAAATTTTTTAAAAAGAAAAATTGGATAATTTTTTTTATACATTTTTTTAAGTCTTTTTTATTTTTTAAAAAAACTAGAATTTTCAAGATTTTTAAAAAAATATAAAAAATTTATCCAGATTTAAAAAAAAAAAAAAAAAAAAAAAAAAAAAAAAAAAAACCGTTAGGAAATGTTTAAAAAAGTTTATCGATTTTTTTAACAAAAAAAAATTAATTAAAAAAAAAAAATTTATCTAGATTTTAAGATTTTTTTTAAAAAATATTTTAATGAGCGTTAACAAAATAGGATCAAATGCGCGAATTTGTTCCATTTTGGGGACCAACGGTGTAACTTTTAATCTTGGGTAACCTGTTAACCTGCTAGTAACCGGTCATATTAGTTAGATCGAAGATTATTTGAAAATATGTTGCGTATCTTTGACAATTTACAAAGTACATTGCGTAGACTTGTTTATTTGAAAAAATGTGTTTCATATCTTTAGATTTCACCATATTTAATATTGTATATGTATGTATATGTTATCTTTTTGTTGGACTCAAGGACGAAGAAAGTGGGGGAGCCACGGGTGCTCATCCCCACCAACACACTTAATTGCTTTGCTATCAAATGACTGTTAAAACAAAAAAGATTGAATGGATCAGCTAGATTGGTGGACAATTGCATCATATCCCGTTAATTTAGAAGTGCAAATCTCTGGTTTCTTTTTCTCCAAGTTGATAACAACCATTTATAGTTTTCCATCTTTAGATCATTGTAATTCCCTATATATTGTGGCCGTCTCTTTCATTGTAAAACACAATTCAGAAATTAATAATAAAAAGGCCTCTTGATATCATGGCATCAGAGCAGGCTCGATCCTCATATACCTTCTGATTTTCCAGTAACCTCAAATCAATAAATCCAAACCGAGCTACCATGACCGAAGACGGCAACTCGGGTTCTGATCTATCACTACAACTCGCAAATCTGTTAAAGAACGGTCTTAATCAACAGCCTCAAAACCCAAAACTATCGAATATAATCTCCAAATCAACCTCAAACTCAATAGTCAAAACTACACACTATGGACCCGGATGATCCGAGTCGCCATAGGCGGAAAATCCAAATCCTTGTTATCACACCTGACCACAGATCCCCCCGATAAAAAAAGTGAAGATTATGAGCAATGGGAACAAGAAGATTTGATTGTTTTTTCATGGCTCATTCAAAATATTGAACCCGTACTCGCAGGCAACCTAACCGAGTATCCCACCGCAAAAATGTTGTGGGACGCCCTGGTGGTTACTTACAACAGCGGAAGAGACAAAATACAAACCTTTAACCTTCATGTTAAGGCTAATGATATCAAACAAAACAACAGCTCTCTTGAAGATTTCTGGATCTCATTACAGGGGTTATGGGGAGAGATTGATATAATTGACCCAAATCCCATGAAGTGTCCAGAAGACATAAAGACAAACTCCAAAATCAGGCCAGAACAAAAACTCTTTCAGTTTCTAAATGTCCTTGACCGACGATATGAACCCATTAAATGGGAAATACTCCGGTTGGAACCTCTTCCCTCTGTGGAGGCGGCATACGCCACCGTTCGTAAAGAAGCCGCTCACCAAAACATTCTGGGAGAACTATCAATGAAACACATGGCATAGCAGCAGGTTTAATAGCCACTGAAATAGATGGATTAGGGCTTGTTTCGAAAGTTAATCGCCGGTCTGACCGCAGCCAAGTCGGGTCATCATCCCGGGTGGATAAATCCAAACTTAAATGTGAAGAATGTGGGATGACGGAACATACCAAAGAAGGGTGCTTTAGACTCGTCAGCTACCCTGACTGGTGGACCAATGGCCACAAGAAGGGCACCAAGAACTCTGGACCAGAAAAAAGCAAAGCCTCTATTGCCGTGAGCACCAAGGAGAAAGCTGACACCACTGACCAGAAAAATGTCACCGAATTTGGGGGGATGGCAACAGCGTCAGTTTACAGTGAAGAAGATGATGGCTCCTTTTCTATGAACACAGGTAAAGGGGGTGAGAGACCTTATGTCTTAAAACCCCCATCTTATTTTCTCAATGTTTCAAAAAGGACCCCTGAAGATTCTGAAATGTTAAAAAACACATCTTTCATTTATTTTATAAAAGAAAGTTTCAAAAATTGCAAAAGGGGGTCCATTATTGGTGGTGTGGCAAATATAGCTCAAAATCCTAGTATGAAACGGGAATTGTCATGGATATTTGATTGTGGAGCAACGGATACCATGACTTATGATTTATCAGATTTTGCCACATCAACTAAGCCGACAAAGTCATATATAGACACGGCAAATGGGGAGAAGATGATTGTAAAAAATGGGGGAACTATTGAAATTTCACCGACACTTAAACTTTCGAATTGTCTCTATGTTCCTGGCTTATCACACAAACTCATGTCAATAAGCCATGTAACAAAGGAGTTAAATTGTTCAGTTCTTATGCAACCTACTTTTTGTATCTTACAGGATATCAGGACGGGAGCGATCATTGGGCATGGCACTGAAATAAAAGGGTTGTATTACGTGGATGAGGTGACTCAAAATGGTGCTGTAATGCTTTCTCATGGAATGGCAGAACGAGAAGCATGGCTATGGCATAGAAGATTGGGACATCCATCCATTGGTTATTTGCATGTTTTATTTCCTAAGTTATTTCCTTCCAATTGTAAGACACATTGCGAAACTTGTGTGTTAGCCAAAAGTCATCGTAAGACATTCAAACCTAATAATACAAGGGTTGATTCACCTTTCTCATTAATTCACTCAGATGTGTGGGATCCTGCTCCAATTATTGGGGGACAAAACTTTCGTTTTTTCGTTCTATTCGTGGATGATTGCACACGAATGACCTGGGTGTACTTATTAAAAAGTAAATCTGAAGTTCTTGATAAGTTTATCATGTTCTACACCATGGTCCAAACCCAATTTCAAAAAAACATTCAGGTTTTTAGATCCGATAATGGAGGAGAATTTGTTAACTCCGAGATGAAATATTTTTTCCAAAACAAAGGGATAATCCATCAAACCACCTGTCCTCACACTCCAGAACAAAATGGTGTCGCAGAACGAAAAAATCGTATCCTATTAGAAATAACTCGAGCCCTTCTAATAGAATCACGAGTTCCAAATGTTTTTTGGCCAGAAGCTCTCGTTACAGCTGCGTATCTCATTAACCGACTCCCCACTCAAATTCTGAAATCAAAAACCCCATTACAAGTCCTTACAGAATATACCAACCCTCCTTCTGTTCTTACTCTTGAACCACGAATTTTTGGGTGCACCATTTTTGTTCACATACCAAAGTCACACAGAACTAAAATGGATCCTTGTGCTGAAAAATGTGTCTTCGTTGGATATGGAATAACTCAAAAAGGATACCGATGTTATAACCCAAAAACCCGTCACATGTTTACAACTATGAACTGTGATTTTCTTGAAACCGAATACTATTATGCCTCCCAACACAGTAGTCAGGGGGAGAGTGAGTGTCTTGACACACTGAATTGGTTGAGATATGTTGCATGTGGAGACGGGAGGAGCCACAGTACCTCAGATGAGTCTCATCTCTCCACACAACCCGAAGACCACGTCAATGTCACCCAAACTGCTCCGAACCTAATACCCGAGGTAAGTAATCCTTCTCCTATATCCAATCCCATTGAAACTAACGCATCATGGCAAAGGGGGGATGTACAGGAACAAGAGATGTTTTTTTAATCAAGAAGATACTCCATCAGAGCGTAATGAACATGTGCAAGAGCAAGAGAACTCCTCCATACAAGAAGAAACATCAGAGAGAGATGTACTGCCACCAAGAGCAAATCGAGGAGTCCCACCGAAAAGATATTCCCTAGAAAGGTGTCTAGAGGAAACAGATATCCAATGGCTAACATAGCTAAAGGAAACCTGTCGAAGGAAGCCAAGGCTTTTGTTGCATCTATATACTCTGATGAGATCCCTGCTAATACAGAACAAGCCTTAAAGTCAAGAAAATGGAAAAAAGCAATGGAATAAGAAATGGAAGCTCTCACAAAAAACAACACATGGGAAAAATGTGTCTTGCCACCTGTTGGCGTATGTGTCCGACCGGACACGTGCCGGACCGAAGGTGTGCCAAAAGGCATAAAAGATATTCTTTAAGTATTGCATCATCAGTCTTCAACCGATAATACAATACTGGGGGGACATGTTGGCGTATGTGTCCGGTCGTCATGCTCGTCCGGACCATACTTGCGTGTCCGGACGTCATATTCGTCCGGACTATATCTCATCTCCGGACACATCTACTGAGCGGACCGCCGCCATTTACAGTGACCAGTCCCATCAACCGCTGACATCCCGGATATTACGGGATTGTTTCTCTCACGTGGTCTGACACGTGATCTGACACCTAGCACCTAGCACGTGGTCTGACACCACGCTCCTTCCCGAGGCAGCACAGATATCGAAGTACCATTTGGTACCTACCCCTTTTCTCTCTCTCTATATATACTACTTCATATCTCATTTCTAGATCTGATCATATTACACACACACACACACAGAGTACATACATACTCATACTAAATCCTCTATACCGAGGTACTGACTTGACCGTCGGAGGGTGGTCCCCGGGGCTTCGGCCTCGGGACCCCTTTTAACGGGTTCTTTCTTGTTAACAGTACACCCCAAGGCTGGCGATTGAGGACAGACGGAGCGCAGCAGTCGTTCGGACTTGCCTAGTGGAATGTTACTTCAATAAATTGGCCCCATCCGTGGGACCCGTTATTCAGTCTACCAGGGCTAAGAATGGCGGGTTTCATCTCCATTTCGTTTCTTACAGGTTATCCACTATCCATCGGAATCTCTATAGTGGATAGGTTTGATGGATTCTGTCTCGATTTCAGATCTTGGCCTGAAACGGAAGGAGGATATGATTCCGTTTTATCTCAAAATGAAGAGAAATGATTCACCACATATGGGTCCCAGCTCATCGGTTTTAAATGGGTTTGAATCTACCTTGTGCCCTGATCCGGTCTCCGAAAGTCGGATCTGTACGCGTTAGATGAGCTCGTGCCAAGGATGGCGGCCCGTGAAGGCACGTCAGGTGGAGTCGGTGAGGCGCGTGGGGAAAGAGCGGAGGACCACGCGCTGTTGTTGTTAATGGAGGATGAAGGTGGATCTGAGATCGGGAAGGTTTGGGATGAGGAGGATGAAATAACCTCACTTTTGATCAAGTTACTAATACCATCACTGATAAAGTGGGGTGATGAGAACATTTCATGTCAACCTCACTCTTCAAGAAAAAAAAAGAGTGATGGTGGAAGACATGGCTACAGTTTCTGAAGGGGATAAAACCAAATTCGGGTATATTATGAAATTGGCAACCAAACTGTTCGAAATGAATGGGTCAGAATACCATCATGTTTGGCCTACAAAAATCACCAAACAGAAGGTGAACCGAGATTGGGCCCATTCGGTTGTAAACACTCAATTGCGAATGTTCGGTTGTTAACATTTGGTTTTGAGCATTCAGTTGTGAATGTTGTCATCTGGTTGTGACCATTCGGCTGTAAACATTCAATTTTGAATGTTCGGTTGTGAACAGACGGTTGTAAACATTCATTTGTGAATGTTTAGTTGTGAACATTCGGTTGTAAAACATTCAATTTTGAATGTTTGGTTGTGAACAGACGGTTGTGAACATTCGGTTGTAAAACATTCAATTTTGAATGTTCGGTTTGTGAACAGACGGTTGTGAACATTCGGTTATAAAAATTCTGTTGCGAATGTTCGGTTGTGAGCATTCGGTTGCGAACAATCGGTTGTGACCATTCGGTTGTAAACATTCAATTGTGAATGTTCGGTTGTGAACAGACAGTTGTGGACATTCGGTTGTGACCATTCGGTTGTGGACATTCAATTGTGAATGTTCGGTTGTGAACATTCAGTTGCGAACATTCGGTTGTGGTCACGATCGATATGCCGGTTTCTTGACTTGACTGCTTATACTATTTTCTTTTTGTATTTTCTTCCATTTTTGCTTCGGAATAAGTTAATGTCTCCTGCACTCTTGCTCATAATATCTGGTATAAATCATTCTGCATACAGGTGTTGTGGAATTACACCGGACGGTTGTGGACTTTCGGTTGTGGACCTCGGTCCTGGACATTCGGTATGAATGTCCGTTGTGCACTGTCTATGCGCTATCTCGTTCGAATATAAGGTATATGAGGTGTATCTTGACTCTTGAAAAGTCTTGCAACAACACCAGAATAGATTTATTTTACAGGTCATGTACGCAAGCTATACAGTTGAGCGAACAGTAACACAACCTGATGGCAGTCGCCGTTCGACCACCAGAGAGGGAGATGGCAGCTAGTGTGTATCCATTTATGGAAGTAAGTTCGAGGACGAAAATTTCATTTCCAAACATACGGGACCTGGTCTTTTGTCAAAGGTATGAATTCCTTACCATTCTCTAGTCGTTACCAGATGCTGACCTCTCTTGCTCCCTCTATATGACTGATTGTATTTATCATTATATTTACACTCTTCTACATATAGGGAGTCTGGTCTTGGCTATTAAAAACGAACATACGTGTGGCAATATTAGCCTTAACAATGAGTGAAACTAGAACTTAGCAATGTTGCGGCTAGCAAAAAAACAAAAAAATATATGAGTAACATCACATACCAAAAGGAAGACCCTGATGTTTAATGACGCTAAATAGTAATCTTTTTTCTGCTAGCCGGTAGCGACTCCACAACTAATCACCTTTATGTGTCTAAGTCTATGATCAATTTCCAATAAGGTTGTTCAATAAATGATTGTCCAATGGGTAATGGTTGAACCATGACTGGATGATTAGTTTTATTCTAAAATCTTTTTTAGCTGATAACCTTATTCGATAAATTGCTAATTCTTATATTTGGCTGGGTTTCCATTATATTGGTGGATGCCGCTGGTATCTTGAATTCGGAGTCCAAATTTCGTGTTGTTTTAAAAAAAAATATGTAAACCTATTTGGACAAGTGTTCTATCCTGTATGACTCACTGGTGGGGGATTGATAATCTAGATCTGATTATAAACCTGAACCATTGACACTAGTATTTATGTAACATGTCGCTGATCAGTCGGCTAATAAAATCTACAAATCATAATCAATGCTGATGTAAATCTATAATATGGTGCTCATTACGTTAAAATGATTGAACATTAAAGTCAAGTTTTACAAAATTGGAACCTTTATAACTGAAACTATCTTTGAATCTGTCCACTTCTGGTGTAAAACCGTTTCGGTTTATATTTTAATTCGTACAAATCTGTTTCAGCAAGTTTTTTAGTTAAAAAGAACAACTCCAGTTTGGTTTTGGTTTTGAACCAGACTGGACTAAGTTGAAGTTCTTGTTCGGTTTGATCCCGGTTCCGTTCGCTGTGTTTGTCAGTCAACAAGTGAGCTACGATAATGAAATAATATACATGAAGACCAAGTACTAAATGTGATTAATCAAGTAAAATTGACCTTTGGTTATTATTTGTTGATTATGTTATTTGGCATTTGGTGGTATTCAACTTCGAACGATACTAAAAAGATTTAGTACCGTCGAACTCGGGGGATGATAGCGGTATGATACCTCCATCGGTTTTGTTACGATTCCGTTGTGGCCCGTTTATGTATTTACACAAGTGAAATATTTTGTTCGTCATATTTAACAGAAGAAAGCAAAAAAGCTTTCGCGTTTTTATTCTACAGGACTGGCAAGCATAAGGTGATGATTTCGTAAAGCATGGTCAATGAGGGCGATAAACATCACATGTTTGATATATAGACACGCACGGGTAACAATTGTCGTTAATCGTTTAATACTTTGTTTTATTTAAGTTCAACGATACTAATAAACATTAGTAACGTTAAACTGGGGGACAATAGTGGTATGATACCCCCATCGGTTATGTTACGGTTCGGTTTTAACCCAATTTTTCTATTGATACATGAAAATATTTTTTTTGTCATAACTAACGGGAAAAGACAAAAGGCCTTTCATGCCTTATTGTGCAGGAACAGATGTATGAGGTTCCACATGCATAACAATTACAAGAAACGGATCGAGGAAAACACTCCCTCCCTCGTGAGCGGATCGTGAAAACTCTCCGTCTGTGAATTAAATGGATCGAGGAAAACACTCCCTCCTTCGTGAGCGGATCGTGAAAACTCTCCGTCTGTGAATTAAACGGATCGAAGAAAACACTCCTTCCTTCATGAGCGGATCGTGAAAACTCTCCGTCTGTGAATTAAACGGATCGAGGAAAATACTCCCTCCTTCGTGAGCGGATCGTGAAAACTCTCCGTTTGTGAATTAAACGGATCGAGGAAAACACTCCCTCCCTCGTGAGCGGATCGTGAAAACTCTTCGTCTGTGAATTAAACGGATCGAGGAAAACACTCCCTCCTTCGTGAGCGGATCGTGAAAACTCTCCGTCTGTGAATTAAACGGATCGTAGAAAACACTCCCTCCCTCGTGAGCGGATCGTGGAAAACACTCCGTCCGAAACATTATAGACAAATTAAAAGCGGACCTCGTGTCGATGTCTACCCGCTGATTGTAGACAAATTAAAAGCAGACCTCGTGCCGATGTCTACCGCTGATTGTAGACAAATTAAAAGCAAACCTCGTGCCGATGTCTACCGCTGATTGCAGACAATGCTAGAAAAAACTAATTTAAATAATAAGTATATCAAACATATAAGTTTGTGCCTCCGGAATTATGTTTTATTTGTACAGGAAACAGACGAGGGCGTATGTAGTCTAAAAGACCCAACTCATCTTATGAACCACCGGCTTATGGACCACTGGGATGAAAGGCATGGCCGAATGATACAGGACGAAAGACCATAAGATATTTGTTAAGTATTACATCATTAGTCTTTTACTAATAATGCAATACTGGGGGACATTTGGGTGTATGTGTCCGAACGACTCAGGCCGAAAGGCCATATGGTACTCTTTAAAGTATTACATCATCATTATTTTACTAACAATGCAATAATGGCCCCACATGTTGGCGTATGTATCCGAAAGACACGCGCCGGAAGGAAGATGATACACTTTGGTTAAAGAGCACAAGCCGAGGGCCGTAAAGTTATTCTTTAAGTATTGCACCATCGGTCTTCAACCGATACTACAATACTAGGGGACATGTTGGCGTATGTGTCCGACCAGACACGTGCCGGACCGAAGGTGTGCCAAAAGGCATAAAAGATATTCTTTAAGTATTGCACCACCGGTCTTCAACCGATACTACAATACTGGGGGACATGTTGGCGTATGTGTCCGACCGGACACGTGCCAGACCGAAGGTGTGCCAAAAGGCATAAAAGATATTCTTTAAGTATTGCACCACCGGTCTTCAACCGATACTACAATACTGGGGGACATGTTGGCGTATGTGTCCGACCGGACACGTGCCAGGCCGAAGGTGTGCCAAAAGGCATAAAAGATATTCTTTAAGTATTGCACCACCGGTCTTCAACCGATACTACAATACTGGGGGACATGTTGGCGTATGTGTCCGACCGGACACGTGCCGGACCGAAGGTGTGCCAAAAGGCATAAAAGATATTCTTTAAGTATTGCATCATCAGTCTTCAACCGATAATACAATACTGGGGGGACATGTTGGCGTATGTGTCCGGACGTCATGCTCATCCGGACCATACTTGCGTGTCCGGACGTCATATTCGTCCGGACTATATCTCATCTCCGGACACATCTACTGAGCGGACCGCCGCCATTTACAGTGACCAGTCCCATCAACCGCTGACATCCCGGATATTACGGGATTGTGTCTCCCACGTGGTCTGACACGTGATCTGACACCTAGCACCTAGCACGTGGTCTGACACCACGCTCCTTCCCGAGGCAGCACAGGTATCGAAGTACCATTTGGTAGCTACCCCTTTTCTCTCTCTATATATATACTACTTCATATCTCATTTCTGGATCTGATCATATTACACACACACAGAGTACATATATACTCATACTAAATCCTCTATACCGAGGTACTGACTTGACCGTCGGAGGGTGGTCCCCGGGCTTTGGTCTCGGGACCCCTTCTAACGGGTTCTTTCTTGTTAACAGTACACCCCAAGGCTGGCGATTGAGGATGGACGGAGCACAGCAGTCGTCCGGACTTGCCTAGCGGAATGTTACTTCAACACCACCCGGAAAGAAAATTGTCGGGTGTCGGTGGGTTTTTACAATTAAATACAAACCCGATGGTACAATTGAGAGATACAAATCGAGATTGGTAGCTAATGGCTATACATAAACATACGGAATCGATTACTCTGAAAGTTTTTCTCTAGTTGCAAAAATTAATACAATCAGAGTTCTTTGTTCCGTAGCAACAAATAAAGGATGGCCCTTACACCAGTTTGATGTGAAAAATGTTTTCTTACATGGAGAACTAAAAGAGGAATTCTATATGGAAGCTCCGCATGGATTCACAAACAAGTTTGGAGAAAGGGAAGTATGTGTTCTAAAAACACCCCAACCCGGCAAGGGTAGAAGTGTCACACAAATGGCTCCATATCAGATCAAACAAAGCATACAATCAAAAGTAATACAATGGTTCTCAAAGGTTACAAATAAAATCTTGCAATACAAAGGGTTACAAAGGGAAATAAAAGCTGCCTATCAAATCCATAAGTACATCTCTTCTAATGACTTCTACTCAAAGTCTTCTAGGTCCAAAGTCTCTCCACTCTTACCCAGCTTCCAACTAAAACCTGCCGCGGGAAAAGAAACGCGGCTGAGCTACTAGAGCTCAGTGAACAGATATAACGTAACAAACAGTAGTATAATGAATAAATAACATGAGTAAAAGGGAATGGAAGCATGAATACATGGTATCATAATGGAAGGAAAGAGTACATGGTATCATAAGGAAAGGAAAAAGGGTACATGGTAAAGGAAGTCAGAAATCCACTACGAGCCCATAACATAACATGAATCATAATCATAATCATAATCGTAAACATGCAGAGGGGAGACCTCTTAGTATCCTGTAAATATGAGGGGTGTCCTCAATCATGGGTATCCTGTAAATATGAGGGGTGTCCTCAATCATGGGTTGGAGTAGCTAGCTCCCAGAGTGTGAAAGACGTGTATCGCACACACCATCAGTCACCATGAATAACATAACATAACATGAACATGAACAAATCTAGGATGCATCCATACGCCCCAGGTGGCCATAATCTGCCTCTACATAAACATGAATCATAAACATAACATGCAGGGACGGGACAGGTCATCACTCTCCTGCCCTAGAGTCATGCCATCGGTGCATCGACTGACATGGACATGAAACCCTCATGCCTAGTGAGTGGCTCGTAGTATCAAACTGAGGGTCAAGGTCAAGTATCGTGAATCATGTATTTAGTTTACTTGCATAGGTCAATGTCTTGTTTCATAGGTTCATAATCATAGGTTCATAATCATGGTTCATAAGCAAGGTTCATAAGCAAAGGTTCATAAGCAAAGGTTCATAAGTAAAGGTTCAATATCATGAGGTGCGTATCAAAGGTTCATAATCAGAAGTCCATATCAAAGGGTTATAGCAAAAGTACTTTTCAGAGGTTTCTATCAAAGTTCATTTAAAACAATCTTTTAATAATGGTTTTCATAAAAATGATCCTTCAAATTAGTTTTCATAAAATGATCTTTCAAAACGGTTTTTCATAAAGATAGTCTTTAAAATAGTTTTCATAAAAGTTAATAAAATCCCAAATAAAAGGAATATCGTATCATGCTCGTAAACATCATTTCAAAATAGCTCTTTCTCGAAACATTTCCATGTCATAATTAAAAGGGTTTTCACAGCCTAGGTTCATATCAGAGATCATAACGAAGGGAAACATAGCAAAGGTTCAGAGCAAAGGCCAAACGGATCAGAATATGAAAGGGATCATGAGAAACCTTACAAAGAAGGTCAGAATATCTATACCTTAGCGCCAATGAAAGAACACTCGGAAACAAAATCACTCCTTCTTCAAATGATCTACCTGAATTTAGAATTGTTTATTACTTATAAGTCCCTTATTCATTTAGTGACGTAACGGATTATCGCTGCTAGTATTTACGGTTATTAGTTAAACCCTTAATATTATATTAACATGTTTTAGGGTTTGACCATATTTAGTAAGAATATAGCTTTTCAATATTAATTAACTGATTATAACGTGAAATTTGCTTAATGATTCTCATATATACATACATATCTCATATTAATATAAACCAAGCTTACGTAACTGACATGTCGTATTCATATTAGTTTATTTGCATGTGTATACCCATCCATAACCTTACATGAAATGTATAGTCCCCTTTACATGTTTTTAATATAATCAAACCATATCACTTCTTATATTTTACTGAATATGTGCCATATGCACAATCTCGTATTATACATGCTTTAAGCTCATGCATGTTCATAACTTATATTTTCATAAGAGTTAATATGTTGTACACTTTCTTTACCCAATATACACTATCTTCTAGTTTAACTTACATGTTGATATTATCATGCATACAAACTCTTATACGTACTGTCCAACACACATGTAAACAAGATATAAACCCACTTGGCCTCAATTACACACACACATTACACGACTACCAGACCTGATGTTATACGAATACCACACACAACAATTATAATTTCCACCCTACCCCCCTCGTTATAATATTTTGAGACCAAAACCACAACGCGAGACAAACAAGCATGCGAGACACTAATTCACCACACACCTTACCCCCTTTAATTTCTGACTTGCAACCAGGTTTTAGACATATGTAGACACACACCAACACTAACTATATACACGACATGCTCGACACCAACTGATACACACACCCACAAAATGACGAGGCAAACACACACCCAACTCTCCACGACATCATGCCAGCAGACTTGACCTGATTCAGATCCAAAAACACACAGCGACACACCCTCAATAGCAGGCAACACGACACGCACACAACACTTTTCACATTAGTTCTTGACACCTACGGCACACCGCAAGTCACACATACAAACACAACTCAACACTAGCCCAATCTTCTCGTTAACACCCCTACAGCCCTAGCTAAAATTTTATACGCCTATATAATTAGGTCTAGGGTTTTCCAGATTTTGTAGCTTCCTATTAATGTTTTATTAATGAACCTTTTACTGATTTGAAAGACAAGGATTAGGGCTTGGTCGTGATTAGGTCCAAACAGAAAAGAAAACATAGGTCGACATAACTGATTTCATGTGGCATTAATGTTGTTACTTATGTACATATATTAACGAGAAAATAGTATAACGATTTCATGATTATGACAAACCTGTTTTAAGTCTGATTGTATTCATACATATGTGTCGATTGGATGAGATAAAAAAACAAAGGAATCATGAGTACCTTGGGGCTGAATAACGAAGCAAAGAAAGAACAAGGACAACGTTGTGGACTAAGCTGCTATACACGATCACAAGAGGGCTGCTACTCCTCGACTTCTTGGCCTTGGAATGGAGAGGAAGAAACTGAATTGAGACTTTCTTTTTTCTTTTTTTTTTTATTCATTCGGTGTGTGTGTGAAACAGAAAAGAAAGACGAATGATATAGGGTAGGGGAAAGAAACTTGCCAATGAAATATTAAGAGGAGCGTGTGATGAAATAGGGAAAACAAAGAAATATGGGAAGTGGTTTAATGTGACGCGTCATTTAATTGGCAAGGCTTTTAATTGCCATTCAATTGTGATCATTGCTGCGTAATTCATGGCTGACATTCCTCCTTGTTAAAATGTAAAATTTGAATGTATTACAATGGCTATAAGGGTATATATATATGGCGTATAATGCTTGGAGAATTAGAAGGGTTTCCAAAATTTGTGACAATTATATTTATTTTATTTTCATGGCTTAGGTTTATATTAACTATACTCATTTTCATAACATATAGTTTAACATATTGTTTTAAGTGTTTTAAAAGAGAGTAAATTTTAAGGTAATGTTTTTAATTGACATAAAGTTAAACTTTCATACTTATGTGAAAATGGGTAATGCTCTCGTATAATAATTTACATGCTCTTATAAAATAAAAAAATAAATAAAAAAAAAAAGTAGAGGGGCAAAATGGGAATTTCAAATGGATGAAAATTGAGGGTTTTACAACTCTTCCCCTCTAACAGAAAAAATTTCGTCCTCGAAATTTGAAGTCGCACGGTTAGATGAAGTCGTAGCAAATCGAAAAAGGTTGTCGCAAACATTCTCACGCTCGGGGAGGATCTTCCAGAAGGATCTTCAAAACAAATGGTTTCTCATGACTTGATCAAAACAAGATGGGTTCAGATTCCTCAGAAGGAGACAGATTCAGAACAAAAGGTCCATGCAACAGAAAATGGACGATAGGTGAATCTCCAGAAGGTTCACATGGAATACGAACAAGATTTCAAATCAAATTGACTGTGTTAACAGTAGAGAGCTCTTCACAAAGTTTTTCAGATTTATAACTGAGGTCAACAGAATGCAAAACGAGAGTCCAAACTCATCCAGATATCTAATTAACGAAAACAGAGTATACGCGTGGGTATAATGAACCTAATGTCTCACTAAATCACGGATAACCAACGGAGATCAGATTCTAAACTTCTTAGGTACTCCCCAAGATATCCTATGGCCACAATGAGTGCACGTTATATGGTGTAAGTATTATCACGTTGATCAGGCGTCATAATACTAGCACCACATAAATATGCCTTCATGATGATCATACTTTATCTCAAGTCGTAATCAAAACCACCTATCTTAATCCACCTAGTACTTCTACAGTCTCAGAGGTCATCAAAATCAAACACCATAACTAAGAGAAGAACGAACTACTAAAAGAGTTAGCGGAAGTCCCATAATGTCTATCAGAATTTGGTACATCGATTTAAACATCAAATCGTCCATCATTCGCCAAATTTCTCATAACAAAACCATCGTCTAGCATACGCAGAATGAACATCGAACGGAATTACTAACAGGGGACATAACTCATTCAAGGGGTCCTATCATCAGTTAACGGAAATTTGAGTAGGTCAAGAGGAAAAGGATTACGTCGTCCATAGTTTCATTCTTCACAAAATCAACTCTTTCGAACACAAACGTTCGCTTCAAAATTATCGTCCATTCAAATACATGATCTTAAACTTCTTCCAAGTCCATGCAGTCTATCGTATGATCATAGGGTGGGAAGGAAGTATAACTCGAGTCTGGTCCCTCAAGCCTTCAGCACTTCTCCTTGGAACTGTGGTGTAGTAACGTGAATCTCCGGTATGGTCACTGTGCATTCTTCCGTTCACTAGTCTGCTTCTGCTCTCAATTCATCTTAGTACAACTAAGACGAATAGAGAAGCAAGACTGCGTGCCTTCGACAGGTCTTCAGCACAGTTCAGAATTCGCCATCTCAAACTGCCGTCGTCACCGGATGCATGGTAGTGTTGTCTGCTACAATCTCTAGGTGCCAATCAAGTCTGTTTCCTCCATAATAAGGGTCCTTTTACAAGGTGATTTACATGCTCCTCTTTGTGCATATAACTGAAATACTTCCCGGAGGTTACTCTCAGTTTGTCATCTCCCTTCTTAGAAGTTCTTGTGGTTGCTTCTTCAGTCCTTCAATCATCCACAGAGGTCGTCTGGTGCGGAGTTTACAAAGATAGAATCAATCATTGATACGCCGAATTGAAAGGTGGTCATGGTAATGATACGATTAGGTTTACGATAGTCAATACTCCAAAGTTTTCTCTTTCTTCTTCACAAGCTAACAGGGTATTCAAAATGAAACACTGAGGTGAACAAAATCATATTCCATCATCTTATCCAATTTCTCAACTTCTATGGCATCATGGTCCGTCAACCGGGATTGGTTCAAATTTTCATTCTACTTCTCAACCAGGAGGGAAACCCAAATGTTTCATCGGAGAATAACAGAAAATTTGTACAACAAAACTTCCAATGCCAAAACTTCTAAGGATGGGTAATAGGTGTCAGTAGACAATCGACAATCAAATGAGATCGAGGTAAAGGTTTCCATAGCGGCGTTAAGCTTAACAGATTTGAGCGGTTACCGGTTATCATAACGAAGTGGGATGAAACATATTATTAAAGGTCACAAATCAGATACGGTAGTCTCTGGCAGCATATGAGGGCCAGCCAATCCATAACTTAAAGACCACAAAATTGAATATATCAAAGCAAACGGATTCGTAGGATGAGTACGGCCGCCAAGCCAGACGGATAGTTCATATATCAAGGTCAAGTACATGGTTCATCAAAGGGTGGAGATAGATAAACGAACAATTCAAGGTGTTGGAGTCTTGTTTAGCTACTTAGCATAAGTGGCAGGTAGGTTGTGAGTCATCAGAAATACAAACATCGTATAACTGTCAAGAGTGAGGCATATCCAATATCAGTTATCAGCATCATCATGCTCAGTTAACCATTTCACATCGAGACAGAATTATCGTCATATCCATGGATAAAAATCACCAGAGTTCTCATAGGAGTAGTAATGGGCTTTGCAAGGACAAAGTAATATCAGATGATACATTTATATCCAGCACAGAAATGAATTTATAAAATGTGTCAAACACATTAGGATTAAATGACCGTCGGGATGGTCAGAGGAGTACCAACTGCTTATCCAACAGGTCGGAAGTGAAGAACAAAATCAGGTGGTGATGGCAAAAGTTTAACAATCAGAAATCATGTTAGGGAGTTCAAATGGTTTCAAACACCGAAGGTGAATCATAGGAGGGTAATCGTCAATGATCAATCAACCTATCTTTTATCAGAATACAAATCAAAGCTAACTATTCAATGAAAACATATCGGCAACGCAAGTCTTATCGTTCAAAAGTGAGAGGAAAGCATTCTTATACTCATGGGAATAGAGATGTTTAAGACGAACTCAGATAGGGTCAGAAGATTCATAGATTATCAAAAGCATATAACAGAATGCATCAAGTAAGTCATCGTCATAGAGATTCTCAGAATACCCGAAAAGACATCAAAATGATTAACAAAAGAATCAGAGGTCGGAGCCGAAATCTTAGGTGGTGCAAAGCGTGAGTTTTTAATATCCAAAAGTGATCTCAACAAGCAGGGCACGAATCAGAGTGATGCGGAAGCAATGATACTTAAACAAATGCCTTATAGTCTACCGATTCCTCACCGGTCAGAACTTAAGCTCCTATAGGGAAATCCTAGAGCAATTCTTACAGGTCATCTTATGAGCGCCTACAGTGGAAATTTAGTGGTCCAAACTTACACAGGTCAAGGGTAATTGTATTATGAAATCGCAACCTGTTTCTGATACCATAATAGTAACACCCCAACTCGGCAAGGGTAGAAGTGTCACACAAATGGCTCCATATCAGATCAAACAAAGCATAAAATCAAAAGTAATACAATGGTTCTCAAAGGTTACAAATAAAATCTTGCAATATAAAGGGTTACAAAGGGAAATAAAAGTTGCCTATCAAATCCATAAGTACATCTCTTCTAATGACTTCTACTCAAAGTCTTCTAGGTCCAAAGTCTCTCCACTCTTACCCAGCTTCCAACTAAAACCTGCCGCGGGAAAAGAAACGCGGCTGAGCTACTAGAGCTCAGTGAACAGATATAACGTAACAAATAGTAGTATAATGAATAAATAACATGAGTAAAAGGGAATGGAAGCATGAATACATGGTATCATAATGGAAGGAAAGAGTCCATGGTATCATAAGGAAAGGAAAAAGGGTACATGGTAAAGGAAGTCAGAAATCCACTACGAGCCCATAACATAACATGAATCATAATCATAATCATAATCGTAAACATGCAGAGGGGAGACCTCTTAGTATCCTGTAAATATGAGGGGTGTCCTCAATCATGGGTATCCTGTAAATATGAGGGGTGTCCTCAATCATGGGTTGGAGTAGCTAGCTCCCAGAGTGTGAAAGACGTGTATCGCACACACCATCAGTCACCATGAATAACATAACATAACATGAACATGAACAAATCTAGGATGCATCCATACGCCCCAGGTGGCCATAATCTGCCTCTACATAAACATGAATCATAAACATAACATGCAGGGACGGGACAGGTCATCACTCTCCTGCCCTAGAGTCATGCCATCGGTGCATCGACTGACATGGACATGAAACCCTCATGCCTAGTGAGTGGCTCGTAGTATCAAACTGAGGGTCAAGGTCAAGTATCGTGAATCATGTATTTAGTTTACTTGCATAGGTCAATGTCTTGTTTCATAAGTTCATAATCATGGTTCATAAGCAAGGTTCATAAGGAAAGGTTCATAAGCAAAGGTTCATAAGTAAAGGTTCAATATCATGAGGTGCGTATCAAAGGTTCATAATCAGAAGTCCATATCAAAGGGTTATAGCAAAAGTACTTTTCAGAGGTTTCTATCAAAGTTCATTTAAAACAATCTTTTAATAATGGTTTTCATAAAAATGATCCTTCAAATTAGTTTTCATAAAATGATCTTTCAAAACGGTTTTTCATAAAGATAGTCTTTAAAATAGTTTTCATAAAAGTTAATAAAATCCCAAATAAAAGGAATATCGTATCATGCTCGTAAACATCATTTCAAAATAGCTCTTTCTCGAAACATTTCCATGTCATAATTAAAAGGGTTTTCACAGCCTAGGTTCATATCAGAGATCATAACGAAGGGAAACATAGCAAAGGTTCAGAGCAAAGGCCAAACGGATCAGAATATGAAAGGGATCATGAGAAACCTTACAAAGAAGGTCAGAATATCTATACCTTAGCGCCAATGAAAGAACACTCGGAAACAAAATCACTCCTTCTTCAAATGATCTACCTGAATTTAGAATTGTTTATTACTTATAAGTCCCTTATTCATTTAGTGACGTAACGGATTATCGCTGCTAGTATTTACGGTTATTAGTTAAACCCTTAATATTATATTAACATGTTTTAGGGTTTGACCATATTTAGTAAGAATATAGCTTTTCAATATTAATTAACTGATTATAACGTGAAATTTGCTTAATGATTCTCATATATACATACATATCTCATATTAATATAAACCAAGCTTACGTAACTGACATGTCGTATTCATATTAGTTTATTTGCATGTGTATACCCATCCATAACCTTACATGAAATGTATAGTCCCCTTTACATGTTTTTAATATAATCAAACCATATCACTTCTTATATTTTACTGAATATGTGCCATATGCACAATCTCGTATTATACATGCTTTAAGCTCATGCATGTTCATAACTTATATTTTCATAAGAGTTAATATGTTGTACACTTTCTTTACCCAATATACACTATCTTCTAGTTTAACTTACATGTTGATATTATCATGCATACAAACTCTTATACGTACTGTCCAACACACATGTAAACAAGATATAAACCCACTTGGCCTCAATTACACACACACATTACACGACTACCAGACCTGATGTTATACGAATACCACACACAACAATTATAATTTCCACCCTACCCCCCTCGTTATAATATTTTGAGACCAAAACCACAACGCGAGACAAACAAGCATGCGAGACACTAATTCACCACACACCTTACCCCCTTTAATTTCTGACTTGCAACCAGGTTTTAGACATATGTAGACACACACCAACACTAACTATATACACGACATGCTCGACACCAACTGATACACACACCCACAAAATGACGAGGCAAACACACACCCAACTCTCCACGACATCATGCCAGCAGACTTGACCTGATTCAGATCCAAAAACACACAGCGACACACCCTCAATAGCAGGCAACACGACACGCACACAACACTTTTCACATTAGTTCTTGACACCTACGGCACACCGCAAGTCACACATACAAACACAACTCAACACTAGCCCAATCTTCTCGTTAACACCCCTACAGCCCTAGCTAAAATTTTATACGCCTATATAATTAGGTCTAGGGTTTTCCAGATTTTGTAGCTTCCTATTAATGTTTTATTAATGAACCTTTTACTGATTTGAAAGACAAGGATTAGGGCTTGGTCGTGATTAGGTCCAAACAGAAAAGAAAACATAGGTCGACACAACTGATTTCATGTGGCATTAATGTTGTTACTTATGTACATATATTAACGAGACAATAGTATAACGATTTCATGATTATGACAAACCTGTTTTAAGTCTGATTGTATTCATACATATGTGTCGATTGGATGAGATAAAAAAACAAAGGAATCATGAGTACCTTGGGGCTGAATAACGAAGCAAAGAAAGAACAAGGACAACGTTGTGGACTAAGCTGCTATACACGATCACAAGAGGGCTGCTACTCCTCGACTTCTTGGCCTTGGAATGGAGAGGAAGAAACTGAATTGAGACTTTCTTTTTTTTCTTTTTTTTTTATTCATTCGGTGTGTGTGTGAAACAGAAAAGAAAGACGAATGATATAGGGTAGGGGAAAGAAACTTGCCAATGAAATATTAAGAGGAGCGTGTGATGAAATAGGGAAAACAAAGAAATATGGGAAGTGGTTTAATGTGACGCGTCATTTAATTGGCAAGGCTTTTAATTGCCATTCAATTGTGATCATTGTTGCGTAATTCATGGCTGACATTCCTCCTTGTTAAAATGTAAAATTTGAATGTATTACAATGGCTATAAGGGTATATATATATGGCGTATAATGCTTGGAGAATTAGAAGGGTTTCCAAAATTTGTGACAATTATATTTATTTTATTTTCATGGCTTAGGTTTATATTAACTATACTCATTTTCATAACATATAGTTTAACATATTGTTTTAAGTGTTTTAAAAGAGAGTAAATTTTAAGGTAATGTTTTTAATTGACATAAAGTTAAACTTTCATACTTATGTGAAAATGGGTAATGCTCTCGTATAATAATTTACATGCTCTTATAAAATAAAAAATAAAAAAATAAAAAAAAGTAGAGGGGCAAAATGGGAATTTCAAATGGATGAAAATTGAGGGTTTTACAGTATGTCTTCTAAAAAAATCCCTTTATGGATTGAAACAGTCCCCTAGAGCATGGTTTGGCAGGTTTACCTTAGCCATGAAAAACCATGGGTTTAAACAAAGTAACTTAGATCATACATTGTTTCTCAAACAGAGAGGCAACCTCATAACCTGCCTAATAATCTATGTTGATGACATGATTGTTACCGGAGATGACAAAGAAGAAATAACCAAGCTAAAGAAGTACTTGTTTACGGAATTCGAAATGAAAGACCTGGGGAGACTCAAATATTTCCTTGGGATTTAAGTTCTAAGATCAAAACAAGGGATCTCCATGTGCCAAAAAAGGTACATTCTCGACTTACTAGCAGAAACCGGTATGATTGATTGCAAACCAGCAGATACTCTTATGATTGTAAACCAGAAGCTTTATATGGAAGAAAAAGCAGAGCTAGCTGACAAAGGAAGATACCGACGGATGGTGGGAAAACTGATATATCTTTCATACACCCGACCCGATATAGCATATGCTTTGGGAGTAGTGAGTCAGTTTATGCATCAACCCCAGAAGAACCATATGAAAGCAGTCGTGAGAATCTTAAGATATCTCAAGGGAACAACAGGGCATGGAGTCTTGTTCAAACCAAATGGGCATCTAGTAACTCAATTGTACACCCATGCCGACTGGGCAGGAGATAAGGGCAACCGAAGATCCACATCAGGCTACTTTACCGGAGTTGGTGGAAATCTGGTTACATGGAGAAGCAAGAAACAAAAGGTGGTTTCCCTTTCAAGTGCTGAAGCCGAATTCCGAGGGATTGCAAGGGGGTTAACTGAAGTGCTATGGGTACGAAGACTTCTAACTGAGATAGGATATCCACCTCAAGAAGCTAGCAAAATTATGAGTGATAATAAAGTAGCCATTCAAATTTCAGAAAATCCAGTGCAACATGATCGAACCAAACATGTAGAAGTAGATCGACACTTCATCAAAGAAAAATTGGAAGCCGAAATCATTACACTACCGTTTGTTCGATCAGAAGACCAACTTGCTGATATTTTAACAAAATCTGTTAAAAGCTTTACACAAGTGTCTAGACAAGTTGAATTTTGGAGATCCCATATTCAACTTGAGGGGGAGTATTAAAACATAAACGATTGAAGGGATCAGCTAGATTGGTGGACAATTGCATCATATCCCGTTAATTTAGAAGTGCAAATCTCTGGTTTCTTTTTCTCCAAGTTGACAGCAACCATTTATAGTTTTGCATATTTAGATCATTGTAATTCCCTATATATTATGGCCGTCTCTTTCATTGTAAAACACAATTCAGAAATTAATAATAAAAAGACCTCTTGATATCAATGAACATGTCATTTAAAGTTTTAGTTATATTGCTTTGTTAGTTTGAGAAAAAAATTTCAGCCCCCATTATTATTAATCTCTGACTCTCTGACCTGATCGGACTAACAAATGTTCAAGCTTATACGTATATCTTACCATAAATATACGTATTCCCTACTTAACACCTTACAAATGCACAACTTGGACGACTAGTGAGTACAAGTTGTTCGAGATATTCAATCAGATTTTTAAATAGTTGATGTGTACATTGTATATCGTTTTCTTTCTTACAACTTTATGACTTTAATTAATAAACTTTCTAAAAGCATTAATCTACTTAAACTACTCTAATATAAATGGACAAATTAAGCAAAACCATCAAATCGATTTCATTTGGTTGGTGGAAACACATGTGGCCAAATTTGAATAAAAAAGATACAAAATTCAACGGCGGTGCATCAAAAAGTTATTAGCAATGATCACACTTGGCGTGGACGCGTGGTCTATACTTTACTAGTTTACTTGGTTAATTACTTAATTGCTTTACAACATCATGTATCTGGTTTGATGATAACTAGTCTTGATTAATTATGAGATTATGGTTTAAATTTATCAAAAGCCCTGTGTTTCAGTGGTATCACTTGTTATGCGAGTAGCTACCAATTCAAAACGGTTGTGGGTTCAAGTTATGCTTAGGACATGTGAGATAGTATGTGGTATATATATTGTGAGATAGTTAGTTGCCGTTCTAAAAAAATTATGGTTTAAGTTTACTAAAAGGCACAAAATATAAGGTGTTTGCTTACATTTGAATATTAATTTATTTTAATATTTTATATAATAAAAGAACACGTTTTCTAGAGTTTTTTGGGAACTTTCTTTATTAGATAATGACTTAATTAACTCATTTTGAAAAAATTAAAAAATTTAATTATAAAAGCTTAAATTTTCCTAATTTGGCATCAAAAAAATTATATATTTGTTTTTTTATTCATGTATAAAAAAAGTTTAAAACTCACATGTACTCAAGCCATTTTTAATTGATTATCCTAAAGTGTAACTTAAAAAAAGAAAAAAAAAAAAAAAAAAAAAAAACACAAAATTTCATTCATTTCCAACAAACAAAAAAGCACCCGACAGTCACCAACAACCTAACCACAAATCATCAAACCATTTTCGTCTTCTAACAAATTTAAAATCTACAAACCCAAAAAACCCTAATCTAACCAAAACAAAATCTCATCAATTAAAGTTAGAGCGGGTGCGGGTGCGGGTGCGGGTGCGGGCGCGGGTCTGTTTGGTTCTTCAATGAACATATTAAATCAAGTACTTATGTATGTTTGAAAATCAATTCTTTTGTCTACTATGGACAGAATTGTTGATGATCAAATTTTATATGTGAAAGCTAAATTGTGATACATTGATTAGTTATAACGAGTGGGGAGGACCCGCGCGTTGCTGCAGGAATGCAGTGCTAAGTCCTGTTTGAAAGTTAGTCATTAAGGACTAAATTTGAAAAAGATTGATAAACCAAAGGACTATTTTTGGAAACTAATTCTGGAAAAAAATATGTTTTTTTAAGAAAAAGTCTCTAAAATTCTCGGCGCGTTGCATCGTTAGTCCCCGGAGGACCTAGCATGCAAAAACATTTACACCTTAGGGACTAAGTTGCACATGACGACTGTTAACCCAAGGACTATTTTTGAAAAGTAATTCTGGAAATAATATGTTTTTTTGCTGAAAAAGTCCTTAAAATTCTCGGCGCGTTGCATCGTTAGTCCCCGAAGGACCTACCTTGCAACGACAGTTACACCTTAAGGACTAATTTGAAAACGGGTATTGTTTCGTCCACTGTAGCGTCTACTGTAGCAGCTACAGTTCTTTGCTACAGTGGCCCTTTCCCCTTTTAGTATATAGCTAGTTATAATGTCTGTGCACGCACGGGGCTTTTTCTAAATATTTTAATTATGTATTATTATCAACTGAAAAACAAACAATCTAACGTGTTCTAAATTGTTTTACTTGTTGCTTCATCTTTTTGGGCATCCAATTCAGAACCAAGGAAACGACTTTTTATAGGATCAAATTATCATATTATAAAAGAAATGTGCCCTTCTAATATATGAAGTGCTTTACAGTAACTAACTCGAAGCTTTTCCTCTAAAAGACTAAAATTTATAGTGAGAATGATGATATCAACCGCTTGCTCTATATATGTGTTATATTTTTGTTGATACCTGCTTGGTTTAACCAATTATTTTCATAAATAATTATTGAAAGAACCATGGATAATACATGAAAAAATGTAATGCAAATATCAAGCAAGGATTTTTGGAAGTTTTCAAGTGCAGATGAATTCATTCCTGAACGCGGCAACTCCTCGGCTGGAACTACTGGAGAGACGCTCAACTGCGATCTCTAGCCCATCTTCTAGGCTTTGACATAAGTCTCGTCAATGGGGTTTGAACATAAGTCGCACTAACATGGTTTTAACGTAAGTCTAGCAGTGTAAGCTGCTCAATAAACTCGCCTCTGCTGAAAATCTCTGTTGCCCCGTAAATTATACATTTTCCAGGTTCCTGACCACGTTTAGCGAGCTATTGCAAGTATTCATATTATGCATAGTTTCCACCACCAACGAAAAATAAGAAAGGAGTAACATTAAAAGATGGAGGACGAAAACCAAATTCATGGAGAAAGTACAGTAGGCAAAAAGTCATGCAAAACGCAATGTGAATTACTTCACATCACGTCATTCTGCGTATACAAAAATTTAACTTCCCCGCGCACTTTTCATTTATCTAGTCAAAGCACAACCTACTCACTGTGCGCTGCTGCTATATCTAAAACATAGCTACAAATTCTTTATATCACCATAATATATTTCATTATCGCGACACTTGATTTCTTAATAACTAATACAATTTTATATAACTTAACAATTCCTGAGCGTAAACACGCTTACTACTTAATTTGTGCAGCATAAAAAACATCTTCAACGGAAATTAACTACCTGAATAACTAAATAACATAATGTCAATAAAGGTATAATAATTATGATACCTTTGCTATCGTTAGCATCAGTATCCTGAGCGTTACACTTAACAGCAACAACAAACGTTTACCAGGCCTAAAACTCAAAAAACTGTTACAAATTAAGCGTTTTCCGTTGAATTCGACAGGGGATATTTTAATAAGTTACTCTGATTTCCCCTAAAACTTAGATTGTTCATAAGGATTGCAACACATCAGGTCACAGAGCCAATCAAAGTACAACATTGCAGCACGTACCTTTGTGCAGCGCCTTCATAGTTTAAAGGGAACGAAACGCCATCATCGGTTCCATCTCCTGTTACTTCAACGTTCTTTGAATACCAGGCATGATATCTCTTAGCAACAGCTGGTATTCCATATACTGATTAGGAAGATCTATACAGGAAATCTGTACTTTGGGAGACTTTCGACTGGTTTCACCATTCAACCTGATCCGTAAATATACCTAACAGACTGCATATGTTGTCTTTCATCTGAATATCCCACTCCTTGTTTATGCAGTGACCTGATCCAAATGCACATTGTTTCTGCATAAGTATTATCCAAACACACCTTATTCTTAACTTTATAGTTGCCTGATCCTAACACCTATCTATTCTAGAGCAACCTGATATACATATTAAGTGCATTCCTAGTATACCTTACTGTAGAAACTTATAATATCTTCATATCATAAGCTGTTAAGGCAACTTACCGATATGAAAAAAGTAAATTGAAATGGGTCAATTCATGATATACTTTTAAAAAATGGGGCTTGCACAGTGTAGAATATATTTTACCAGGTACCTCAAAAAACTGGACTCGCACAACGACTTATCATATCAACATACATTCTGACGATATAACCAAATCCAAATACTATCTCCCGCATACAAACTCCAATCCCGTTTCAGTATAGACTGAGGATTCCTCTTAAGATAAGACACGCCTTTTTCCCAAAAATTTCTTAGTTTGCCGATTAGTAGTCAGATTGTTTGAGCTCTAACACATTCTATATGATGATATGCAGTAATGAGAACCATTTATTCACCTTCATTGCTCTGACAGTCTCAGCAAAAATGACCACTTCCACCATCTGGAAGATCATCATGATCCACACTTGTTAAAACAATATAATGCACACTGCAAGATAAGGACATAACATTCTCATTAGTGGGTGTCGGCACATCCAACCTGATATGGTGCATAAAAAGATATCAATACCCTTTGCATATGGCCGTCTGTCATAGTAATAAAACATATTAAAAAGAATGCATCCAAACAACATATGCAACAAAAACTAATCTGAGCAAATTAAAGCTAGGTCCATATAAGTGTTAAATGTGGCTCTTTTCCTGAGTTGGCCATAAAAGGGCAATTATAAAATTAAGTGCAAATAACAGAAAACAAATTTTGTTTCACAAAGAACATAAATCTTAATAATAATTTATATGTGCCAGTTTGTTTAAACCTCATACCTCCTAGGGATGGAAACTGTGAATTGCCATCCATGAACCAAATCATGGTTTAAAGTTTCATAGTTTATAATAATGGAAGTAGCACATTCTGTTAACTTAGGAAAACTAATTAACAAAAATCACTCATGCATGTTTTCTGATCGGCCCCAAACGGTCAACTAATATTGACCAGGTAAATGGTCAATAAGAGTCAAACAATCTAGGGCACAATGCAATTATCCAAGGAGTTAGTGTATCCCCGGGTCGTTAAGTCCCAGCGGGATGTGAATTCTGTAGTAAAACGGATTTGTGATCGGGTGATAATTGAACGGAAAAGGTTTTGAGTGATTTACACTAAGGAATAAAAGAAAATAGCTTAAACAAACTATAAGAACAAATACGTGAAAGCAAAATACTTAGAAACGTTTAAAACTTAAAAACGCGTACGTTTAAATTTAAATAAACGTAAACGTAAAAAATAAAAAGTGAAAATGAAGAAATATTAATCCTAAAAATATGAAAATAACTTTTTTATAAACCTAAAGATAAAAGAAAATTTTAAGAAAAAGAAAATTAATTATTTAACTATTTAATTAATTATTATTAATTAATAACTATTTATTAATTATTTAAAATGCACTAAATTAAAAGAAAATAGGAAATTAACCTAGAAAATTAAAATTTTAACTTAGATAAATCTAAAATAACCTAAAACTTATTTTAAGACTGAAAATATATTTTTTACACTTTTTATCTAATTATTATTAATTAATTACTAATTAATAATTATTTAAACTAATTTAAATTATAATAAATACTAAATGAACAAAGAAAAATCTGAAACTTTTTCTATAAATACTCTAAGGTGACAGGAAGATAAGAAAAATATAAAATTGAAAAGTACTTTTTGAAAAAGCTGAAAATAAGCCAAATGGCTTAAATAGAAGCTATCACTTATTTTTATGTTGTGGTTTTCTGATTTTCTTTTTACAAAACTATTTAACTACTGTTAATAAACAACTTTAATGAAGACAAAATTATTAAAACTTAAAAATAAGCAGTTTGGAAGCTTATGAGCTTAACAGTCAAGATTTTAAGCTTGTAAATGAGATTTTACTCTCAAATAAGCTTGAAATAAGCTTCACAGAGTACACAAGCTAGAAAATAAGCTGCAAACAACTTTAAGGAACTGGAATGAAGTTGAAACAACAAGAGATTTACACAGAATAAGCCAGGATAAGCAAATAAGCAAATCCAAAGAACAAAGATTCAAACAGGCCCGCAAGGAATTTCAAAAGCAATTCCAGCTTATCAAATAAGCTTAAAATCACAAAATAAGTTCTGAAGTAGCAAGCTGGGTTGGTGAGCTTTCCAAAAAGCCCAAACTCACACTGTGGGACCCACTAATGAGCTTTTGAGAAGCTTATGAAATAAGCCAAAATACACTGAACTATCAGTGTATACTGATGCAGGCTGCACAGGGCAAAATTGCCTAGTTGCAGGCCTGGATTTAGTGGCTTAGAAGGGTTCTAAAAATCACAAGAAAAATACTAGAGTGAGATAAGCTGGGTGAGCTTATTTGTGCCAAAGAACAGCTTCTGAGGGCTTATGATGAGCAAACTAAAAATCTGTTAAGGTCTGCAAAAAATTAAAATGGTATTTTATGGTCTGATGTGGTCTGTGTTTTGCAGTCTTGTGCAGAGTCAAAGAAAACCAAATTAACTCTATGATATACACTATATGGTCTATAAGAAACTCAGAAATGCAAAGTTTGAGGTCCAAAAGAGCTTGTATCAGCTTATGGCTAATATGAGCTTTTTAAGGTCTAAAATCAACACAAATCTAGGAAAATTAGTTTTTCTATCTAAATGGCTAATTAGAACTTCAAAACAGCTTAATATGGTCAATAATGAGCTGATCAAAGTTGGACAAGTTGCAATGTAACAGTAACAAGCTTGTTGACCTAGTTGACTACTTATGCCAAACAGCCCTTTATGGGACTGTTTTGTATTTTTGAACTGAAAATGGCGCTTTTAAGATAAGATTCTGAACAAACTGAGTTTAACTAACTTATGTGAGTACTAATTGATATTTAAAAACTGAAATAAGCTAATAATTAAGCTATGTCTATTTAAGGTCTATTTTTGGCTTTTATATGTTTTTAAAGTAAAATAAAGACAATGGCTATTTAAATATGATCTACTGATGAAATATAATTGAAATATATCTAAGAACTACTAATAAGCTGGAAATAACAATGACAAGCTATGAATAAGCTATTCTACAGTAAAATAGTAAATAAAGCAAAAATGAGAAAATAAGCTTACAACTGAGAAGCTTATGGAACTAAGAACTAATGATCAGAACCAATCTAGCTTGTCAGAAACAAGCTAGAAAACCCAGAAAAACCTTTCTGAATAACTTGTACCACCCAGAAGCTTATTTTCAGTTTATGTTGACCATCTGTTGACTTTCTTCCTTCTTTGAAATTTAAGCAGCTTATAACTAATATAAGCTTACACAAAGCTATGAAAAGCTTTTATAAGCTTATAGAAAGGGTAATTATGGCTTTTGAGTAGCTTTTAACAACTTAGATAATTTAATTCGAATTACAGTAAAACTTGAACTTGTGAAGTAACTGAAATTTAAGCCAAGATGTATTTAAATTGGAACCAAATGACTGTAAATTGATTATATTGAGTACTGGAAATGAAAATTACAATAAGTAAAAGACTTGGAAATAAAAACGAGTTACACTAAATTAACTACTACTTTCTAATCTATTACAAAGCCCTATAAATACTAAATATTGCTGGGAAACTCCTTGTCGACATCTCTGATCAATCCTGCACCCTTGGATGGCTTCAAATCAATCTCAGCTGTTCAAACTACTTTTGGCGCCAAAAGTCTTGATAGTGGATTAGAGCAGGTTTAGAACAATTAAAGAATTTTGGTTGATTGTGGAGGTGGAGGGGACAAATTGTGAAGTGGGTAGTGAGCTGGGGGTGAGGTGGAAGGGATTGTAGCAGCTGGCAAGGTGAGGTGGAAGGGATAACAGGAATGGCGGTTTTTGAGCTGGGTTTGACTTTCTGGCTACTGTAGAAGTTTGACTTTTACTTATTTAATCCTGCTTTGACTTTTCTGTGGTCAAACTTGGGTTATTTTGGATTTTGGGGAATAGAAATGGGTTAAGGGATTTAGAAAAATGGAATTTTGAATTGCTTAAATTTCAGGGACCAAAATTGCCATTTTCTGAAAGTTCAGGGACCTTTTATGTCATTTTTAAAAGTTGAAGGACCAAAACTGCCATTTCTTTAAAACTTTCATCCAAGGACCAATATTGTAAAAGTTAAATAGTTCAAGGACCTTGAATGATATTTTTAACACAAGGGACTATTTTTGCCAATTTCTGAAAGTTAAAGGACTAAAATTGACAATTATGCAAACTATGTTTGTTTTTCAACTGTTTTTAATCCTTTTGCACATGAAACACATAAAAACACAATCAAATGATATTTTCTGTATTTTGAAGCATATCTGCATGTTTTTAAATGTTTTTGCAGTCTAAATGTGACAGAAATGATGAGTATTTAGACACTCATCAATCCCCCACACTAAACTATTGCTAGTCCCTAGCAATCTTTTTGAAAATTTAATGGATTTTACTCTTTACCAGATAGCCATTACTTCTGGAGTAGCCAATGTTTTAGTATGTGATACTTTGGTACAATGATAACCAAATGATTTTGAGCAAATCATCAGCTGTCAACGGATTTGATTTGTCTTTACCAGAAGCCGTTTGCTTCTGGACTAGCCAACTCTTAGATAAAATACAGTATTATCTTGGTGAGCTGATTACCAATTATGGTTTTCCAATGCCTTTACCACAAGCCATAACCTTGCGGGCTAGCCAACTCTTCACTTATAAAGATATGGTGAGTCAAAAACCATACAATTTTTGGCAAATTGTAAGCCATAAACGGATTTGAGATATCTTTACCAAGAGCCGTTTGCTCCTGGATTAGCCAATCCTTATGTGGTTTAGACATGGCGGACTGATAACCATTTATTGCGTTCTAAGTGAGAAAAAATTTTAAAATTTTGGCCAAAATGAGGGTACTAGATGGTACATATGATCAAATTCGCTAGAATTCCCCCCCACACTTAGAACTGAATATTGCCCTCAATATTCAAAGTACCGGCTGTTAAACCAACACTTAGAACGTGAAAAGGTAATACGAATAGCCATTATTTTATATAAACACACACATTTTTATTTTTATTTTTACTTATATATCAAATGTACATATATACAACATGTGGGGCATCTCCCCCACACTTGGGTGTTAGAAAAGAGAAAGAAGTCAGAGACATGGGTGAAAACCCATGTTGTGCTAATATTTTTGTTCACCGAGTCATTAGCTTGACTCGACCCCGCATTCATTGGTTCATGGGGAAGGTTTGAAGATCCTGGACAACCATGAGTGGTATGTCCTCTCCAAAGTAGTGCTTTAACCGATGGCCATTCACTTTGAAATTTGGACCGTCATTTTGAGATAACTCAACGGTACCATATGGATAAACCTTTGTAATAGTGAATGGACCAGACCAACGGGATTTGAGTTTTCCCGAGAAAATCTTCAATCTTGAATTGAAAAGAAGGACTCGATCACCAACGTTGAAAACGCGGTTCTTTATCTTTGAGTCATGAATCTTCTTTGTCTTTTCTTTATAGATCAAAGAGTTCTCGTAAGCTTGATCACGTAGTTCATTTAATTCATTCATTTGAACTTTACGGTGATCACCCGCAGTTTGGACGTCAAAGTTAGCATGTTTCAAGGCCCAGTAGGCTTTGTGCTCTAATTCGATCGGAAGATGACATGCCTTTCCGTACACAAGCTTGTAAGGTGTACACCCAATAGGTGTTTTGTAAGCTGTACGAAAGGCCCATAGTGCATCATCCAATTTATCCGACCAGGATGCACGATTTTCTCCTACAGTCCTTTCCAGTATTCTTTTAATACCACGATTTGAAACTTCTACTTGTCCACTTGTTTGTGGGTGATACGCAGTAGAAAGACGGTGAGTTACACCATACTTTTGCATGACTTTATCAAACTTGTCATTGCAGAAATGCGTACCACGATCACTGATTATAGCACATGGAGTTCCAAAACGGGCAAACAGAGCTTTCAGGAATTTTACAACAACTCGGGCATCATTGGTGGGTAAGGCTTTCGCTTCAACCCATTTTGACAAATAGTCAACAGCCACGAGAATGTACTTGTTTCCTCGAGATGATGGAAATGGCCCCATAAATTCAATGCCCCAGACATCAAAGATTTCACAAACTTGAATAGCATTTTGTGGCATTTCATTTCGTTGTGAAATATTTCCGTGACGCTGACAAGCGTTACAAGTTTTGATGAGATCATGGGCATCCTTATAGATTGTGGGCCAATAAAACCCGGAATCAAACACCTTTTTGGCGGTGTAGTTTGGACTATGATGGCCCCCAGTGGGTACAGCATGGCAAGCTTTGAGAATGTCAATAGCTTCCTGTCCATAAACACACCGTCGGATGACTTGATCCGCACAGATTTTGAATAAGTAGGGGTCGTCCCAAAAGTAATGTTTAACATCCTTGAAGAATTTATTCTTCTGTTGGGTCGACATCCCTTTCAATATGAAGTTACCCGCATGGTAATTTGCGAAGTCAGCAAACCATGGGGTAGTAGAATCTCCACGAAAAGTAACCGCATTGAGTGTCTCGAGAGGAAATGTTTCATTTATTTCCTTTTTCTCGAAAACATCTTGGTGTGGGTTCTCTAATCGGGATAGATGATCAGCAGCTAGGTTCTCAGCTCCTTTTTTTTATCACGTATAATGATATCAAATTCTTGCAAGAGGAGAACCCAACGGAGCAATCTCGGCTTTGCATCTTGTTTTGCAAAGAGATATTTGAGAGCCGAGTGATCCGTATACACTACACATTTCGTCAAGATCAAATATGGCCGAAACTTCTCAAAGGCATACACCACAGCTAATAATTCTTTTTCTGTAGTGGTGTAATGAGTTTGAGCTTCAGTCATGGTTTTACTTGCGTAGTGGATAGGCTGAAAGTGTTTAGCTTTTCGTTGCCCCAGGACTGCACCTATGGCAAAGTCACTTGCATCGCACATAAGTTCAAAGGGAAAATCCCAGTCGGGGGCAACTAGAATGGGTGCTTCAGTAAGCTTTTTCTTTAATATTTCAAAAGCTTTGATGCACTCGGGTGAGAAGATAAAAGGAGCATCCTTTTCAAGGAGATGAGTCATAGGCCGGGCGATTTTAGAAAAATCTTGTATAAATCTACGATAGAAACCGGCATGACCCAGAAAACTTCTAATACCTTTGACGGTAGTGGGATGAGGTAATTTAGCAATGACATCAACTTTAGCTCTGTCAACCTCAATCCCGTTCTTTGATATCTTATGGCCGAGGACAATGCCCTCTTTGACCATAAAATGACTCTTCTCCCAATTTAGACAAAGATTGGTGTCTTTACACCGTTTTAACATATTTTCTAAATTGGAGAGACATGCTTGGAACGAATCCCCAATGACTGAGAAGTCATCCATAAAGACCTCCATTGTTTTCCCGATCATATCGGTAAATATGGTCATCATACACCTCTGGAACGTGCCTGGAGCATTACATAAGCCGAAAGGCATACGTTTATAAGCAAAGGTTCCATAAGGGCACGTGAAGGTAGTCTTTTCTTGATCTTGTGGATCAATGGGGATTTGAATGTAACCTGAGAAACCGTCAAGGAAACAATAGTACTCGTTTCCCGCTAATCTCTCAAGCATCTGATCCATGAAAGGTAGAGGAAAATGGTCTTTACGGGTGGCATCATTTAACTTACGATAGTCAATGCAAACACGCCACCCCGTAACCAATCGAGTTGGAATCAACTCATTTTCATCATTTGTGACAACAGTTATGCCACCCTTTTTTGGAACACAGTGAATGGGACTAACCCAAGGACTATCAGAGATAGGATAAATCAATCCTGCATCAAGAAGTTTGAGAACCTCTTTTTTGATAACATCGTGGATTTTAGGATTCACCCTTCTTTGATGTTGGACTGCTGGTTTAAAGTCATCCTCCATTAAAATCTTGTGAGTACAAAATTCAGGGTTGATACCCTTTATGTCGGAGAGTTTCCAAGCAATGGCTTGCTTGTGTAACTTCAAGACCTTTATTAGAGCAGTCTTTTCCTCATC
This sequence comes from Artemisia tridentata subsp. tridentata, assembly GCA_021014915.2. Classification (NCBI taxonomy): domain Eukaryota; kingdom Viridiplantae; phylum Streptophyta; class Magnoliopsida; order Asterales; family Asteraceae; genus Artemisia; species Artemisia tridentata. The sequence goes on from CP139503.1 coordinate 249,831,008, forward strand.
ACCTAAATCTTTAGCAATAATGACGGGTAATTTATCATCACCCTCCAAAAATGCGTACTCAAGATGAGGTGGTAAGTCTTTGAGTTCGACCTCAGGAAATTCATCAGTTTTCTCAACTGATTTGATTTCCTCATTATGAAGTTCAACGGGAGGGAGTGGAGGAGAATTGTCCTGATTTAACAATTTCTCAAGAAGAAGAATATCTCCCTCCAAATCAATCTCAACGTTATCAATTCCTTCTAGAAATGAATCACACTTGAGAAAAGCCTCGATTTCTTCCAAATTGAAATCACTTCCCTCAAACGGAGTGAGAGAAGGGGAAGAGTCGGAAATGATAGGTAGAGAAGATGTGGTGGGATCCCCACTCACAGAATTATGAGAATAACCAAGAAACTCTTGAGAGTACTCCTCTGAAGCAATATCAATGACATCGATTCGGTTAACCGATTCAGAATCATAATTTGAGGATTACCTCGAAGTTTGATCGAGGTTAAAGGTAACAGCTTCATTACCCACACGTAATGTGATTTCATGCTCAAATACATCTATGAGAGCACGACCCGTTCTTAGAAATCCTCTTCCAAGAATGAGAGGAACCCTAGGATCAACATCGAAATCAACAACCACAAAGTCAGCTGGAAAATAGAACTTTCCTACTTTCACAAATACATCCTCAGCAATGCCGCGTGGATGAGATGTGGTACGATCTGCAAGCTCAAGAGTCATGCAGGTAGGAGTGAGTTCAGGAAGAGAAAGTTTCTTCCACACTGAATAAGGCATCAGGTTGATGCTTGCACCAAGATCGGCCAAGGCATAGCATTCAACCATTCCCGGAAATACACAAGGTATTAGAAACTTTCCAGGATCTCCAAGCTTCTCGGGAAGCTTTTTCAAGATAACTGCTGAGCAGTTCTCATTCAGAGGAGTTTTAGCCATTTCAATCAGTTTTTCCTTGTTGCTTAACAAGTGTTTGATTGTTGATGCAAACTTGGGCATCAGAATGATAGCATCCGCAAAGCTTATGTCAAAATGTAATTCTTTAAAGATTTGAAGGAATTTATCCATTTGTTGACTAGCCTTTTCGTGGAGCTTTTGCTTATTTAAACGTGATGGGTAAGGAATAGAAGGTTTGGATTTAGGGTTATCAACAGGGATTTCATGCGGTTCAAAGACAACTCCTGGTTTGGGTTTCGGGACAACTTGAGGTTGGACGTCGTCGGTACCTCCATTATCAGTAGGAAGTACTGTGTCCTTAGTCACCTCAGGTTCACTATCCACTACCTTGGGAGGAGGAGAAGAAAAGGTAGTAGGAATAGTGGGTCCATCATAAGCTTTACCACTGCGTGTGGTGACAGCTTTGAGTTCACCCTTTGGGTTTGGAATGGTATTACCAGGGAGACCTCCCGAGGAAGAAGGTAGATTGATGTGGTTCATGAGACTGGCAAACATATTCTTAACTTCGCTTTGAGAATGATCAATTTTGTTTGAAATCTCATTCTTTAGCTCAGTTCCTTGCTTGTGTATTGAAGATTGAAATTCATTCTTCAAATTAGAGATTTGATTTTGCATTGATTTCATGTTGGTCTCATTAACCTTGATGTAGTTATCAAGTTCATTTGGGAGAGGTCTTTGGTAATTAGGAGCTGAATACCCTTGATTACCCTTTTGGGGTGGGTATTGATTGTTCGGGGCATGAAATTGATTTTGCATGTTTTGCCCTTTTTGTTGATTAGGATTAACCCTATTTGGATTGTTGGGTGGAGGAAATCCGGGTGGTCCATGTTGATTGCTAGCACGGTAGTTTGGTTCCACTTGAGGACGGTATTGATTACCTCCTTGATTGGAAGTTCCGGCTATAGCATTAACATCAAATGGAGTGCCATCGGTGGCAGTACAATTGTAATAAGCGTGAGGACCACCACACGTAACACAAACTTCTATCTTTTTGACTTCAGCAGTGTGAGAAGTTTGTGGAGCAGAATCTTTCTTTTGTGAGGAGAAAACCAAAGATTGAATAACCTTCGTGAGTTCAGTAAGCTGAGTATCAGTACTAGACTGACTCACGGGAGATGAAGTAGAAGGACCAGCATTAGCCTGAGAATTATATGGTCTGGCTCGTGCAGTGCGGACCTTTGACTTATTTTCAATGAGTGCAATGGCTTCCTTAGTGGATTTGCTCAGAAAATTACCTCCAGCTGAGGCATTGAGAGAATCTTGGTCAGATGGGTTTAAACCAGTGTAGAAAATGTCCATTTGCATCAAATCGGTGAAACCATGATGAGGACATTTGCGAAGTAATCCTTTGAAACGATCCCATGCCTCACCAAATGATTCATCATATTGTTGTGTGAATTTCATGATTTCATTTTTAAGATGCGTGGTTTTAGAAGGAGGAAAGAATTCATTTACGAACTTTTGAACCAACTCTTCCCATGTTACAATTGATCGAGGGGGTTGTTTGTCAAGCCAAATCCGGGCTGCCCCATCGATGAAAAACGGGAAAAGAAGAAGTTTGATTGCCTCTTCAGGGACATTTTTACATTTGATGGTGGATGTGATTTTATTGAACCATCGAATGTGATCTTGAGGATCGTCCCTTTCAAAACCATAGAATTGACGCGATGTTACAAGGTTTATCAACCCGGTTTTAAGCTCAAAATTCTCAGCCACGATGGCTGGAACAATAATGGCATCTCCATAGCCCTCGGTGGGAGCTTGAAGAAGCTCATTCATAGGACGGTCTTCTGCCATGATGACAGGGGTTTTAGGATCAGTACGTATCTCGGGTACGTCTGATGGAGCAGAACGTCTACGACGTCTTCGAGGTATGTTTTCAAGCTCACGGAAAGGGCTTGATGACCTAGAAGAACGAGTGCGCATGCACTAAGACGAGTCTAAGAATCCTTTAGAGTGATGGAGACTTAGAAAAGGGTAAGAAGATTCTTTTTGGATTTTATTTGTTTTATGGAAACTTGAAATACGATATTTTTGGTTTATCGATCCGTCAAACGAATTAACTTCACGATAATTTTGGTTTTATATATATATATATATATATATATATATATATATAAATAAGAGAATATGAACAAGGATGGTTAACATACAATGGGTGTATATCCAACAATCACTGATACTTCAAATTCGATCTACGCAGCACACCTCCCCGGCAGCGGCGCCAAAATTTGATCGGCCCCAAACGGTCAAATAATATTGACTAGGTAAATGGTCAACAAGAGTCAAACAATCTAGGGCACAATGCAATTATCCAAGGAGTTAGTGTATCCCCGGGTCGTTAAGTCCCAGCGAGATGTGAATTCTGTAGTAAAACGGATTTGTGATCGGGTGATAATTGAACGGAAAAGGTTTTGAGTGATTTACACTAAGGAATAAAAGAAAATAGCTTAAACAAACTATAAGAACAAATACGTGAAAGCAAAATACTTAGAAACGTTTAAAACTTAAAAACGCGTACGTTTAAATTTAAATAAACGTAAACGTAAAAAATAAAAAGTGAAAATGAAGAAATATTAATCCTAAAAATATGAAAATAACTTTTTTATAAACCTAAAGATAAAAGAAAATTTTAAGAAAAAGAAAATTAATTATTTAACTATTTAATTAATTATTATTAATTAATAACTATTTATTAATTATTTAAAATGCACTAAATTAAAAGAAAATAGGAAATTAACCTAGAAAATTAAAATTTTAACTTAGATAAATCTAAAATAACCTAAAACTTATTTTAAGACTGAAAATATATTTTTTACACTTTTTATCTAATTATTATTAATTAATTACTAATTAATAATTATTTAAACTAATTTAAATTATAATAAATACTAAATGAACAAAGAAAAATCTGAAACTTTTTCTATAAATACTCTAAGGTGACAGGAAGATAAGAAAAATATAAAATTGAAAAGTGCTTTTTGAAAAAGCTGAAAATAAGCCAAATGGCTTAAATAGAAGCTATCACTTATTTTTATGTTGTGGTTTTCTGATTTTCTTTTTACAAAACTATTTAACTACTGTTAATAAACAACTTTAATGAAGACAAAATTATTAAAACTTAAAAATAAGCAGTTTGGAAGCTTATGAGCTTAACAGTCAAGCTTTTAAGCTTGTAAATGAGATTTTACTCTCAAATAAGCTTGGAATAAGCTTCACAGAGTACACAAGCTAGAAAATAAGCTGCAAACAACTTTAAGGAACTGGAATGAAGTTGAAACAACAAGAGATTTACACAGAATAAGCCAGGATAAGCAAATAAGCAAATCCAAAGAACAAAGATTCAAACAGGCCTGCAAGGAATTTCAAAAGCAATTCCAGCTTATCAAATAAGCTTAAAATCACAAAATAAGTTCTGAAGTAGCAAGCTGGGTTGGTGAGCATTCCAAAAAGCCCAAACTCACACTGTGGGACCCACTAATGAGCTTTTGAGAAGCTTATGAAATAAGCCAAAATACACTGAACTATCAGTGTATACTGATGCAGGCTGCACAAGGCAAAATTGCCTAGTTGCAGGCCTGGATTTAGTGGCTTAGAAGGGTTCTAAAAATCACAAGAAAAATACTAGAGTGAGATAAGCTGGGTGAGCTTATTTGTGCCAAAGAACAGCTTCTGAGGGCTTATGATGAGCAAACTAAAAATCTGTTAAGGTCTGCAAAAAACTGAAATGGTATTTTATGGTCTGATGTGGTATGTGTTTTGCAGTCTTGTGCAGAGTCAAAGAAAACCAAATTAACTCTATGATATACACTATATGGTCTATAAGGAACTCAGAAATGCAAAGTTTGAGGTCCAAAAGAGCTTGTATCAGCTTATGGCTAATATGAGCTTTTTAAGGTCTAAAATCAACACAAATCTAGGAAAATTAGTTTTTCTATCTAAATGGCTAATTAGAACTTCAAAACAGCTTAATATGGTCAATAATGAGCTGATCAAAGTTGGACAAGTTGCAATGTAACAGTAACAAGCTTGTTGACCTAGTTGACTACTTATGCCAAACAGCCCTTTATGGGACTGTTTTGTATTTTTGAACTGAAAATGGTGCTTTTAAGATAAGATTCTGAACAAACTGAGTTTAACTAACTTATGTGAGTACTAATTGATATTTAAAAACTGAAATAAGCTAATAATTAAGCTATGTCTATTTAAGGTCTATTTTTGGCTTTTATATGTTTTTAAAGTAAAATAAAGACAATGGCTATTTAAATATGATCTACTGATGAAATATAACTGAAATATATCTAAGAACTACTAATAAGCTGGAAATAACAATGACAATCTATGAATAAGCTATTCTACAGTAAAATAGTAAATAAAGCAAAAATGAGAAAATAAGCTTACAACTGAGAAGCTTATGGAACTAAGAACTAATGATCAGAACCAATCTAGCTTGTCAGAAACAAGCTAGAAAACCCAGAAAAACCTTTCTGAATAGCTTGTACCACCCAGAAGCTTATTTTCAGTTTATGTTGACCATCTGTTGACTTTCTTCCTTCTTTGAAATTTAAGTAGCTTATAACTAATATAAGCTTACACAAAGCTATGAAAAGCTTTTATAAGCTTATAGAAAGGGTAATTATGGCTTTTAAAGCTATGAAAAGCTTTTATAAGCTTATAGAAAGGGTAATTATGGCTTTTGAGTAGCTTTTAACAACTTAGATAATTTAATTCGAATTATAGTAAAACTTGAAATTGTGAAGTAACTGAAATTTAAGCCAAGATGTATTTAAATTGGAACCAAATGACTGTAAATTGATTATATTGAGTACTGGAAATGAAAATTACAATAAGTAAAAGACTTGGAAATAAAAACGAGTTACACTAAATTAACTACTACTTTCTAATCTATTACAAAGCCCTATAAATACTAAATATTGCTGGGAAACTCCTTGTCGACATCTCTGATCAATCCTGCACCCTTGGATGGCTTCAAATCAATCTCAGCTGTTCAAACTACTTTTGGCGCCAAAAGTCTTGATAGTGGATTAGAGCAGGTTTAGAACAATTAAAGAATTTTGGTTGATTGTCGAGGTGGAGGGGACAAATTGTGAAGTGGGTAGTGAGCTGGGGGTGAGGTGGAAGGGATTGTAGCAGCTAGCAAGGTGAGGTGGAAGGGATAACAGGAATGGCGGTTTTTGAGCTGGGTTTGACTTTCTGGCTACTGTAGAAGTTTGACTTTTACTTATTTAATCCTGCTTTGACTTTTCTGTGGTCAAACTTGGGTTATTTTGGATTTTGGGGAATAGAAATGGGTTAAGGGATTTAGAAAAATGGAATTTTGAATTGCTTAAATTTCAGGGACCAAAATTGCCATTTTCTGAAAGATCAGGGACCTTTTATGTCATTTTTAAAAGTTGAAGGACCAAAACTGCCATTTCTTTAAAACTTTCATCCAAGGACCAATATTGTAAAAGTTAAATAGTTCAAGGACCTTGAATGATATTTTTAACACCAGGGACTATTTTTGCCAATTTCTGAAAGTTAAAGGACTAAAATTGACAATTATGCAAACTATGTTCGTTTTTCAACTGTTTTTAATCCTTTTGCACATGAAACACATAAAAACACAATCAAATGATATTTTCTGTATTTTGAAGCATATCTGCATGTTTTTAAATGTTTTTGCAGTCTAAATGTGACAGAAATGATGAGTATTTAGACACTCATCATTTTTCAAACAATTTCATTATCCTCTAGCATTAATATAATAGCAAATGAATCACAACTGCTGACGATACGAATAATGTATTTAAAAGTTATCTTTTTATTTCTTAAAGGATACCTGCTTGTTATGGATATTTAATTTTCAATTGAGTTGCATTCACTAAAATCAAGATGTAATTAATCGTACCCAAGATATCAAAAGTGTTGGACACATATATGATGAAGAGAAAGAAAGGTAACATACAAACTTCAGTGCTATTACAACTCGTTCTCTTAGCATGTTCCAATTTTTACAATGCTCGGGTGCGTGTCTTATTCCAAAATTTACATAATTTGAGTACATTATGAATGCGACATATAAAATCACCTCAAAAAGTAAGTGCTATAAGAAACTGAGTGAATTATTTACTATATGATGCCTTCCTACTTCATAAGAACTTTAAATACCCTATGTATTATTAATACCCGTGCAACACGATGGGCTGTTAAAAACTGAATATCACAATTGAATTGATATCTAACTTTAATTCAATTTAATGCTAGAATATGAGAAATAGTAGAGATCTTGTCATGTATATTATACCTAAGCTCCCAACCCATTAGAAATTAGCCCATTTCAAATGTTGTTCTCAATATATGACCATTATCTCTCAAACCATCACATTACCACTATTCTTGATAGCTTCTAAGTGGTATAAATGGATAAAATGTCGTCTTATATTTGTAAATATTTTAGGTATGCAGTATGCTTGTAAAAAAAGTCATTTTTAATTCTGATTATAACAGTTTTAGTTTCCCACCTTAAGCAATCACGAAACAACAAAATTTGATATGAAAAAGGAAGTACATTCATTACTTACCCCGTAATCATAGCATTCCACGTTACCAAAAGTTTCCTACCCATCTTATCAAAAACCCTCCTTGCCGACACCAAATCCCCACACTTCCCATACATATCAATCAACGCCGAACCAACATAAGAATTCATCTCCATCTCATTCTCCACAACATACTCCTCAACCACCTTCCCCAACTCCAAATTCCCAATATCCCCACACGCCCTAAGAGCACTTACAACTGTCATCTCATCCGGCTCAAACCCATCCCTTTTCCTTTCCTCAAACAAATCCAATGCACCTTTCGCAAACAAATCCAATCTTCACATACCCAAAAATTATCGAATTACACGACACCAAATTCCTCTTAGCAATTTTATCAAACACCTTACGCGCACACCCCAAATCTCCACATATCGCATACATACTAATCAAAGAAGGCCTGACATATACATCCACCATCAACTCATATTAACCACATTACAATGACCCAATCTCACAAAACAAAACAACAAAAACATATAAAGATTCAATCTTTAACTACTACTTGATATCGAACACATCTAAATCATCAATCAAAGTACAAAAACATAAATCCACAACTCAATTACCAAAAAAAAAAACCTAACTCTAACATACATTAATTGGTGGTATTAGCTGAAATTTTAAAACAAAAATATACCTTAGATTAACCAAAAAAAGAAGAGGATTATGATTAAGGTTTCGATTTCTTTCAAATTGAGATTGAATGGTGGTGGTCGGGTGCTGGATGTTAGGGTTGGGTTATTTTGTTTGTGTTATTTGCCCCGTAAATTTCAATTTTGGTACAAACATAAACTGTGGTTGATATGGCTTATATGTGTTTTTTGAGAGGAAGAATGATCGAACATCATGATTGATTTAGGATTAGCCGATAATTGTATAATTTCTTTTTTTGGTTTTGATTGATGGTAGATCTGAGAAAGAAGACATAGATGTGTGTGTTCGATTATTAGATTTGTGTGTTTGATGAATCAGGGGAGAAGGTGTGTTCGATTATTAGATTTCGTGTGTGTGTCTATGTGTTTCTGAGGGTGAAGGTGGAGAAGAAGAAATATAATTTGTAAACGGGTACTGTTTAGTCCACTATAGCAGGGGTACTTTTTAGTCCACTGTAGCAGCTACAATGCTTTGCTATAGTGGCCCTTCCCCCTTTTAGTATATAGTATAATTTTTGAGTCCAATTTTATTGCAATACTTAAATTCCCATTTTATATCTCTTTTGTTGAAGATGTAGGATTTCTAGGTATAGGCGTATAGAAGTGATCCGGTGAGAAAAAAAAACTAAAATGAGAAGAATGAGAAGGATTTCTAGTCACATATTTCAAATAAGAGGGAGAATTTTAAGGAGAGATGCATCAACTTTTGTAAGTGCATCTGAAATGTGTGGTTGTGGTTTTTTCTCACCATTCTCATTTTATCTTTTCTTCTCATTTGATCCTAACTCATATGCATAAACCGTAGAGGGGGCATTTTTCACTAATTTATTCTTTTTTTTCTCACTAATTTAGCTATTAACCGATTGATGTGGGTGATGTTTTGTTTCATTCCCCAACGGGATGAATGGGTCGAGCAGGTTCAACGTCGTCAGGATTATATTAAAATGATTAAAAGCTTCAGAAAATGATATGATATAATAAAGAGTTAATTGCAAAAATGGTCCCTGTGGTCTGTCGGGTTTAACGCTTTTAGTCCCTATATTTTTTTTAACGGATCCTCTCCCTGTGGTTGCGACCTATAACGGGTTTGGTCCCTTGACCAAATTTTCCGTTAGTTTGACCGTTAAGTTGGTCATGTGACGTGCACATGGGAGGGTAATTGTGTCTTTTCTCGTATCCACTCATTCTTCTTTCTTCCCTACTCTTCTTTTACTAAAAAAGTGTTCATAAATACTCATATCTTTATTGTCTGCAAAAGAAAGAAGACAGACAACGACTCTTCAAGAATTTTCCGGCAAGCTGCTCTTTTCTCCGGCGAAATTTTAAACTCCGGCGACGTGGGTTTTGTACACCTCCGAAATCTATCATCACCACCCATACCAAACCGTCACCACCTAACCTCCAAAAAGCGCCACTACAGTCCCAACCCTCGTCCCATCAACCACTGGCAACCACAACCCCCATCTTTGCTACCTAATTGTCGGCAAAACACCTTCCAAACACTAACACATCAACAAATATTTCATCTTAAACAAAAACCCCATCAACAAAAACCTAATCGTACGCCGCTGCCACCATCACCACAATCAACAACCATGTTAGTGCAAATATTACGATATTTAATCTATACAGTCTCGTTTGTTTTGATTGATGAAAAACATGTAGCTTGATACATAACGTAAAATGTACAAGTTACTTGCAATCATATTTTGTCTCAACATACATTCAACACCTCTCGACTTCTCAAGTCCTTGTATGGTACAACATAGGTTCGTACATGTTTGTTATGTGACATTATGATCAAACCCATTAACAAGTACTTAGAACCTCATTTTACATTTTGCATTTTGCATATACAAGTACCTTTACTTGTACATCATGTTTTCTAAGTTGTGTTCATAGGATAAGTACACTTTAGGTGTCAAACTACGACAAATGTGGTTACTTATAAAAATGATGTTAATGACACAATAGCATAAGTAGTTTAACATCTTTAGTAACACATTTACTAACATGATACAACTTGGTAAACATTTATTAGTTAGCTAGTATATACATGTTACTTATTCATATACATTTATAAGTTACATTCATATACATTTTAATTCTAAATTTAGAAAATGTACTATGACATCATGGCATGCATCACTTTGAAATCTTTAGGAAGATTTTAAAGATCATAGGAATATCTTGCTAATATCTTTACACAATGAAAAGATATGGAAATATCTTGGTTAGATTTGGAGAAGATTTAGGAAGATTGTTTGTCAGGTTCCCACGGAACCAAAACCATACACGGACGGATCCCTACTTTTGGATCCGTCCCATCCGTGGGTTGAAATTCTAGTTGGCTATAAATAACAACCCATTGTTTACCCATTCAGATATCACTTGAACATACATTCTCTCTATCATTTTACATACACTTAGATCAGTAGATAATTATGTAGCAACATACATTAATCACCCTTATCATCTTGATCATAATGTTACTACCTTTTATTATGTTGTAAGTATACTCCCGAAATGATCCTGTGAAGCAAGCTCAGAGATCTTGAGTCATCATCAACCACAAGCATATCATACCTTCTGATCCACCAAAAGGCTTGGAGATCTTGCCATCATCATCCACCAAAGCATATCAACATATGAAGATTCAAGGGCACTTGTCATCCTCATTGGTTGAAGACTTCTTATTCAAGAAGTTCATATAGATTGCACATGCATGCATATATGAAGATCTATCACAACAAGCTTAGGGAACTTGTGATCTTCATTCATTGAAGGCTTCCTATCAATGGAAGTTCATTTAGATTAGTCATTTATATCCAGTAGACATTTATGTCATGGATCATCATTGTAAACAACATTGCATCATCACAATCTATTCACCAAACTAGATTAGATGGTTTATGTGTTTGTGCCATAAAACACAAGGTTTTTATGTTAGGCCATAAAACATAGCGGGAGTGGTTGTACCCTTGTAAAAGAACTCGACATCTAGCTTAGTGTCGGAAATATTGTATAAGCGACGTCAGGTTGGTTCTACCTCGAACTAGAACTCGGTATTTAGCTTTGTACCAGAAAAAGTGTAAGCGACGTTTGTAAGGTTTTCTTCGCCGAGAAGGGAGCTTGTTGATCTAGTGAAGTAACTCTCGATTTGGGTACTCGGGGAGTGGAGTAGGGCGGAGAGGAGCTCCGTGACCGAACCACTATAAATCATCATGTTCGGTTTGCGCTTTCTTTTACTTACTGCTTTACTTTTATGTTTGTATTATATGATTGCTTGTGTTGTGACTTGATGGTTATACTTGTGTGACAACTTATTTTAGTATATGCTAGTCATAAATTATAATTGACATCTTTCATATTACAACAAGCTTAATCGGATATTTGATACAACAAGTTTTAAGATTTTAAAACGGCAACATATTCACCCCCTCTACGTTTTCACAATTGGTATCAGAGCTTCGTGGCTCTTATTTTCAAAACTAATGGTTTTTAAAATAGAGTACGGTCCATGTATCAAATTACCATTGAAGCAGAATATAATATGAAAAATGTTTCGGTAATTATACTTAGGAATTTTGTTGTTAAATGTTACTATGTATACAAGCTTGAATATGTCTTTGATAAATAAAAGAAAAGATTTCTCAAAAGAATTAAGTGTCAAATTGTGTGCTTAAAGCAAATTTGCGAAAAATACGGTTTTAAAAAGAGCGTTTAGGATAACTATAAATCTAGTTGAAAAATCCCTTCGTAAATGATTTGATAAGTCACATAAGTAGAAATGAGGCTAAATAGGAGTTATTTATATATATAAAGGAAACTAATCAAGCTTGGTATATATCGTTATATTTAAACACTAAGTGACGAAAAATATCTTTTCTTTCATGCTATGCTACTTGTTTTGGTTATTTGCATACATGTTGTTTGCTTATTGAAAGTTGTAATTGCACTCATTTATTTGTGATACATAAGTGTCTTGCCATGATATTCATTTACTTGTTTATTAATTTCTTGTCTATGCACAGTAGGACATTTGCTAGATCTTGTGCACTAAGTTGGTAAATTGTTTTTGTATTACTTATAGACTTAGATATTTTTCTTTGCATATGTTATGTGAAAATCTTGCATGATTAACTTAGGAATGAAAATTAAGTATTACTAATTAAGTATCTTGAAAGATGTTGTTCAAGTGTTAAAATGTGTCACTACATGTAGTATCTTTGAAAAAGGTGTTTGGTACATGTGCTTCTAACAATGATGTTTAATGTAATTGTCTTGTCATAGGATAATAACTTACCTTTGAATGATCATGTGAACTAACCATGTCATGCAGGACGATAACATTTTGATGTTATCAATTTTCTAATCTTAAGCCACTGTTTGGCATAACTTCTATTATTAGTATGTTCATTATCCTCGGATTGATCTATATGCTTACATGTGTTAATACCTGTTTTGTTGTTATTGTTCAATCACAACTAATTAATTACACATGTTGTAGGAGAAACTACGGGATTTGAACTGGTTATGGGGATTGAAAAATGCCCTCTGTTAAGAATTTTTGCTTGGCGGATCACATGGAACCAAAAGTAGGGATCCATGTGGTCAAAATATTGGTTCCGCCAAAATTAGCTTGACGGATCAAACGGAACCAAATTCATGGTTTCGCCTGTGTTGTCATTTGGTTCCGCCAGACAAACAGCTAGATTTTTAAATTTTCGTTTAAATCCCACACTCAAGATCACTCACTTTTATCACTTGGATTCTTTTCACTGATATTCACTCATATTAGGATCATGACATCTCACTTGCACCAATAGGATAATCATTTCTAATCATACTTTAAAAATTCATGAAAATGCTCCAATGTACCTTTCTCCATAAAGGAAGGAACCCTGAAATTGGTTCCTTGCAATCCGTGGACCACTGAATATTTGTTATCATTACACATATTCACTGCATCCTCCCGTCCTTTACTCATCCATTAGCTTGATTTGTAAATTGACAACTTCCTAACAAATCCGGACTCATTGTTTGCAAAGATATCATAGATCACAAGTCCAACTTATGACGGTAGATATTGTCTTCACATATGTTGCCTTACTTAGTTAACATGTCATCCTTCAAGACGATAAAGATTTACATCAAGTCATAACTCACACTTAGGTTATAGATGTATTATCAAGTCTTGCTATCCTTGAATGCTATCCAATCTCAACAAAGTAGGATTGACAACTTAAGTATTTCGTCCGAAATATTCAAGTAAATTTGACTTACGATTGTAGTCATTAAAAGTCATATCCGAAAGAATCAACACCCAAGTATTTTAACAACTTATCTTATCACTTAAGTACACTTGTTCTTTCACCATCATCCTATCACATTCACCTATGTGATATGTCTCAGGCCCTAAGCTTCAAATCACATCACCCACTAGTTGTACAAACCAATGGACCACAAGAACTAGTATCCATCCTTGTTGTCTTCAAAATCTATGAAACCTACGTACTCCCATAGTACAACAAACCCCTACAAAAACACAATCCTAACCATCATTTGAATCCATTGAGTGCATTGCTCAAAAAGCCCTTTGTCCAAACACTTGTACCAAATCAAATGCACGTCAAACAAACTCAACCATACTTTACCACCTATAGGATTAGAACCTTCACCATCAAATGAGCATGATGCTCACTTTCATTATTTATCAAGTTCCACTAGGTTTAAGTAGCACCACTTTCACAAGTTATCAAAGTATTAGTAATACTTTGTCGTTAAACTTCTGCATAAGTTTCATTAAACCTTAAATCAACATTTTAACAACATATGTTAAAATGCAATCTCAAAGCCAACCTCATGCACTCCAAGTGACAATGACTCTTGAGAAGTATACATAAGAAACTCGAGTGAATTCCTCTTGTCATCATCTAGTGAATATAATCTTGAGACCAAGTTTATTTAGGATAGGACTATTAAATCCAAACACTTTGGCTTCATATCTTCATTTAGGAAAACATGATGTATCGAAAAACATTATGCCTAAGAAATCATGCGTTTAGTTCTCATCTTGTTAAAAGGATAATGTATATCCTATGCGACATGAACGGTTGTGTTACAAGAGATTTCATTACACCTCATTGGATAAAAGATCTTAAACAAACATTTGCAAGCTCTATGAACTAGCATATCTTCCTCATTTTGTCATACTTAAGCATGATAACATTATCCCATGAGATAATCTTACTTATTGAAAGATACTATATGTATCTATTTTCTTTCAAGCATACATCATAACCAAACCTTGCTCATAATCTAGTTCAAACCTTGTGCATATCCAATGTTAAAACTACACATCTCTAAAGCATACACAAGATCTATTAAAGTTGGTAACTTTACTTAGATTCTTGTTCCAAAGAGCTTTCTTGAGAACGTTCTTAATTTAGTCCATTATCACACAAACACATTTCTTGGTCTTAGATGATCAAATCACTTTCAACACACATACTTAAACTCAACATAAAAGATGTTATCCATTAGATCATGCAATAGCCTTAGATTCCAAACACAAGATTAAAATATGTTGACACATATTTGTCAAATTCTCGTGTATAACGTGACATCTTCATCACCTTAGTTTTAATAGATATAGTTGAGTCTCATTAAGTCAAGTATTGGTGAATTCTCATCTTTTATATACTTCAATAGGAAAAAATAGGAATTCCTATCTTTCTAATATGAGAATGACTACTGGAGAACCTATTGCACTGGAAACTCAATTTAACCTAACAGTTAAATTGCTTCCAGGAGAGAAGTTGGGTATGTGAAATCACCCGTAAAAATGGTTGTGTTTAGCCTGAATTGAGCACCGCTAGTAATAGTCTCATATTTATTCTCCAGCTTGAAAAATTTGTATTCCTATACTTGCCTATAGTAAGTATTAAAATAAGATATTTTATCTTGTCTTAGGAATATTAATCATGCAAGTAGTAGATGTGACTTTTTTTTAGTAAAATCACTTGCATTACACATACATGTGTTGATTACATGTTATTTGTTTGATATGATTAAGTATCTTGACATTGTCATGATAATTATTTGATTGATAGTCAAATGTGTAAACCTTGGAAAGGTTTTGTCTGCATAGTTATACGTTTCGTGCTACTAAATGTTAACATGATTTGTATAATATTTTCATTCTTTTGTTATATGGTATTTCGCAAGATTAACATGTTTCTTGTTAAACTCATGATATGACATTTTAATACATGATGTTTTTAGTATGATAAACTTTTAAAAGTTTTTCTTTATCACATAGATCATTGTGTTAATTAATGAGTTAGTATGCTTATGTGTCTAAGCCTAACATCAAAACAATTTCACAACATAGTATCTCAAACAATGTCATGCTATGTGGTAACTTTTTATCTAGTAGTCAAATATGGTGTATTGTTGATTTCTATCATATTCTCATCTTTTGTCACTAACACTTTTGTCTTATAGGTTGATAACAAATTATTTGTTATCTCACTTTGTTATGCCTATTTCACATAATTGTAATCCCTTTATTGCTACATAGATTAGTAATATGTTTTAGAAGCTTGCATATAGTTTTCATAGCAAATAGAATTAAGTTTTAGAAGCTTGGAATTTGTGTTTGCGTATCTTTCAATCGACCTCTTTCCAAATCGCATTGTTGCTTCCGCTTTCCTAAAAACATCTCCATCACCTTTTAGTTATAACAATACACCTCCCATGAGGAAACCACATGCCTCGTCATGCGATCATCTCGCATTGATAGAGAAGAGCTACGTGACTTCAAGGATGAAGTTCTTTGTATGCTAACCAACATCTGCAGAAACATTACTAAGCTCATCGCTTTCATTAACCTGCAACCTCCTAAACACTTAATGTCATTCTTCATTCGATACATTACACATTATGTTGGATGTTCACCGATTAAGGCGGAGAGAAATTCATTCACATAATTGCCTTTCTTTGTATTAAAGAACACTTACTCATACCAACACATAGGTTCACACCATTCAGTTAAAATCAATTCACAAAATCACAAGTGTTTCAAACCTTCTTAACCCAACATCACATGTTTGCACCAATACCTCGTCAAGTGAAAAACACATCATGTGTTTGACAAACCTCTTAAACGAGAACCATTGAGTCTTCTTAGAATTTGACTAGGATTAATGGAACCAAATCCGTAGTTACAAGTAAATAGACCTCAGCTCGAACCTTCGTTTAATCAAAAATGACAAAACGTGACCAAATCAAATTCTGGTCCCAAGGTATCCTTCGATAAGACGGACGGAACCAAAAATTTGGTTCCGCCCAATCCGTGGGTACCTAGTTAAGTCTTTAAACTACTTAAAACAAACAACCCTCTCACAAACTGACGGCCAAAGCGAAAGAACCATTCAAACTTTGGTCCTTGTGGTCTGTTTGGAGAGGATGCAAGCTGTCGGGAGAGAAACCATAAGGTATCGACCATAAAGTACCGCTTATCATCCCCAAACTGACGGCCAAAGTGAAAGAACCATTCAAACTTTGGAGGACATGCTCCAAGCTTGTGTTATTGATTTCGGCAAGGGATGGGACAAACATTTGCCCCTAGTCGAATTCTCGTACAACAACAACTATCATACAAGTATAAAAGCTGCACCGTTTGAGGCACTTTATGGTTGAAAGTGTCGATCACCCATTTGTTGGACAGAAGTGGGAGACAGTCAACTCACAGGTCCTGAACTCATCCATGAGATAACCGAAAAGATTGTGCAAACTTGCAGCAGGATGCAAGCTGCACAAGACAGACAAAAAGAGCTATGCTGACAAAAGACACAAACCTCTGGAATTCCAAGTAGGGGATAGAGTTATGCTGAAAGTTTCGCCATGGAAAGGCGTGATACACTTTGGCAAACGTGGAAAGCTAAATCCTCGTTACATTGGACCTTTTGAAATTCTGGAAAGAATCGGACCGGTAGCTTACCAACTCAAGTCACCGCAAGAATTAAACAATGTGCATATATATATATATATATATATATTTATATATATATATACTTGGCTTATATATATATATATATATATATATATTTACTTGGCTTACCTAGTTATTAAATGATACCTTTACCAATACCCTAAATATCCATACACTAGCAAAATCTACTCAATTATTTCCCAAATTCATCACAAAATCAGCAACCATTTAATTTAAAACCTAAAACATCACACTTTATTTAAATTTACCAACCTTTCTTACAAAAATCTATCCACTACCATCTTATTCAAAGATCTCTTACAAGATCCATCAAAAGTCTATGTTTTCTTGATCTTCCATCCAAACCCACGTACCCTCCCATACATTCATTACTGTTGATGTCTATTTGTCCATAGATATTTTACCAAGTCTTACAAGTTTAGTTTCTTATATACTATCACTTATGTAACCAAATTTCAAAGACTTCTTACAAAGCTACTTACACAAGCAATTTCCCCCATTCTTTTTACACCAAAACCACGCCACTATCCATCCCTTTGTATCTAGTTGGTAGATCTTGTCCCCTTGATTTTTATTTACAAAGTTTACATTCTTTTCCTATATAAGGCCACTTCCAACAATAACTCTGTCTTAAATTTTAAGGCACTGCCACGTCAGCTTTAACACACCTTAACTTAACTCAGCTTTAACCCTTCCAACAATAACTCAGCTTTAACACACCTTAACTCACCTTTATACCAAATATCTTCAAATTCAACCCCTAACTTATAAATTACTTTATTTATTCAAACTTAACATTACATTAAAACATAACATACTTAAAAAAAAAATTACAACTGAAATTAAAAAAACATAACATGATAGCGAATTAAATATTTATTCATCATCTTCTGAATATTCTTCTTTTTGATTTAACAAACGTAGCCCACTGTGGGTAAATACCGTCGGCTAAGTAATAGCCCTTTTCATACCTCCTTCCATTTATCATATAAGGTGCTGCAGGGGCGACGTCATAAAGACTTCTTACAAAGCTACTTACACAAGCAATTTCCCCCATTATTTTTACACCAAAACCACGCCACTATCCATCCCTTTGTATCTAGTTGGTAGATCTTGTCCCCTTGATTTTTATTTACAAAGTTTACATTCTTTTCCTATATAAGGCCACTTCCAACAATAACTCTGCCTTAAATTTTAAAGCACTGCCATGTCAGCTTTAACACACCTTAACTTAACTCAGCTTTAACCTTCCAACAATAACTCAGCTTTAACACACCTTAACTCACCTTTATACCAAATATCTTCAAATTCAACCCCTAACTTATAAATTACTTTATTTATTCAAACATAACATTACATTAAAACATAACATACTTAAAAAAAAAAATTACAACTGAAATTAAAAAAACATAACATGATAGCGAATTAAATATTTATTCATCGTCTTCTGAATATTCTTCTTCTTGATTTAACAAACGTAGCCCACTGTGGGTAAATACCGTCGGCTAAGTAATAGCCCTTTTCATACCTCCTTCCATTTACCATATAAGGTGCTGCAGGGGCGACGTCATTAAGAATGTTGTCGAATAACGGTGAGTTATCCAAAACATTAATATCGTTATTCGCCCCCGCCATCCCAAAAAATGCATGCCAAATCCATAAATCTTGTGACGCAACTGCTTCAAGCATTATAGTTGGGTATTTTTTATCACCCCTACCAAATTGCCCTTGCCAAGCAACCGGACAATTTGTCCACTCCCAATGCATGCAATCAATGCTACCAAGCATTCCCGAAAAACCATGGATCGACTCATGTCTTTCATAAATACTTTGAATGTCGGACCATGTTGGTTTTCTTAAATACTCCGGCATAAACAAATCCATAACGCACTTGTTAAAATTATCAAGACACTCATATGAAGTACTCCCACCTATTTTCAAATACTCATCAAACGCATCAGGTGACGTGCCGTACGCCAATTGGCGTATGACAGATGTACACTTCAAAAGAGCACTTATACTACTTCGACCCGTACAATCTTTTGATTCAGAAAAAAACTTAAAATGATCAGGAAGATAATCGGTGGTATAAGATTTAATACCTTCGACTATTTGTAGAAATAGTCTCCGGCTCATACGAAATCTTTTTCGAAAAACCCGTGCCGGATAGTTACAATTTCGATCGAAGTAGTCGGCACGCAAACGTTCATCAGCAAGTTCACGTTCACGAAAGATATGCCCACGTACAATCGAAGGTCCAGCTGCTTCTTGTTGTTCCATATTCACAACTTGTTCGTACACGGATGCCATCCACTGAATGTCTTCTTCGTCATCTGAAAAGTTGCCATCAACTTGTTCGTGACTAGTTTCCGGATCCATCGTGAATGAAAAAGTTATTATTATTATTATTATTATTATTATTATTATTATTATTATTATTATTATTTTATTATTATTATTATTTTTTTGTGTGTGTGGAAGGTTGAAGATGAAAGTATATGATGAAGAATATTGATTTGTGGAAGTGTGAAAAAAAAATGGTGTGAAATGGGTATTTATAGGAGTTAAATTGGTTTTGAATTTTTTTTTTCATTAACCGTTTGAATTGCAACGGATAGAAGTTCTAGGGGCCTAAATGAAAGTTTGTTTGAATTACAACGGATATAAACGTATACATGCAGGGGCCAAAAGTGACAAATTTTTTTTTTTTTTTTTTTTTTTTTTTTTTTTTTTTTTTCGTTTCCTACCCTTAACGTGGCGTTAAGGGTATAACGCAACCCTTAACGCCGCGTTAACGCCAATGTATTCCAACGGTTAACGCCCTCTAACGTGCGCTAAAATGAGAAAAAAACTCCCTTTAACGCCAAATTGCGTTATCCTTTGGAACCGGTCTAAGCAAGCCTATCCCTTTATACTTTATTTCACCACTACCTTCTTTGCTCTCTCAAACCCACGAACAGAAACATAAAAAGATAAGAATTCAAAATCTTGGGATTTTGGTGCTAACTATTGGAGTTGGGTCATAATTTAGCTTTTGGGTTAAAATCCACTTGAGTTCCTTTCTTGCTCTTAGCTCGACACCATCTCCTCAACCTCACTGTAAGGTTAAACTCCTTCCAAACTTGTGTTAAACTTTGGCTTAAACTTGAGTTTCATGCATATGTTATATAATGTGTTTTCTTAAAGGCTATACATTTGACATACATATTCATATATATACGTACGAACATACAATGCAAACTTATATAAAAGTGGTTTTGTTGCTTGAGATTTGTGTGGTTTCTTTGAAAAAGCATAACACTAATAAGCTCAATAAACTAGTGCTTATTTATTACACTGTCGACACACTAATTTTCATGTCGAGATGGTTGAGATGTTGCATACAAAACGATGAAATGAAAACATAAAAGAAACGTAACAGGTTAAGTCTTGGCTCTCGCGACATGTGCTTATTCGACTTACAATGTTAGTTGTGGCTTGTATAGCTTATTTTCGAAGCGTATAACTTATTTACTTATCAGGTTTATAACCGAACCCAACTCGAACCTGAAAAGGGCCATAAGCAAGCTTTTGAAAAACCTACACTTGAATGGTTAAGTTATTTTGGTCCTCGTTTAGATTTTTGAGTCGAATAAAATCAAATGAGGCGAGACCCATTTAAGCTTAATTGGATTCCCCTTGTAAACATGAGCTTATTTATAAGCTTGATATCTTATTTGACATTAAAGATGGAAATCTATTTTGAAATAGAAAGAAAGATACATGCAATGCATACATGCGAACACAAGATCTCAGTGTGCACTGAGTGAAAATTTTAACTAATATAAAGCTGTCGCTAAACCATTAATTAAATTTAAACTGTAATCTATAACACAAATCAGGCTAGTGGCTCGTTGGTTGTATCCCTTGGTTTCACACTAGAGGTCCGAGGTTCGACTCTAGGCAGTGTCACCTTTAGTTTTATTTATTTTATTGGATTTTTGCTCATCTAACAAAGCCCAAAATGTGTTAAATACTGAATAAGGGCTTAGCCCGCCTGGTAACACGCTGGTTTTTAAGAGATAGGTCTCGAGTTCGAATCCCGTAGGTGACCTTTTGGTATTTTTTTTTATTTAACCTTTTAACTTGTATTTTTAGACCTAAAATTGTACATTTTTATAACTATTAATAAAAATGGCAAAATTTCATATTTTCAACACGTCCAACTAATACGTTTAGTATATATTACTAAATCCCGACTAGAAAGACGAAAATTAAAAGCGATAAGAAAATATTTATAACAAAAATTAATATAAATATTTTCTAACTTATCATCCACTAACTCTATATATAAACACATTCATTTATATATATACATATCGTATCACTTAACGTTATTGATATAAATACTTAACATAAATTATTTATTATTATCGTACCAACAACATATAATTTTTCACAAACACTTTTATTGTGAATACTTTCCGTACATGGTTTTCTGGTTACGCCCGATCCGGAAACTTACTCGTCACGAATACTTTTATATACTCTTATATATAATTGTACACTTGTCCAAGAGCCAATACTTACAAACACTTTGAAATGATTTAAACGCAAACTCTGCCACACAAGCAACATTAAACACGACCACTTACAAACACTTAAATTTATTTACACACTTCGCGTCGTGAGTACACAAAACTGTAAACTAAGAATTGCCATACTAATTTAGGTTGCGTGTCGGTGCCGTACACTTTTGCTTCTTGACTTTTCATTTCAGAGGACTTATTTCTGAGGTGAGTTCGTAGCCCCACTTTTAACTCGTATTTGCTTTGCAAACTTGGGGTGAGAAACATGCTTGCTTTTATGGACCATTTAAAGAATACTTTTGTTTGAAAAACTATTACGTGTTAGCCTAAGTACTGTATCTCAATTATGCCCATACTCATGTACAGTTAGTTCCTGCTGGGAAGCACGAGTGATATAAATAGATCTATTGAGGGTGACACCTCCATCCGTGATGGAGAGCCAACTGTCCAGATAATACAAACGGATGTATACCATGTCGAATTACAAGTGTCACGGGATAGAACACTTGCCGGGCCTTATTATTATTACATGAACTCATATCATGCACACTGTTGTAGCTTCGGTAACATGGAACTTAGCGCAGCGTAGTAGACTTTCGTATAACATTATGCACATTATAATGTTAACTTGTAAATTTATTGGTCAAACTTTACTGCTTTATGTAAACCTATGAACTCACCAGCTTTTTGCTGACTTTTTAGCATGTTTTTCTCAGGTGTTTAATTGTTTGATGTAAGATGATGTAAGACAGCGCTTGGCAGGGGCATAGACACACTTTTGGAGTATACACATAACACTCTTGACCAATGTTTTGTAATATGGGACATCTTAAAACTATTATGGGCCTTGTATTCCACATTTCATAATTTCGTAAAACTTATGTTTTAATTAATGTAACTTTTAAAACGGATTAGATAATCCGTTCTTTATTACTTGTGTTGTGATTCCAATAAGTAGTACCCAGATATCATTTCCGCTGCGATATGATTTGGGGGTGTTACAGATTGGTATAAGAGCCTAGGTTATAGAGAACTAGGTACACATAAATCCTAGACTATAACCGTTTTTTACAAAAACTCAACCTATGGCCGCCATATGCCAGCCTGCTGTACTTGCCACTTTACTTGCTACTTTACTTATTGTTCCAGC